>JAENPR010000005.1:2400000-3000000 GCA_018135685.1 Themeda triandra | reverse complement strand
GGTTCTCCTGAGCATCAAGAACACGACAAAGTTTTGGCTTAAATCGAACCTCAAAATCGTCATCAAGAAGCCGAGAAACAGAAAAGCAGATTGAAGTGCAAATTTGAAACCAAGGCCACATCCTTAAGCACAAAGTTCTCATTCGGACGGATGGACCCACGTGAAAGCACTTTACCCTTCTTTGTTATCCCCAAATGTAATGTATTCACTACACTTCATTTGGGTGAGGGGCTGGAGAACCATTTTGAGTTCCCGGTCATGTGTCAAGAGCAACCGGAATCAACTAGCCACGTGTTCTCCAGGCCCTTCATCCTGCATCAATAGCGAGACATGGGATGAGCAAATGATCCAACACTGGGGTTAGTAAACTGAGGAGAAAACCAGTGTTGGCTCATTCACCCACGAGAAGTGTTAACAAAAGCATCATGCATGCCATGTCCCATTTGAGTAGAGCGATCACCACGACGAGAAAAACGTGGTCCGCTCATCCTGTAAGACTGAAAGCCACGGTCACGAGATCCAAGGTCATAAGAAAAACCTGAACCCCGCCGGGCACGACCACCTCGTGGTCTCACACCTTGAGGCCTAGGTCCTTGAGGTGTTGCACCTCTTGGCCTAGCACTGTGCCTCTGGAAACGTGGAGCAAACACACCATGAGTAGAGTTATGGAAAAGCTCATACTCATGCCGCTCATCTCTCTTCCTTCGAAAGCAAAACTCAAACAAGTGACCATCATGGTGACAATAATCACAGTGATACACCTCTCTCTTGGGTGGTGGTTGACTCACTCTCTCATGGGTATGGATCACTCTTTGGGTTTGCTTGTTCTTTGGAGGGGGTTTAATAGAGATGTCGGGAAGTGTGTCAAGTGGGTTCCTTAGGTGGTTTGGTTTTGGAGTCCACACTTGCTTTGGAGGTGAAGCTTTGAGAGGTTCCTCAAACACACCATCTTTCACATTGGGCTTGTTAGGCTGAGGTGGAGTGATTTTGATCAACTTGGGAGTAGTGGAAGGCTTGGTGGATTTCTCAAATGCACTTATACCACTGTATTCACCAACCTTACCAAAAACATTTTCACCCTTCCCACCTATAGCAAAGCCTAATCCCATTGTGTCAGTTCCCCTCTTGAACTGACTCATCATCATGCCAAGCTGTGGTTCACTGCAAGACAACCAGCTGAGCATGGACCGAAGATTTGTGATTTCTTCTTCGGCCCTTTTCTTGTCATGCCTACAAGAGTCTAGTTCTAGTTCTAAAGCTTCACAACAAGCACATCTAGAAACTTGACTAGTTTTCTCTAGCATGGCAATCCTAGTCATTTTCTCACCTAGCTCGAGACTTCGGCTCATCACAAGATTTGCAAGGACTCACGAGACAGACCTAGCCTTAACCTCATCAAGCTCATCTACCAAAGCCACATACTTGGACTGCACATCAGCTAGGTTCGCCATATGAATGGCACAAGCATCACACTCAGACTCATCGAGAGATGTGCACGAGACTCCCTAACGAGACTCTAGATCTTTGACGGCAAGCTCCCACTTAGCCTTGAAATCTTTTCTCTCACGAGCGGCACGCTTAAGCAAAGCATCTTGACTAAGCAAAGTGGTAGTCAAGTTTTCAACCTCAGCGACAAGGGACTCGAGATTTTGTTCTACCTCAGGCTCGGTGTCGTCGTTCTTCTCAATGCTTGGGGTAGACTCGTCGAGTGCCATGGTGTAGTAGCCTCCAAGCTTGGAGTCAGCGAAGAAGCACAGCCCGTTGAACTTGTTCTCGACCTTTTGCTCGGCCTCATCATCACTTGGGGGTGAGCCGTTGTCGGAGTCGTCGTCGAGATCGGCGAGGGATGCGAGGAAGGCTCGTTGCTTCGCCTCTTGCTTCTCCGGGAACTTCTTCTTGACCGCCTCCTTGTCGAATCTTCCCTTGTACTTGTACTTGTACTTGGGTGTGGAAGACTCGTGCTTGTCCTTGCGCTTGCTTTGTAGTCGTTCTTGTTGTTGTAGTGGTTCTTGTCGGCCTTGGGACGGTTGGCGACGTAGTGGTCGGGATCTCCACACCCGAAGCATCCTTGCTTGGTGATGCCACGCCGGCGATTCAAACGGTTGTTGTGAAACCGTGAGAACCGGCTAATCACCAAGGCGAGCTCGTCGTCCCCAAGAGCCTCCATCTGCTCCTCTCGTAGCCGAGACCCGAGAAGACAAGGCAAAAGACAGTTTGTGAAGGGTTAGTCAAAGAACTTGAACCTCCTGTACACGAGACCAAAGCCATGGTAGGGGCGAGACGGATTTCGATCCTCGCTGCGTCTCGGTGGTCAATCTCGGTGGACTTGAGCTTCTTGAACGCTCATCCATAGTGAGAGTCTCATAGCCGGGCGATTCGATGATCGCCGAGACTTTTACTTCCCAAACCCTCTGATCTAGAGCATATAGAAGCTTAAGCGCTCTCTGATGATCGTCATAGGGCATCTGAGGGTTGTTTGCCCTCATCTTGTTCACGATGGTTTGAAAGCGAGTGAACAAAGAATCAATAGATTCACCATCGATTTGAACAAAGTTCTCATACTCTCTCTTGTGTGTCTCATAGAGTCTGGTCTTGACATGGGCGGTACCCTCATGGTATTTCTGCGGTCTAGACCCGAGATCTCTCGAGCAAAGATGGTACAATCGAAACACGCTCAAATTCCTCCATAGAAAGAGCGAAAAACAAGACAGGTTACGCGGTGTTGTTCGCCTTGTGTTGGTCGATCTGTGCTTGGTCAACACGGGCAGCAAGTACCACGTAGTCCGCATTCTCACGAGATCTCCCAAACACGCGAATCAATCCCTTGGAGATGCGCCGACATGCGGATCTTCCAATAGGGATAGTTCTTGCCATCGAAGTGCGATGGCTTTCCAAGCCCACGGTTCTCCATGATATCGCCTTCGGGGATCACGGACCGATTAAGGTGAAGTGATCCTTAACCGGCTCCGATACCAATTGAAGGACCGAAAACGGCGACCAGAGGGGGGTGAATGGGAGCCTCAAATTTCTTTTAAAATATTTGGCTTATGTCCCAAAATCATCACCAAACAAATAAAGTCTCCAAATCTAAGATACTCGCACCAACCGGTGATGTGAGTATCTTGATAAATTCTTTAGAGCGATAGAAACCCAACGCAACAGACGGAATTGAAATCGGAGTCCGAAAACCAAGTTACACGCAAAACGAAAATCGAGCTAGTGAAAATTCACTGAAAAACAGCAGAAAATTCGTTCATCCATCAGCACGGTATTGTGCTTGGCTATCTGTCCACAAGCAAACACAGGGAATAGCTGACCACAAAAATTAAGGAAAAAATCCAAGAAAAATAGTGAAGAAGAACAGGAACTCAAGATACAAAATCAAGACACCATGATTGAACACAAGAGGGAAAAGAGAGCTCGAACAGTCTGCTGTATACACTGCTGACTGTATGAGATCTCGAAAAACACAAAAACAACTCAACAAAAATCAAGGAAAAAATCCAATAAAAATAGTGAAGAACAGGAACTCAAGATTCAAAATCAAGACACCATGATTGAATACAAGAGGCAAAGAGAGCTCGAACGGTCTGCTGTATACACCTGGCGGCGTCGAGATCTCAAAAATCACAAGAACAACTCAAGAATCACAGACACATGATTAAACCCGGAGGAAACAGCTGAGACTAGTCGCTCAGCTTGCCACGCACACTAGTTCGAGTAGAAGTCACAGACTTGCAGACCTCTCTCTCACACAGCAGCTAGAGGAAGGGAAATTCTAAAAGGAGAAATGAAAATGGAAGAGGTGAGGGGGAAGGGAGACCCTCATCATTTATTTATAGGGGCAAGCCTGTTTTACATTCCCTCTTTGCCCTTGGATACATGAAGAGCCAAACCACTTAGCCAGGGGTATAAGGGTCCAACTCAGCCTTCTCTTGATCCGACGGCCACCGCGCCTCCTCACCGGTAGCCTTGCTTCCAAGCAATCTCCCCGATGCCGCCACGTGTCGTCCGTCCGCATCGGGACCTCCGCCCCCGGTTTTGAGGCGCAAACCAGGGAAACCCGCCGCCGATGGTTTTGAGGCGAAACCACCAAACCCTCCGCGAGTAGCGTAGCCCGTACGCATCCCCCGCCGTGTACACTTGCGCCCGTTGATATCCCAGCTGTCAGCCACCACGGCTGGCCGCCCGGTCCTCAGGTCCCTCGATCCAAGCCTCACATCCGCCCTTCACCGCACCCGGTCCGTCAGCACGGCACGCCCTACTTGATCTTCACCGACCGTCGACCACCGTCTCCGAGCTCGACACCTGCAGACAACATGAGCCAAGAGACACCATTGTTTGACACGAAGCCGCGTGCCATCGGTTAGTAAGAACACACACGCCTTGTGTTGGCATGTTGACAATCACTCATCACACAAAGGTCCACACAATGGTTATGGAAAAACCATGTGTCCTCAGAACTAGAACTCTTTTGTCTGACTATATAAAGAGAAGTAGGAGCACCCCCTTGTAACACAAGGGCACACAACCTGTACTACAAGCGAAGGACAACGTGTGGTACAAGAAGCTAGGCTACACAATTGTCCTAATAGAAGGGGTTGGTTGTTACTAACAATAATTGTTGATAGTCAAAGTGCCGTACGTAGAGGCCGGTTTATGAGACAATAACTAACTTTATTTGTATGACAGGACCTATTGGCACATTGAAGCCTGACATGTTACATACCTTAGGGTATATAGAAATATTACATGTACAGAAAACAGATTTATTTAAACTCCACAAGACAAATATTACATGTTACATAATACAAATTTATTTGTCATAATAACTGATAGACATTTCATGGGCTGCTGAATTTGCTGAAAAGCTATAGATTACACTCCCGGCTGATATGAGCCGCCTACGGCAAAACCATAGAGTCGCATTGGCATTGGAGGAATTTCTGGTTCGCATATTCCCTCAAGAAATTGTACCACCTCAATCATTGTGGGCCGATCAAATTCACGGTCTTGGATGCACCAACATGCGACTTTGCACACCCTCTCGACTTCCTCCATATTAACTTCACCATGCAAGTTTGCATCCACAATTGTCAAAATGTCTCCATGAAGAAGCTTGTGTGCAACTTGCACAGGAAAATAGTCTCCCTGGCCTTCAATATCACTGCACGAATGTTGAATAGAGTTCCTCTTTCCTGATATGATCTCAAGCAAGACCATCCCATAGCTATAAACATCGACTTTGGGAGTAATAGGTGTTCCACTGATCCATTCTGGAGCAAGATATCCGATAGTTCCACGCATTGTAGTCACAACACGACTGAAATCCCGCCCTAGAAGCTTCGCCATGCCAAAATCTGCAACTTTTGGAATGAAAGACGAGTCGAGGAGTATGTTCTCTGGTTTGATATCACAATGTATTATGCAGTCTTGGCAACCATGATGCAAGTATGCTAGAGCTCTATCAACACCAAGAGCTATTTGGTATCTGATGTTCCAATCCAGAATTGAACCATTACTTTGGAAAATATGAGAATCCAAGGAGCCGTTTGGCAAGAGTTCGTACACAAGTAACCTCCTATAACCTTCGCAGCAAAATCCAACCAGTTTCACTAAATTTATATGCTGGATGATTCCAATCGAATTTACTTCTGCCCTGAATTGCTTCTCTCCTTGTCGGGCACCATGGAGCCTTTTCACTGCTATGGCAACCGAGTCACTCATGCACCCCTTAAATACAGAACCAAAGCCACCTGTTCCTAGCATGTCTGAGAATTTTTTTGTTGCATACTGCAAGTCAGCATATTTGAATGCAATAATGCCAATGCTACCTTGGTCATTGTCTACTATGGGTCTAGACCACTTCCCCTTTCTCCTCCAAATCACTATGAGGAGAATAAAAACCAAAACGACAATGGTTGTGCCAATGGCAACACCAATGATCATGCCACTCCTATTGCCTTTCCCACTCTCTAAATCTACTGCAGCAAGGCGAAGGTAAATAATTTCTTCATTGTCGCCAGTAGCTACATTAAGTAACTCACCATGCCAGATAGAGCAACCATATTTTCCATAAGAATATGCAGTGCAAGAGCAATTACTCAAACAAATTTGTGCACATTCATTAGCACTTGACACATTTGGCATGGTTTTGCCATTCTGGGGCAACCTCATGCCTGGCATGGAGTAGAATTTGTCTACCATACCTGTTTTGTTGGCGCCGCAGTTGAGTGGAGTGTTTCTGATACACCCACCTGTTCTGTCCTCTATCTCCCAATCCGCAGGTGATCTTATGGAGAACCCATTCATACAGTTGCAGAAAGAATTGTCACCAGAAGGTCTGTTTGTGCAGACGGTGAAAGGGCCACAGACAGCATACACATCACACTGAAATGTTGGTACGTCGAACACTGTCATCCAATCCTGCCCGCTCCATATCATTGGCTGGAGTTTACCAGAGACACCAAGCATACCAAATACGATTGTGCTCTCATCAAATAAGTTGTAGTTGTAGTAAATCTCTTGGTCATTGTTGACGAACGTGTAATTGGCTAGTAGAGTTGATGCATACATCTCTGGTACTGAGCTAAAGAATCTACCATTCCACTTATAAATCAAATATGCAACAGATGAGTTCCATGAAAACTTCACGACCCCATCGAGGTCTATACTTGAGGAGTATATACCTAAAGATAGATCAATGGAATTCTTTCTCGAAACAAGTTGACGGTTCAAGCCAGTAACCTTGTTCCAGCCAATCTTTGCACCTGGCAGATGTGTGTCTGTTGGGTAGTCGAAGCTTTCCCAGAAAGTGAGTGAAGAGTTGGAGGAGCTCCGTAGGACAAGGTTGCCACTGCCCAAGAGCACAGCGACGGTGTCATTGGCAGTTATGTTTGCCCTGGTGGACCAGATGGTGGTGCCCTGATGATCTAGGACAACTATGTTGCCGTCGCCGGAAATGGTGAGTTCAGGTGAGGCGGAGCTGGAGACGGGATGATCCCTGTTGGCTGTCCACACAGGGGTCAGCACGGGGACTTTATCGAACCAAATGCCGAGGTAGGAGCTCCTAGTTTGGAGTTGGAAGAAGCCGAGCGCGAACTTGCCATTGGCAGAGACAAGCTTCTCGGTGCTGGCAAGTGCATGGCCGCGTCGGAGCGTGTCAGCGGCGGCGGAGGGCAAGGGTGCGTGTAGGATGACAAAAAGGAGCAGAGAGAGAACAAAAGGACGAAGAAGATGCATGGCACAACGAAATTTTGTTTGAGGAAAGGGGAGGTATGGATCAACGGGAGAGAATGAAGAAGTTTTGTTTAAGGAAAGGGGAGAGAAGGAATTAAGCTGCTAGCTTAGCTTAACTTGCCGCCTTTGCTGGAGCCCGGTGGTGGCGAAGCTAAATATATAGGAGCAGCGGACAATCTGAGTGCCGTCATCGCCTTCAGCGACTTGCTCAAAAGAAATAGAATAATCTACTCCAATGAATGTTACTGTCTTTCATAAAAAAAATGAACGTTGCTGGCCTTTCTTCCCCTTCTTTCTTCTAGATATAACAGAGCATCTACTAGTTTTTTTTTTTTTTAACATTTCTTCAGAAAGGCACTATGTAACTATTTTTTTTTTTTTTGAGGGAAATCTATGTAACTAATTTTAGTTGCGACCTTCTCTCGCTAAACGGAAAGTGGTTGACGTAGGGATAGAGAACTCATTTTATAGTGCGTTGCTAGCAGCCTAGACAATTTGATTATGAAGGCGACGGCAAGAATCACACGCATACACCTACGCAAAGGCAGTCCGGTAGTTGACCGAAGCCTGGTCGAATCAACATTACTCTACTTAGCCCTTTCATACAGTATGCAACATAGGACTGTGGAATAAACTTCTATCGTCATTGGGGAAGTATTGTCCGTTCCATGCCTGTTTAATAATCATCATAGTTCCGAGTTTGAACAAGTCAACACTCAAAATCATAAGAGATGAAGCAGTTCGCATCAGATGGGTCTAACTCCTCACCTCTATTTCAGGGACAACTTGTTTTCCAAATAAATATGCCAAGTAATTGGAATCGACATCTTTGCACAATGGTTAGAGCTGGCTTCTCACGGTATCCCCAGTCTATGCTCCTTGTACTTAAGAAGGCAAACGTAGCCGTTTCAAATGGTTTCATAATACCGAGCCCTACCCCTCCGTATTCGCTGAAATTGAGCGAGCACCAAGCTTACTAAAGAGAAAGAATTAGAAGCACATTACAACAAATAGAGGAATTAGAAGTACATCACAAGTTACAAGCTTACCAAAGAGAAGGAGAACCAAATACACAAGAAAGAAACAAGAACAACTGAAACAAGAAATGAGTGCAAAAAAACAGCAGCCTAACTGCGACCTTGACTCCCCAGACAACAACACGCAAGGCCACTCAGCCCGCGCACCAAGCAACAGAACAGGTTCTGTGACAATAGGGAGGTATTAACTCCTCAGTGCGTCTACAACAGCCGATTAATGGAAATTTCAGCAAAACAGTACATATATGATTTCTGTCTATCCAATCAAGTTCCCAAAAAATTTCAATATACAATACCATGTTGTCACTACCTTGAAAATTTTGGGAAATGAAGCTTAACAATGATTGGGAGCTCAGAGAGTTCCACTTTGGACCTGCCCAACAATACAGTCTTCAGCTTCTCATCACATTTCACAATGTTCTTATTCGTTGGGTCCTGCAAATCAGGATAGTTATTACCATCTCAAAAGAAAATAAGGATGAAGCCACATAATAGAAATTTTTGTTTCTGTAACAAATCTAAACACTGTTCATCATTTTCGCACAAATAGCTAGTAGTGGAACCGATTGATAGGTCAAGTTGCAGTAGAAGCAGGCAAGCAGCTTCTTATTCTTCCAGTTTCCTTAGTCTAATCTGTTTGATTGTGACCCAAGCAGATCACAATAACTGACAATTGATTGTTAGCATGGTTTTCACAGAAGCGAATCCTAGGGGTTTTTTTCCACTTTCTGCATAGATTCATGCTGAGAGAAGGCATTTCAGAGTTATTATTTATACATTATCTGCACAGCCATGTGGTTGTACAGAAGGAAAGATGTGCTTGTCAGTTTTTCCTAGTACCAGTTTAGCCAGTACCCAACTACAACAGAACAGTAGCCACCAAAAAAAAAACTACAACAGAACAGTAGCCACCAAAAGAACCAGTGGAGAACACAAACAGTTTGGTCAAGACGGTGCACTAGTATTCTGGGTTTTTTTTTTGGCAACCACACTAGCATTCTGATGACATACACTAGATCACTAACATGTAATATTTGGCCCATGTGGAGAAAAATAATTTCCTAATAAAAGAATGGTAAAACTGAAAAAAAAAACGGTCGAGTGGTAAAATGAAAATAGGCTTCATGCTTCGTGCCAAAATAAAGCTCTCATTCTCATAACTGTTGACAGAAAACCATATGGACAACCTATATCTATACTTAATAAAAATATTACATTAAAAGAAATAGACTTTCTCCTAGTCCTATCGTCGCTTCTAGAAGAGGCAAAGACGAGACCGGACCGGAGAGCAGATCAAATAATTCTGCAGTCCGTTTATGACCCTGGACTGATTTTTCAGTCGACAATCGACATTGGCTTTACGTTACATGGTAAAAGGAACAGCCCACCATTCAGCTACCACATGCACTGGCGGAGCCAGGATTTCAAAGTTGGGTATTCCTGTTTTCTAAGAAAAAAAATTATTTTAAAAGTATAAAATAGTTCACGACACCGATAACTAAAGACAAAAATTTCTCAAATCTAATATACCCATAGAATAAAGGGAAGTTACGGTATATAAGAATATTAATGTGAAATGTTTAAGTTTAGGAGATGGTTCTTCTACGAGTTTGAGAAGAATTTAGGATTTTACCTTAGCAAGCTTAACCAATTGCTTTATCAATTTTTTTCTGATCTACAATTAGGATGTATGCACTAGTATTAATTTAAAAGGTGTAGTAACCCTATTAATACAAATAATCTTAAACTAAGGCAATATGATTTACGAACGAACGAGGTGCTCACCCTCTCATAGTGTCACCCATGCTAACAGCTATATACTTGGACACCTAGTGACTACGTGCTGCAACCTGGCACCTCGTTGTTCTCAGCCGATGGCGCTAAAAGGCAGCTGTGCATGCGCCGCGGCCATTCTTGGGGCATCAGGTGGGGGCCATAGGGATTTGAGACGGGCCAAGAATGGATGTCTGCGCACATCTGAGTGGAATGGCATTTTCACTTGAAATACTAGAGAATAAAGCCCAATATGGCATATAGATGTATGTATATATAGCTCATGTATATAAGTATTTTTTTGGCACAAAAGCTGGGTATTCCTGGAATACCCAGGCATCAACGTGGCTCCGCCCATGACCACGTGTCCACTATGCACCACCCACGCTCAACCACACATGCCCACACCTTTCTGAGAACTGACGTTTTGCTCGTGCAGACACGTGTCGCGCTCACCTCCACCTTTGTCTCCCACTCGACAAGTCTGAAGCAGCAGCGCAGTCATCGCCAGCAGCACCTCACCCCTCGACAATGGCGTGCCTCTGCGCGACTAGTCAGAAACACGAATTAGCAACCTCCTACAGCACCACGAACCCCTGTTCTTTTGTCTTGCTTGTTTAATGTGATCGTTGGTGAATCTGTCGCTTGTTTGTGTACATCATATGAAGACCCAACCCTAGCCCCAATTCTAGGCCACTCGCTTACCTTTTCGCTGCAAGAGGTGGAACTGTTGCTATGGCGTCAACTATCATTCACTTGCACACAGCTTTGATAGATAGGTCGAGGACACTTTCATGGGAAGGAATACATGCAGATGAAGATGCCATCGGCATCATCGTCCACTCCTGGTTATGAACAGCTTGGATGAGTTTGAATTGTTCCTTTGTTAACTACTCCTTAAGAAATTTGATTTGTAGTTTGTTGGCTAATAGCCAGTCAGAAAGTGGGTCACCTCCATTTTCCTAGGGCAACCAATGAAGCAAGCCAATGAGATGTAAGCGGACCAAAAAGACTGATTGGCCAAAGTTCCAAAGGTACTCCCCAACATGCGTGGAAGGAAGGAACCGATAGAAGGATGGACCTTTCAAAAGAGGTGTCAAAAGGAGATATCTAAAGGCCAACATAGAGTCAGCTTTTGGATGAAAGGTGGAGAGCCTTACGATGAAGTTGGGCATCATAAGATTGCCCTCCTCAAGGGAAGGCAGTGTCTGGTCTTCACACTCCACCCTCTAAAAAAGTGAAAACGATGAACAGGATGCCATGTCGACTGAGGAACAAACATATGGGATGACCCCACCCTTGGCTTCAGGGCACACTATATAGTGGTAGAGGATGACCTGGTCTAGGAGCAAGAAAAGACAATAGCATGCCCTTCGACCGTAGGAAGGGGATGTGTGAGTTAATAGTAGACAAGGGAGAGGGAGAGGTCAAATCAACTATAAGCAACCCCTAACCACAGGTTTGTAATGCAAGTCATTGAGAAATAACATAAGCACTCGTGGAACCCGTAATGTTCCAAGGGCCCCTCTTGTTTGGGGATCTGTCCCTCAACACTAGCATTGTCAGGGCCGACTATACACAAGGAGTATAGCAGAATAATTGATGTTAAGCATGGAATTACGTAGCTACATAAACCACTGGTCAGAGCCTCTTATGAGGGATATCTATGGATCAATACATGTTACAGTATGCTAGAAGGTCTCCTCTAAGGGGCATTAGATTAGAAACGTGGAAGTGATATACTGAATGTCCGAGTCACATGTCGAAGTGCTACAAATGCCCATTTTTGGCATATTTCTGGGTCTAACCTTAATTAAAATTGAAATGCATGAAGACATGAAGAGAGTAAAATCTCAATTGCTGAGCTATCAAGAACCCAGAGATCAAAGATTCTCATCCTAACCAAGTATAAGCTATAAATACACAGAAGACCATTACTAAGCATTTTTGTGCATACAGTGGCAAAGTGGACCAAAGTCCCGAAATTATCAAAACGTCATTCGGCACTGCACAGATGGATTCCCACACCTATAAACTTCACCACCTTGATTTTGGAAATGATATAATCTTACAACTAAAAAACCCAAATGTCATCACCTGATTACGGTTAATGGCTTCACCTCCTCCCTAATCCCACCTCACTAATAATAGCCAGATTCTAAAAAAAAACTAATAATAGCCCCGCACTTCGCTGGTCCGCCTCCCGCCCACCTCTCTACCACAACCACCCACGCACAACCCCTTGACCACGGATTGAACCGCCGCCCCGCCCTCGCGCTCCGCTCGGCTCCGCCTCCGCTCCGCTGCCACCGAGGCCTGCCCTCGAACGCTGCCCGGAATCCGCCGCCGACATTGGCACCAACCGCCGCCGGTCTCCGCCCGCTGCCCTCGCATGCCGCCCGGCATTCGCGCTCATCCGACAGCCAAGGGCGCCGCCAACGCCGGCAGCCCACCCACGCCCGTAGGCTGCGCACCTCCCGGCAGAAGACGAGCTCAGCTCCGGTCTCCGCCGCCGCCCAAGATGCCCGGGGCCAAGGGCGCCGGCAGGAACCGTCGCCCGCCCACAACGTCCTCCCCGCTGCGACCGCGATGCTGCCGCGGACACTTCCAGCACCGATGGTGAAGACGTCGGCCGTGACGCTGACTCCGGCACCCGATCTCCTCCTCGCCGACCCGGCACCAGACCTTCTCCTCCAGCTGCGACCGCACCCCAGCCACAGAAGGGAAGACGTAGGCTGCGAAGCTGAGCTCGGCATCGGCACCCGGACTCCTCCTCCCCGTCGTCCTCGCCGTCACGCGCCGTGGCCGCCCTAGCCCGTAGAAAAAACTTCAAGTTTCAATTTGTTCAAACACAATTAATTTTTATTCTCAAATAAATTAACAAAATAGAAAAGAAATAGAAAAGAAAAGCTCCCTCGCCTCTCGCGATGAGGTAAACCAAAACGGGTTTAAAAATATTCTCTTTTTTTTGTTGGATGTCATGAAGTACTTTACCCGTAGCAACACACGGGCACTTAACTAGTAATACTACTAATAAAAATAATATTCCGAACTCTCATCTCACAATATGTTGGCAGCAGCATGAGCTGCCATTATGCTGTTTTCCCATTAGCCCAAAACTTCATGTTTTGCCCAATCAAAGTTCTATCCAAGGTCAGTGCAAAGTAACTCTGAAGAGCGAGCAACCAAATCCTGCCGCAATAAATAATGAGCCCAACTGCCCAACCATAGCGACCAATTACAGATTTCTTCGGAAAGAAACCTAGAAGCCCAGTTTATTGCTATATGCATAGGGAAGAAGTAATACCTGAAGTTTGTTTTCCTTGATGTACGACCAGACCCGGAGGAAGAAGGAGAGATGGGACATTTGGGACCGGCCCCCGGCGAACTCCCGCAGCGGGGTGGGCAGGTTCACCAGATCCACCAGCCCCGCAACCTTCTTGGGGCATTCGGCCGCCGCCCGCTTCAGCACCATCTCCCGCCTACGGCACACCCACTGTGAATAAGTGGACGGATTCGGAGGAGAGTGAGCTAACCGAACCAATCACATGATAGAACAAATCGGAACAAATCGGAGCAATCACAGAATACCAAGCACACATTCTGTCGAATACATAAAACTGAAAGAGGGTTTCATGCACCTGATCAGCACTTGCTGCACTCAGCGGAGGAGGGAGTGACGGGGTGAGGGTGGCGCCGGTGGGGAGGTCTGGAGGAGGGGGCGGGGCGGCGCCGGTGTGGAGTAGATCCGGCGGCGCTGGGGGAGCGAGGAGCGCCGCCGCGCTCGGTTGGGACGAGAAGCGCAAGAAGGGCGGGTTCGGACTTGGGGGGCTACAGTCGGCTAATGAGATTACTCATCAAGTAACAGAAAATAGAGATATTTATTTCTTTCGAAAAAACTGAAAATAGAGAGGTTTCAGAATTTGGACTCAATTTGCACGTTTTCGCTGAATTTAACATAGTATAACTCATGTATATCTCGAATTTTGACACGAGAGACGCTGATTCTTTCGATTTAGATTTTTTTCCATATTCTTCTCCTTTTACTACCTTTTCTGTTCTTTCCCCTTTTTTGGAGAAGAATTTTTTTTGTAGCCATGATTTTTGCAATCGCCTCTCATTTATATTCTATGTTTGTTTTATGGATACCATTATAATTTTCGAATTTTAGACAAACACCGTTACTATTAGCCTATTTTGAAGAAGCCTATTTTGAAGAAAAACAATATAACTTTTCGTCTCTCACATGAACGCCATAAAAATACGTATGGAGACAATTTGGGTCCAGCTATAGTCATATACAACAACATATGTGTATGAACTCAAATGCACTCGGTCCCAAGGCCTATGACTGCCCCCTTTGTTATCACTGGCATGTGGGCTCAACATGTTATCTTCTTCTTCAATGAAGAGGCTTATGTTAGTAGATATAACTCATATTGTACCTGTTTTAGGCCTTGTTTGGATGAACTAGGACGAAAGAAAATAGCCAACTAAGAGTTTGTCCATACATATTTGGATCCTCAACTAATTATTGAGTTTTATAGACCAGAACAAGTTACCTTATTCACTTAAGCTTATTGGCTCGACTTATCAGCCATAGTAATGTTTTTCTCTAACAGCAAAGTTTATCAGCCAAACAAGCAGCTCCTGCTCTGCTCTTTGCATTATGTTGCATTGTCGCCACCCATCAATTTTTTTTTTTCTATCGACAAGCAGGCATTCGTCTCTCTCGGTCTCGTCGTTGTTCTTGCTCCTCTTTTGCTCCATACATCAGCTTGTACAAGTTAATTTACACTATTACGGCTAATTATATTGTTAGTTGCCCATACATCAGCATACCTGTATAAAGTTCTACCACCACATTACTAATTCTAAATTTGATGAGTGACTTGAAAGTAAAACTCGTTCTGATACAATTTTGGATCGATATGACCAAGATAGCAGAGGTTATTCTAACTTCACCAGTTGGCTAGTGCAGTAGCACTTAGTATATGTGGACGTAAACAGAGACCCAACATGGTATAATCACCAAAACTATATTTTTACAAGGTCATCCACACATATGGTTACAAAGAGGTGTAACATCTATAACGTACATCATCATTCTTTAGGAGACGACTATCTTTAAGGTATCTATGGATTGACCCAAATCCTGCTCATGTATATATATAAGTACTTCTACCTCATCAAGGTGAGCCACCAGCAATAGCATGAAGCAATCTTGGCATTGGAGGCATATCTGGCTCAGATAAGCCCTCAAGAAACTGTACTACCTCAACCATTGTAGGTCGGTCAAGTTCATTATCCTGAATGCACCAACATGCAACTTTGCAGACTCTTTCAACCTCATCTAGGTTGACATCGCCCCCCAAGTTTGCATCCACAAGGCCTCCAATGCCTCCGTTGAGAAGCTTGTCCACGACTTGCACAGGAAAACACTTAGCATGGTCATCATCAGCAAAAGCTTCTTTACCTGCGTTCCTCCTTCCTGATATCATCTCCAACAAAACCATCCCATAGCTGTAAACATCGACTTTTGATGTAATAGCTGTTCCACTAATCCATTCAGGAGCAAGGTATCCGATAGTTCCTCTCATTGTAGTTAGAACGTGGCTAAAATCCCTCCCTAGAAACTTTGCCATCCCAAAATCTGCTATTTTTGGAACGAAAGATGCATCAAGAAGTATGTTTTGTGGTTTGATATCACAATGTATTATGCAGTCTCGACAGCTATGATGCAAGTATGCTAGCCCTCTAGCAACACCAAGAGCTATCTGATATCTAATGCTCCAACCCAAAGCGGTACCATGGCTCTGGAACAGATGGACATCAAGGGAAAGGTTCGGCATGTGCTCATACACAAGTAGCCTCCTATCACCTTCACAACAAAACCCGACAAGTTTAACCAAATTGACATGCTGGATGATGCCTATTGAGCTCAATTCAGACCTGAACTGCTTTTCCCCCTGCTGGGCACCATCTAGCCTTTTCACGGCTATGGCAACCGAGTCACTCAGGCGCCCCTTAAATACAGAACCGAAACCACCTTCGCCTAACTTCTCTGAAAAATTGTTAGTTGCACGTTTTATATCAACATACCTGAATGCAATGATTCCAATACCACCCTGATTACTGTCCACTGGATGACTAGATCTCTTACGGCTTCTCCATATCACAATCAGAAAGATGAAGGCTAAGGCGAGAGTGCTTACACCCACAGCAACACTAACACCGATGATCACTCCATGTTTATGGTCTTTGCCACTTGGCACATCTTTTGCAGCAAGACGAAGGTAGAGAATTTCCCCACTGTCATCAGCAGCTACATTGGTTAGATCATCATGCCAAACAGAACAACCACCTTGGCCATAGGAATATGCCGTGCAAGAGCAATTACTCAAACAGAATCCCTCACATGATTTTGCACTTGTAGCATTCTTTATACCTATGCTGTTACTGGGCAGCTTACTGGATGGCATAGGATAGAATTTATCTGCCATACTTGTACCTTTGTTGCTGTCGTTGCAATTCAGTGGAGTATCTCTGATGCACCCACCAGTCCTGTCCTCCAGTTCCCAATCCTCAGGCGATCTTACAGAGAAGCCCTTCATGCAGGAGCACAACGGATTTGCGTTGTTAGTGCAGACTGCGAAAGCTCCACAGACAGCATAGACATCACATTGACTTCTTGGATTGTAGCTGAATGTGAGCCAATCATTTCTGTCCCAGTCCCATACGCGCACCTCCCATTGACCAGAAACATCTAAAACGACCTGAAATACTGAGCTCTCGTTCACCAAGGTGTAGGAGAAGTAGAACTCCTGGTCATTGGCAACAAATATATAGTTGCAGTAAGCCGGATCCGACATCTCCGGTATTGTGTTGAAGTACCTGCCTTTCCAGTTCCACTCGCCAGAAGACCAATACTCTGTAGACGATTTCCATGACAGCCTCATGCTCTCATCAAGGCCTGGAGCTAAGCCAATGGAATAAACACCAGGAGCTTGGTCATTCAGATTCCTTCTTGAAACAAAACGGCGGTCCAGACCGGTGACCTTGTTCCTGCCCAATTTTGCACCGGGTAGCAGGGTGTCGGTTGGGTAGTCGAAGCTCTGCCAGAATACGTCCGAGGAGTTGGAGGAGCTCCGCAGAACAAGGTTGCCGTCGGCCAGCAGAACAGCAACGACGGTGCTGTTGGCCGTGATGTTGGCCTGGGTAGACCAGACCTTGGTGCCGCCATGGGCTGTGATGACCAGGTTGCCGTCGTCGGAGATCATGAGCTCCGGCGAAGCACCGCTGGAGACCGGGTTGTCCCCGTTGGCGCTCCACACCGGTGTCAGCTTCGGGACCTTGTGGAACCATATTCCAAGGTATGAGTTGGAGGTGGTGTTGGTGGAATTGCTGCTGTTATTGGTCTGGAAGAAGCCGAGCGCGAACTTGCCGTTGCTGGAGACAAGCCTAGCATCTCCGGCCAGCGAGCCACCGCGTGAGAGTGTATCTGTCGCCGCAGAGCATGTAAGGGTGTACAGGGAGAGAAGGAGGCTACAAACAACGGTGAGGAGATGCATGACGAGAGAAGTGGATGGGAAGATGGGAGTTGGGAGATCAACGGGAGAAGTTTGGTTTGCTCTCAAGGTAGCGGCGTGGTGATGGTGTAGCTAAACTAGGACGCTGGATTGCATTGCAGGCATGATGCAAGAGACGATGTCGTTTTCTTATAGAAACTGAGGCCGGGCAGCCCACGCCATCCGTCCCCATCCACCTCCTATTTCTTCTTTACCTTGCACGCACCAGGGAGGCAAACAAAACTTAAAAGGTCCACACACTTTTGACCAAAACTGCAGCTACTTTACACACGATTGATTGACTTGATGACTTCGCAAGACAAGGAAAGTAATTGTAAGTTAATCAATTTTATATTGCTAACCAATGTTTGCAAGCTTCCCTGAAGCAATGTAACTTAACCAATCAGGTAATACACATCCTACTAATGGGTTCACATACGAAGTAAAAGTACTTCACAAATTGTTGACTTTTTAATCCAATTTGGACAGCATGTTAATGATTGCGTTTGAATTTAGGTATAAATTTAGGAGTTACTTCACATTATTATTTTCTTGTCCGGATTGATTTGCATTGTTTTTTTTTATCATAGTAGGGATAGGTAATTTAAATGCAAATTTAGAGGGTTATTTAAAATCTTCCAATGATAGAGGTGGGTAATTTAGGTACAAATTTAGGGGTTATCTTAAATTATCTTTTTATAAAAGAAGATGTGGGTAATTTACATATAAATTTGAGTAATTTTCTTTCATAATAGCATAGTTGAGTAATTTACATACGAATTTAGAGGTTATTTTAAATTATATTTTACAATAAACAATGTGCGTAGTTTATTAGATGAGAAAAAGATTACTTTATGTGCTTTTCATAATGATAGAGGTGGATAACTTTTTTAGTCGCAAAAAAAGAGGTGGATAACTTTTTTATAAAACAAATTAGATCCAATATATATTATTGAGATGATGATTATAGTTGAATAACATATGTTTATTGTGCGTGGTTTATTACATATGTTTATAATAAACAATATGCGTAGTTTATTGTCTGAGTTTTTAGGATTTATGTTTAAGTTTTCACATAGCACTCCTCATCATAATTTATTGTAAATATTAGAGCCTTCGTTGAGCAATAGTTTTTTTTAAGGGAATCAGTGGGGAAAAAACCCCACCTATATTTTTTTAATTTCCTTGATGAATAAAGGATGTTTTACAAAGGTGCATGAGTTGAGCAATAGTTAGATACATCAACTATTGTTGTTCTGAACCCTTTGGTTGAGTTTTTAACTTTTAGGGGCAAAAGCCATAGATAAAAGCTCAACCAAACACACCCTTAGACCCCCTTTGGTAGAACTCCTGGCTCGGCTTCTCTGACGTGTTCACAACTGTTCACATAAAATCTTTTTTCTCTCCTCTTATGGGACCAATGGGAGCAGGAGAAGCAAAAATAAACTAGCCTTATGCATGAGAAATTGACAGAGGTGGATAACATTTTACTTTGCGATACTAAAGTAAATACGGACAGTAAATACATGTCCCATTCGGCCTATGGCACGGGCACACTAAAGTTATAGGCATGATACGATAGGCACGACTAACAAGTCATGCCGAATCTCAAGCCCAAGCATAATATAAAAAGTTCTTAGACATGACGTGCCTGTGCTAGCCCAGGCACGACACGGCACGAGCACACTAAGGTTGTAAGGTACGATAGTAGGCACGACTAACAAATCGTGCTGAATCTCAAGTCCAAGCATGATATAAAAAGTTCTTAGACGTGACGTGTTTGTGCTAGCCCAGGCACGGCACGGCACGAGCATGCTAAAGTTGTAAGGCACGATAGTAGACACGACTAACAAGTCGTGCCGTGCCGAGCCTCGAGCCCAAACACGACATAAGAAGTTCTTAGAAGTGACGTGTCCAGCCAGGCACGGCACCACAACCAAGCCATCCTTCTCCGTCCACCTCCCATTTCTTCTTTATTACCCTTGCGTAGAGGTAAACAAAAATTAAAAGGTCCACTTTTTGTTTGACTTCACAAGACAAGAAAAGTAATTACTCCCTCCGTCTCACTAAAAGTATCATTGGACTCCATGCCATCTTGTTTGACCATTCTATCTTATTTAAATTTTTATATAAATATTAATTAGGGGTTACTTCACAACTTGTCAACTTTATAATAATAGAGATGGACTCCATACTACTCCCTAAAATAAGTGTGTTTTTGGGTTTTCTACACTCGATTTGTAGAAAAAACGTGTAATATTTTATTTTTAAATAAATTTGTTAAAAAGACGTAAAGATCTTTCCGATGATACTAATTACTTAGCATAAATATTTATATATTTTAATATATAATTGCCAATTTGCTCGGAAAGTGAGAACGACACTTATTTTGGAACAGATGGGGTACTTCACAACTTGTCAATTTTTTAATGCGTTTTGGATGACACATTAATGATTGCGTTTGAATTAATTAGGGGTTACTTTGCATTATATTATATTTTATAATAATAGAGATGGACAACTTAAATGTAAATTTAGAGGGTATTTT
The DNA here is from genome assembly GCA_018135685.1 of Themeda triandra. Classification (NCBI taxonomy): domain Eukaryota; kingdom Viridiplantae; phylum Streptophyta; class Magnoliopsida; order Poales; family Poaceae; genus Themeda; species Themeda triandra. The sequence continues at coordinate 2,979,835 of JAENPR010000005.1, read as the reverse complement.
AAATTATGTTTTAATGGTAGATGTGACTAATTTAGGTTTAAAATTTAGGGTTATTTTAAATTATCTTTCATAGTAGCAATGATAGGAGTAGTTTACATACAAATTTTGAATGTTATTTTATATCTTTCATAAAGCAAAGGTGAGTGATAATTTACATACAAATCTATAAGGTTATTTTAAATTTTCTTTCATTATAAAAAAAAATGTAAGTAGTTTAGATGTGAAAAGGGATTACTTTATTTGTTTTAAATTTTATAATGGAAGAGGTGAGTAACTTTTTATAAAATAGAATAGATCCAATAGCTATTGTTGACTATGATGATTAGAGTATACCAGAGTGAATAACAGATGTTTGTGGTTATTGTGAGAGTGTTAGGATTTATATTTTCTCATAGCACGCCTCATCTATCGGAATTGATTAGTATGTGAGATTAGCTAGAATGGCAAATCTATCCTTCTTATGTAAACAAACTCCACTAGTGAATTCTCTTGACATACAAGTTATCCACATCAACAATCAACTATAACTTATAACTAAAGCTAACTATCACATGTAATTATGATAACTATCTCTTCATGTAATATTCATTTAGTTGTCCATATCCTATTCATCAAAATTAATTTAAAATAGTTTAATTTATATAACTATAAATATACAAGTCCAATATCTTTTTAAATTATCTGGAATCGCCGCAATATGAGCATTACTTTGTGGGTCAACGACGGCCAACTCTCTTATGACTCTTTGGAATACGGAATCATCACGCTCATAGTGGGGTAGCACTGATCAGGAAAATGATGATCATGACAGGATGTAAATCATAGTCTGTGAGCCCAAGTAGTGACTAGCTGGGAAAATAGAATCAGTGAGCTATCCAGACGCATGGACTCGCTAGGCCGGCAGTCTGAACTGATCAAAGCTACTCCACACCCATTTCAAACCAGGGATCTGAAAGATTGTCCTGGGGTATTCATTATTCGGACAAGAACAAAGATAGGATGCATATCCTCGCCGAATCAAGCAAATATTAAACTTGTACCCTCACATAGGAACACTAATCACTAATGCCTATAGGAAATCAGGTGCATATATGATCAGGATGTGTTTGACTAACATGCAGTATTCTGAAAGCGATACACATATAATGGTTGCCGTTTCCCTCACGCCCCCCAGCCTCATCTAGTAGCTTGAGTTGACGAGTTCACAACCGCCAGCAAGCTCCTTTTGTAGGGTTATGAGGGTGCTACGCTAGCCAGAAAACAAAATTTTTCTACCTCATCTCCCAAGAATCTACTGCTAGTTACAGGTTACGGGATTACTACTAGACGCGCAGATGCAGCGGAAGACGACTCGATGTAGTCGAATGCATCGCAGCAGTGCCGTGCAGTTGCCTGGTCGTCCAGCAACTCCTCCCACCACTTGCGGTTCGTCCTCGTGCTCCAGATGCAGCACCTCCGAGGTATCACACACGTACGAGGGAGAAGCGATGCGCCTCCGGACTGCTAGGTCCGTGAGGAGCGAAGGCGAGAGCGTGGAGGGCGACGGCGGCTGCCAAAAGGCGTGGATTAGGTTTGGCCGCGCCCCTCCCCTCTACTTATATAGGCGTCTCTCATGTGCCACCGAGTTGGAGGCCCATTAGAAACCCTAAGTCTTGTCTAATTCGGGTCCAACCCGAATTAAGCTTCCAGCCTCTTAAGCGTGCGACCCTATGGGTTCACGCACACATAGACATGGGCCGAATACTCCTATTCGCCCAATAGCTGACAGCGGCCTCTAGCAAGGCGTGACAACTCCTATGTGTACGCAAATGATCATATCAGACAAACCACCACGACCATATACAAGTTACTCCCTTGCCACATGATATTTGGTTCAACTCGTGGGTTAACACTTAACCCAAGCACGGCCATGCATTTGTTGATCCAATCACTTGAGTGATCCAGTGATATCACTCTCCTCAGAGAGGGGCAAGTCCCATCTTGATTGTCTATATCTCACAAAGATGCTTCTCGACAAACCCGAAGACATCCTTTATAACTACCCAAGAACGGAGTAGCGTTTGTCGGTCTCTAAGCAAGTCGATACACATCTCGAGCACATACAACAATCTCGGTCGAAGGACATAACGTATATGATGTGTATAAAGACAATCTCATGTCGGGTCGATCCGGCCTACATGTCATACATGTGCCCACATTATTAGTTCGACATCTCCATGTCCATGACTTGTGAAACATAGTCATCAACTAATAATGTGCTAGTCTAATATTCATGTGTGTCCTCACATGAACTCCGACCAGGGACAAATATAGAATAACCATACAAGTAAAAGAGTTCCACAAACAATTCACATAATTGCCAATCAATACAAGTTGTCTTTAATGGATATTCAATGGACACTTTACATATCATGGATACAAGCGGAATATCATCATCTCTATGATTACCTCTAGGGCATATTCCTAACAGTCTCCCATTTGCACTAGAGTTAATCTCTAAGATGTCTAATCCCCATAGACCTCATGTGCGCCTCATGCTTAGGCTGTGGAAGGGCCTTTGTCAACGGATCTGCTACATTCAGATCCGTGTGTATTTTGCACATTTTAATTTCACCTTCGCTGATGAACTGTCGAATGAGGTGAAATTTTCGCTGTACATGTTTGTTCTTCTGGTGATTCCTTGGCTCCTTAGCCTGCGCTATCGCCCCATTGTTGTCACAATGTAGATTTAATGGGCTAGCCGCATTAGGAAACACACCAAGATCAATGAGGAAACGCCTCATCCAAACACCTTCCTTTGCAGCTTCCGAAGCTGCAATGTACTCGGCTTCTGTTGTAGAATCGGACACTATTTCCTGCTTGGAACTTTTTCAGCTTACTGCACCACCATTTACTGTGAACACAAAACCTGATTGAGATTGTGAATCATCTACATCAGTTTGGAAGCTAGCATCGGTGTAACCATTTACAACGAGCTCCTCCTCACCTCCATAGATCAAGAACTCATCCTTAGTCCTTCTCAAGTACTTAAGGATATTTTTAACCAGCGTCCAGTGACTCTCACCAGGATTACCTTGGTACCTGCTCGCAACACTTAGAGCATATGAGACATCTGGGCGAGTACATATCATGGCATACATGATGAAACCGACTGCCGAAGCATATGAAACCTTACTCATGCGTTTGCGCTCTTCATCTGATGAAGGACATTGCTTGTCGCTAAAGCGCATACCATGTGACATAGGCAAGAACCCTTTCTTGGATTGCTCCATGTTGAACCGTTTCAACACCTTGTCAATGTATGTATCTTGGCATAATCCTATTAGCCTCTTCGACCTATCTCTATAGATCTTAATGCCCAAGATGTATGCCGCATCTCCTAAATCCTTCATAGAAAAACTATTATTCAAGAAGTCTTTACGGATTGCAACATAGGAATGTCATTCCCAATCAATAGTATGTCATTCACATACAAGATTAGAAACACAATAGCGCTCCCACTAGCCTTTTGGTAAACACAAGGCTCTTCTTCATTCGACGGAAGCCAAACCCTTTGACAACCTCATCAAAACGAATGTTCCAACTCCGAGATGCTTGCTTTAACCCATAAATAGATTTCTTAAGCTTGCATATTTTTCTAGCATTATTTGGATCAACAAAACCTTCGGATTATCATATACACGTCCTCCTCTAAATTTCCATTTAGAAAGGTCTTTTAACATCCATCTCGCCAAATCTCATAATCGAAATAGGCGGCTATTGCTAGAATGATCCGGATAGATTTAAGCATCGCTCGGAGAGAATGTCTCGTCGTAGTCAATTCCTTGAACTTGCCGAAAACCCTTTGCGACAAGTCGAGCTTTATAGACGTGAACATTTCGTCCATATCTTTCTTCTTTTTATAGATCCATTTGCACTCGATGGGTCTAACACCATCGAAGCGGGTCAACCAAGTTCCAAACTTGATTATGTCCCATGGAATCTATCTCGGATCTCATGGCACTCGCCATTGCTCGGAATCTCGAGTCCATCATAGCTTCGCGTATGTTGCGGGTTCGTCATCGTCCAACAATAACATCCCCACGCAACTCGCGAAGTCTCGCATCTTCGTGGTTGTGGAGGTGTTTCGGTGGCCACGGGCATCTCAACTTGTTCTCGCTACATTAGCATCACTCGTAGAATCCTTCTCGATCGGCTCATCTTGAACTTCTTCAAGATACACCTTTTGTCCACCCTTCTCTCTTTTGAGAAACTCTTTCTCTAAGAAAACACCGTTTGGAGCAACAAACACTTTGCCCTCTGAACGGTTGTAGAAGTAATATCCTAAAGTTTCCTTCGGATATCCCACGAAAAAATATTTGTTCGATTTGGGTGTTAGCTTATCCGATATAAGCCGTTTGACATAAACTTCACAACCCCAAATTTTTAGAAAAGACAAACTAGAACTCTTCCCGATCCATATCTCATATGGTGTCTTAACTACGGACTTAGATGGTACCCTATTCAATGTGAAAGCGGCCGTTTCTAGAGCGTATCCACAAAACGATAAAGGTAGGTCCCCGGCTCATCATAGGCCGAACCATGTCCAACAAAGTCCGATTACGCCGCCGACACGCCATTTCTCTCGCGGCGTTCCGTGTGGCGTAAGCCGTGGAACAATTCCACAACTCTTAAGATGATTGCTAAACTCGTGACTCAAATATTCGCCTCCACGATCGATCGCAAGGCCTTAATTTTCTTGCCACGTTGATTCTCTACTTCATTCTGAAATTCTTTGAATTTTTCAAATGTTTCGTACTTATACTTCATTAGGTAGACATAGCCATATCTACTAAAATCATCGAAAAAGTTATGGAGTATTGAAATCCGCCTCTAGCTGTCGTGCTCATTGGTCCATATACATCGGTATGTACTAGTTCCAACAAGTCGACGCTCTCTCGGAAAACCCGAGAAAGGCGTCTTGGTCATCTTGCCTAATAGGCAAGCTTCACATGTCTCGTAAGATTCAAAATCAAACGAAGTTAGAAGCCCATCATCATGGAGCCTCTTCATGCGTTTTTCACTTATATGACCCAAACGACAATGCCACATATATGTAGGACTTAACTCATTAAGTCGAGGCCTTTTAGCATTAACATTACGAGATGTGTGCATCATCAAGATTTAAAATAAATAATCCATTCACAATGGATGCAAAAGCCACAAACATATCATTCTTTGAGATAACACAACCATTGTCTTTACTCGCAAATGAATAACCATCCTTCATCAAACATGAAGGCGACACAATGTTTCGACTTAAGCTAGAAACAAAATAACAATTATTCAATTCCAATATAAATCCCGAAGGCAGGTGAAGTTGCATCGTCCCGACGTTCAACGCAAAGAACTCTTGCATTGTTACCCACGCGGAAATCGGCCTCTCCTTTCTCCACGCTTCTACTTCTTATCATTCCCCGCATCGTATTGCAAATATGAGCAACCGATCCGGTATCAAATACCCAAGAATTGATATAAGAGTTAGCGAGGAAAATGTCTCGTAACATAAACAACAAGCGTATGAGCGGGAGTACCTTTACTACCGCCGTCCTTCTTTAAGGACGCCAAGTCACGCTTGCGCTTTCTTTTCCGGTGACCTTCCCCACCACAATGCAAACATTTAGCATCGCTTGGTGGTCCAAACCTTTTGGGGGCGGAGCCGGCTTGGAGATCTCATCTTTAGCCTTGCCCTTTTTCTTCCCCCAGCCCCTCTTTCTCTTAAAGTTAGGCTTGTTCGGACTGCCAACACTTGGCCACCAACCTGCTTCTTAATGTCCGCCTCTCGTCTTCGCATGCCACACAACTCATTCAAGCCCCTCTCCGCCCCATGCATATGGTAGTTCGAGATGAAGTTTCCATAGCTGGGCGGCAGAGACGAGAGAATGAAATCAGTAGCCAACTCTTGGCCAATTGGGAAGCCTAGCTTCTCGAACCTATGAGTGTAACCAACCATCTTGATTACGTGTGGCCCAACAGCTGCACCCTCTGCTAGCTTGGTTTCAGCAAGCGCCTTAGAGACATTGAACCTTTCAGTCCTAGCTTGAGTTTGGAACATATCCTCAAGCGCCACGATCATATCGTTCGCTGAATGATTGTTATCGAACTGCATCTGCAGATCGGGTTCCATACATGCAAGCATAAGGCAGCTTATCTCAAGATCAGCATCACATGCTTTCTTGTAAGCATTTTTCTCAAAGCTAGATGCATCTCGCGGCGCAGCTCATCTGGTAAGGGGTTGTCTAGATAATCCTCCTTTTTCTCCTCGAGAACAATTCTCGATTGCGGATCCAATCCGCATAGTTTGTTCCATTCAACTTATCTTTCTCAAGAATCGAACGCAAAGTAAATGGTTGCTTAGAAGACGCCATTTAATCTACAACAAAAGTAATGCAAAATACTAAGACAAAGTATCCATGATAGAGTAAATAATATCAAATATAATCTACTCCCACTAAAATCAATATCCCTCGATTGAAACTTAGTGATTCAAGACCCACAACTAGCAAGTCGACTAGTGAGCTTTAGCATCACCGCTAGAAGACATGATAGATTGGTAAGCAACTCTTTGCTAATCATATCGCATATGACCCTTGTTGTTGGATAGCATCTCTATGCTTGGGTTACCAACTTCTTATGCTCCAAAGTCCCTAACCGTTAGGATGACCTTGTTCAAGCAACCAAACCTTCTGCAGTAAGTATCCGATACGAACCTGTCTACTCAAGGAAAATCAGTGGCACCCTAATTTCATAGACCCACCACCGATTGTACAAGACAAGGATGTGCAAGGTTTGGGGAGCACGAACTCAAACATTATCAGGATCGTTCTACTTCACTACCGCACGAATGTAGACAAAAACATTATAGCATGTGAAAGTAGAACATAGTAAGAACGGCATAAACACAGATTTGACTTGGTATAGCCCATTGTTCTTTTCGAGATCTCCATCTCTTCAACTGCTCATCATGGTGATCTCCATCTCCACGATCCATGTATGCCATCCTTCGATGAATCCGCCATGACTAACTATCACTAACGCCAAAGCCAGTGAATTAAAATTACATAGTCGCGGATAGGACATCACGTATTGGCACGCGGCCATTACAATAATTTTGACAATATCTCTATGGCTCCAGCCCATATTGTCATCCTCATGACATGCAAGCCATGAATTAATTACATACATGCATCACATACACATAAGGGCTATACCGAGTCCACGAAATCCTGCAAAACAGAGTTAACCGATTCGACTACTAAAAGTAAATCGTGAAAAACCCTATCTTGTGGACCTCTTTTGACAATTCTAATCTTATCGAATCCGACGAAATGGGATTCGGTTGGTTCCATTTTGAAATTCTCTACAAGTTTCGTTTAAAGATCGTCTCCATCCGAGTTACGGTTGAAAAGTTACTGCCGTTTTACGAACAGAACTTTTCTCGGCAACCCGGCGCCCGACGGCCGATCCAATCTGCCGCCGCCACGCATCACATGCGCTCGGCACTTGACCTAGGGTTCAATTCGATCAATCTGATTGATCTCTAACTCACCGTGATTGGATTTACATGTATCACTTAACTCAGATGGCGGAATTCCGACCGGTACGAGTAGATCGTTACAAGACCAACGCGGTAAGACCATGAACCAAGATCAGAGACACATCTAAAACCGCGCATATCACATATGCAAAATCCAGAACCTATAACGACGCAGTATAGAGCTTTGATACCACTGTAGGGTTATGAGGGTGCTACGCTAGCCAGAAAACAAAACTTTTCTACCTCATCTCCCAGGATCTACTGCTAGTTACAGGTTACGGGATTACCACTAGACGCGCAGATGCAGCGGAAGACGACTCGATGTAGTCGAACGCGTCGCAGCAAAGGCCGTGCGCTTGCTCGGTCGTCCGGAACTCCTCCCACCACTTGCGGTTCGTCCCGTGCTCCGCATGCAGCACCTCCGAGGTATCACACACGTACGAGGAGAAGCGATGCGCCTCCGGACTGCTAGGTCCGTGAGGAGCGAAGGCGAGAGCGTGGAGGGCGACGGCGGCTGCCAAAAGGCGTGGATTAGGTTTGGCCGCGCCCCTCCCCTCTACTTATATAGGCGTCTCTCATGTGCCACCGAGTTGGAGGCCCATTAGAAACCCTAAGCCTTGTCTAATTCGGGTCCAACCCGAATTAGGCTTGTAGCCTCTTAAGCGTGCGACCCTATGGGTTCACGCACACATAGACATGGGCCGAATACTCCTATTCGCCCAATAGCTGACAGCGGCCTCTAACAAGGCGTGACAACTCCTAGTGCACGCAAATGATCATATCAGACAAACCACCACGACCATATACAAGTTACTCCCTTGCCACATGATATTTGGTTCAACTCGTGGGTTAACACTTAACCCAAGCACGGCCATGCATTTGTTGATCCAATCACTTGAGTGATCCAGTGATATCACTCTCCTCAGAGAGGGGCAAGTCCCATCTTGATTGTCTATATCTCACAAAGCATGCTTCTCGACAAACCCGAAGACATCCTTTATAACTACCCAAGAATGGAGTAGCGTTTGTCGGTCCCTAAGCAAGTCGATACACATCTCGAGCACATACAACAATCTCGAGTCGAAGGACATAACGTATATGATGTGTATAAAGACAATCTCATGTCGGGTCACCGCCTACATGTCATACATGTGCCCACATTATTAGTTCGACATCTCCATGTCCATGACTTGTGAAACATAGTCATCAACTAATAATGTGCTAGTCTAATATTCATGTGTGTCCTCACATGAACTCCGACCAGAGACAAATATAGAATAACCATACAAGTAAAAGAGTTCCACAAACAATTCACATAATTGCCAATCAATACAAGTTGTCTTTAATGGATATTCGATGGACACTTTACATATCATGGATACAAGCGGAATATCATCATCTCTATGATTACCTCTAGGGCATATTCCTAACACCTTTCCCAGTCACACTCTCACATTCACTCACACACACACTCACACAAGATAGGCAGGAGCAGGATGTTCAGATAGAAAATGAAAAACAGAGATAAGCAGGATAGTACTCGATGGACTGGGGTAACTGATGTTTGTATTTGCTATTCCAATACATACGTTGAGAAAATTATTATTATATATATATATTATTTTTTAGATGAAGGGATTAGTATCCCCAGCCTTATACGAAGGCTTGGTGGGAACGAAGTTCTTGCCCCCACGGGGGTTCGAACACCGGTCGCCAGCTAGAGGCCCAAACGCTCACCAGCTAACCAACCGAGCCAAGAAAAGTTTAAGCAGCATGTCTTCACTGCAATTCGCACGCACAACTCTAGTAATGGTGATTGGCTAGCTGACTGCTCACTGCCATCACCACTCTACGTGTATGATTCCAGGTTAAAACGCCTGCACTTCAATGAGTCATATTCAGGAGCAGAATCAACATTCTGAAACAAATCAAGGCCTCTAGTGCGGGGTTCGGTGATTGATGAGTACAAGGATATACACATGGCTAACGTTATTTTGATGGACTAATGATAAAGAGTTCATAGTGAGGATTGAGCCATTGATGCCACTTGGTTTTCTTGGTCCCCAGTAATTAGATTCTGCGTATGGTACAAGGATATTTACGAAGGCTAAGAGTTCGGTAGTGTGTAAACATGGCATTCTTTTCAATGTTCTTAAATTATTAAAGCACATCAAGCATGAGGCTAAGTCATGGGTGCAAGCTGGCCCGAGGAGCCTAGGTTGTCTCCGTCAACGAGTAATAGAGTAGTCAAGTGTGAGTTTGAGTAGGCATATGCTTATTTGAAATTCTGTAAGGGCGTAAGGCCCGACCCTTGTAATCAAACTTCTCCTCTCTTAATATAAAAAAAAACGCACAAATCTTTTCTGTGATCAAGAAAAAATCACATTCTATTCAATGCCCCCCCCCCCCCCTCTCTCTCTCTCTCTCTCTCTCTCGCTCTGATGATGCTCTCTCTCATACTGATTGGGCTAGTAGCTTTAAGATAATCATAGACTAATTGCTCCTCCATCTCTACAAGAAACGTCTGATTTAGGTGGGTGCAGGGGAAGGCGCCGGAGGGCACGGGGCATGTGGGCCAGCCACCCTGCCCATGGCACAAATTCGTGCCCAACTCTATCCAGTGAACACATGTGATGAAATATAAATCAAACTTGTGGAACCTATATATTAGTCTAAATAAAATCCTTTCGAAAGATTTGAGTTTTGGTCCTGAATTTCATAATGGTGCAGGTCAAATCGGTGCATGGAGAATGGCACTGCTCGTTGTTGTTTGTGAAATCAATTCCCAGTCACGATTCTGCCTTGCATTGTTCTCAAGCAACGAAGGATAGCATTCCACAAGGGCCCGTAATTAAGCTAGGAGAGCAGTAAGCTAAAGGAGGTTCAGTTCAGAACTTCAGATAAATAGATTGATCAGCTGGTGACAACGCCTACCACACCATCAGTATACATTCGCGATTGGGCCATTTCCAGCTCGTAATCCTCGGACGAAAGGAAAACGACCAGGTGGGGCCAGTGATCCACGGCAAAGCCGCCTCAGCCAATGGCGTCGCACCGTCGCCCATCACGCGCATCGCCACCATCAGCAGCTCCATCCCCCACCGTCCATCTCCATCCAACGGCCAGCGCCTCCTCCCCGCCGGCGCCTCCCAAAATTTTCAAGAACCCGCGTTCCCGCGCGCACCTGCGAACTCCAACTACAAATCTCCCGCCCAAGAACCTCCTCCCTCACCGCAAATCGCATCCCAATCCAATCTCCTCGCCGCCGGCCACCGCCTTCCAATCCTCGCCTCATTCTCCCCGCTCCGGCTCCGATGGCCCGCACGAAGCAGACGGCGCGCAAGTCGACGGGCGGCAAGGCGCCGCGGAAGCAGCTGGCGACCAAGGCGGCGCGCAAGTCGGCGCCGGCGACGGGCGGCGTGAAGAAGCCGCACCGCTTCCGCCCGGGCACCGTGGCGCTGCGCGAGATCCGCAAGTACCAGAAGAGCACGGAGCTGCTCATCCGCAAGCTCCCGTTCCAGCGCCTGGTCCGGGAGATCGCGCAGGACTTCAAGACGGACCTCCGGTTCCAGTCGTCGGCGGTCGCGGCGCTGCAGGAGGCCGCCGAGGCGTACCTCGTGGGCCTCTTCGAGGATACGAACCTCTGCGCCATCCACGCCAAGCGCGTCACCATCATGCCCAAGGACATCCAGCTCGCCCGCCGCATCAGGGGCGAGAGGGCGTGAGAGCGCATGTTCGTTCTGTTGGCTGCTGCTTGTCGCTGTAGTGCTGCTAGAAGTAGTTGGTGGAGTTCGTTTCATGCCGTGTTTATCCTGTAGGATTGGAGTAGTGGTGTTCTGAATGTGTTGGCCTTGCTACAATGGAATGTGATTGCTCATTTCTGAAATTAATGAATCGCCTTTTCTTCAAGGATTTGGTGCTGTTCTATGGTACTGCAAGATGTATTGTGCGCTTTTGGCCTTGCAAGATTTGCTGTCTGAAATCAATAAACGGCCTCACTAGTCACTACAAAGAATTGGTAATCGGACTATCAGTGATCAGTATTCAATCCACCATTTCATATACGCTCCTGGAACTGATCGTGAATTGGTGCTGCAAACTGCATTTTTTTCCCCTTCTGTTTTGGTTTGGTCTAAAGGCTAGTGCTAATGGCAAGATGTACGTCCTGATATGAGTGCAAATCCGAAACCACTGCTGACCGGTGCTGAGTTCAGCGTTCGATTTATCATATTGTGTGAAATTGGTAATGCATATGACATTTTTCCTTCCTTTTGCTCTGACATTGGTAACAGATTTGATTTTTCATATTGTGTGCAATTGATAATGCCTACTCCTATGTGGAACTGTCTTGCTTAACAGTGTGTATGTTCTCCATGCTCATGAATTAATGCCTACTCAGATTTGAATTAATGTTTGCCGTCAATGCCACATGACAACATTAGTACGTACTACATTTGCAGGCACATTTCTGAAATTAATCAATGGCCTGGTTCAGGTAGATTTTGCTATCTGTTCTACAATTTTGAAATCAGTGAATGGCCTCACTCATTCCATCTGGCCTGAGTTCGAAGTTCAAACCATCAGTGACTGGTTTAATCCAGCATTTCATACATGCCCCTGGAACTGATTGTTAAGTAGTATTGCAAATTGCATTGTCCCCCTTCTGTTTTGGATTGGTAAGGCTAGAACCTAGAGCTAGTGCCATGATGTCCTGATTTTTTATTTATTTTTTTGAGAAATCTTGATGTCCTGATGTTAGTCCCCCTTCTGTTTTGAGAAATCTTTAACATTTCAGCATTTGATCTGTTTCCACAGAGCTGACATTGTGTGAAATTGATAATGGATATGACATTTTTTTTTCTTCTGTTTGTTCTATAGAACTGGAACCATCTTGCTATAAGAGTCTGTTCTCCATGCACACACCATCCAGAACATTACAAGTTGCTTGAGACTGTAGGAGTAGTAAACAGCATTTTTTCCTTCTGGAGAACTGTCTCAAGCAATTAGAAAAGGATAACATTCCACTAGAGGCTATAAGCTAGAAGAGCAGTAAGCTAAAGGAGGTTCAGTTCAGAACTTCAGATAAATTGATCAACTGGTGACATGGTGTGATGCAGGTTGCAACAGCATAACGTTTTGCAGATATCATGACGAAGGGTCTTCCTACTTCAATTTTTGGTGAACTTGGTCCAATCTCGGCACAAATCAATCCCAAGCTTCCACTGCGGTGGGGTGTTGATAGCTCCTATTACTGGTTCATCATTCATTAACTCGGTTGGATGCACACATTTTTTTTTCCAGTGTTTCAATTTGGATATCTGTTGGTTTTATGACCATTAATATGATGCTGACATATAGGCGTTGATATACATGTGCAAAAGAAATTTAACAAATTTCAATCCATCCAACCTTAATGAAACGAAAGGGGCCAATGTATGTGGATTCTGGAGGCAGAGTTACGATCCCTTGATATACCAAAATATAAATCAAATTAATTAATAGGATGGACACTTAATAACTAATTCAAAATATGTACAGCTACAACTAAGATTTGCATAATTTTCCTTTTTGTGGAAGAGTAAGTTTTGCAGACTCGCAAATGATATGCAACAACTTCCAAAGTACATACAGTAGGCAAAAGCTTTGACGATAAGCTTCACTGTATCAAACAAACTACAGGTAGAATCTTGCAAATACCTTCCCGTGTTATGAGGCAAACGATTATATATCTTAACGGATACTCCTTTTGATGAAAACTTGCAAAACAGGCACTCATACATGCGAATGAAAATAGCTAACTTGGAACTAGTAGGTCCGAGTAATATTGTCAAAGGGCACATTTCCCAAGGAGTACAATATCTGAACGATTTAGTTATATCTGAAACAAAGAGACACTGATTTGTATTGAATGTGACCCAGAGTTTCATCAAGTGTTTGGATCAAAATGGGAGGGTACACGAAATCAAGTGAAAAGAGATCCGCAAGAAAATTGGTTTCAGTCCAAGTTTGTAGTATTTGGTTGTCAAAAAATTGAGATTTACTTGTCAGACTCACGGTTGAGATTTACAAGTGCAACTGCAGTAGGACTTATGCGTTATGCTACTATTACAGAAATTTCTGATGCATACATAAACACCATCCATACTGTAAGATGGCTGCCCATATTATCTCCTGGACATATTGGTAATTATTCTTTTCTGCAAACAAGCAATTGTTCTCATGAGCATGTAGACATTAAGCAAAACAATTCCACGAAGATAGTAGCTCTTAAAGAAATCAGAAAGGAAGATGTCATGTGCACTAAAAATTTCACATAATACCAGTTCATGGGGCATAAATCAAATGATGCAATTATCACCAGTCAGCAGTGCTTTGGAGCCTGGACTACATCAGGACATCATACTTAGCATTAGCTCTAACCTTTAGACCAAACTGAAACAGAAATGGGGGGAAAAGGAAATCTGCATTACCAATTCACAATCATTTACAGATGCACATATGAAATGCTGGATTCAACACCGAACACTGATGCTTTGAACTTTCTGGCCAGATGGAATAGAAGTGAGGACGACACTACTTTGCAGTGAGGCCATCCATTGATTTCAGAGTTCAAACAGGAAACCTTGCAAGTCCAACACATCTTTCAGAATTGTAGAAAAGACAGCAAATACATCTTTCACAGAAATCGAATACAATTTTAATGTCCATTGGTGTAAACTCTGGCGAACTCCCATAGTTGGTAATCACTCGCTGACACAAGAGCTCGAACAATCTTTTTTTTTTTTGTTGCAACTTGCAAAAGGCATCAGCGTTTTCTATAGATTTAACTGAATATAAAAGAGAATTACCTTCTAACTGTGACAGCAATCTGACGTCCCACATCCACAACGCACCACACATTTTCTTATATACCCCCCGAACATGCTCCACATGAAAGTACATGTCTCAAGCAATACAGACACGGATACCTGTAACACTGACATGCTAAGGTGAGTGCTGACAGGCCTCTGCCCTTGTATCATCTCAGAAGAGTAACGTAGGAGCAGAGCACGTACTAATGTTGTCGTATTGGTGTTGACGGTGAGACCAACCACTAATTCAAAGGAGAAAGATCAGTTAGATACAAATATCAACTCCCACTCACCAAGTCACCAGCTGATCAATTTATCTGAAGTTTTGAACTGACCCAGAAGCTTACTGCTCTGCTTGAGAGCAATGCAAGCAGTACCAGTTTTGAGTGATTTGTTACACAACAAAACTGCTAGGCCTGGGCGCCTTTGCTTAGGAAGGAAGGCTGGAGACACTGATGGACTTCTCTTCATCAAATGCAACCTTCAGAGTTTCCTCAAGCGTTTGGATAAAAATGGGAGAGTAATAGACAGTTTTAGTCCTAGTTTGTACAGTACTTCGTTGTCAAACAATTGAGTTTACTTGTCAGACTCACAGTTCAGAGGCCATCTGGAACATACAATCCTATTTACAGATCTAACGGTGGTAGGCTGTGTGTTATGCATTACTACTATGCTACTACTATGAAATTTTTTGATTCATACTACATAAACACCGTAAGACAGTTTGCCGTGTCATCTTCTGGACATCTTGGCAGCTATTGTTTTCTGCAAACATACCAAACTTATCATGATCAAATTTTTTTTAGAAAAGGAAATTATCATGATCAATTGATCATGGAGAACAGACTATTCCAGAGAATGCCATGTGCATTATCAAGTTCACACAATATCAGTTCTGTGGGCACAGATCAAATGCTGAAATCAGCACCGTTCAGCAGCGATTGGAGTTTGGACCAATATCAGGACATCAAGGCACTAGCTACAGCCTTGCCAAACCAAAACAAAAGGGGGGAAATGCAATCTGCACTACCAATTAACAATTCCAGGGCATGTATGAAATGCTAGATTATACCAATCACTGATGGTTTGAACTCAGGCCAGATGGAAATGTGTGAAGCCATCTACTAATTTCAGAACAAAGTGATTCACTGATTTCAGATTTGTGGAACAGACAGCAAAATCTACCTGAACAGGACCATTCATTAATTTCAGAAACAAGCAATCACATTCCCATTACAGTAAGAACAACACATCACGAACATCACTATAACTCCAATCCTACAAGATAACCACGGCATGAAACAAACTCCACCACCTACTTCCAATAACTCACTACGACGAACAGGAGGACGGGGCGCGCTCACTCAGGCCCTCTCGCCCCTGATGCGGCGGGCGAGCTGGATATCCTTGGGCATGATGGTGACCCTCTTGGCGTGGATAGCACAGAGGTTGGTGTCCTCGAAGAGCCCGACCAGGTACGCCTCGGCGGCCTCCTGCAGCGCGGCGACGGCGGAGGACTGGAACCGGAGGTCGGTCTTGAAGTCCTGCGCGATCTCCCGGACCAGGCGCTGGAAGGGGAGCTTGCGGATGAGCAGCTCCGTGCTCTTCTGGTACTTGCGGATCTCCCGCAGCGCCACGGTGCCCGGGCGGAAGCGGTGCGGCTTCTTCACGCCGCCCGTCGCCGGCGCCGACTTGCGCGCCGCCTTGGTCGCCAGCTGCTTCCGCGGCGCCTTGCCGCCCGTCGACTTGCGCGCCGTCTGCTTCGTGCGGGCCATTGGTGGCGCGTCGAGGTCGGATTGGAGGGTTTGGAATGGGAATGCGGAGGCGAGCGGTGGGTGGTGGCGTGGGCGGCGCCGGTATTTGTAGCGGCCGCCGGCGGCGAGGCGGGAGCGCGAAAATTTTGGGGCGGCGAGGCGCGGGGCGGGGAAGGGAGGATGGGAGGGTCTGGGCCGTCGGATGGAGATGGACGGTGGACGTGGCGCGGCTGCTGGTGGCGATCCGCGTGACGGGTGATGGCGCTACGCGATTGGTGGAGGCGGTTTGGAATGGATCGTCGGCCCCACAAGGTGTCTGGCGTTTCCTTCTCTGTCTCTTTTGGGCGACAGAGGAGCGATTGTAAAGACAGTTTTTTTTTTTAATTAATTAACAAATCGGTGCGACTGAGTACTGACGGTGTTCATATTTGTTGATACAGTAGAAATTACAAACAGATAGTTATAGTAGAAAAAAAAGAAAATGGGAAAACAACAAGCTTTTGATTTTGTATTACTTTAATCACGTGTTACGCGACAGAAATGTACACCGGGATATATGCATGGAGAGCCTCTGAAAAGAGTATATGATGTATTCAGAAAATTGACTTATTGTTACATTTCCATTAGATAAAAAAATACATGTTATCTACTTAGGCACACACTTGCAACCAAACCAGTCAATTTCTCCTTTTTCTTTGAACAAAACCAATCAATTTCTAATTTACCTAGCCGAAAAGATTTCATCAAGGAGGTGATTGCTTGCCCGTATTCGGTCCATCCAGGTTGTGTGGATGCAAGATCCATGTGATTAGTTGGGTGGGCGAGGATGTTGGCTAGGCTCACCGAATTCTCTCCATGCGGAAATTTTCTTGTTTTCCATAGATCCTGGGTTGGGTGGTGCGAGGACACGAGCACGGAATTCATGCGGAGTCCAAAATCATAGTGGCGGTTGTTGAGCCATGGAACCAAACAAACTTAACATTGAATCTGCTAAGCTAGACCGAGACATGACAACACATCTCCTTATATATGATTGCCATGGGCCTACAGCCCCACATGCCCAGATCGAACCAAGCTTTGGCTGAAGCCCACTAATCATGCCTTGGATTTTTAGGCAATTTTGGCAAGTTATTTGCACCTCTAACTTAAGCCCCAAGCTATTTTAGATTATGCTAGTAAAGTTTTTATGTTTCTTCGGCAATAGAGCTGATTTACCTCGTGTCCTCGTCTTTGGCTAGTAAGGCAAGTAGGGATAAGAACATATGGGGAAAATTTTGTTTGTTATGTTTTATATTTTATCTTGTTCGTTGTCGTATTTGGGTTATCTTGTTTTCATATTTACGAAAACGAAAGAGCAGGTTTACCCCACGTTTGCTCCATCTCACCCTATGTCGGTCATGTTAGTTTCGATGAAAAGCTAGGTAAAAGGTGTTGTTACTATGATTGATAAGTTCAAGCAAACAAAATCATAAGCCCACAAGGCAGTGTTGGGGTGAGTGGAGCAACCGGTAGTGTTGGGGTGAGTGGAGCAAGCATAAACAGGAGGGGTACTAGAGTAAAAATCACTCACGATAGGGAAAACACATCTTAAGCCTCGTGGTACTTGATTCTCGGCTCCAGTTTAATCCCCGATTCATTTCACCGTCTGATTCCTAGATATTCAAGAAATAATATAGTTAGATATAATTCTCAATTATTCTCATCATGCTTTTAATTCTAAGTGGTTGCAAACACACACCCTCTGTGCAAATTAAAAATGAGTGGCCATACTTGAACTTGAGGATCGGATGGCTACAATGTGGACTTGTCATGCTCATGCCGTGGTGGACATGGAAACGGGGAACCGAACACATGGATCAAGGACCGGGAGACGTAGAATGTTAAATCAGTCAGTCATCTGGTGCCTGCCATGATATATACAGCTCCTGAATTTCCACTTACCTAACCCTCCTGATCAGCTATCTTTCGGCATGATCCGACCTCGCCCGTGGAGGCGTGGATGGATGCGCGCCCTGTAAAATTAGCGCGCGTGGTATCAACTCGCTTTCGCCAGATTGATGCATTGCTTTTGAGTTTGCAGATGAAAAATGCGGCACAGAAATATCATTGGGGATTGTATTTGCATTCTTTTATACATATGGCCCTGTTTAGATGAGCTCTGAAAAAACTTCACAACACTGTAGCACTTTTATTTGTATTTGGCAAATATTGTCTAATTATGGACTAATTAGGCTCAAAAGATTTGTCTCATGATTTATAACCAAACTATACAATTAGTTATTTTTTAATCTATATTTACTGCTCCATGCATGTGTTCAAAGATTAATGTGATGGAGAGAGTGTAAAAATTTAGAATTTTGGAGCATCTAAACAATGTCATATTGTCCATATAGCGTCGTTTGAAAACAGCTCTAGCTAACTATAAAACATTTGAGGTTTTCGGTTTTGGAACTTGACACTTCTAGCTCAATAAATAAATCTGTGGATACAAAACTATAGGTACATTTAAGCTGTTTTTCCTATTTATTCTATGTAAACAAAGGTGGAGCTCGGAGGAGTTGTGGACCAACAATATAAAAAATGAATGAATTGTGTTGTGAAAATGTGAATATCTCGTCTCTCAGGCCTCAGCTACTCTACTCTATTCGAAATTATAAGTTGTTTTGGTTACTTTAAATAATACAGATAGATAGATTATACTATGTATCTAGACAATATATATATATATATATATATATATATATATATATATATATATATATATATATATATATATATATATATATATATATATATATATATATATATATATATATATATATATATATATATATATATATATATATATATATATATATATAGAAAAAGGCGAAACAACTTGCAATTTAGAATACAGGGAACATTTCTCAGGTCCAACCAAGATATTTTAGCAATTTTTGTTTTGTGGTAGCTGGAGACAGATAATGGGCCACAAACCACAAATTGGCAGGCAGAATAGTACAAGATTCACCGAAAACTTATAGAAACTTGACGAACAAACGCCAATAGAGAAAAGAGTGCAGATATGACAGGCATAACATTGACAATTGGGTTGAAAATGGCATAAACTTGGCGAATAAAGAGCTGATGCTGTTGCCAGATTTCTGTAAAGTGCCGTCTTTATATCCAGCAAACGGTACCTCTTTGAACAACACTAGCACTATTCTTGAATTCTTGATAACAACATAGTGGTAACATGATTATCATTCTGAAGATTCCCGGACCAAATAGCCGTTTAATAAATTCTGAAAAAACACAAGCGTATCTTTCTTGTGGGTGGGCATCCAGGCAGTTCTCTTTCGAGCACAAAGTTCTTAGTTGATTTTCTAAGCAACAGATACGCGAGCAAATAGCCAAACCAGCTATTCTCCAAAGGCACTAGCTTAATCGCTTTAGCCTTTAGAGCAAACAGGAGAAAAATATCATGAGCAAGCAATTTGACACAGCGCCTGAGCTTTTATCATTGGCCAATCTGTTCCTCTGTTGGCATCACATCAATTCACACAATGGCACGAAAGAAATAGCAAATACTTAGCCAATGTGCATCAGGTATAGTTGGGTGCGGGCCCACCTCTCAATTCTGCGGGTGCATACATGATGACCACTAATAAAAGCCTAAAACCATGGCCATATCACAAGCCCTGAGCCCCGGACCTCTTCATAATGGCACAGAATATGCTGTTCCCACTGAAATCTGAAGTGAACCTTAGCAGCTAAAGCTTGATCTCCAATCACCATAGTGGTGGTGCAGCAATGCCATATGATTAGACTGGCCAATCATGTCTCTTCTTTTTTACATTTTACAAACTCACATTGAAATGGTGATTCACTTCACAAAAAGGCCCGCCATAGCAACCATGGCACATTCTCCAGCAAAAATTGGCAATGACATAGCAAGTCAAAAACTAGAAAATCTTTACATCTTGTTTTCTCCGGCAACAATGTACAAACCAGATTGGCAGTAAGATCTAATAATCACATTTTTTTTTGTTTCTACTTTCTCTCCACCTTTATGTAACAACTAAGAAGCAACTGAACATTCTAAAAATCATAAGGAGTGACCAAACCTTCAGGTCTGAGCGGCGCAAGGACAGAGCGAGCAGTTGCAGGCTCTGGCTCTGCCCGGCTCGCCTCAGAGCAGCCAGAGGCCTTTTGCTGCACTCCAGACAGGGACTGCCGACACGTTGGGCATGTCGACCGCGCCAGCAACCACCGGTCGATGCACCTGACATGGAAGCCATGGTTGCATTTGGGGAGGACCCTGATGTGCTCCCCTGCCTCAAAGTCTGAAAGGCAGATTGCGCACACCGGGTTAGCAGCATTGAGCTTCAGCTTAGCCGAGTACACCAGGATTGGCATGGCTCGGAGGGCCTTCCTCCTCATCCCGCTCTGAGCAAGCCGCGTCACCTGGTTTGGTTGAGGACCCACCACCATCTGGCGCGAGCACCGTAGCGCACACCGGAAGATGGAGTTGAGCCCAAGAGCGCAGATCAGTGCGCACAGAAGAACAACCAGGATCATGACGATGTTTGCATCAAAGTTGCTTCCAGGAGTCCCACCATCTGTGGCTGTGGCTCCATCTAATGGCTGGCTTGGACTAGAGGGATGCCCAGAGAATGGAGTGTGCAGCAGCGTCCTTCTTGGGTACTCCATGCCCTTGTGCACAAACCCAGCTTTCTTCAGAGTTCTGCAAGTGCAAATCTGTAGCTCCACTAGATGCGTAGGTATGTTCTTGTTTTTAGTCTGCCTCAAGTAGAATCATCAACTGGGTCTGTGCTGAAGTATTTATAGGCTCTTTGAGGCTGCAATAATATAGTACGTGGATTATTTTATTTGGTATATGATATGCTGCCTCTTTCGCCTTGCCCCTTTCGCCTCTGCCAGCCAATTGAGACAAAAAGCATTTGGCAAAGGTTGGGAATGTGCACAATTGGAAGCTTCTTTGCTTGTGGCAAGTGGACTGCATCTCAGTGGGTTTTTGGGAATCAGAGGGCCACACGCAGCACAATCTCTTGTCTCCCTGATAATAATGTATAAGAAGTACATATGTAAAGCGTGGAGACTAGAACTCAGATTTGTCTGAGGAAAGAAGAATGGTGATTGTAAAAGGATAAACATATACTGACCATTTTTGCCTCAAAAAAAAAACATATACTGACCATTTGTGTAGCTGCATCGGTTGAATCCTCTTAAAACAAGCTCTAAGGTTATGCTGGATGGCTGTAAATATTTTAAGCTTCTAGCCATCTATAGGATCATCATGTGTGGCTGTAAACATCTGGCTGCAGTCAGCTATTTGACCTTTGTTGGTGGATTCATGACTTCACAGGAAATGAGTCAGGTTTTGGTTAATGCACATGTCATACTCACAACGCCTGCAAAGTGAAATGATGTGGCACCAAATATTGTTCACTTTCTATGCAATAAATTTCTCTCTAAAAGTATGCAGTCATACTTATCAAGATAAGTAAAAGAAAAATATAAATACCTATCATTCGGTGGAATTCCTCTTTATTTTATGCAAACAAGACTCCTAACTGCAGAGGAGGAACATGCTGAATAAGTTGATTAATTCGAATTAACTCAATTCATGTGTAAGCAGATAGATGGTAACTTAGAATAAAATATATAGCCAAAGCCCATTGCAACATTATTTAACTTATAGCTACAAGAAAGATAAGACTGCAGCTAATACTAAAAAGGAGAAAAGGAATCATCTAAGCTTAAACACAAAGGAAATGGAGCAGTTATATATTCGTTGCGCACTCACAAAGCACATGTTTATCCTTTGTTGCTCTATTATGATCCTGTCCACTTTGTGTGAACCATAGCAATCTAGCAAATTGGAGTCTGATTTGTCAGCTTAAAACTGCTTGGGCTATCAACAACATCCTACTAGGTGGAGCACCCCTTGAATGAGTGGTTAGTCGACAAAAAGCAATTTAGGGACAAAAAATATGTTAAACATGTTATCTATGGAGCATTATATAAACTATGAGTGTTGCTTCCTCCACAAAGCGGAATGCATCTTTAATATGGTGCCTACATAAACAAGCTCATCCGGTAGCAAAGTCAATTAGCTCATTTTTCGGTGTAGCACGGAAAGGACTGATCACAGTCACCAAGTTCCCAGGAAGGTTTTGAGAAGCCGCAAGGTGGAGACGAGATTGCACCTGTGTTCTTCGAACGGGAAAGACATTCCCAGGACGAGGAATGTAGAATGGTTCCATACCTGGGGACTATGGGGCTGATTCGGTAATATGACTAAAGATATAACCACAGTACCCCATTAAAAATGAAATTGAAGGAAACACTTTTCTTTAGACAAGTGGACTTAACAGCTATGGTTGCTTTTATGAGGATCGATAACTTGGTGGAGCACTTTTATTCAATTTGAACCAATGTTCTTCACTGCAGTTCTCTGACAAACATATAGCCTCTTATCAGCCATGATCATTATTCTTAATTTCTAGTTACCGTCATGTGCAAAGAGCAACACAATCATATGAGCTCTGTAAATAAGATGTCAAAAAATATAAAATGGATCCTACTTCAGATATGCATTGCCTAATGCATCTTCAGTGTGAAGTTGTAGACATCTACGTGTGAGTCATATGATTGTTCCAGGCTATGCATAGTTAAGCTTATCTCAACCCATCACTTTCTGCTTTCGAGCCTTAGATCTATCTAGTCACTCATAAGTTACAAGAAGGGTTTAATACCTTATCTTAACTTAGTCAGCAGGAGAAACAGCATTCGTTGAACAAAAGTGATTAAAGCAAACCAGGAAAAGAAATAAAAACAGAATAAAAGGTATGGCTACTGATCAGCGGTGCATCCAGATTACTCAATCAGATAAAGCTCAGGAAAAATCTACATGCATAGTTACATGAATGCATCTGGCCATTTCTGCCTTGCCTGCATTCTTGCGCAACAAAGCTACAAGGATTAACAAGGTGAAAACCAAAAGATGAGAGAAAATGACCCTGATATATTTGCTATAAATACTTACTAAATGATAGAGAATATAGGATAAGTTGGTAAGTGAGGGAAGAAAGAGAAAAGGGGGCATCGATAAATTCATATGTAAAGCTTATATGTCACAACAAGATGGGAAAACCTATAAATATAGATAATATAAAACTAAGAAAAGATTCACAACAAGATGGGGAAAACTATACATAAAGATACTATAAAACTAAGACAACAGTTGTCAGATAATGCAGATGATAAAGCAATAAAGGTTGAGTAGGTCTTTATACTACATATATAGGCCACACAAGTGTTTTTACATCCATATTAATATTCAAAAAAGACTTCTGAGTTCTGACAGTACCAAATAGAAAAGGCCAGCAAGGGTATACTCTCTCACTTCCAATTCTCATCTACTGCCTGTCTAAAGTCAAGCGACCCAGAAATATGTTCAGGACTGCTGCTGCCTCCTTACAGTAGCCATCAGATACCATACAGCAAGCCAAGAATTCAGTTGAAAGTGCATACATGCACACAGTGTTTTATTTTCCACTTTCCCTCAAAATCATGTATAGCGGTTTGAGAAAACTGAATTAAATAGTATAGGGGATATGTGCTCCAGCAAGTTGAGGAAACACTATCCATTATACGTGGAGCCCATGTGTCGGTGAAACAAATATCTCTTCATCTCTTCTCCAGTTTCTCTCTTCTCCTCTTGCTGCGGATGCAGCTTACCGGATGCGGGGATCAGTATGACGTGGGGCATGTGGCAGTGGCCTGGACAAGTCTGGGTGGTGCAGGACTCTGTGTGGCGTGGCAGGCCGCCCAGCGCTGGCGCGGTGGCCCACCCGGCATGGCGCGACACCAGTTCGCCGGGTCTTTGTGAGATGCAGTGTCAGCGTGGGGTCCGGGAAGTAAGAAAGGGGATTGAGAAAAATTGTTGCTTGGCCCCCTTTATTTGAGGGGGAGGAGGGAGATATTGAGGAACTGAGAAAAATTTGGAAAGGGGGTTAGAAAGGGGATCTGGTGGAGCTCATGTTTTGCCCCTCTATTGCTGGTTAATAGGGAAAGAGGATTGGTTTTAAGTAATCTGGAGGAGTTTCTACAAGGAAAGATTTCATGGGTTGATCTAGAATAACTAAGTACCATATGCAAAGTGTTTCCCTATCAACAACATTTTTATCAATCCAATACTTTCCTCAAGAATACTCTGAAGATAAGACATAATAGCTCAGAGAGAAGTATTATAGAAAAGAACAGTACAATGTACAAATATCAATGGGGACAAGAAGCCAAGATCGCATACCATCTTTATTTAATCTGAAACTATAACTAGAACAATTAACTCTTTATATATAGAATGGGTGAATTCATACCTCACATACACACTTCTAGAAAAGGGTGGCATTTAAGTATTCAGGTGTGACTCACATCACAGGTAAAATAAAGTGTGATAAGCTTATATCACTTTATGCTAACACTGGTCCCCACAGTCCATCAGGCTTTGGCTCGACTCCCTGTAATTTTTTGCTGTTCTGCTTGGACTTCTAAGTAGTTGTAGCTTGTATCTAACCGCTGGTTAGATCCCTCCCCTCCCTCCCTCTGTAAGTTGTTTTTCTCTTGTACTTGGTGCTCCTTTTTAATTTAAGTTGCCGGGGGGCTGTTGCCCCACGGTTTTCGTTCAAAAAAGTTTATCACTGCGGATAAGGCACACAAAGATGGGGAGAGGAAGAGGTCTGGTTTTATGATGCAGCATACATTTTCCGACCTAATATCCGAGCAGCATAACACCATTTGTACGATGAACTTCAGACCTTAGTTATTATTACAATTCCACAAACTGAACACCACTTCATGAATTTTACCAAAGGTTTCTCGAGGAACAATTTACTCGAAGCAATAGCAAACACTTGATAAATCACAGAACTACATCAGCTGCAAGTAAAAGGTCTCAAAGACCAAAGTACAATTATTGTTGATAACAAGAGACACATGCTTTTCTTGATTATTGGCTCCATCCACGACTGATTAAAAAACATGCTGAATCAAGGTAAAGGCGAACGCGACATCTAGTCGATTCTGGGATCCTGACCTTATCTGACAGATAGATTTAACTTTGTGCTGTTAGTGGTAGGTGGAGCTGCGTGCATTATACTAAAGTCATTGGCTTCAAAATAATCTAGATGGCACTGAAGGTCGCAAATAACTAGCCATCCTAGACATTTAGGCCTCAAAATGGCACCCCCACTTATCAACTCAATCTACAATAGAATTTGCCAAGAAGGATCTAAAAAGGCTGAAATTAGTCCTAGGACACAACTCGCAGGTACTCAGGACAGCTAAAGGTCCAATATGCATCTGTTCGTATGAATTTGGATGCTTATGTGCCACTCTTACCTCATCAGAACGGGAGATTATAAATCTGTTCTAATTGAATTGACTGTAACTCTTGACAGCAATTCTAAGTTTCAACCACAGTGTGCCCCGATATCCTACAGCCTACAGAGCATCTCAGGAGGAATTGAAGAGAGGCTGACGCGAGCTCACCGAGTTGGCGCTTGCTGCTACCGACGAGGCGACAAGGCGTCGGCAGCGGCAACACCGCGCCGCGAGGACGCCGATCTCCCTCTCCCCCATGACCTTGTCGGCTGCGTCGACCTCCGTCGCCCCTTGCAAGTCCCTCCACCGCCAACTACCTCGCCACCTCGGCGGCTCCGGCGAAGGCTCCGCCGCCGCCTCCACAATGTGGGGCAGTGGGCCGTGGGCTTCGGCCGGTGGGCTTCTGTGTTGTGGCTGGTGGGCTTGGCAGTTGGCACGAGTTGTCGAACCGGACCAGCTGAGACACGGAAAAAGCCCAGCAGAGGCTTGTCGCGTGGAAAAGTTGCGTGGGCCTAATTCTTGTTGTTGAATTTTGGAATTTCTATATGGGATCTAAGTTGCGTGGGCCTAATTCATCTATTGGTTGTTATTTTGTCTCTTAAGCAAATCAA
The DNA here is from genome assembly GCA_018135685.1 of Themeda triandra. Taxonomy (NCBI): domain Eukaryota; kingdom Viridiplantae; phylum Streptophyta; class Magnoliopsida; order Poales; family Poaceae; genus Themeda; species Themeda triandra. The sequence goes on along the minus strand of JAENPR010000005.1, from coordinate 2,953,653 downwards.
AAAAAAATTCTACCTTTAAAAAATAGCAACCAGTTTTACAGCTGCAATTTTGTTGAGATGTGTGCTAGTCACTCCATTTCTAAAACTCACTCTCTAAATCATTATTTGGAGAGTCATTCGTACAAAAATTGTGCTATATTTGGATAAGCAAATAGAGAAAATTGTGCTATATTTGGATAACCAAATAGAGAAGGTATTGGAGGATTCTTTTTTAAAACAAAATATATATTCCAGCAGTTAGGAAGGATATAGAGAATCTCTTGGAGTTGCTCTTATAATTTAGTACAAGTCTCACTGTAATAATAGGCTGATAAAGTGGTAGATACAATTTGTTTGAAAATTTCTTCATGTACTTGTGCTCTGTAACTGTAAACCAACCAACTTTTGCTATATGATATGAGATGCCATAATAGCTACAATGAAACCGGTTAAGGTTACATCGCATTGCATCAGTGAGCTCGTAAAGACATAAAAATAATTTGATAAACTAGACAATAATGACATACTAGAACGTATTTTTTTTAATAATTTACGTTGGCTAGCTTGAACTGACTAACACCAATTATTAAAAGTTCAGGGGAGTACACTTAATATTATGGACAAGTGCGATTTTATATATAGTACCGTTCCATAAAGTAGACACCAAAGAATAAAAAAAAACACATTTTGATATAAGACTTCATTGACAACATGATCCAAATGGATTACATAATTTATTCAATAACATTCTGCTTGGACATGATAAAGTATGATAAGAAAAGAGTAAAATACACTGGCGGCCCTTTAACTTGTTGGCCTATGCCACTTTGGTCCACGAACTTGCAAACGCGAAAAATTGGCCCCTAAACTTGTTGGTCTGTGCCACTTTGGTCCATAAACTTGCAAACGCGAAAAACTGGCCCCTGAACTTGTTAGTTTGTGCCACTTTGGTCCATGACATGCGGACAAGTTCAGGGGCCAGTTTTTCACGTTTGTAAGTTCATGGACCAAAGTGGCACAGGATGACAAGTTCAAGGGTCAATTTTTCGCGTTTGCAAGTTTATGGATCAAAGTGGCACAGGGCGACAAGTTAAAGGACCGCCAGTGTATTTTACTCATAAGAAAAAAACAGGAATCCTTCTCAAGTAGCTATTGAGCTTTCGATCTCTTGTGCAGAGTTGAACCTCAATCTTAATAACTTAGGTAAGTGTTTATCTTGGACTTAACATAAAAAATCCCACGGAGGTGATGCTCCATTGACCTCATGGCATAGGTGCATTACTCGGGGCAGCATGATATGTGATCTTGGGACCTTGCTCAGATGGTGAGATAGCATTGTAATTTGCCGGTGAGGGTGCTATAGCTGAATGCATTGATCTAGATGGCGGTGGAAATTTTCTGTGGCCACGTGGTGGTGGTGCCGTACCATGAGAAGGCGACGGTGGTGGTGGATACTTGTGTGTTGGAGGTGGTGAATTATGCGGCGGGAAGTGAGTTGGAGGTGGGGGCAGGAAGTGGTGAGCTGGAGGCGGTGGTGAATAATGGCCATGGGGCGGAGAATAAGGCGATGGAGAATGATGGGCGGGAGGTGAAAAATGAGGCGGTGGCGCATGGTGAGTGGGAGGCGGTGGTGAAGAGTGAGTAGGGGGTGGAAAATGAGGCGGCGGTGAATGGTGAGTAGGAGGTGAAAAATGAGGTGGTGGTGAGTAGTGAGTTGGGGGTGGTGGTGCATGGTGTGCACGAGGAGATGGAAAATGAGGTGGCGATATGTAGTGAGTTGAGGGTGGTGGTGCATGGTGTGCAGGGGGCGGAAAATGAGGCGGCGGTGAATGGTGAGTAGGAGGTGGAAAATGAGGCGGTGGTGAGTAGTGAGTTGGGGGTGGTGGTGCATGGTGTCCAGGAGGATATGGAAAATGAGGCGGCGGTGTGTAGTGAGCTGGGGGTGGTGGTGCACGGTGTGCAGGAGGAGATGGAAAATGAGGTGGTGGTGCATGATGAACTGGTGGCGGTGGAGAGTGGTGAGCCGGGGCAGGGCTCGGCGGAGCTTCATTGTGGTGATGGTGGTGGTGATGGCCATGGTGGCCATGATGTTTGTGGCTAGGCGAGCCGTGGTACGATGGTGGCTCGATCGGCGCTAACGACTCATGGTGGTGGTGGTGCTTCCCATGCTCAGAACCAGGGTGTGTAACCAGGGGCGCCTCGGCATAGAGCGCATGAGCAGCCGGTGCTTCTACCGGTGGGAAGGCATAGGGAGACGATGCAGCGCTGCAGCACGAGGAGAACGCAGTGGCAAGAGCAACAAGGAGGGCGATGCCCTTCATGTTCGTGGTGGTGATGCCCATGCTTTGGGTTTTGGCTTGCCTCTGATGCTCGTCCGTTTGGCGCCTTATATAGTGGCAGTGGCCGTTTGAAACTTGAATCTTGAGTTTGATGTTACCAAACCCATTATCTTGGGTTGAGTGCTGCTGGTGGACAAAGACAAACTGCGAGGGCTGGCTATCCCAAGAATGTGCGACCGCGCTTGACTGGGCCGTGCTTCACGGGGACGGGGCCGCAAATGCCGTGTTCTTGGACTTCGAAGCACGCAGGTACTTTATTGCCAAAATTCACGGCTGAGTGCACATCAATTAGCAAGTCTTGTCTCTTCAAAGTGATGATGAAATGAACGTTAAACCTGTGATCTTGGTACTCTCTGTATTGCTACTACAGATTTTGAGATACAGGATTTGGATTTCTTTACAAAGTGATCACTGCATCCACAGATACACGTTACACTGCATCTGCATAAACAACCAAGATTCACTTATTCAGAGGCATGATGAATTAGCAGGGACGAAGCTACGGCTTGCCAGACCGCGACGATTTTTGAGGATATCAATGGAAGAAACGATGCATTTAGTGCTATTTCTAATGCTTCCGTCCATATTCAGATAAGATAAGACCCAGTGATTATCTGGCTTGGATTCGCGGGGAGTATCTTGAGCTAGCGATCGGTCTGATTTGATAGGTTCTCTAACTTTTTTTTTTTTTTTGAGAATCTGATAGGTTCTCTAACTGAATGTGTTAGCACTGAGCCACTGAGAGTTTAATGGGCTTTGGACCTCATCTTGGTTGTGCTGCTGCAGGTGTGATTGGACCAAACTACGCCGAGTGGGCTTGGAGACCTTGCGATATCTAGACCTAAGAATTTGCGGACGGAGGACGGCTGATAGTTCCGTCGTCGGTAGTCCGGCAGGAATCAACTTTTTGGGTGCGCCAAACTGACAAATTGGCCTTGCCGTTCCACATCCGTACTGTACATTTGACTTGTGCTAGCTATTGTGCAATCGTGCCATTTTATGGTTCGCGATTAGTTTGGTTTAGTTTCATTGCTGGGTGATGGAATAATTACAAGTCCTAACTCCTCCCAAGCTTTGCAAAACCGTATACATATACGCTGAACAAAATTTAATTTCAGCCTAAAACAGTTTGACTCGCTTGTTATCTATCGTTTGCTCTCTGAGCGTCTGAAACAGCATGAGATTGAGATGGCTAGTGAAATACTATCGATGCTTTTGCATGTAGTAAAATACATCGCTAGTATGTACTGTACTATGCTTTTTGGAGCCTTTTTCTAAAAAAAGGGAAGAGAGAAACCGTATGCTTTTGAGCGGCCATGTGAGAGAGCAGCATTCATGGATTCAAACCATTCTCTAGTTGTGCTCTTTTTTATCTTCTTTGTTTCTTTCGGGGTCCCTTGATCCTTTTTTCCTTTTCTTTTCCTTAGTTTCCTGAAGTCTTTGTAACCTTTGTTTATGCTTTTAATAAATTTCTGTAGGGGCTCCGGCCCCTCCAGTTTCCTAAAAAAAAAAAAAAATGTTAGGCGAAGCTAGCTAGACAGGGAGTCAGTTCCGGCATGGACGGCAACGGCACTCTCTACTGGCAATGGCATTGTTGGCATGGTCAGCCGGAAAGGCAATGCGTGTACTCGGGGCTCACGTCGTGGTAGCTTTAGGTGGATCCGATCACGACTCCTTAGTCCTCACTGCCGCAGTTTGCATAGATCTGGAACGACGTCTATTTTTTCCCGTAACGCTTTTGCATGTGGAGGTGTCCGTGTCCACGTCATGTCCTACTAGCTGCTAGAATATCGACGATTCCGAAACTTGACGTGTCGGTACACGGTGCATGGTACTGTGTTCTGTGTTCTGTCGTCGTCGTAGCCACAGAATGAAAGAGCAACGCTAGCTGGCCAGTTACACGACCATGTGTGCGCACAAATAATAAACCAGCGCCTAACAATTACGTACGGCTAGTGATTTTCGTCACGAGATCCTGGGGAATTTCATGGATCCGAACCCGCGGCGCGCTCGACAGGTGTCCCGTGGCTCATGATTCGGCATCTCGGCACGCGCCCTGAGTCCCGATGGTATACAGCTGCACGCACGCGCGCGGCGCCGGGCACTCCGCACTTGGCACACTACTCCGTTGTCGCTCGTGCATTGCACCGCGCGGGCCAATGATTTGCATGTTCGCACCTGGGCAAAAAAACGGGAACGCAAAATTAAAATGATCACATATATTTGCAGCAAAAATGCTGAGTATGTATGTATATACATTATGGGGGTGTACGACTGTACGTGTCCGTCCGTAGGAAACGAAGCTCCCCTAGCAGCTTCGCCATTCCCCCTAGGCGCACGGCATGGAGGTGTGGAGCCCTTTCCCCGTCGGTCGCCGAGCTGTCGTCTTGTCCGCCATCCACGGCTCGCTTTCGCTGGCCTCCCCCACTCCACTCAGAGCATCTCCAATCGTTATGCATTTGGAGCTATGCATTTTAGTCAATTTGCAAACCCCCAAATGAAAATGGCAAGGCTAAATTGGGGTGATCTCCAACCGTTATACAAAATGCCAAGTCTCACTCCTTTTTTTCCGGGATTTTTCTTTTCGTGGCACTTCCTTCCCGCGCGGCACTTCCCGCGCCAAAACATCGCCCTCTCCCGCGTTCGTTGTCGCCGCCATCACCGTCATCGATTCGTCGTCGTGGTTCGCTCGCTCCGGCCCGGCCGCCATTTCGCCCCGGCCCAGGTGGCCGCGGACCCAGCCTCGGTCGCTGCCAGGCCCAGCCCGGTCGCCGCATCGGTTCGTCATCAAGGCGGATCGCCGTCTCCCGTTCGTCAAGGTCCGGCCGCTGCGGCTCGCGAGCGCGAATATCGTGAAGCCAACATGGGATCCAGGGTACCGGAGAAGCGCGGCTTCGTGGTTTGGCGCGAACTGGTGCGCGGGCGCGAGGAAGAAAACCGCGCGAGGGGAGAAAGTCGTGCGCGAGGAGGGAGAGAATCGCGCGATGTGTATTTGCATAGCCGGACTCCTTTGGCGTATATCTAAGTTTCCCTCCAAACGATGCATAGTTATGGAAAATGCAAAAGCTAAATGCATAACCATTGGAGAGGGTTTTTTTGGAGTTTTATGCGATTTTGGTAAATCGCCAAAGTCAAATGCGCATAACGATTGGAGATGTCCACCGGCGCGTTCGAGCTGACTCAAGAGTGCCATTCCAAAAGTCCAAATCCCCCAATCAACGCGGGCGCGCTGGTTTCATTCTCCGCATCGCACTCGCGTAAAATAATTGGTGCGTCCTCGTGTCCTGACTGAACCCGCTCGATCGTCCGACGCCCCCGACGACGGACCGATGCAGCCGTGTTCAGTTCCCCGGTGGTGTCGGCAAGCCGGTCCCGGCGGCTTCGGCTGCCTGCGGGGCCTCCGTGCCGGCGGCGTTCCGCTCCAACCCGCCGTTGTCACGGCCCCCCGGCCCCGGACCCCGATCCACCGCTGCAGCGGGAGTCAATGGTGGGAGGGCCCGTGCCTCGCCTTCTTGTTTCTTTGTGCTGCGGCGGTGGGGCTTGCCGCTCGCGGGTTTCCTGCCCTGCCGGTCCGGTCTATCGGCGTCTGCACCTCTCCTGGCCTTTTTCTCGATCCTTCTCAGCCGTGGCCGGCCCCAGGACCCAGCCAGAGCCACAGATCAGCTAGGCTGTGCTACGCTCTCGTGTCTGTACTCTACTGTACTCCATCCTCTCTCTCTCTCTCTCACACACAACACTCATTTTCCGCTCCTCCTTCACGACAGTGCTACCGTACCACGTACCTATACTATTGTAGTAGTACTACTGTATCTGATCGTGACTGGACGGGACACCGCCGCGATGCGAAAGTGAACCGGGCTGGTCTCCGTACGTCCTTTGCCTTTAACATTCAGGCCCTCCGTCCTTTGCCTTTAACATTCGATGCATCTTGCTAGAGTGGAGTAGATATAGTGCACTAATGTAATTTTAGCTGCTTGTCGATGCAAGTTAGGCCTGTCTGACGAGGATAGGGCGCAGCATTGAATAAAACAGGGACTACATGTTTTGTTTCTTTGTTTCATTTCTGTAACTTTTTTTGGTCCTCTTTGTGATTTCAATAAATTAACTGTAGGGGCTTCCCCCCTCGAGACTCTTCAAAAAAAAAAAAAAGGGGACTACATGTTGGGTTTATCTTTTGCGGTAAAAAAAAAATCAAATTGACGTTAGCTTCATCTTCTACTCACCTTTGTTCTTCTGCTCTTTTTCAGCTTGCTTATCAACGGTACTGCGACTTATTTCCACTCACAAAACTTAGTGATTAGCTGAACAAAATCTAACTATGTGTAGGTGTGAGCTCTCCGGAAGGACAAGCGACCCAGTAGTTTGAATAGAGGATAGGAGCTAGCCACACCCTGTTCTTATTGTATCCGCTATTATCCGCCAACCATTCAACAATATTTTTCTCTTACAATAAATCATCATCGGTAAGAATCAGTTAGCTATAAACAACCTGACAAATAAGGCGAGTAGCCAATGTACCACAAATCAGTGCGTGCCTTGACAGACTTGGCACCGTGAACGAGCCGTTGAACCGAAGGACAGTGAAATGTTTTCAAGGCAGATGACACCGGAAAAACAAGGTTCTGGTATTTTAGGGAAGGCATGAACGCACTACGACATCTAAAGATATCACTAACACATGGTTTGGAATTTGGAACAAGCAAGCATAATATGACAAAAAAGGTCTTAGGCCTTGTTTAGTTTCAGAATTTCTCCCCAAATTCCACTATGCAAAAAGAAGATTCTCAATCACATCAAAATATCGACACATGCATGGAGTACTAAATATAGATGAAATCAAAAACTAATTGCACAGATTTATTGTACTTTGTGAGACGAATCTTTTGAGTCTAATTAATCAATATTTGGATAATATTTCACAAATACAAACAAAATTTCTACAGTGCGCTACAGTGTGTGAACACCCGAATTTGGCATGCCAAATTCAGGATCTAAACAAGGCCTGACCTAGCTATAGGATTCTATATCAAGCCAGATCAAAGGACAGCTGTAGTACGTTTACTAGACCATGCATGGGAGAGGTCACGGTCAGCGACCGGTACTAGATCACTAAGGCCTATTTAGATTCCAGATTTCACTCCCAAATTTCACTATACAGAATTCCTATTCCCCATCACATCAAAATATCGGCATATATATGGAGTACTAAATATAGATGAAATAAAAAACTAATTACACAGTTTTGTTGTACTTTGCGAGACGAATATTTTAAACTTAATTAATCAATGTTTGGACAATTATTGCCAAATAAAAACAAAATTGCTACAGTGTAACGGGACCTTTACTATGCAAACTTTGGCCACCAACTTTGTGATCTAAACAAGGCCTAAATCAGATAGCCATGCATGCCTGTATGCCTGTCACGCAGTGTACGTATGGAGTAGTACTTGCGCAATTCTGAACGAAAAAAATCGGTTTTGACTTTTTTTTAGTTAGCGAACAGCGTTTCAATTCGACAAGACGACAAGTATTATTGTCAATAGCCGTTAGTAGCTTGCTAGTTATGCATGCCCTTGCCCAATGACAATGACTCGCACTAGGCTACACAAACCGTCAGTAGAAAGCTCGTTGTAGGGTTTGGTTTACCTTTTGACAGGTCGTCTTCTTCACCTTAATTCAATCCAAGTGTCCTGTTCTACGTACCCTGGTTCTACGACGTGAGCTTCCGGGCAGGACTGTGGCCGGCGCACCATCAGTTGGACTTTTTTTTTTGGAATTTCCATCAGTTGGACTTGGACCTACTAGTACACCCATAGTACTGTAAGTTATTTACCCCGGCCTTCTTTAGTTGCCCAATTCTGGGCTTACCAAATCACCGTGCGAGCACTGTCAGCACTGGGGTATTTTATTTTTTTATTTGATAACAATTGTCTAAACATTGATGAATTAGGTAGACTTAAAATATTCATCTCGCAAAGTACAACCAAACCGATTTCATCTATATTTAGTACTCTATGTATATGTCGAAATTTTGATGTGATAGGAATCCTTTTTTAGTGGAATTTAGGACAAATTTTGAAAAGCCCCTGCTGCCCGTACATACACGGCTCCTTTTTGGCTTTTCTTCCTCATGGGCTGCTAAAATGTTGAGCTCAGGGAGGACAAGAGCCACGTTACCTCTAATGAAAGCATGTCTTTCCTTTCTCATGCAGGATGTACTAGCTTAGCTACTTCTAGTAGTACTTTCTCACCGCATTCACGCGCCAGTCATTATTCACACTCGGCGCTATCCTTTTTTTTCTCTTTCAGTTTTCTTAGCTTTTTACTGAACAAAATCATTTCTTTAGGTTCAAGTTCAATGAGATTTTTATTTGTTTATTAGCCTTTGCATGTTCCTGCCATTTGCCCCTCCTTTTGCATCGAGAGACTTAGAGGTATGGTAAGCCAAAGACTACTCTTTTTATGAGGTTAAAATTAGTATATATCTTGTCTCTGACATCCATCGACATGCGCATGTGAGTGAGCATGTGGCCACAAAATGGACATCTCATCCGTGTGAACACAAATCGACCGTGAGCGGCATAAATTTACGTGTAAATGTGGTGTACTGTGCGAAATTATGATTAGTTTCGGAAAGGACTAGCTGGAGATTTCCGGGCCGTGCCACATGGACCATTCCGCAGGTCTTCTTGGATTTGATTGAAATTATTATATGTAATCATCCATACATATATATAGACCGCCCTGATAATATCCACATTATTCCATAATCTCCTTATCCCATGCACTGTGTAATACCCATGTACGGAGTATTCGTTTCATAGGGTCACCAACAGAGTATATTCTTTTTAGACAGAAAAAATATGGTTAAAGGTTTAAAGCAATGAGTAAAGTAATCATGCCGTACACCATTGTCAGTACATATAGCAACTTTTTTATTTACTGACTCACTAGCTAGCGTTCACCCTTTTTTTTTGCAGGTAAAAAAGAAACAGTGTTCTTGTTTGCTTTCTCTTGGCTCCATGCCTTTCATTGCTACCACTGGTAGCTAGGAGTAGAAAATATGGGGGATCTCGCTCTCGAAGTTGTAATTTGCACGTCATTAGTCCTTTGATCAATCACATCGTCCGTGGAGACAGATTAATAGCAGCAGCGAAACCGCATTTAACCTGAGAAAACGCGGTAAGCATCTCCATTTGTCCTGCTCTAGCTCTACACGGTGGACGTATCTTTCTGTCCATCGCATTTTTGCTATTACATACTGGCTAGTAGTAATTATACTAGTACATGGTTTAGCCTTTTAATTGAAATGCCTCCGCCACTAACGCTGGTGTTTCCGTCCATATAGGAGTGTAAGCTGGAAATGCACCTAGACGCATTTATACACTCCAGCATCTTTGGGTTTGGTCAATCGGTGGTGTGGTGTCACCCAGGCATGGGGTGCTCGCAGGGCCGGGGTATGGGTACGGCGTCGTAGCGTCTCGCGCGCGAGACTGTAGCAGCGCGTGATAACTCACGTCTCCGCAGACTTGCAAGCATGCATGCAAAGATGCTCCCATGCTGCACCAACACGACGCGACCTTGCATTGCCCGGTTGGCCCACAGTCTTTTACCGAGAGGTGACCACAAAAGACACCATATGGTGTCGCCGTGTGCCCGTGCAGAAGTATCGAGCATCTCTGATACACGTCGTCACCGATGAAAAGAGCTACAGTAGGCAGTAGAAAGGCGATGCGGTGCAGTGAAGGCCGCAGAAGATACTAAAAATAAACATCAATAGTAGGTTTTCCTTGCATTTCCACATTTATTTTTGGTTTTACACCAATAGTTCAATACCATTACCCACACAAATACACCTGCTAACACATTGACGAACACAAACTAAGACACGAAACAGAGGTGAGCTCTGCATATTATTCTCCTCTAGCTGGGATAGATGGCAGCACACACAGAGGAGGCTACGACTAGGACTCGGCGGCGACTCGCCTCTCATCATCATCATCAGCTCATCTTGGCCGGCTGGCTGGCTAGGACACACAACTCTCTTCGATCGATCACCTTCTGCAACACAAAAAGGAGGACCGATGGTTAGTACTCTAGGAGAGTAGGCTTGTTTAGATTGCAAATATTTTCAACCTGAAAAATAGTAGCGTTTTCGTCTTATTTGATAAATATTGTCCAATTGTGGACCAACTAAACTCAAAAGATTCATCTCGTGATTTCCAACTAAACTGTGTAATTGGTTATTTTTTTTACCAATATTTAATGCTCCATGCATGCGGGTAAAAATTGATGTGATGGAGAGAGAGTGAAAAAACTTGGAATTTGGAGGGAAACTAAACAAGGCCTAAATAAACATTTTAAGGAGAGAAAGATATGGTACATTTGACACCAAGCATAGAAAAATGTATGTTTACATGCACATAATATGCATGCTCCATTCTGGTACTAAACGTACCTAATGCTCCGAGCTTGACACAGCAGAGAGGAAGACCTCACTTCTTCTAGTAGTAAGGCGGCGGCGGCGGGCTGGGGGTCGGCGTCTTGTACGCCGGTGGAGTAGGGGTGGAGGGCTTGGTAGCCGGCGGCGTCGGCTTGGGCGCCGGCTTGTAGGTCGGCGGCTTGGTAGCCGGAGGAGTAGCGGTCGGGGGCTTGTACGTCGGCGGCTTGGTGGCCGGTGGCTTCGGTGTGGGAGTGTACACCGGCGGCTTGGTGGCCGGTGGCTTCGGTGTGGGGGTGTACACCGGCGGGGTCGGCTTGGGTGCCGGCTTGTAGGTGGGCGGCTTGGTAGCTGGTGGCTTGGGGGTCGTCGGCGGAGACGGCTTAGGCGTCGGAGGCTTGGTAGTCGGTGGCTTCGGCGTCGGGGTGTACGTCGGCGGCTTGGGAGTCGGAGGCTTGGTCACTGGTGGCTTGGGGGTAGGGGTGTACGTGGGTGGGGTTGGCTTGGCAGTCGGAGGCTTGGTAACCGGTGGCTTGGGGGTCGGGGTGTACACTGGTGGGGTTGGCTTGGGAGTCGGAGGCTTGGTAGCCGGTGGCTTTGGGGTAGGGGTGTACGCCGGTGGCGTCGGCTTGGGTGTCTGGGAGGTTGGTGGCTTCGTCACCGGTGGCTTGGGGCTGGGAGTGTACGTCGGAGGAGAGGGTTTTGGCGTGGGCTTGGTCGGCGTTGGGGTGTAGGTCGGCGGCGTGGGCTTGGGCGTCGGAGACGGCTTGGGGGTCGTCGGCGTGGGAGTGTAGGTGGGCGGCGTCGGCTTGGCAGTCGGCGGCGTGGGGTGGGAGTCGGCTTGGGGCCGTGCTCCTTGGGCGGCTTGTGCTCCTTGGGAGGCTTCTCCGGCTTGTGGCCGTGCTCCTTGGGCGGCTTCTCCGGCTTGGGCCCCTTGGTGGGGGGCTTCTCCGGCTTCGGGGCGGGGGTGACCGGCGTCGGGGTGTACCCGCCGCCGTAGCCGTAGCCAGCGTCGGCCTGGATCTCCACGGCCAGGCTCACGGCCACCAGGGCCAGCAGCAGAGCGGCCTTGCCACCCATCCTCACACTCTCTCTCACTCACTCACTCAAGCCCTTCTTGTGCTTTGCTCTAGCTCGCCACTGTGGTGTGGTGCAGTGGTGCTCGCCCTGCCACTGCTTATATACACGGAGGAGGGGCCGGGGGCCTCGGATGCCCTCTCGTGACGCCCTGCGATGGAGTGAGGGCAGGCCACTGCGGCGCCAGGCATTCAGGGCAGCCATGTGGGGGCGGCACGGGAGGCTTCCTCGTTGGTCACCACCGCTCACTGGTCCAGCACGGGCCAGTCTGAACCTGTTGACGCAGGGCCATGGAATGGATAGAGCCGTAGTAGCGTCTAGGCCCTTGGTGGAGCAGGTGCATTTACATCGTTGCATATATAACTATTTTCCACCGTACCCACATTATCACTCCTTATCACTCCGACTTGCACTGAAGTAGCAAGAAAAGCCATGTGACGTTTTGGGCAGCTCGCCGAGATCAAACGGAGATCAAACGACGTGGATCAAGCACAACTATACAAGTAGAGATGGTAACAAAGATAGTATACAAGCAGTTGGTTTTATGAGCAGATGACTTATATACCCCATTCATATTTTCCTTTTATAGTTTGCTTCGTGCCATTGGTCGCAGAGAATAGCAATTGTGGTTTCCTGCACAAATTACGAACAAAACAGGAGACCATGTTAAGCATGTTAGCTGGCCAAAGGAAGTCCATGCACAAAAAACCTTTTTTTGTGATCGCCATTGTAAAGCCATTTTTCTACATAGGGCAATAGCTATAACGACCTAAAACTAGGAGCATGTTCTCGTTCCCCACAGCTCGCTTTTTTTTTTTCTCGAGCACCTGACCTGATCAATCTCACACAGCCATATACCACTTACCCGTCGATGGTAAAAATCTAGCTGTCATAACAATTATACCAGCAAACTCCAATTATCTATATTGCATTTTCCGTCCCTCGGCCGGTGACCTAGATTCAAACGTTCTTTATTTCTATGATATTGGGAAAAAGTGGTACGATGTGTTCAACCGGATATATATTTTTATAAGCAGTGAATTGTTGGACAACTTGAGTCGACACACCCTCCCGGTCGTCTCTGAGGCGGGCGACGCGGGAGGCCCCCACGGTACCCTCGCGCCGCCGCCGGCATGGCCGGCCGGGAAGGCGGTGACAGGGCATTTGGCGGCGGGCTGGCGCTCCTCCTCCGCCGAGCGGCGTCGGAGCTCGGGGGGGGGGGGGGGCTGCCGGCGGAGGCCGGTCCGATGCCCGGGCGCCCGGATCCGCGGCCTTGGTGTCCAGATCCGGCCACCGGTCGATCGGATCGAGCCGGGCCGTGAGTGAGTAGGGAGCTGCCGGCGTTTTGGTGGCGTGGGGAGGGGGGCTGGGCTGGAGAGGGTTGCCAGGCGGCGATGGCGTCCAGCTGTTGGCAGCTGGCGGGCGGATCCGCCCCCATCGACCAACGCCTCTCCCTCCCTGCTCGTTTGGCGGCTGAAGAGGGTGGTCGGCGGGTCTCCTCGCCGGTACCCTCGGTCGGGCATCCTTCCTGCGTGCGTCTCGGCGCCGTGGGTCTTCGGCTGGTGGCCGGGGAGGCGGCTGGTGCTCTTGCCCCGTCGGGCCAGGGGTGGCACCGGCTCCCTGGCGGGCAGGTCTTGTGGTGGTGTGGTCTGTTGGCGGCGGAGGTACTTGGGTGGTGGTGGTGCTGCCGGTGGATTTCCAAGCCAGAACTCTCGAACGGTGGCTCGTTCCGGTGGTGGGAGGCGACTGGCGGCTGACAACGGAATGGTGCTGAGGGGCTGCTGTCGGGCCCCTACTGCGGCGATGGAGCGGTCTGGTCGGCCTTGCCGTGGTGGCAGGGACGGTCGTGGCGGTGGCAGGGCGGCGGTACCGTGGTGGTGCAACTAGCCTTGCTGTGGTCTGCTGGGACTGCTCCCCTCTGTTGGGACTCGTCGGCGGCTCCGCTGGGGCTCACCGACGGATTGGGATGGAGATGGTGCCAGCGTGGGCGTAGGGGATAGCAGCGAGGTTCCCTCCCTCTCTGCTTGTCCCCTCCTTCTTCTTGATGGTGGCTATTTTGTGGCGGTGGGTGGGGCTCATGCTGGCGTTGGGGGACGACCTTCGTCTTTGCTGTCCTTCCCCCATGTGCTTGACTGCTGTCGCGGGATGGTCGTCGTAAGGGCGGAGGCTTTGGCATCAACGGCGTGCTGGTGGACGTGCATGGTGGCAGGAGACCGGCCTTCGGTGCGGAGTCTTGTTGGCGGGGTGCTGGCGCAGCTGCGACTGCTTGTGTGGCTGGCGCGTCGACCCCCGGCGAGACTTCGGCTGGTGGCTTGGCAGCGACGACGTTGGTGTCTGGTAGGGACCCGACTTCTTGACTGTTGTCTGTGTTGGGGGTTCTTCGGGCGAAGGCCTTGCGATGGCGGCATCTGTGGGTGTCGTTCCCCCTGTTGAGAGCATCGCGTCCCCGGCACTCTCTTCGGGTGAAAACCCAGTCCTTCTTGGACAAGCGACGGCGGCGCTCGGATGTCGTAACCTTCTTGAAGGCGTCGTTGAGGAGTTGGGATTCGGTTTGGGATTTCGTGGCAGGGTCACTTGTTTCATCGTTTCTGCGGTCGTGTTTGTGTGGGTGCTGCCGGTGGTGGAGGAGGTTTGTATGGTTGAGTTGTTAGTTAGTTAGCTGCTGTGTTGTCTCGAGTTGTCTAGTGTGGTCGTTTTTTGACCAGTTGGGTAGTAGAGGCTCGTGTCGATGACCCAATCCGACCGAGTGTTAGTGGTGTGAAGTGGTAGCCCGTGTCGATGACCCAATCCAACCGTGGTTACAAAGTGGAGGCTCGTGTCGAGGACCCAATCCGACCGAGTTCTAGTGGTTAGAGGCTTGGTCGATGTCCCAGTCCGACGAAGCGTGGAGTTGAGTTGGCGCTTCTTGTGGCGCGAGTTGAGTCGATTTGGTACCTAGGTGTGATATTTGGAGTAGGGTGCCCTCCACAATTGTATGTGATTTTTGCCCTGTTTCCACCTTAAAAACTGGGCGGGGCACTTGCCTTCTTTTTTTTCTTTATTCGTCTAATAGAAATCACGACAAAGCTTTTGTCGTCCTTTCAAAAAAATAAGCAGTGAATTGATGGATCGAGATCGGACTGGAATTGAATTAGGCATCTGCCACCTTATAGGATTTTTTTATCAGAAAAATATTAGACCTAATTTTAGGATTAATGGGCTCAAAGTGTTTATGTCATGCAACGACCATGCGTTGTGGAGGCGCCTCAGCTACCGCAATGGCATCTTGACAACGGCGGCGCCAAAGAGGGACGCGCCAGGCAGCGTCGACGCCAATGGCTGCACCGAGTACCCTTGTCACGTGGCGCATGAGCACCAAGCTATAAGTTATACGAACCTCATTAGAAAACTCATCCTCCCATGCATATAGTGAAAAAAGTACCGCTAACCTTATATTATCTAGTGCTATTAACCTTAAGGGCGTATGCTCTCGTCATTGTGCACCACACTATCCTCTCATTTCTATAGTGCACACATCTCAATACGAGATGTGTGGTTTATAGTGTGAGGGCATATGCTCCAAGCCCCCAAGGACAAACTCTATTTTCCGTGAGTCCCTTGTTCTACGCTATGCAAAGTAGCAAAAATTTTAAGTAGTACTTACTCTGTCCTAAAATATATGTTATTCTCACTTCTCGAGAAGTTAAAATTTTTAAATTTAACCAATTATTTATTAAAAATATTAATATTATGTATAATATATAATTAGTATCATTAGACATATTTTTGATAATAAATTTATTTAAAGATATAAATATTACAAATATTTTTTTATAAACTTAATTAAAATTGAGCGTAGCGACATCTATCTTAGGGCGGGAGTACTCCTACTCTAATACTGACACACACCCACTCATCATTTTCACATTTTGCAAGGCGCTCGTGCAGTGTGAAAAGGTTTAGAGCTAGGGACGCGGTTTTGCAGAAGGAAAAGGTTTGTCCACCCGCAAATGCATGGCTGAAGACGACGACGATCAAGAAGCATGTGCATTCATCTGAGCAAAGGCATTTTTAGATTGTGGCTGAAAAAGCTGAGACGGTTGTCTTCTTCCCTCCTCCGTCCGTCCGTCCGCCGAACCAAGCCACAGGAAAACAGGCGATCATTTCTCAGGCCGGAAATCGAGATCGAGATGCTCCTCCTCCTGATGCCCGGCTCGTCTTTATTGGTGTGGCTGTGGCCACGCACAAACGCCACCCGGAAAAAATCGAGTTGTTTGGCGGACACCATCAATACTTCCATATACGAGGAACATAAGACGACTAGTGTCTCGGTGAACTGCATCTTGTCGGTGGGAATCGTCGTATATACTCGTATTAGATCTGTATGGAAGCTTTTCTTTTCTAGTATTGTGTGAGATTATTATGTCCCAAATGTGGCCTTAGCAAGGTGAGATGGGACTGAACGGACAAGGATCTTTTTTTTTTTTAACATGCAGCAATATAATGCAGCTCGAGCGAGCTCATCAGCAATAGACACAAGTACTACTTGCTATGATAAAACATAAGTATACGACGCCTACTATACAGTTTCATCTATTCACACCACCGACGACGACTGAAAACTAGCTAGTCAGCTCTTTGTGTATCTTGGTTCACTACATATGCACGTCCAAAGCTGTTGCTGTTGCTGAGATAGGTTTGGCATGCATGTCGGTGCCCTGAAATGGCAAAAAAATTAAAAGATCTCTTCGCGCCAGCTAGCTAGGTAGCATCACTGCCAATGTTACCGCGCGCAAGGTACAAGGCTTGGTTTGGTGCTAACCACTGTGCGATTGAAAGGTGCTCCATCTCTCGCTGCACATGCAAGGCCATGAAAAAATAGCATCGCTTTGCCAGAATATATGAATATGAAAATGAAAGCACATTCCCATAGGCCTGCTTTTTCCTTCTTTTTTCCAACCCTTTGGAGTGTTTGCAGATTTGCAGTCTCACATATTACTTGCCTGACCATTACTTACTCCTACTCGTACGAGTGCAGTGTGGGTCCATGCCTGCACACACAAGAAAAGGTTGATTGCTTTAACGTAGTGAGAATGTGAGATGACTGCAATTAACAGCGCTTCTCTTAGTAGTCTTAGATCCGTTAAGGGAACATTAGGCCGAGGGCACGTGCTAGGGTGCTGGATCCGTAGCAACCAGCTTACAAAAACTAGTGCTATACATATATAATCTCCTAATGCTTTGTAGAAACTTTTAATCCACCCTCCTGCCATGAGCATACATGACAGTCCATATATATACTAGTACATATGTCTGTCCTTGGCGCTGGTGTAATTCTTTCATTCGGGCAGATGAGATTCTCACGTACTTCTAGAAAGTTCCTCATCATGAGAGTGTGAGGCTATATACTAGTTCCCCAAATTGAGGTATGCAAAGTTAGGAAAAATACTGTAGTAATACTATAGCATTTCGTTTGTATTTGATAAAAAAATATCCAAACATTGACTAATTAGACTTAAAACGTTCGTCTCGCAAAGTACAACTAAACTATGCAATTAGTTTTTAATTTCATCTACATTTAGTACTCCATGAATGTGCCGACATTTTGATATGACGGGGAATCTTCTTTTTGCACAATAGAATTTGGGAGGAAATTTGGAAACTAAACAAGGCCTAACCCTGAGAAAAAGAGAAATTTAGGGCCTGTTTGGTTGGCTATCAAAATTTATCATATCAAGAATTTGGCAAAAAAAAAATTAGGCAAAAAAATTGCTAATAAATTGGCAAGTCAAATGTGAAAAGTTGGCAAGTTTTGTTAGTCAAGTAAATGCTTGCCAAATTCATGGCTTGCCAATTCTTTGGTATGGCAAAATTTGGTTACCAACCAATAAGCAGGTCCTTGGTAAGCGCAAAGCATGGCATATTTGGTCGTCTCGAGCAAATAAAGTTAGGTGCCGCGTGGTGGACGACGATCATATGCTTCGATCGCGTCTAGGTGCTTAGAGCAAGTATTATGACCGACTGCAAGCGGGCTGCATCCTAGCTGGCAGAAAGATTAAAGGAGAGAGAATACGGAGCGGACGTCTGGTGAAACGCCGGCTTGAAGTGAGCGGTATGCGCGCTCGTGTGTTCCCATTTGCTGCTCTTCTCCTCTACTCATTCTCCAATGGCTGCATGTGCTCCTACATGTCATTGTCGCATTAAATGAAATGCCACGCTGGAGTTTATTTCACCCGCACCAGCGAGCTATATCATTGCCCTGGCTCTTAGCTTGTCGTAGCTATATAGTATATATCTAGCATGCATAGTCTCGCTCTGGCTCATGGTCGATCATCCATCGATGCTAGCTAAGCTAGCCTCCCTACAATGTGCGATGTGTATGAGTTTGGATCCATGCATATGCATGCATTGGAGGATGACTGACAAAAGGATAGGTATGTAGGCCCTTCGCTTTTGAAGCAAAGAAAGCACGAGCGACATGATTCGGCGCGCGTGGTGTGCTTTCTAGGAGCCACGCCCATATGGGAGCGAGGCCGGGGGAAGCGCATGATACGTGTTTCGCCGGCTTAAGCTGTGGCAGTAATTTCAGTTTTTGCGCGGGGCACGGTAGGATTATCGGACGACGTCAATACTGCCACTGGCTAGTGTCAAAATGGCACAAATTTTAAAGGGGCCCGTGCTTTTGCCTTGTTACGACGGTTTTTAGCATGCGTCGTCGCTGCAAAGTTTGGAATTTCTCCGCAACGCCATCAGTGATGAGAAAATAATGGAATTTCGCTGAGCATGGTAATTGGTAGGCTGCCCATGCGGCGCCCATGCCAGTTGCCAGGGTGGTCTGTACCATGAAAATGCATACCAGATGAAAGCGGGGAGCTACTAGCTGCTACTGCGACGAACAACAGGTGCTGGCACCTGCAACTTGGTACAGTAGGTGATTTCACACCTGTTGACATTTCTGCTCCTGATTCCTGAACGACGTGCCGGCGAGGTTCGTTTTTTCCGTGAAAAAAAAAGGAACCACGGGCCAATCTAGTAGAGCTCGAGCGGTGGTGATGGCGGTTCGCTTCCTGTCTCAGGCCCTGGGAGCAAAGGATTCCTCTGCTGGCTCAGCGCCGAGGATGCGTACGGCAAATCGGCCCAGGGTATTTTAGAGTTGTGTCACGGACGATTATGGCCCATACCCCCAACGTGGTGTGCGTACCAGCACAGTCTTTTGCGTGCGGGAGCCCAGCACCGCAGAAAGAGGATTTTTTTTTGAGTATTCTGCAGAAAGAGGATCGTAAGTTTGAGATTGCTAAATGGGAATTGAACATTCGAGCAGCTAGATGCGATGTTATTTAGTCTATAACTGTGATTAAAAAACACAATTGTTGCACACTACACAACATGGACTATAGTCACTATACTAAAAAAAATAACATTATCTTCCCCTGCCTATATTATACAGTGATTGTGATCGAAGTCTCCTATAGGTAAATTTCTTCTACATGTTTGCAAAATTCATGGAAACATAACTCACAGTGACTCATTGAAATTGACAAGTGAACCAAAAATAATTTTGCTCCTCTTAGGAAGTTCATCGAAGCATTGCTACACAAGGTTGCAGAGTGAATGTTTCTAAGATTTTTATGAGCATTGAGACATTAGCTTGTGATAATACTTGCATCGATTTATCCAACGTAACCTACAATGATGTAACACTAGAAAGATCAAGAGCCCTGGAAATCTATTTAGGCATGGAGTAACCTTGAAACCCTCCTAAATAAGAAATCTGATCAAGTGAAGACACAATACCATGTCCTGTGATTGGACAAAAAAACAGTACTCCTTGCCTTGCAGGTGCTAAGGCATAGACATTCAGAAAGCATTGCACACCACACCCTATACTCAGATGTGGTCTCAAGATACGAGCTCAATCTGGAACCAACAGATAATTCCTGACAGCCAAAGCAAATATGAATAATTTAGTTCTGTACTCATTATATATTAAGTTTGAATGATTCTCTGAAATGCAATAAGTGCATTAGTACCAGTTCTCTTAATATCTAGTTAATTTGTGCAGTAAACTTTCAGAAAAGTTGTCGATCTTCACAAAGACAAATGTTATTCGGTTTGTATTTCCGAAAATAAAGAAGACAAACAAAATCGTCAGGCAAATTAGGTAGTTATTTCTCCTACTTGATTCTCTATCTGCAAGTGCAAGAAATACTAGGACAGTTTGCAGTAGGGTGACAAAGATGAGAAGTTCATCATATATCATTTCATCTTGAACTAGATGCAGTTGGAATCAAATATGGCTGTAGGACACTCTTTACAATGTGTGGTATTTCTCAACCTTGAAAAATCAGTAATATACATGTGCAAAGTCCAAACATGATGATAAAAAAAGAACTTGCAAGTTGCTCTATGGATCTACTACCATCAGTTGCATTTAGCCTATGGATAGAGTTGGTAGTGTGACCATTCTTTTCCATAGGGGAGAAAAAGAAGAATCATCCAACTCCTGCAGACTCTTCATCAACAAGAATCATCCAGCTCATGCAGCAACAGTTGCATTGTTGATGAAACTCCATCCTCTTGCTATTTTGAAAAGCTTGATGGTGAAACTGCATTTAGCATATGGATGGAGTTGGCAGTGTGACCATTCTTCTCCATAGGGAAAAAAAAAAGAATCATCCAGCTCATGCAGCAACACTCCTCATTTCATCCATAATCACTTTGTCATTCATCAACACAATTGTTACGACCAAGACTAGATAGAACTTTATCAGTACACACAACTCTGTGCGCATTTGGTCAACTTGAAAATTGAAATACAGTTTCGTTGCTGCTGCACTTCAGTTCTTTCTTTTTCGAAATAAAAGGCAGGAGCTCTGCCGCTCAATCAAGAAGGGTCTGCCGCACTTCACTTCAGTTCTCCCCTGTCTGAAGTAACCAATGAAGGTATAAGTAATAACTCTAAGCTTAACTGTTAACTCTCCATCTAAACACTTCTCAGAAAATGACCAATGCATCATCTATCCGACCATGTTTACAGTAACTACAACACCAACCTGAGAGTCGAGAAGAAAAGAGAAATCTGGATATCGTTCCACCAGCCACTGTTATTTCTTTTCAACATGGATATCTCTGCCCCATGCTTGTCAAAACCAACATTTACAGTAGTTACAAAAACAGCATGCATCTAGAGTAAGATTGAAACCTTACAAAGTAAGTCAAATATGTTCAAAACAGTCATAGCCAAGCAGGCCTTTCATAAAAGTAGAAAGTAGAAGCCTTGATTGCCATATGTTTATGCTTAATGCCGGATTCAAAATTTCACTGAAGTGATCATATACTCACTCATATTCAAGGGTACAGTCAATGGTGAAAAGGCTCCTCAAATTGCTGTGGTGATCATGCTCATGGCATTGAAAACTTGAAATTATTTACTGTCAGAAAATATAGGGAAAACATATCTGAATTATAATCTATCTCCAGCGTTTCTTGCAACATATTATCCAAAGGTATTATGCAAAAGCATTTAAAAAGGGACAACTATATTCAAAGATCATTTCATGTATTTTTTCTTTGTTATGCCCAGATTGTTAAGATCAAAGTGCCTAGGCTTGATCATTATGCGCGGAACTCTATTGCTATACGAGGAAGTTTAGGGCGGCCTTCCAGAACCCGTCGGAGCGCAAGCGGTCGGTCTTGGAGACCCTTTTGGGTGGCAACATCGACTTTACGGCCTTGGACATTGACCTCACTGGGTTGCCCGAAGACGAGGCATAGACTCTAGTGCTCTAGTTTTCCTTTGTCACAAATTACTTTTTGTAATCACAATCTCGTGTTTTATGAGGGTCTCGAAGGTCTCGTAACCATGGGGTGGCCGTTCCTTCGGTTGTTGTAACGAAACTCTTTCCTGCTTAATGAAAAATGCGTCCATTGGTGGGCGTGATCGCGAAAAAACTTGAGCTTTGCACAAGCCATCAGTTACTGTGGTGTATGTCACAACATTTGGTTGAATCCCACAATCCATCATTTCAAGAAACAAGTTGTAAGCTTTGTCCACTTGACCCTTAGCAAAAAAACCCTTGATGACGGTGCTGTAGGAGACCACATTTGGTGGGCAGCTTCTACCTCGATCATTAGCCATCATATGTAGCAGCTCAAGTGCCTCCTTAGCTCTGTTTTCATTGCAGAAACCCTTGAGATGTATGTTGTATGAAACTAGATTCGGTATGCAGCAGGGCTCAAGCATTTGTTGGAGCAAAACAACCACAACCTCACCCACCCTCTTGCCGTCGCAGAGACCTTTGAGCAGTTGATAGAGGACTATGTGAGTCACCCTCCAATCGGTCTTGAGGATGAGGCCAAAGGTGGTAAAGCCATGCTTCGGGCGGCCCATGCGGAAAAAACAACCGATGAGGATGTTGTACTTGCAACTGTCGGGGGCCACCTCACAAATCATCCGATTGAAGAGGGATACGGTGAGTTGTGACTCTAAGGTGGAGGAGCTCCGGCGCAAGGCACGAGAGACGGCGGTGAGGAGCTGGTTGAAGGCGGTAACTGAGGCGGGCCTGGCGTGCGGAAGCCGTTCATCGAACAGCTTTAGCACGTCATCGAGGCCAAGGCTTGCCGAGCAGGTGCAGCCGGCGATGACGCGCTCCAGCTCCGAGCAACCGTCGCGGACGGCGCTCACGCGGCGCGACATGCCGGCGGGGGGCACGGGGCGTCCGGGTCTGTGAAGAAGCGGAGCAGCGCGTGTGGATCAGATCAGGCGGGGTAACTCAAGCGTGCTACCCCGTGGAGTGTGCGAGGGTGGGTACTGGAATGTTGGCCGCCGGGTGTGGAGGCGGTGGTGGCGGCGCGCGGGTTGATTTGGCGACGGTGCGGTGCCCACCGTCGAGGACTGAATAAGTCTCGTGCTGTTTTTTTCTCTCTTTTTTTTTGCCCCCTTCATTCACATATTGGGATTTGGGCCGGCGCCCTGGCAGTTGAACACGACACGCCCACCAGTCCACCACACCCGTGCGCTTGTTCACGTTCGAGGACCAGTTTCTTGATCAGCTCGAGGTTGTGGTTCGGTGTGGTTGCCCGGGCTCGCGCGCCGTCCGCCGGAAGGCGTGCCGGACGGCGACACGAGCAGCCACAGCCGTCTTGTCGCTGTTGGTGCGGTGCGCGCAAGCCGTGCAGATTGCTACTGCAGGCAAGGCCGCGCCGCCGATGATGCGCTCGCTGATGACGACGGCCAATCATGGCGGCGCCGACGACTGGTCGGGGCGTGGGGCTGGCACCTCTTGCTGCGATCCAATCCAATCATTTGGTTTGCGACGCCGAGGAAGAGGGTGTTGTACGCGACGGAGGAGACGTGGACGGTGTACGACGCGACGCCGGTCTGGCGCGCGCTGTAGAGCATTTCGGTGTTCTGTCACCTGAAGGAGATGCACCCGTTGCGCGACCGGGCTGCCGTGTCCGGCACCGAGCGTCTGGATGATGTTCTGCACGTCTACCTAAGTACCTTGACGCCGTCCACGCCGCATGAGACGAGGTACGAGTGCAGCTCGTCGTAGGAGAAGCTGAGCGCCCTGCCAGGGTGCACCAGCCCCAGGACGATGTCCGGCTGGTTGCCCATCACCAGTTCACCACGGGGAGCTACGCTAGCGCGCCACGCTCTCCTAGTGCTCCGATCACCTCCGCCGACGGCTTCACACTCACGCTGCCCCAGTACCCAGCTGCCATGGCGTGCCACACGGTAGTCACTTGATGCCGTGCTCGTGCTCGCCGGCGCCGTCCTTCTCGTCGGTCACTTGGCGCTCTCCTTGCATTGATCCCCGTCAGCCCACTGGTGAACCTGCAGGACGCCATGATTAATGGCGACTGACGAGCAGCGCCAGCGCAAGAGATGCATGGAAGACGCTAACAGCGATTGCTGCAGTTTACAATTCAATAGTCAGACTTGTTAACTGATCACTTCTGCCATCTCGACTATACTTCACTTGCCGCTGCTTGTTAATCACTAGCAGATCATCATGCTTAAAAATGATCAAAGGGGGCGCCGATATGGTGTGGGTCGTTGGCCCGACACCAGACGGAGCATCAAAATGTTAGATGTCGGGTGGAAAATTGCTAAAAAAAAAACTGTCGGGTGGAAAAAGGACGCAGCAAGCATGCTTTTTGATGCGGAGTGCGGACTCCTGATTGTAAATGACGACTTTAGCTTTTCTAACTCAATGATTATTTTGGAGTTACTTTCTCTAATCACAAACATGACTACATCTAGATTCATATTAAGCTAAACTTTTTCTGAGCTCTCGTTTTTTTAGATTTGACAATTAATGTGTAAAGACCCGTATAGATCGACAATATGATATATATATACTAGTATATTCAACATTTCTTTTAGACAAGGGAAGTAATATCTAACCCCTTTTTTTCTAAGATAAGATATTTATTGCTACATATATGTAACTTATATTGTGAAGGTAGAAAGTACTCCATCCATTCAATTTTTTTATTGTGTTTGTAGCATCATTTGTATCTCTAAATAAGATTGTTATAAAAATATATTCAATGATATATCAGGTAATACTAATTGTGCGCCATAAATATTAATACTTTTATTTTGTTATTATATATTTGGCCAAAGTTGTAAACATTTAATTTTTCAGAAAGTGAGACTGGCACTTTTTCCCAATGAAGTGTGCTAAGCATGAATACCCTAGGTGACAATAAGCTCATTCTTGTGAAATGTATAGTGTTCATGTTGGTAACTAAACATGCAACCGGGTGTAGCAAACATTCCTTTCTTTGGTTACCGGTGGGCATAGGAACAAGCACTCTGATTTAGTCTCACTGGAGTTTTGTGAGAGCTTCATTTGCATTAAAAAGGTTGCAACGTTGGCATTTTTCATGATGTGGCGGTGCATTTAAGAAGAGAGAAGAAAGATAAAACTCTCTTGACACAATTATCATCTATTTATCAGTCATGAAAGTAAACATATATAAAACTATAGAATAAACCTTTGCATTGAGAGTGGATTTTTATCGAAGTTTCATTTGCTTGAAACAACGCTATAAAACTATACACCGAGACAGACCTTTTGCTTCGAAGGAGACCAATAGTGAAGACGAGAAACTGAGTATAGGATGATTCTATCAGGCACTCTTGCTTTAGGATGACTTCTGGGTCAGTATGAGTGGGTGGAGTGATCTAGACGTGATGCTCCACGGGTCAAATCCACCATGGTCTTTGGTCAGCGGCAACGTGGACGTGCTTTCCTATCCTAATGACTAGTGGTGCGCATGTTGTACCAATCTTTCCTCTTGATCTTGCTTTCAGACTACGGATATGTAGGGGTAATCTGTCCTATAGTCCAGAACACGACATCCTGCATTAGGTAATTCTAAAACTTGTTGCCTGATAAGCACTTCTCTCGTCTCATAAACCTAGTACGTACGCGTTACCAGTTGCAGGCCAATGATTCGAATGAAATCATTCATTCATTTGATGTGATCGTCGTCATTCAGCTAGCTTCTTTGTAAATTTTGATCTGAGCAGCAAAATCATGTTGCTTCCAGTTACACCCTTATCATTGAACATCTCCTGTCGATCATCATTTCTCTGAAAAATCGCAAATCTTGAAAAGAAAGAGCAATTCAACACTTGCTACAATTTGTTTGGCCTAAAAATCAATTCTTTGATTGAATTGTCCTCCTGTGCCTGTTCTGATCATGTCAAAACTCTCTACCATGTACAGATGATTATTATTATTCTGCCCTCCATGAACCAATTTGTTTCTATATCGACTTACATCAAAAGAAGAGGGAAAAAAGAGAAAGAAATCAAGAAACATCACATGAACAAGAAAACCATCCCCTGTTCCATGCAATTTAATCGATTCAACGAATCCATTTGATCAGCAGCTCAGGATTGCGGCTTGGCTTCCTTCAGAACGGCATGATGTGGGTGGTCTTGGAGTCGTAGCCGGCGAGGCAGCTCTTGGCGTTCACCCTGTAAATCTTGAGCAGGTCCAGCGCCATCTGCTTCGCCGCCGGCGAGCACCCGCTCTGCATCATCAGGAGCAGCCTGGTCAGCCCGCCGTCGGCCGCCGCGGCCGCGTCGGCCGCGCGGCGGTCCCGGTACCGGTGGCAGACCGCCCAGAGCACGGCCACGGCGGCCTCGGCGCCGTCGCGCCCGGACTTCATCATCCTCCCCACCACGGCCGGGACGGCGGCCTCCGCGTCGCCGCACAGCGCGGCGCGGCCCTCGGCGCAGCCGACGGCGGACTCGAGGACCCGGAGCGCATTCGCGGACGCGCGGGGCTCCGTCGTCGCGGCGCTGCGCAGCGCGCGCACCGCGGCCGGGACCGCGCCCAGCCGCACCGTCTCGCCGCGCGCCCAGACGCCGCGGCGCGAGTGCGACCAGACGGCGGCGGCGGCGCCCAGGCAGGAGAGCCCCGCGTCCACGGCGTTCCTGTCCAGGCCCCCCTTCTCGTCGACGGCGCCCACGAGCCGCACCAGCTCCGCCAGCAGCTCGGACGACTCGGCCACCGCCGCCTTCGCTGCCTCGTCGCCCGCATTGGCGGTGAGCAGCAGCTCCACGAGCCTCGCCGCGTCGACCCGCGCCTCCAGGCCGCCGGTCCCGCCCCGCATCACGCGCGCCAGCGACGCGGCCGAGGCCGCCGCGTCCGCGGCGAGCGCCGTGGCCACGCGCTTCTTGTTCGCGTCGTCGACGCCGTCGGAGGCCAAGATCGCGGCCAGCACCCGCGCGGCCGCCTCGGCGCCCTCGACGGTTGTTTCCTCGGGCCGTCTCCGGAGCACCGACGCGACGGCCTCGGCGGCGCGGCCGGCGCCGAGCAGCGCGTTCTTCTCGAAGTCGTCGAAGTCGTCGTCGGAGAGGTAGGCCGCCAGCTCGCGGAGCGCCGGTGCGGGGTCGGCGGTGGCCGGGGACGCCACCTGCCGGACGAGGCTGGCGGGGGAAGAGGTCCGCGGCTGTGCCGAGGAGGAAGAAGAAGAAGAAGACGACTTGGTGGGGGAGCGGTGGGCGGCGTCGGCGGCCCAGTGGGCGATGAGGCTGCGGAGGGTGAGGTTGGGGACGAGGTCGGTGGAGCGGAGCGGGAGCATGGTGGCGGGGCAGGTGGTGTTGCCGGAGTCGAGCCAGCGCTGGATGGAGGCGCGGTCGTAGGTGACGCCGGTGCAGAGGCTGACCGGGGAGCGCATGACGTCGAGCGAGATCGGGCAGCGGAAGGGGCTCGGGATCTTGACCTCCAGGCCCCGGTGCTGTGGGGGCAGCCGCATGGCCGTCTCCTTCCGCACCATCGGAAGCTGGCCGCTGGCGACGGCTGCCGCTGCCGGTTGCCGGCCGGAGGGCGAGGGAATGCGGAAAGGGAAACGGAGGTGGTGCGGGGTGCTGGTATAAAGCGATGGTGGTGGACTGGACTGGTGGTCGTCGTGCTCGCGTCGCCCACTTTTTCTTTTTGTTTTTCTTTCTTTTGTTTCATTTTCCTTATACATATATAGCATTTAAATGTCATTACCAGTCCATACTACGCCACAAATCCGCTTACCACACCCACAGTTAGCGTTTCCAAGTCACTACCAGCCTATCTTAGGGCCGCAAATTCGCTTGCATTGCGCCCACTGATAGTGTTTCCAGTCATTACCAGCCTATGCTACGCCACAAAATCTGATGGCGGCGCCCACAGTTAGCGTTTTCGAGTCATTTCAAGCCTATCTTGCACCGCAAATTCGGTTCCATTGCACGCACATATGGCGTTTTCAAGACATTACCAGCTATGCTGCGCCGCAAATCCGGTGGCGGCACCCACAGTTAGTGTTTCCAAGACATTACCAGCATATCTTGCGCCGGTGGCGGCACCCACAGTTAGTGTTTCCAAGACATTACCAGCATATCTTGCGTCGCAAATCTAGTGGCGGCACCCTTAGTTAGTGTTTTCAAGTCATTACCAGCCTATGCTGTGGCAAATCCGCTAGCGACACCCACGGTTAACGTTTCCAAGTCATTACCAGCCTATCTTGCGCCGCAAATTCGGTTGCATTACGTCCATAGTTAGCGTTTCCAAGTCATTACCAGCCTATCCTGCGCCGCAATATCGGTTGCGTTGCGCCCACATATAGTGTTTCCAAGTCATTACCAGCCTATGCTACACCGCAAATCCGGTGGCGGCACCCACAGTTAGTGTTTCCAAGTCATTACCGGTCTATCTTGCGCCGCAAATTCGGTTGCATTGCGCCCACAGTTAGCGCTTTCAAGTCATTACCAGCATATGCTACGTCGCACAAGAGGTAGGGACCACAATTAGCGTTTTCAATAAGTCATTACCAGCCTATGCTACATCGCAAATCCGGCGACAGCACCCACAGTTAGCGTTCCTAGTCATTGCCAGCCTATGCTACGCCGCAACTTTGGCAGTAGTACCCATAATTAGTGTTTCCAAGTCATTACCAGCCTATGCTACGTCACAACTTCGGCGGCGGCGCTCACAGTTAGTGTTTCCAAATCATTACCAGCCTATCTATACCCCAAATTCGGCTGTTGCTCGCATCCAAAGTGTGACAGGTTGTGGTTGAGAGCCAAACAACCTCTGTATGTCTTATTGATCGGTATACTAACCTAGACTAGACTATTATAGATACACTCTCCCTAAGTTGAGATAGTATTAAAGATGCACCAATATTCACTTTATGAAATAAGTTTTTATCATATTATACATGAAATATGTCTTGGCAGTACATTTATTTCAACTTGTACGTATTGACACATGTTTTTTTTAAAAAAAGTATGTTTATTTCAACTTGTACTATTGATTCATGTTTTCCTAAAAAAATCTTAGTGGAAATTATATGATTTAACTTGCCATATAGGTAGATTAAAACCAAAATTTAGTACCATGTCAGGTAGAATGAAGTGGTACTCGTCGATATAGCGGATCTTATAAGATTCCATATCAACACACCGTATCTGATCGCAGAGAGGCTACTTTGTTCCATTCCATATATATACCCCCAGTCCCCACGCCTCTTCTATTACTAAACAAACAAGTTGAATTCGCACCCACAGACAGACCCATCATCATCATCAAGCTCAAATGCCAATTTTCTAATCTACATACAAAGCGCATATCTGCAAACACAAGGTATTTTTAGTCAAATCAAAAACCAAGAAAAGAGGGTGTGGAATACGCGAAAAAGGCGGTGTTCAAAGCCGTTCAAAGCACAAGCAGGCAGGCGGGCAGGAAAGTCGAGTCAAAGGGAGGAATTGAGAGTGACGTATGGGGCGGGGTGAGGAGTTGCTTTCCCGGCTTCCCCCTTTCATTTTCCACAGATCTCCATCAGAAAACAAATCCGCTTTCTTTTTTTTTTTTGAGTGGAACAGAAACAACAAAATCTGCTGTGGTGCTCCGTTGTTGGGATTATTATTCTGAGGCCAGGCAGGCGTGAGGCAGGGGGGCCCCGCCCACCGGTTGGTCGGTCCACGGTCAAAGCCGTTGCGATACGGGGTCGGTCGGTCCTCGGTCGACGTCCGCCACGCACAAGCCTCGGACTAGTGCTGGTGTGGCGTTTTTTTTCCTGGCTGTGGCTTTGCTCGCGTCTGCCCGTGCCGTCCGTGCCCCGCTGCCCGCTTTGTCGTCGCCGGCGGTGCACGTTTTCGCCGGTGCGGACCAGGGGCGCCGTGTGCGTGTGGTTCTCGTTCTCTGCGACTCTGCCACTGCGCCTGCCTGTACTGTACTGAACTGAACTGTTGTTGATGGGACTTCATGGGACTGGCGTGTTCTGCTGACAACTCGGCGTTTGGGGTTCTGGCAGTGATCCTACCGTTGGACGGAAGCACGGATCTTTCCTGCTTGCCTGTCACTCTGTCAGTCTGCTTGCGGTGCGAGTGTTGTTTAGAGCAAGTATTATGGGTGTGTTTGGTTTCTATCTTAGATCAGTCTCAAAGTAACTAGCCGTATGCTATAACTGCCAACACCCACTTGTTTGGTTACTTGGCTTTCTTCTCTGGTAAGTTTAGAGTGTGTTTGGTTTCTGTTTTAGCTTGAATACAATCACCTCTTCTTTCAATTGGTAAGATTACCCCTTTGAGGCATTTCGTCGAACCCGTTCTAATTCGATTGTAGCCTGATTTCACGAATCCATAAATCCCCAACAAAAACGATCAAGACAAAATCAAAGATCCGGAGCATGACAATGTTACAGATGATCCTTCAGTTTGCTTATTCCATTACGGTCACCATGTTCAGTACATATGCATTTTTCAGTCTGAACTTTCCAATGTATCCTTCAGTGTTAATGAGCAGCACTTTGATTCGGTAATAATTCATCACAAGCACACCATCCGTCAGGGCTACTGGCTTGCAAGGCGGAGATTCAGAACTAGCACAAGGACAAATGAAGCAACTAGATTCAGAACTAGCATGACAATGTTACAGATGATTCGTTGGCTGTTGGGAAACAATAGAATGGAAATCGCAATAGCAAGAACCCATCTGAAGACAAGAACAGATCAACTGCACGAAACTCACGCGACGTCACGCCGGCGGCGCCGCCCGCATCGGTGTCTGCAAGCTGCATCGAGGACAGGCCTACCGCCTCGCGTGGTGGCCGCCGAGGCTCCGACGGAGTCGCTCGGTGCAGATCCTCGCGCCGTGGAGATGCAGCTGACGAAGATGCACGCCGTCCTCGCGTACACCGGTGGAGCAGCTCGCGTACACCTTGGTGGAGCTCGGCGTCGACCTCGCGTACACCGGTGGAGCAGCTCGTCGTCGACCTTGGTGGAGCGTCAGTGGATCTCACAGGACCTTGCGTACACCGGTGGAGACGGACACACCTGCGAGCTCCACGGCGACGCGAGCTCCAGATCCGCGAGGACCACCGGTGGGGGGAGGAGGAGGAACGCCGGCGGGGGAGGTCGTGGAGGAGCGAGGATGAGCGCCATGGTGGAGGGGATGGGTGGAGCGGAGTCTCCACGCCAGGGAGGAGCGCCGGTGAGCAGCGGCGACGCGAACAGGAGAAGTCACCTACAGCACCGAGCGGTGAGAGAACCACGCCCGCGAGCTGGCGCAAGCCAGGCCAGGATCGAACGACCGATGAAAGAAAACCAAACACCGCGTTTTGCTGAGCTCTTCGCCTGGACTTGCTGAATTGCCTGATGCAGCCCGTTCCCAGCCAGTAGCAGGCTGTAAGCCGACGCTTTCACTGCCCACCTTTTCTCGCAGCCAATGGACGATAGTATGCATACGCAAAGCATTGAATACTAGCATGTTTGATACAGCCAGCTTACTATATGCATAGACTTTTTATTTACGGTATGTGACATGGCACAAGGTCTCAGCCGGCAGTCGGCTGGGTCTTAATACTTGCTCTTAGCGGCAACAGCCAGCCACAGCCACGCCGGCATCTCCCATACTCTAATGAGAACACCACTTACGTATGAGAGACACGACAAAGTATTCACATCCACATTTTTACAAATATCTTTCCTAATATTTCTGAATGATAATAATTGGTTTTAAAAAGCTTTTTATAAGTTTTAGCGATTTTTTTTCTCTATGGATGCGTAGTGTGTTGCCGTTGTGAGTAAATATCGTTGTTGTTACTAACGATATTTGTACGTAAATGTGTTGCACTTAGCATGAAACATAAACCGTAGCAAATATGCCCACACTGTGACACTATGAGCATAAAGACTTTTTTGTTCTCCACGCCACGCGCATAGTCTAAACGTACAAAATCGCATGTTTGGATCGCAGGCGACACAACCTCCAAACGATCACCAATACACACTACTTGCTGACTAAGCTCCAAATCACATGTAGAATGTACCGATGTGAATGTGCTCGGTGTTAGCCCTCTCAACACAATGGAACGTAATAAAGGTGAATGTTCTGCATCTAGTACTGCCTCTTTTTGTTCGTGTTGTATTAGACATTTAGACTTATTCTAAGTCAAACATTTTTACAATTGAAAATTAACGTTTATAAATTTTATAGTTTAACGACACGTTTGAATTATATGATAATGGAATTTTTCTGGTGAATCTAAAAACATAAATATTATATTGTTAACCTATACTATTTTTTTCAAAAAAAATGATACTCAAAGAAAAAAGTTGATTTAGGATACAAGATAATATATTTTGTAGAAAACAAAGAGAGTATGTTTTGAAAATATTATATGCACAAAAACAATATACAAGAAGCTCAAGTTGAAAAGAGAATTTGAATGCACCCTAGGCTCTTGTGCTTGGTTTGTTTCAGAAAGAAAAAAGATAATGCGTCCTAGAGGCCTATACTAAGATTATTATAGTACTATCAACGGAGTATATTATCTTCTTCGGTCTACGGAAGTTAGGGAGCCATGTGCAGTAGTGCCAATGATTTCCTATCCAATCTCCAAACTAGCTGGAAGATGATACTGTTAGCTACTAGCACATAATCTTCTTCTATGTTGTTGCTTCTTTGACCGATCGGACTCTAGTTAATTAGTAGAAGCACCCCACGTTGCCCGACTATTGCATTACATTACAGTTTGCACGGGAGAACAACTTTCATTGATCCTAATTTATTTAGAAGTTTTGCTTCGTCAGCTGGGAACAAAGATCTAATAACATGGAGACGGAGAAAAGCACTTTGTTAACAAGAAATGCAACGAGAGCAACACAACACTTTGTTAACCAGACAATGGCATGCATGCAAGTTCTGGTTCAACCAAAGGCATGGTTCTAACACAAAGCTCTACATTTCTAGCTCCATGAATCATTGTACTAAAAGCATTACAAAATTGCCACAACACGTGCGGGATATTATCTAGTTTATCTTATCTTAGGTGATGGCCGCAAGTCGTTGTATAAATGTCATGTATATAAGATCCCTATGAGTAGGGTCACTCAAAATTTGATTACGGATGTTGTTGACGTGAATGATTTCTGCAAGTAGCATTCAGTAGAAGGAAGAATAGGAAACAGATCCCCCAATCGGTAAGCATAGAACATCGTGTAAACATCGACATTTGAGAGATGTATTTTCTCTCCATGACAATTCGAAGAGGGTCAAGTTTGACACAGTCCATGAGAAATAACCAAATCTCGATCACATCCAATGTGAACCTAAGAATTTCACCAAAATCTTTTTCATTCTTCCCTTCACCCACTTTGTCATACCCTTAATATTAGCAACAAAAATATTGCGAGCACCACATGGTGCAATAATTCTTAGCCCTTGATCTATAAAAAACAACAGTAAGAAAGTGTAAAAATGTAAACTACATAATAGTATGCGGAAAAACCGAACTCCAAATCTACCAAACATTCAATATTTAATATTTCACTAACCGTAGTGAACTACTCCCTTCGGTCCAAATTATAAGTCACTTTGACTTTTTTGGTACGTCCTTGACATATGTTATATGTCTATCCCTTTATGGTCTTTACTTAAGTAGTGATGTAATAAACCATTAAATAAGTATTGAAGCGTTAAGTATTGAGTGTCGATAACAATCGTTCTGATGAATGTTAAATAATATGTTAGAACTAATGGTTCCGAATAGGAGAGAGCGGAGGAGGAAGAAGAAAGATTGATGATGAAGAGGAACACACTATGTTTTGGACTAAGTGAAAATAAATAGAAGGTAGGCCACTTTCCCTTATGCCCATGGGTACTTATATAGACATTGGCTACTTATAATGATGCGGTTGGATTTTACATGATACTACTCTACTCTCTCTGACCCTAAATATCTATCGTTTGGTTTTTTCAAAAAATTATTTTGAAAAATATTTATTAAAACATATTAATACTTGTGTTATATAATTAATATTGTTGGAAAGATCTTCAAAACTAGTTTTTAATAAATTTATTAGAGATATAAATATTATACTTATTTTCTATAAATTGAGTCAAACATACGGCACACACATAAAGAGCGATAGTTATTTAGGAACAGAGGTATGTGACACCAGGGGCAGACATGTTTGTCTAGGTGTAAACCAAACAACCTCTAAGTGATGACCTATACACGTTGAAGGTACCAATGTGAAGGTGGTCATCTTTAGTCCTCTTGACGCTAGAACACTAAGGTTGGTTAATACTCCCTCTTTCTCAAATTATAAGATGTTTTCACTTTTCTAGAAATATTTCTTTTACTGTGTATCTAGACATTAGTGTATATCTAGATCGATAACAAAAGCAAAAGCATTTAGAAAAGCCAAAACGTCTATAATTTCGAATTGAGTAAGTATCACCTTAGGAATGTTCTGTCTCTACTATGTTTTAGATAGATAAATACACAAACAAAAATTCAAGAAGATCACGTTGCAAAGATAATTTGGTAATGTGCCCTAGAGGCCGATGCCAAGATTATATACAGTATCAACGGAGTATATTATCTTCTTTGGTCTACGGAAGTTAGGGAGCCATGTGCAGCAGTGCCAATGATTTCCTATCCAACCTCTCCAAACTAGCTGGACGATGATACTGTTATATACTAACACAAATCTTCTTCTATCTTGTTGCTTCTTTGACCGAACGAACGAATATGTGCTAGTTGAAGCATCTGTCCCACGTTGCCTGACGATTGCCCGGTGCAATGCAATGCTTTTGCAGTACAATTTGCACGGCAGAACAGCTTTCACAGACCCTAATTTATTTACAAGCCATGCTTTGGCCTTGTTTAGTTGGTGCAAAAAGGTGAAATTTTTTCACTTTCTCTCCATCACATCAAATCTTAACACGCATGCATGAAGCATTAAATATAGGTTAAAAAAATAACTAATTGCACAGTTTATCTCTAATTTATGAGGCGAATCTTTTGAGCCTAATTAGATCATGATTGGACAATAATTGTTAAATACAAACGAAACTGCTACAGTGCATTTGAGGCAAGTTTTTAGCCATCTAAACAAGGCCTTTGTGAGGGGACGAAGATCTGATAACACCGAGAACGCACAAGATTTGGCATATTTTTGCAGATTCCAGCTTCTGTCCTGGAAGGCACTTGACAAGAAAAACATGAGCAATACAACAGTACGATACGATAATGGATAGAAGAGGAGAAAGAAGCAACACCACCAAACAGGTCGGGGCTTTCCCTTTCGAAAGGGAAAGAAGGATCGGGTGGATCGGACCCACCAGCAGCCAGCAGGTACACAGTGTACTGTGCGTCGGTGGGATCCTGTCAGCTACTCAGTCAGCGCTGCTTCGCCTTGCCGTGTCTCTTTCCCCTGTTCGGAGAGTTGTATTTCCCCTGTTTGAACGGAGAGTTGTATGTCTCCCTTGGCATTTATTCCGTTGTGGGAACGAGTTGAATTCATCAAAGCAATATTAAATCCCTCCGTTTCATTTAAATTTGCCTATATCATAGTATTATATAAGATTATACAAGAGCCTTTAGAAGTAATAACTTTGGCTATTCTTATTCATTAATATACCATGAATTTCTATAAAATCGATCTAATATTAAAGGATTAATTATGCAATAAGATATACTCATGTGACTTTTTATACAAGTATGTACTCTCTTGTATCTCTAGAAAGCTAGAAAGACTTTTTTTAAGGGTCAAAGCTAGAAAGACTTACAAATTGATTTAACTAACTAGTCAATTGGTTTGTGTTGCTACACAGGCCAGTAATTTGGATACAAATGTTTCAAATCCATGTACACATTTTAATTTTCTGCCACATCAATGTATAGAAACAAATATGGTGCCAGTTTGAAAAAAAAAAAATTGGGACACGACAGACCAAAATTGCTTATCTTTGCTCCATCTTTTGCTCATATTCTAATTAAGACATTAGATGTGTAGATGGCTTGTGATCTTTCACTTTTTGTGATAGATTTCAGTTACTAATGACTCTATGCAATTGCCCATTCTAATACATAGTCCTCCCTTTTGTATTGCACCTCCATTTGTGTTTGAGATGTGTTTAGTGGAAACTCTCTCTCGTGTCTTCACATCCTAACATCATACTCAGTGACACTTTGTTGTCTTTACTCAGTTGTGATATACTTCAGTTACACAATTTTACTTTATATATACATATCCATCAGCAATTTAACTAAGACTACTTACTAATACTTATCAAAATAAATTTTATAAAATCCTAATAAGCCTACCATACAAACTAACACGGAGGCGCGCGGTGTAAAATGCAAGCAACATGCAGAGGAACGCCAATGTACGTGTCTCGTGTGCATCAGGATCAGCAGTCGGCGTTGTCGCTGGATCTGAACATAAACAGCGTCGTTCTTCGCATGGTGGTTTCGCTTCACATTCACATGCTGCAAAGTGCAAACGTAAAAGCTCACCAAGAGGCTACGGTACTAAGGTGTGAATGACGAGGACGGAGGACCTGGACACTGTAGTCTGAGTCCTCGTTGCGGTTGCTGCGACCACATGCACGTCCGTATCGATTCCTGCAACGGTGGATCGGATCTTCTAGGGATTTCAGCCCGATCCGGCCGGAGTCTTCAACGGGGTGCTCTGTTCCGTCCATACTGATACTACAACTACTGACATTGCATTATTGGTTAGTCAAGTCAAGGCACCCAACTGAGACCAAGCTTAAAATAACCGGATGGACGTACAAATTCTCCGTGATCGATGCCGGCACATAGAAATTATAAATGGGCACATATGCTCTGGTGTCCAGCGAGCTGAGCATGGCGGATTCATATCATAGGGCGAAATAGCTCCCCCAATGACAGGCCATATCTGTGCTTATTACTGTTGTTGACAGGGCAAATTTATAATTACTTGTTATATACGTCTAAAAAAATGGATAAAGCTCACTTTATCATATACTCCACCACACCTTAGACTGAAAGGGACACCACATAATAAATAAATAAATAAATATAATGGCAGAAGGTTTAGGTTTAAAGAACCCACTGATCGAGTACTTTTTCCTCCCCTTGTCTAGACCGGAAAATTATCATCATAACCATCATTGTGTCAGTCAAATCAATCATGGACCTTAATCTGTTCCAAGTTCCATCATGAAAAATGGCGATGCATGCTAGTATGCTACAAACAGGGCTACACTACATGCCTGCTTGCTTGCTAACCAACATGCATGAACATCATTGTGTGCAGTCCCTTTGAGTGAAATCACGGACAAATTGGGCCACTTTGTCGAACAAAAGAAACATATATATGGGGGATAGCTAGCGTTAGTGCACTTTTGGTTGAAGGAGCTACCTGGCCGCACCCAAAAACGCTTTGCGCCAACCAACCATCTTTTGTGGCTCGTCCGTCCAAGGGAACAAAACAAGCCCGGCCGATTAAGTTAGCCCGATGCCGTACTGTGATCTGCCCTGACTCAACTCATCGATGCGCACTTTGACCTGAAAGGATCCAAAAGATCGCCCAACTCGATCCCAATCACGACCGAAGTGCCTTTCGCTTAGTTTTTAAAGTTCATTCGTGCATACCACATAGTTAAGATTATGCAAGGTCATAGCTTCAAGAAAAGACTGGGTATGTACCTAATACTATATATTTTTTTCTGCCTGGTTTTCTTAGATAGAGGTCTGTTTTTTCTTATCGAAAAGTAAGCTGATACATAGGAGTATATTTTTTGGGGAAGAAAACAATTAACTGACTTCTTTTTCATCTCAATCACTTTTTGGGCCCCAAACAGCAAGTCACTATATAATAAACTAATACTCTAATAGAGTGCTATATATTTGAATTCCAGCCAGTTTACTTAGCGGGGAACAGGCATAAGAATCGTGTAAAGTTTTCTTAGCAGGAAACGTGCGTGCAAAATTTCACAAATTTTGGAGTTTGTTTGGAGTTTTGGATTTTTTTTCTTATTACTTCGGAGGCTGTTGTTTGGGAAAATTTTGAGCATTTGTCCGGAACTTAACTAAAGTTTTATCCAGAACTACCGAACTTTGGCCCTTAAAGCTCTGTTTTGATTCATTCTCGCATCCGACTTAATTATCTCTAGGCTTTCCTGGCATTGTTCTAAGGTTAACAAGTAATGTTATAGCTTTTTTTTTTTTTTTTTCTAAAACACGCCTAGACGTGTATTGCATTAAGCAGACATGAAGTTTTTCAGAGTTTGTTACAACAACGGCTTCAGTAACCTTGGTTACCCACAGCCCCAAAATCCCTCCGCCTCTCCAAAGTAAAAGGTCGACGATTACATTGTGTCAAACGCGCTACGAAAGGGAAAACGGCCACTACACTGGAACAACAGACCGCGAAGCCAGCATCACCCTCAGCGGCTTGTAGCCAGCCGCACACCAGGCCAAAGCCTCGTCACGAATTGTCGCCAAGACTTGCTGAGAGTTGGACACCACGCCATTGAAAGTCCTCGCATTCCTTTCCTTCCACAGAAGCCAACCCACAAGAAAGAACAGCGAATCAAAGCCCTTGCGCAACAACTTGGGGACTCGTTTCCGTTGCGCACCCCACCACTCCATGACCGGTGCCTCCAGGGTGGTCACAAAACCATTGATCCCGACCAGAGACAGGCCGGCTAGCCAAACCTCCTTGCTGAAAGGGCAGCCCAGTATAATGTGCTCGATGGTCTCTGGTGCTTGATCACAGAAAATGCAGACATTGGAGTATTGAAGGCCATGTCGCCAACCACTACAAGGAATGAGTTAGTCCATGACGGAATTTCTGTGACTGAATTTTTTTTTCCGTCACGGATTCACATGGACTGACTCAAGCCCTGTCTCAGGCCCGCTATCTGTGACAGAATTCTAAAAACCGTCACGGAATGAACCCAGGTTCAAATCTGGGCCCAAAATCTATGACAAAATTTTTGAAATTGTCACGACTTCACATTCGATTTGACTTTGGGCCACGAACGTTTGTTGGGCCTTCACCGTTGCTGGGCCGATGCTTCACATTCTATAACTAAAAATAGCTTGCTTCAAAAAAATGGCGCAGGAAGTGTGACTCGAACCTGCGACCTGATGCATCACACGCCCAAGTCTTGCCACTACACTACGCCTTTGCATTTGTTAAGAACGAGAGTTTGAGCCTTATTATATACTTGCAGTTCATTTGCATCTGTTATTCAACCCTCAACCAACCCCCCACCCACACACTCCACATCAGCGTGCCCCGCCGCCGCCCCAATCCTCCTCGTCGCCGGCCGACTCCACCTCGCCGGCCCTCCCCTGACCACCCGTCGCCCCAATCCACCTCAGCGTGCCCCTGCATTCAACGTCGACGCCGCCCCAATCCACCTCGCCGCCGTCCCAGTCCTTCTCGCCATCCAAATCCACCTCGCCGCCGTCCCAGTCCTCCTCGCCGCCGACCCAATCCACCTCGTCATCGCTAGTTGACCCCTCGTCGCCCCAATCCACCTCATCGTGCCCCTGCAGTCCACCTCGTCGCCGCCCCAATCCTCCTCGCCGCCGTTCCTGTCCTCCTCGCCGCCGTCCAAGGCACTGACAGAGGAAGGCAGCTGCAACAGCTACGGTTCCCAAAGGTTACTTCCCTTCTTATTGTACTGTGCATGCTCAGGGTCAGATGGATAGAAGTTGGGTGCACAGCACACTATTTTCCACTGTCTATGTCGATGGTGTCAGAGAATTCATGGATTTTGTTAAGCAAAAATATGGTGAGGATCAAACAATTCGATGCCCATGCA
Organism: Themeda triandra; assembly: GCA_018135685.1. Taxonomy (NCBI): domain Eukaryota; kingdom Viridiplantae; phylum Streptophyta; class Magnoliopsida; order Poales; family Poaceae; genus Themeda; species Themeda triandra. The sequence goes on along the minus strand of JAENPR010000005.1, from coordinate 2,914,225 downwards.
CTAAATGTCTTAATCAGAATTACCTGCATCAGTCCAATGTGAAGAAACACATTTTGATGAATGGCATGGACTGTACTTATACTCGATGGGATATTAGTGTACATGTTAACGAAACCCCTTGTCCTGATCCTATTGAGGTGATCCTTGCTGATCATGTTCCTGTTTTGGACAATGATGATGAGGGAGCCATTGGGGTGGCAGAGAATGAAAACGATGCAGTTGATCGGCTAGATAATTTAATTACAGACCTACTTAATGCTCAAGGTCATGGCAGTGGAGGCAATGAGTCTGGAAATGGAGACAATGATGGAAACAATGGTGGAAACAATGATGGAAACAATGATCAAAACAATAGGAGACAGAGAGACAGGGAGAAGTCTTTTCTTGAAGATCTGTTGAAGGAGGCTAAGTGTCAGCTTTATCCCGATTCTAAAGTATCAAGGTTATCCTTTGTGATTAAGATGCTTCATATGAAGTCATATTATAGGGTTACCAACAGTGCATTTTCTGATGTGAACTTGTGTTTATTAGTGTTGATGATAACTGGTGATTATTAGTGATAATTATTAATTAATTATGTGGGTATTATTGATGAGAGATTTGTATTTGGCTAAATTATATAATTGGCCGAATTTGAATTGGGCTGGCGTCTAGAAGCAGCCCAAATTAAATTGGGTCGGCGTCTAGAAGCAACCCAATTTAAACTGGGCCAATATCTACAAGCAGCCCAATCTGAACTGGCCCAAAGACCAAAATAAATGTGGAAAAAAAACAGGCCAAAACAGGCCGGAAAACAACTCTGGCCCATATATAAATTGGGCCAAAAGTTCTTATAACTGGGCCGAAATCTCCTCAAAGGCTAAAACAGGCCGGAAAACAACTCTGACCCATATAATAATTGGGCCAAAATTTCCTATAATTGGGCCTCGCGTCGGCTGGGCTGAATCCTACTTGGCACAATTGACACGTCAGCAATATTCGTGATGGAAAAAACATGCCAATCCGTGACGGAAATTTCTGTCATGAATTACCGGGCCGGGCCCAAGTCCAAACCTGAATAAGTGGGTGTCCAAACCATCCGTGACGGATTTTTTTTCCTAAATTCCGTCACGGATGGCCTGGTACCCCTTTATGACGCTCGATTGACGATGGAAAAAAAACTATCACGGATGGTCATCCGTGACGGATTTTGGTCGATCCATGACAGAATTTTTCCGTCATCTATTAACACATTCCTTGTAGTGAACGGCGGTCTGCTGTCCAGCAACGACCGTGGAGCACAAGCCAAAAGAAGAATCTGACCCGAGGTGGGGCGGACGTTTTCCAAATCAGCTTAGCGCCAAGAGGGGAGGTGGAGCCAAAGAAAGTTGCAGCATAAGCCGAGGAGGTTGAGTAACACTGGTCGGCCGAGAGCGCCCACTGAAAGGTATCCGATTGGTCTGAAAGGTGTACCTCATCCAGGAGATCACAAATAAGTGCTACTTCCACCGCCAACCGCATGGTGACCGGGACGTCGATGTGCCTAGCCCAGTTGTTGCTGTCCATGGCTTCTGCGACCGTTGCCTTCCTCTTCCTCTTCTTGACAGTCGCAAAGACAGTAGGAGCCAGGGACTGAAGGCTATGGCCATTGCACCATCTGTCCGTCCAGAAGAACGTGGTTGTTCCAACACCTAGTAATGTTATAGCTATAAGACCAAGGTCTAGTAATGTTATAGCTATAAGACCTTGTATATTTGCTAAAAGAGGGGTGCTTTGCCTAAAAAATATGGTGAACAATAATGAAGACCCTGTGAGAACAAGGTTTAATATAACATAATATTACTTTCACAACTTTATAATTTCAACAAATCCAAACGATTTAGTTTTCTACAATTTCTAGGTGTACCAGAAAGTTTTCATGTTGTGTTTCAATGGCAATAAATATACTTGGTCTAGACAATATTACCTATGGTGTATCTCTTTGTCATGCATTCCTCAACATCTTCAATAGTGGCAATGCAGCACTGCCAAACGTCCTTGTGGGTTGATGATTACTTAATTTCTGAAGACTAGCCAACAGACCAATTTTGAGATCTATAGATGGGGATGATCCTTGGCCTACTAATTTATTCCAAGAGTTCTGGTGCTGATTAATTTTATTAGCTATATCTGTTGCACGGATCACCTTCACAGGCAATTGGGACGATAATATTGATCTCCAATAGGGGAAAAAGCTTCTCCTTGCATACTTGAGTTCCCATCCTCTAGGTGTTCTATTTTTCATAACCTGTCAAAGTTCGATAAAAGATCCAAATATTAGAAATTGGAAAACATCAAATCAGGTATTTCAGTATGAACAGCTAGCAAGCACTTGTTTTTAAACAAGGTACATCCAAGCACTCACTCAGATATTAGATATTATGGTAGCGCTTGGTTAGAATAATGAAACACAAACACAAGGAATGGAATAAACAGTGCAAACTATGGTAAGAAACTACTTAATTTGTTATTATAGGCTCGGTAACGTTAACAAGGAGACTACTACTACGTCCAAATTTTACTTGCATCTTATCGTTTCGTTTTTTCCTTCACTCGCCTCGACTTGACGATTGCATGACCATGTGAGCAAACAAGGTGGAACCACAATCTGAGGCTAACAGAGATGGCATTCAGTAGTGGATACCGTCACGGTGGGAGCGTTATCAATTGTGTGAAGTCCCTTATCTGATTTCGGCGTGATCCAATTACACAAGGCTTAAAACAAACATCATGCAACGGCATCTATTACTCTCCGTAAATGAGTAACGTTTCAATCATCCGAACCAAACAATGTCTATATTCAAAGTCACAGAAAAATGCAACACCACTAAAGCTACTCATAAGGAGCATTTCCACTTGCTGACTTATTCTACGAGTGGGTTGAGTATAGTACCTACTTCATTTGATCAGAAATAATACAAGTCCATTAAGACATCGACACGGTCTATAAGGCTTATGTATAAAGAGCTATATGTTATGAAATAATACCAATCTTATGTTGCCAATCGATGTAGTTTTTAGATATTTATAGTCAAAAGGTAAAGGGGTGTTTTGACTGGCTCTAAATGCTAACGAAGTCCTAAGTTTTAGGACTCACAAAAGAGAATGACTTGAAGTGTCCTTGCATTAAGTGTTCTAAAATAACGTAGGAGCTGGTTGATGTTATTAGCAATATCTTTTCAAATATTATGATAGTGCAACAGCCTCAAATATTTGAGAAGATATTGCGAGTATGACATAAACTTGCACAATATTAAGAATGATGAGAATCTTGTAGAAAATCACAGATGATATTGAAGCAACCACGAGTCCACGACAAGATATTAGAATTTGGCGAAACTGACAAGGAATTCTATAAGCACAACTATATAAAAGAGTGCAAGTGATTGTTGCCTCTCACAACCCTACTTGACCCTCTAGGACCTACTGATTTTTGTTCGGTGCAATAGAATTATCTAGCCGAATTCTCTTGAGCTTTCCTATGAGTCCATTGTGTTGGCTTGGTTGATGCCTAGAGTCTATGACCCCCATCCATTGTTTAATGTGCATTATCAATTGACTCATTAATATACTAGGTAGGTCAGACAATTACCAAAAGCTAGGTAGGTCAGACTATCTAATCGTGCCCAGCAAAGCTAAGCAAGGACAGGGACATGCGTTTGGGGCATGCAAGGGACCCATCTGTTTGGCTAATCTTTTTTCGAAAACACGCCTTATGCGCGATTTGCTTTAAGGGAAGGGAATGGTCAATAGACCTACGCATAGTTGATACAAGAGGATTCGTAGGTAATCCAAGGATTACCCGTGAAATCCTCAACACAAACACAAAGCAAGAAACATGAGGGGGGACCTCCACCTAACAACCCCAAAGAAGCTGAACCTAATACAAGCAACTCAACACACTAGTAGCCAGCAGCGAGCGAAGAAACTCCCGACGACCATGCATCCGCCCCCCACCTCAACGACCTCAACGACCAGCACGGGCGGAGACGCATCCACGGTGGCAAAGTAACACAATCAGCTGGCAAACCCAGGTGAAGAGGAACATGAAGCACAATCAGGCGCAGTGCGATGACCAAAGGCACCGTGTGGACAGCAGGCGAGTCTCCATGGCGTGGACTTCAAAGACAACGCCCTCAAGAGGGACTGCGACGCCGTAGCGCCGCCGCTGCCTGCCCAAAGCCGGGCTAGGTTTTCACCTCGAATAACAAGTAGGTCGCCAACCAAACCAACCCTGGAGCGGAACGAAGCGAAGAGCGGCGTGCACCACCTGCCCTGCCACCATGGCAGAGTCGCGGGCACATGCCGCTGAAAGGTCACAATGGCTAGAGGGGGGTGAATAGCCTAATAAAATTTCTAGCAAGAACACTAGACAACCAATTAGCAAGCTAGGTGGCAAATGTGCAAAGCTAAAGTTTCGACTACTCTATGCAAGCCGTCCTAAACACGCAAGGCTACTCAATCCAATTGCACAATCAACCACGGTGATCAAGCTACACAATATCGGTTCACCGAAACCGAACAAGCAATTCTACCCACGGGATTTATGCTACACAAAGAGTGGTTCCCGACTGACCACAACAAGCAATTCTACCCACGGGATTTAAACTACTCAAAGAGTGGTTCCCGACTGACCACAACAAGCAATTCTACTTTGCGGGAAGTAAAGAGATGATGGAAATTTATACCGTCGCGAAGAGTAGAAGATAGCCAATCACCGGTGTAGTAGCCAATCACCTAGAGAGCTCAAGCACAAGCACAAGGAGGTCGAAGCCTCGGCAATCACAAATCAACACAATGATTTTTTACCGAGGTTCACTTGCTTCCCGGCAAGCTACTCCTCGTTGTGGCGATGCACTTGCTTGGTGAGTTGCCCGCTCAATTGGCTCGGTGCCAAAGACCCCAATGGGGAGCCGCAATCTCCACACAAGACAAGGATCCACAAGCCACGAGCAATCCACTAGAGTATCCTTTCGCGAACTCCCGCAGGGCAGGATCAAGAATCCCTCACAAGAACCCGGTGTGGCCTCGAACAATCACCAAGTCGAGCTCAACCACCACCCGCTGCTCCAAACCGTCTACGGTGACGGGAATCACCGAAGAGTAACAAGAATCCACAGCTCACTCGATGAACAAGTGCCTCTAGATGCAACTCTCAATGCAACGCACTTGAATCCTCACTCAAATCTCACAAGAGATGCTCAAGAATCAAAGAGATGAGCGGGAGAGGGAGTCTCTTGTTCACAAATGCTCAGGAATGAAAGAAATGGCCAAGAGAGACTCACCAAACCGACCAATGCTCTATTTATAGCCCAAGGTAAAAATAGAGCCGTTGCCCCCCTCGGGCAGGCCAAACACACGCGCCGGACGCGTCCGCTCCAGGCCGCCGGACGCGTCGGGCGCCTGCTTCGTCCGCGCGCCAGCCGATCGTTGTGTTCGAAAGTTGATGACGTCAGCGCGTCCGGCGTCCTCCTTCAACGTGCGTCCGGCGCCTTCACCCGGACGCGTCCGGCGTCCGCGCGCAGCCGAGAACCTCTCTGCGTCGCGTCCGGCGCACGGCCCCGACGGCGTCCGACGCCCGCGCCAGCCCGAGGAGCTCTCTGGGTCGCGTCCGACGTCCATCAGACGCGTCCGGCGCCTGAGAGCCCCGCGTCCGCCGCTGCCGTCGCCACGCCGAGCTTCTGTGCCGAGTCTGGCGCTCCAAGGCCGCGTCCGACGCTGCCCAACAGGCGCGTCCGGCGTGTGCTAGGAGCCCAGTCTTGGCACAATGTCGTCGATGTCGCGCCGTCTTCGATCCAATGTCCAAACCACTTGTCTTGGGTGCCAACTCCCGCAGTGTAGATCACTTCTCAAGCACCGGAGTTAGCGTATCATCTCATGATCACGTCGACAAGTGTTAGCACTCTAGTTAGTCTCTCATGCATCATGCCGAGTCAAACCTAGAGGCACTTAGGACCGCGAATGAACCGAGGAAACCCCTCTTGATAGTCGGTTATCGATCGTAAATGTGGTCACACTCGCTAAGTGTCTCGACCACTAAACCGGAAAGCCCTATCAAGTATACCTTCGCCTTGATCTCCATGGGCCTCCGTCGGAGCTCGATCACCTCACATGTCCACCATGTTCATCACCGTGATCACCATGCTCCATCATCCACCGTCACGTTGCTATGTGTCTAACCACACTTAGAGCAAAGCATTAGCAACATTGAGTGTCATTAATTACCAAAACCAAACCGGAGCTTTCAGCCGCCACTGCTCCTGCCGCCATGGCAACACCAGAACAGTGCAAGGGCAGCGTGCACCACCGTCTCTGCCACCATGGCAGAGCTCGAGGCCACACCACCTCTGGTCCCACCACCACGGCAACACCGAGCACCATCAGCACCAAGCTCCACCCGGGGGGGAACCAGCCAGCTCCATCGAAGACCGGCGGGCCCCACGGCGAGGTTGCCCGGCCCGGCACGGGGCGCCAATGGCGGGGATCTCAGGGCGCGGGGCCGGATCCGCCCCCACGCCACAGCGCCAAGGGTGCCGCACGGCCGGCCGGCGGCCGGCAAGGCACGCCATGGCCGGCGGGCCGTCCCACCGACGCCTGCTCGAAAAAGGAGGGGGGCGGGAGAGGAGGCACGGACGGCGGATCCGGGCGACGGGGGCCCAGTCCGACGGCGGCCGTCGGGGAAGCCGCCGGGGAGGTAGGTGAAGGGGAGAGGGAAAAAGGGGGTGGAGGAAGGGGCGGAGGGGCGGCCGGGGCTCACTTGCGGAGCCGCCGTCGCGGGCTGCCGCCGCCACCCAAGCAACGGCGGCGGCGGCGGCCGGAGAGAGCCGGCGAGGGGTGGCGGAGGGTGGCGGCGCGGGGCTCCCCCGAGTCGCCCAGTCGCCGGGGCGGTCGGGGGTCGGGCTTTTTATCTGTTTGGCTAATCGTAAGCCCATGCATGCTATTCTCATATAGCATTTTTTTTGGGTGCATGCACCGGCCACCGGCCTTGCCAGCGTGGGAGAGCCAGATTGGCTCATCTAACTCGGCAAGGAAAAGCTTACCCAAGCAAGTTAGCTTGCTAAGCAAAGCAAGGGTCTAAAGCTACTACCAAACAGATATTCTTGCTTGGTAAGATGAGGCTACGCAAGGAAAAGGAACCAAGTAACTCCTAAGCTGTTGTCTCAAGAGATTAGCTCGTGGCACAATTGCCTTTGTTTCACAAATATTTCTACCAAAGAAGGCTCAATAAAACAACCAAAAAGAAGCATACGAGCTGTAAAAATAACAAGAGCCCTCGCCATAGTCTTACGATAATAAACCTATGTACAAAATTTGGAGATCGAATTAATAAATAGATGTTCAAAATTAGGTGAAATATTAATTAAATGGGAAAGGGAAACATGAAAAGCATGACAAATGGAGAGATTCTCAACTTAGTCCTACGCATGAATGATGGGATGGACATACAACAGTATCGTATGAATATCTTTATGTTTTCCGCTTCAGCAAGCTGACATAGGGTTCCCTTAGCTTTCTTGATTGCATTCATATCACCTGTTGTCCATGACAAAATCATTGTGCTTAGTGCTTCAAAATTTGAATGGGATTTTTATCAGAATGAATGTTTGCATACCATATATGTTTGTAAGGTGACTCTTGTTTAGATAATACATCCTCATAACTATTGCTTCAAGAACAAGTAGAAGAACTGAATACTTGAAAAGATATTTATTCTAACCGAAGGAAAGAAATGGTTTAAGGAGGTACAGGTTTCCAACACAGATGACTTCTTCACTAGGACCGAAACCATGATTTTTGAGAATCAAGGAGACGCGTTCATGTACCTCCTCGTGGGGCACCTGCATGTTATGGGGGACCTGCATGGAGCATGATATATTTTACTTGTTAGAGACATTTGAATCAATTGATAGGGCTGTAATGGAACACAACAACACACTCACTCAATGGATTGATAGATGATGGACATAACTGAAATGTAAAAGAATACTCAAAACATTTTCAATAAATACAAGCTATAACCAATAACAGTAAAATGTAGACATGTAGTTACACAGTTTCTTCATAATGTTGGGCCATGTTTGTGTAATAAGCCCAGCCCAATACAATGTATATATGTATGTGTACATCAAGACTAGCAAGTGAATGAGTTTCCAGAGTTTTCCCCAAAAATCTACATGGTGTCAGAGCTGGTTTTGGCGATGGCGGCGGCAACCGACTCGCTAGTGGCGATGGAGGCCAGGCGCGGCGCCGAGGCTTGGGGGCCGGAAGAGCCAGGGCTGTGCTCGTCGCCAGAATGGGCGACGTGGAGGTCGTGAAGGCAGGTCGAGCAGCCCTGCTGGGGCATCTCGCGGCGGTGCAGGACTCAATGGGGCGTGCCCAGGCAGAGGCGGCACGCGAGGACGGGGCCAGGAGCGAGGCCGGGGCAGAGGTGCAGGTGGAGGACGAGCAGGTGCTGGTGCTGAGCGGCGAGCGGCGCCGGGAGGAACGCGAGGATGCCAAGTACCTACATTGGGAGAGGCTCGAGAAGCTGCCCCCACCTGAGGTCAAGAAGCCCGAGATGCCGAGGCTGGGCATGGGCGACATCAAGTTGCAGGAGGAGGCCAAGGAGATGGCAGCCAGGGAGGTCAAGAGGAAGTTGGAGGAGGCAGAGAGGAAGACGCCTGCTGCAGAGGAGCTAGAGAGCTCGTTGGAGAAGAGCTGCACGGTGGTGGATAAGAAGCAGGAGGTTGCTGCTGAGCAGATGCCTGAACTGGAGGCCACGACTACTGAACTGGCTGTGGAGACGAGCAAATTGGAGAGGCATTTGAAGGCTTCCAGGGTGTCAGAAAATGGTGTCCAATCTCAGAGGAGTGTACTGGAATCAAGTTTCGGCAAGAACAAGAAGGAAAACGAGGTGTGCAGGCAGGAGATGCATGTCAAGCTTCATGAGCAATTGAAGGAGTTGGAGACTCTGCAATCCAGCGAGGTGCCATCAGAAGCATGTTGCATTGGTCACTGAACTGGCTACATTCCAAAGTGAGATTAACAAGGAGAAAGCCAAACTAAAGGAGCTGGTGGAGCATTTCACAGCAAAAGGAACAGGTGGAACTAGCTCAAATATTTTTGGCGAAGAGTTCATAATTAATATCAGTTTGGGGCTTTGGTGTTTCTACCCTCATTTTTAAGTGAAATGGTGATTTTACCCTCACTTTTTTAACTTTGTGATTTTACCCCTGTTTTTTCAAAACGAACGGAGAGTCTACCCTTGTTCTGTTATGTCCTTCTAACGGTGTTAAAAAGGACAATTTTACCCATGCATTTTTACCCTCGTTTTATTAAGATATTTGTGTTTTTGCCCCCACTTTCAAATCAGCAACCTGGCAATTCGACAGATTTAGTTAATATGGTACAATTTGGAATTATTTCAAAAAAATCTAAAATTTGGCAGCAATTAATAGCAACCGGCAATATTTTGACACCCTTATCGCAACCATTTGCATTCCTTTTGAATGTGAATGGAATCTGAAGAAAAAATTACAGATTTCTTATATGTATCCTAGCGCAGTATAGGCAACCTAGCAGTGCGATTTGAAATTCCAGTAATTTGGACCAGCAATCGTTGCTCCAATGGGGTTAAACAGAATGGACTGATAGTGAGAAAGCTAGGACTGATAGTGAGAAAGCTATCAGAGGAAGGAATTGAGTCCAAACTTCTATGGGCGCCGGACAGGACAGCCGGCCGCCGGTGAGCTCTGCCTATGCTTGTGCGTCCTCTTCGTCCTGCGCGCTGTATGTAAGTTGTTCGGTCATAGCGTCGAAGTCGAATAGGTGAGAGGCTGGCCAGAGCACCGCCGCCTACCGTCGGGAGCGCCATCGCCGCCGCCTGGAACCCTAAAGGTCCCCCCGCCCCTCATGCTGCGCGTGCCGGGAGCAGCAATGGAGGAGGGCGATAGGGAGGTGGGGAGGGCGCAGGGGAGAAGGGGGAGGGCGAAGGGGAGAGGAGCCGCCGTGAGTAGGCACCGCGCTGACCTCCGCCGCGACGGGAGAGGACGCGGCCTTCTGTGTATCGGGCGAGCACGGCAAGTAACGGGAGAAGGGGGAAAGGCGGCCTGAGGGGTATTTTTGTCTTTTGGACGGCTTGCCTTTTCTTTTTTGTTTTTCTTTTCACCATTTAATATGAGCAGTAGTAACGGTGTGAAATAACAAGGGTAGACGGAGGTTTCATGTGTAAAAATTGAGTGTAAAAACGCAAAGTTAAAAAAACGAGGGTAAAATCACAATTAGAGTTCAAAATAAGGGTAAAATCACCAAATTCCCTATCAGTTTCACAAGGACCTAATGGTCGGGAAAATTTCTCAAGCATAGATGATACGTCAACAGTTCTGGGCAACCTCGTCAACCTTGCTTGTCCTAGCACAGGTACATTTAATACAAATTGGATACTAGATTCAGGTGCATCACGGCACGTCACAGGGGCATTAGATGAATTTACATTATATAACCCATTTCCTCCCACGCATAAGGAAACTATTCAGATTGCTGATGGAACTGCTCAGCCTATTAGAGGTGTGGGTACAGTCAAATGCACTCCATCAATTACATTATCTATTGTTCTATATGTTCCATCTTTTTTGGTTAATCTAGTATCCATAAGTGCATTAGTGGATCAGATGGATTGTCGTGTTACTCTTGATCGTGAAAATTGTTTAATTGAAGATAGAAAGACAGGGAGGATGCTTGGGAGTAGTATTAGGTGTAATGGCCTATGGTTCTTAGATAGAAGGATAGATAATTCCACGTGTCCTGTTCTAGCAATTTCTACAAGTGAAGAGGAGACAAAGGTGATAATTCAACATTGTCGGTTGGGTCATATGTCCTTTGACACTATGTCCATATTATGAGCAAGGTTGATAAGAAGAAGTTGGTGTGTGATGCATGTGAGTTTGGGAAACATACGAGAGCATCCTATATTAGTAAAGGGCTTCGTAGCACAATGCCTTTCATATTAGTTCATTCTGATGTTTGGACATCCCCCGTGGTCTCTGTTAGTGGAATGAAGTATTTTGTGACATTCATTGATTCCTATTCTCGCATGACATGGGTTTATCTCATGCGGCATAAAAGTGAAGTACTCAAGTGTTTCAAGGATTTTTGTGCATGTGTTAAGAATCAGTTCAATACTCAGGTTCGGATGATTAGAACTGATAATGGGACAGAGTATGTGAACAATGAATTTTCTACTTTCCTTTCGTCTGAGGGAATATTGCGTCAAACTTCCTGTCCAGATACACCTCCACAAAATGGAGTAGCTGAAAGAAAAATCGACATCTCTTGGAAGTAGCAAGGTCAGTTATGTATACAATGAATGTGCCAAAATTCTTGCGGAGTGAGGCAGTCTTAACTGCTACTTATCTTATTAATCGAATCCCATCAAGAGTACTCAATATGAAGACTCTTTATGAAATGTTATTTGGGAAGAATGAATTTATTATACCACTCAAGGTGTTTGGTTGCACATGCTTTGTTAGAGACCACAGACCTTTAGTGGGATAGCTTGATCCACATGCAGTGAAGTGTATCTTTGTGGGTATTCTTAAACACAGAAGGGATACAAGTGCTGGAGTCCTAGCGAACGACGCTTGTTCATCAGTATGGACGTTACATTCAGAAAGCATGAGCCTTTTTATGGAGAGAAGACAGACTTGAGTCCCTTATTTCTTGAACTTGGCTCATCTAGCATGGATGGTGATTGTCGAGAGGGGGAGAATGAAGCTTCACACACTAGAGAAGGTGATCACCAATTAAGGAAAATAGAAATTGTTATTGGAACAATTCCACAACCAATGGATGACTCTAATCTTACAAGTGTAGAAGAGAGAGAGTAGTATTGTTCAAAGTGGACCTATTCAGGAATGGTCAAGAAGAATGGAGGAGACAACTGGGGGTCTGATGCCTACTCAACAAAATGGAATAGGTATGGGGTTGCAAAATAGAGTGATCTCAAAAGTATATACAAGAAGGAAATTTAGATCCCATCAAGAGAACACAGAATTGATCCAAACGCCAACATCTGAATTATGCTCGTCCACCCCAGTGTCTAAAAGTGGACCAGAAATTATTGATGTATCATCAACCTCAGAGATTGATGCTGAAAACTCCTTAGATTCTCTACCCATTGCACTAAGAAAAGGTACACGAGTCAATGCAGGAGTGCCTGCACAGAGATATGGTTTTGAGCATGACATAAGTAACTATGTTTCATACACATCATTGTCTCCTGCATATAGAGCATTCATTGCTTCATTACAATCTGCATATATTCCTAGAGACTTGATGGAAGCAAAACAAGATCCCAAGTGGCATGAGGCCATGATGGATGAGCTTAGAGCTCTTGAGAAGAATAGAACTTGGGATCTTGTAAAACTACCTGCAAGAAAGAAAGTTGTAAGCTGCTTATGGGTGTTCACTGTGAAGCAAACTCCTGAAGGAAAGGTTGAAAGATACAAAGCTCGACTTGTTGCGAGGGGTTATAGCCAAATATGTGGCATTGACTATGATGAGACATTCGCACCAGTGGCAAAGATAAGTACTGTGAGAATTTTGATATCCTGTGCAGCGAATTTTGGGTGGCCTTTGTACCAGTTAGATGTAAAAAAATGCTTTTTTGCATGGTGATCTCCTTGAAGAGGTGTACATGGAGGTTCCTCCTGGTTATTCTAATCCAGATATGGTTGGAAAGGTTTGCAGACTAAAGAAATCTTTATATGGACTGAAGTAATCTCCTCGGGCATGGTTTGATAGGTTCAGACGTGCATTATGTGCCATGGAATACAAGCAGTGCAATGGAGATCATACTGGCGTAAGATTTCGGTGTTGGCTGTGTATGTGGATGATATTATCATTACTAGTGATGATGAAAGAGAGATCATATGACTCAAGGAGAATCTAAGTAATGAATTTGAGGTCAAGGACTTTGGGCAAGTCAAGTACTTTCTTGGCATTGAGATTGCACGGAATCCAAAGGTATTGTTCTTTCACAAAGAAAGTATGTTCTAGACTTGTTGTGTGAGACAGGCATGCTTGGATGTCGACCAATATCGACACAAATTGATTTGAATCACAAGTTATGCGTTGAATAAGGTCATCTAGTCAATAAGGAAAGATATCAGAGACTTGTTGGGCGCCTTATCTATTTATGTAAACAAGACCTGATATATCCTATGCAGTAAGTGTTGTGAGTCGATACATGCATGACCCAAGGAGTGGACATTTGGATGTTGTATACCGAATCTTGAGATACTTGAAGAGTAGCCCAGGAAAAGGCTTGATATTTAAGAGTAATGGCCACTTGAAGGTGGAAGGCTATTGTGATGCTGATTGGGCTAGTTGTCTTGATGACAGGAGATCAACTTCAGGCTATTGCGTCTTTGTTGGGGGAAACTTAGTCTCATGGAGGAGCAAGAAGCAGCCTGTTGTATCCTATTCAACGGCTGAAGCAGAATATAGAGCGATGTCTCTTGGACTTTGTGAAATGTTATGGGTAAGAAATCTTTTGTCAGAGTTAAATGTTCTAAGAAAAGGCCCCATGAGACTTTGGTGCGATAACAAGTCTGCAATCAGTATTGTAAATAATCATGTTCAGCATGACAGAACCAAGCATGTGGAGATAGATCGTTTCTTTATCAAGGAGAAATTAGATGATGGGATATTGGAGTTAAGTGGTCAAATAGCTGATTGTTTAACAAAAGGTTTAGGAGTAAAAGAATGTAATTTAGCATGTAGCAAGATGAGAATGATAGATATCTATCATCCATCTTGAGGGGGAGTGTTGGGCCATGTTTGTGTAATAAGCCTAGCCCAATACAATGTATATATGTATGTGTATATCAAGACTAGCAAGTGAATGAGTTTCCAGAGTTTTCCCCCAAAAATCTACACATAATTTGACATGTTCATTTATAGGTATATGTTCCACACAGTGGTTGTGCAAAAGATAATGTTGGTCATCTTTATGCCGAAATTACAAAATGTTTTTTTTGAATATGCAATTGATCTAAAACAAGCCTCAAGATTACTAGCAATAACCCAACATAATTACAAAAGACACTTCTACATAGACATATTATTTTATAAACCAATATTCCATGAAAATAAGTCATTAGAGCTGATGTATCAATTACCAGAGAGATATATAATTAATAAATTGACCAGATTGATTCCATGATAATACCTTTCTACTGTTGAACTGGATCAGGAGTTATAGGGGTCTACTATTGTGTATATATCAACTGTATATAAGTAAATTAATGATTTTAGAATGTAACAGCTGAGAATCGCTGCAGTGCAAACGATGTCTCATAATACAAAACAATCTGACTTCGTGAATACAACTGTGAAAGAAATCAAAATTAAACTATCTTATGCATTTGAAATTATCAAAGTTCTTTCACAATTGTTAACACGTTAGTAACTGTCAATGTGGATACAACGATGAGTCCAGTGTATGCAAGTTATGGCTTCCCCATACACATCCTACACTTTAGCTCGTCCAGAGTTTGTAGACTGGACGTTTGCTTTTGCTCTCAATTGATTTGAGTAGTTCTAGCATATTTTATCGATTCGATTAGATTAAATGCAGGCCCCAAAGCTCAACCTGGGAAGACATTCTCAAGCACAGGGAAAGATGCCTTTAGGCATGCCTTTTTTTAGAATATTAAATGTCAAAGCGACACAGTAGATCATACTCTCTCCATCCCCAAATAAATCACCTTTCAGAATTAAAGCCAAACTTCTGTATTTTTTATCACTTTTATAAGAAAAATTTCAAAAACTATGACACCAAATATATGGACACTATAAAAACATATTACACGGTGTATCTAATGATACTAATTTGTGTCATAAATAAATAGAAAATTATTTATTTTCTTATAAATTTGGTCAAAATTATAAAAAGTTTGATTTAGGACAACTTTAGAAGTTGATTTATTTGGGGATAGAAGTACTGCACGGGAATGTTAGGCACTGCAACTGTAAAAATAATTTGGTACCTTCGGATATGACTGAATATATGCATCGAGAACTTCACCAGCTACGGCAACTGCACGAACAAGCATCAATGCAGTACGAGCAAGCCTTTTTTCCATCTCCTGCTCCTTGTCATTCTTTCTGTTGTGACTCGCCTCCAGTTCCAAGGTGTGGTCCCGAATACGGTTAATGGTACTACCAAACCCATCTGACTTGTAATTTCCATTTCCATCGCAGGAAGATCTTGTTCGGATACGCTTTTGAGCAGCCAGGAGCAGGACTGCAGTCTGAACAAGCTGTCCATGCTTTATGTAACACCAGAGCTCATCAACAAGATTATCTGTGCGTTTCGCAAGCAGTCTAACTGTATCCAAGAAAATCTTCTGCGAAGACAATCAACAACAACCAAAATCTGAGACTTCTAGAACTCATATATATGTGCAGTGCTAATTTACTTCAACAGGGTTGCCACATCCAGATCCAGACAAAAATAAATTCAAAGTTCAAAATATGGGTGACAAAAACTTTAACTTTGCAATTTCTCAACTGCTCTCTCTATTTCAAGATTCAAACCTTGTAATCTTCAACCAGCAATTAGTCTTACAAAAAAAGGTATTTTTTGCTACAAAATATATTTGAAAGTATTATGTTATGTTATAGTACTGATCTTGCTGCTACAAAAACAAAATTATGTATAGGATAAATTGCAAGTCAAAGTCTAATTTGGGAGACCATGCCAAATGAAACTGCACCATACATTTTTTAAATGGGGGCAGTAGTAACTGAAAAACGTGTCTCCACAAGCGAACACATAAAAAAAATATATTACGGAAACACTAGATAACTGCAGATGTAAGAAATGCTCAGTCTGTAGATTGTGGACTCATTGGTTTGAGATAAGTCAACATTTTCTTTCATTGTGTTGAGAAAGTAGATGGATGTGGCATAACATCTCAGACAGGCATAGAAGATGGATGAGCTTGCAGATATAGATGATACTTGCATAATCGCTATCCAGGTCCTCTTGGTTAGGAAATGCATTATCCTCCAGATACTTGTGCAAGCAAGTGTTCTCCACAGCAACATGTAGCGGCATTAGGTTCCCAATAACTTGAGTGCCTGATGTGCGTACATTTGCTGATGCATTGTATTCGAACAGCAACTTGATCATGTCAACAGAGAAAAATTCAGCAGCTTGGTGGAGGGCGAAATAACCAAATTGGTTCATGCAATTGGGGTTGGCACGAAACCCATGAAGCTCAGGATCCTTGCCCTCCAAGACAGCTTTGGCACATCGCAATTTTGCAAGATCATCTGGTTGAAGGTTTGTGGGGGTGATGATGAAACCCCATCCCATGCCCCGTCCTTCCTGATTGACTAAGCGTAGGAAGCCCCGGACACTATCCTTTTCCAGGATGGGCACCAAGTGGGGCATTGTCATGTACAAGGCATCATTCACGCACTAGATTGATCCATCCACAATTGAAAAAAAAAAAAAAAAAAAAAAACAAGATGAAACCTAATCAGTTATCAATTCGAAGATGAAACAAAAATAAAAACAGTCTTAAAATAACTCTTCATCATACAGTAAAACATAAAACCCAAACATGTAAGTTAAATACTGAAGCAAAAGATATTGCAGGCACAAACGAATAATTGGTATAAATAACAAGAAGATTTTATCATTTGAAATCCCTAAATGGAGATAAGAAGTTACCCCTGGAGTACGGTCTGGGATGATTAGATTGGTCGCTCTGGAGGTCATAAGCAGTTCTTCCTTTTTGTCAAACCACTGAGAGAGAAAATGCATCAACAACCACAACTAACAATAAGGAAAGAAAACAGAAAAAAGAGGAACACCATAAGTGTGGTAAGTATCTTTTACCTTATGGACCAATTTGGAATGGGAATTGAAATCAATATCGGGAGGAATAGGAGGACATGGAGGAAAGGGAGGATTCCATGGGTCCCATTCATACATGGTTGAATCATCTAATAAACCTTCACAAGGACTAGTCTCACTTTTCACTTCCACCGTGTGCGTTGTCCCCATTTATGTAAAAAGTGTCCTTGGACTCTAGTTCCAGTGTTTGATTGGCTAAAGTAAGCTTAACCTGGAAGTCAGCTTCAATTCAATTCCATCCTCAAATCTAAAGAATCAACTTGTACCACAAGAGAATGTTACATACATACAGCATAAACAATCAACTTGTGCCACGACTGAATGTCACTTACAGCATAAACAATCAACTGAAGATTATCTTGATGGTGGAGTTGCTGCCGGCCGTGGCGGCGTTCCAATTCCACAGGGCGGCGCGATCTCCGGCTTTTCTCGATCGGCGGCGATCTCTGTCAGAGACTGCAGGGCGGCGGTTCTCGGCAAGACGGGGAAGAGACGGCGGCGGGCTCGGTCAGACTGTGCAGGCCACGGCGGTGGCAGCGTCCGCCGTGGCTGGATGGTGCCGGCGGCGGCGCCCAGGGCTAAACAGACAATGACAATGCCCAACGTTTGGAGTCTTAAAAAATAAGCAGATATGGAGAATTTCGAACGCTTCAAGGAAACATATGCAATTTTGACACAGGTAAAAAGACATTTATGCCATTTGACAAACTTTCACTGTTTCACCGGCCTTGCGTCCTTTACGCCTCCGCCGGCGCGAGGAAATACGACGGACATACTTGCGTCCATCAAGTGAAACTGCACCATACGAGGAAATACGACGGCGCGACACGGTTCAGTTCCCAAACAAACGCAGCGGACAAGCAGATCCATCATCCAATCCAAATGACGTGAAATTTGGCAGGTGTATAAACGTCGTTTCGTGTGCCTGAGGAAATAAAAGGAAAAATGGGGGGAAAAGATATGGCATAGAAAACGGGATATGCACAAAACCACGAAATAACAAATCTGTGAAGCTTACTTTAAAAAAACATAATAGCATATAGATCTACGCCCTTTGTTTCTATTTTCTGATTCGAAATGAAGCACCTGACTCATTTTACTTGGATATTGAATAAATCCTGTTATTATAGTCTTGAAATAAAAATTCTTTCCAGAAGCCTATGTTTGAGTTTTCAGTTAAACTATTTAAGTGTTTAATTAGGCCAGCAATATGATGAAATCCAGGGAAAAATCATCTAAACATGTGGTTTGAAATTTAGAGTTTTCCAGGCTCACTCCAAGCATATATACTATAGTGGACAAGCACATGTTAAAAAAATATTGTTTTCATTTCATTAAGCTTAAAGGCATTCAAACCACCCTCAAAAATTCTAGAGACCTTTTCGAGTTGTAATTGCCTAGTGGCCTTTGTACTCCTTTTTTTTTTCTTTTTTCATCGTCTAGTAAAAATCAGCAAAAGATTTTTGTCGCCTTTCTAAAAAGAATTCTAGAGATGATAAAGATGCACATGTAAGCTCCATATAATGCTCGAAGACTTTTGGGTTATTTAGAACTGACTTGTACATATACCAACACTGGTCTTGAAGCGCTCTCTCAATTTGCATTTTATTTGCGAGAGGAGTTCATCAAATAAATGTGCCAATGTGACTCTAGAAAAAGATTATATTTTTTACCACTTGTAGAGTGCCTTCGCTCTGAGCTTCTACTTTTTAGTGTCTTAGACTTCTAGCATGTATTACATGTCTTCAACATAACCTCTAACGTCTTACTTGAGATGTTGATAATCTAGATCAACACTTTGCCTAAGTCCAAGTCCACCTTGCATCCATTTGGACAATATACTAGCAAATGTTGTTAGTCCAAATGGTAATATTGATCATCAAACACCAATATCCAAACATAATGACCCATAGGATCTATTTTTCTTTCAGGACGGTTGGGCGGTTGTAAGTTCGCCTATACAAAACCTCATATCTTTAATGGACGGAGTAAATCTATTTTATTTACTGTCCCTAGATTTTTTTTTGATTGCTACTGTCCCTAGAAATTGTTACTGTAGTTGTGGTAGCTGGGAAGCTTTTAGTAGATAGATGCAAATGGAACAAACCGTGAAAATATATAGACTTTGGGCGTGCTAGGTACCTTTGGCAGATACTGTTTTGCCTGGCCAAGCAAGGAGTTGAATATTGCTTGGATTGCCTTGATTTTTGTACCGGTAGGAAAAAAAAACTTGCTGCGATGCAAGAGCCAAAAATGGGTCGCTTCATATCCGGCAAGCTTTTAGTGGAACTTGCAGCCCTTTTTTTTTTTTTTGAGCAACCACTTTTCCTTTAATTTACAGTCAGCGGATAAACTAAAAACTATGTAAGATCGGCTATGTGCGGTCAAAAAGGCTGGAACTTCTCCATTTTCACGAAGAAAACCATCCCACAAAAGAAATGTTCTACAGTTTTTTTTTTTTTTTGAGGAATAGAAATGTTATACCGTCTCCTGGAGTCGTGGTGATGGTGTGCTGCTAAGCCAGCGCATGCACGAACAATGATAACCTTTGTACCTGCATAATTGTAGTTATGCGTCTTCAGTAGATACTCTAGTAAATACTAATTATCTACGTGTGGTAGAAAAATGTATATACACCAAACCTAATTAGCACGTGGAGACAACACGGCACGTACCACACGAGGAAGTGAAGCAAGTATCAGCAACCGGGCCTTGTTTAGTTCCCAAAATTTGCACCCAAATTTCACTATGCAAAAAGAAGATTCCCATCACATCAAAATGTCGGCACATGCATGGAGTATTAAATGTAAATAAAATTAAAAACTAATTGTACAGTTTAGTTGTACTTTGTGAGACGAACGTTTTGAGCCTAATTAAGCAATGCTTGGACAATTTTTATCAAATACAAACGAAATGCTACAGTACGCTACAGTGCAGAAGTGTCAAGTTTGGCATTCCTAAATTGGGGAACTAAACAAGGCCCTGCAGTTGATGGGTACCGATTCCTGCAGAGACGGTTACCTACACATGCAATTAGTGCTCTCACCAGCCGAATCGGAAACGGATAGGGGGGTCCTCCTTTTCTCCCGGCCGGCCATGGATCAATTCTTCTTCGACCTCCATGCACGGCGGTCTTCCTCCTTCCCTGCAGTAGTGCAGTTTCTTCCGGCGCGGTCAGCATCCTGAACCCCACCCCACGCGACCACACCGGCCAAGTGGAGTGGGCAGCACAGTGTACTTGATCAAGTCTCCAACTGTTTCTGGGTAGTTGATGACCACAGGTTTTATTATTTCCAGCCTCTGCATGTCGGCCCTGTAGGTGCACCAACACAAGTCAAGGCCATGCCGGTGCCGGCCGGCCCCTGATGTGCCACCCCTAAATCGATCTGCACCGTACCTAGTAGCTCATAATGTAAGTTCCTTGATTATATCCGGTTCACAATTGTCTTGACCCGGTCCCCGGCCAATGTCAAGAAAATAGCCCCAATTTGTCACTTTGGCTAGCTCTGCCCTTCGTTGCACTGACGACGGTGTGCGTGTAAAAGCACGCAAACGACTGAACCATCAATGGTTTTTTTTAAAGATCTGGTTATCCGGCATTGCATTAATAAGAAGAAGAGAGTTTAACATACAAGTGCGCAAGGAGCGCTTATCCCTCGTGGCAGCCACGCGGGATTGAAAAAAACTAGCTAATTACTCATAGAATTTGTGACGTTCCCAGTGATGGCAACCGATTGGCGCTTGGCCGAATGCCAATCCGAAAGCTCATCCTTTATTCTTGTGAACACAGCAGAAGGTGCGCTTGCCGCTCGGTTAAAAACCTTTGCATTTCTTTCCTTCCAGATGTGCCACAGAGTTAAGATCGTCAGAGAATGACCTTCCTTCATCCCCGCTTTTGTCATCGCCAAGAACCAAGTCTCCATGTCATCTTCATCATTCCATTGTGCCGGCTGTAACTTGAGGCAGCCGCTTCAAAGGGCCACTAAGCTCCAGATACTCCTAGCACATGGACACTCCACAAACAAATGCATGGCCGTCTCAAGATTGCGCTCACAAAGGGCACAAAAATTGTTACTTTCCCAACTCCGCTGCTGGAGACGTGCCGCCGTCTAAACTCTGTGCTGGAGAAGTAACCAGGTGAAAAACTTGCACTTCGGAGCCGCCACTACAGGAATCCGGCTGTTCGCCGACAGCCCAGCGGTTTGCCGACAGCCGGGATGTGGGCTGTCGGCGAACAGGTTGTTTCCCGACAGCCACAGCCCGCTGTCGGGAAAGTTTACTTCGCCGACAGCCCCAGATCCATGGCATGTTGGCAAAGAAAGGCTGTCGGCGAAGAATTTTTTTCCCGACAGCGAAACTGTCGGCAAACAAGAGCTGTCGGCGAAGCGCTGGCTCGGCCAAACGGCGCCGTCGCCGTTTGCTTCGCCGATAGCCACACCGTGAGGCCTGTCGGCAAAGTTTGCCGACAGCATCCACATGCTGTCGGCGAAGAGCCGTTTTGCCGACAGCCCACGTATACTGTCGGCGAAGTGTGCTGTTTGCCGACAGCATCTGGGTGCTGTCGGCGAAGTAGATGCTGTCGGCAAAGATTTTTTTTTTTTGGAATTTTGACTTCAAAATTTTTTTGTTGCCTAGATACATTGTTTACAATCACATGTTTGAATTTGGGCCCTTTTGGCAACATTTAGCTATATTTCGTCAATTTTTTTCCTTCACTTGAATTTTCTCGCATTTTTCAATTTTGAACTGCAGGTGCATGAAATAATGAAACTTTGGCCTTCGAAACATGATATTCATGGTGGGGAGTGTGTTTTAAGATCGTGTACCAAATCTCACCCAAAAGTTACAAGTCCTTGTCCACGTAACAAGACCATCCAGGAGTGGTAAAAGTGTTTTTTAATTATATAAAATCCAAAGGAAGTCGAAAAATCACGAAACTTGACGGGGTGTCGTGTTATCGCATGTGGAGGCTATGAAAAAAATTTGAAAAAGTTTGAAGCAAGTTGCGGCGTCACATGCTCAAAACCCAGACATCTCCACATGTGATCACAAGTGAGATGTCTGGACCACGAGGACACAACACACTGTTCAAAGTGCAAAATCTCTAGGTATGTGGAGGTAGAAGGCAGTGATGGCATCAAGCGACAGTCAAAGATCCCCGAGATGGTGATAAGGCACCTTCCTTTCACACATCGGCTCCAACGGCTGTATATGACAGAGGATACCGCGAAAATGATGGTGTGGCACAAGAAAGGCAAGAGGTAGACTAACAAGATGGTACACCCAGCGGATGGTGATGCATGAAGGCACTTCGATGCCATGAATCCTGAAAAGGCTGAGGAGGCTCGGAATGTACGCGTAGCGCTGGCAACAGATGGGTTCAACCCGTTTGGAATGATGGTGGCCCCGTACACTTGTTGGCAAGTGTTCGTGATCCCCCTCAATCTTCCGCCCGGCGTCATGTTTGAACCCAGGAACGTGTTCTTGACGCTGATAATACCTGGACACCCGGGCAACAATATGGGTGTGTTCATGCAGCCAGTGTGGGATGAATTGCAACATGCTTGGGATGAGGGGGTGCGGATGTACGACCGAGCTACAAAGAGAAACTTCACAATGCATGTGTGGTACCAGTATTCATTGCATGACTTCTTGGCGTATGGCTTGTTCAGCGCGTGGTGTGTTCACGGGAAGTTCCCTTGCCCAACATGCAAGACAGATGTGATGTTCACCTGGCTGAAAAAGGGTGGCAAGTACTCTTCTTTTGACAAACATCGGCAATTCCTGCCCGAGGGCCATGAATTGAGATGGGATGAAAAGCATTTCACGAAAGGTGTTCAAGTCACCGACCCCATTCCTGAGCCTAGGAGCCCCGCCTTGTCCCTTGCCGAGTTACGGGCTCTCCAAATTGATGAAGTGAATGGTGGTTTTATTGGATATGGTACCACACACATGTGGACTTATATATCGGGCTTGCATAGGCTACCGTACTTCAAGCACCTTCTTCTTCCACACAACATCGATGTAATGCACACAGAAAAGAATGTCGCCGAGACACTCTGGGCAACACTCATGGACATTGGTAAGAAGTCTAAGGACAATGTTAAGGCTAGACTCGACATTGAAACGATTTGTGATAGACCAAAGCTTGTGATGAGCACGTTAGGAAGGGGCCCGGCCGATTACGTTCTGAAAAGGCCAGTTAGGAAGGAAATACTGAAGTGGATGAGCACGTTGCGGTTCCCTGATGGGTATGCGGCGAATCTGGCTCAGGGAGTGAACTTGGAGAGTATGAAAGAGTTAGGGATGAAGAGTCATGACTTCCACATATGGATTCAGCGGATCCTTCCCGCGATGACCCGAGGATATCTCCCCGAGCCAGTGTGGCGCGTCCTGGCAGAGTTGAGCTTTTTCTTCCGACAGCTTTGTGCCAAGCAGTTATCTCGAGAAGTTTGTCTTGAACTGGAGAAGGGTGCACCTATGTTGCTCTGAAAGTTGGAGATGATATTTCCACCCGGCTTCTTCCTATCGATGCAGCATCTGATTTTGCACCTACCAAGGGAGGCACGGTTGGGAGGGGCGTGCAACACCGTTGGTGCTATCCAATCGAGAGGTGTCTAAAGCTACTTATGAAAAAGTGTAAAAATAAAGCCAAAATTGAGGCTTCTGTGGCAGAGGCATTCATTATGGAGGAGGTGTCGACATTCACACAGGCGTACTATACCAAAAAATTCAAAGACCGCAAGATCCAACCCCTCGTTACAACGTCGAGGAGAACTCATCGAACCTCAGCCTTTTCAAAGGGGATCTCGGAAAAGGAAGCGCAGCTGCCAACAAGAACTTTACCCATGAGGAGTGGACCACTATCATGATGTACTTGTTGTTGAACCTTGATGAGTGCCTGGATTATCAGAAGTAAGTTCTCAGTACGCTTGTTTCATACCCCTGTCTCTTGTTTTTCAGGGAATTCATTTATATTCACTGGAGGGGCAATACTACTCCTACCTCGCAACAAGAGGACCGTCTTCTTAGACATGGCAAGCCCAACTTCGTTTCCTGGTTCTGTTCAAAAGTACCATCGTTTACCTATCATTTCCAGACTTTGTGATTCCACTTTCCTCCTAGGAGCGAGTAATTTAACGGTCGAACCGTCCTAACCTTGCAGGCCCAGACAGATCCGCAAATGAGTGCTAAATTGAGAGAGGTGGGCCTTGGCTTCAACCGTAATCAAGTCATACACCGTTTATGATGTCAATGGCTATCGCTTTCGCACTAGAGGCTACGAGGAGAGCCGGCCCCAACAAAAAACCACGTGCAGCGGAGTTCGTACTCCCGGCAATGATAAATTGGACTATTACGGCATAGTTGAAGAGATATACGAGCTCGAATTCAAGGGTGGCAGTTCTTTGAAGCCAGTGGTATTCAAATGCCATTGGTTTGATCCTTATGTCACGAAACAAGACCCTAAGATTGGGCAAATCAAAATTCGACAGGATTCCAAATATAATGGAGACGATGTCTATATTGTGGCTAACCAAGACGCCAACCAAGTTTATTACCTTCCATGGGCGTGCCAAACTAACCCAAGGCTTGCGGGTTGGAGCCTTGTGCACATGGTATCGCCGCGCTGTAAAGCTGCTACCCCAAATGATGACGATTACAACTATGACCCAACGACAGATGAGTTCTATCAACCTGAGGGGCTAGATGGGCAATTCGAGATAGACATTTCTGCGCTAATGAGCATGGAAGTAGACAACGACATCGATGAGGACGAGGGTGATGACGTGCTGGATGCTAAGGACTTACAACTCCTTGAGCAATGGCAGAGGAAGCGCGAAGGAGTTGTTCTGGACGATGACGATGATGATGACGATGGAGATGGAGATGATGAGGACGATCAAGAGCTCGACAATATCGATAGTGATGACGAGGAAGTTGGTGACGACATCTCACCGGTCGTATTGCCATACTCGGAGATTATGTCGCCTCCACGTCATACTACTTGTCATTTACAATTATGTTTCTTTATTTACAACTACTTGTCATTTACAATTATTATTATTATCACCTTGCAATTTATGCTAATTGTTTTAATCTTTGTCATTGCAGGCACTCGGCGGAATGCCAGGCGGCAGGAAGCAACAGCCAAAACGGAACTGCCACTCGCGCTTCGTTGGTCGCGATGTAGAGGTGCCGGACGTGGAGGAGGAGGCCGGTAGGGAGGAGGAGCCGGCTTGTTACGGAGGAGCCGGCCCGCAGCGGCCGTCTCCGGTCCAGGAGGCTGGAGTTCGAGACGACGACGACGACGACGACCGGGGACGGTGGCAGCGGCAGCGGCGGCGGCGGTAGCTGTGGCGGCGGCGGCGGCGACGACGACGAGGAGGACGAGGATGACAACGACGGGGGCCACTGCGACGGGGGGCCTTCCTCAGGTACGAGGAAGCTCTTCGAGCGCGGGCCCTCGACGCTCCCTAGCCGAAAGCCGCTCCCCCACCATTGCAAGGTGATTTCACCCGTCGACGACAAGTAAGTAAACTACTTTGTTCACATTGTTCATATGGCATGTTGGAAACCGAACTGCAGACTAACAATTGTTGTTAATGACTCGTGCAGGAGCTGGGTGTTTCCCGACGGGGCAAGAGGTTCACGCCATGTCAATGGCATCCTCTCCCTGTTGATTAGGGAGTACTACCCTGGCATGGTCACCATCGATGGTGTTCGACAGCCGCCCATGCTGTGGGACCACTTCCACCTGCACACCGTCCCCGTCCCTGAGCCCGAAGGCTGCGATCGTGCTGGTTCACCGGCACGCGAGCCACTTGCGGCGAAGATCAAGAGGGAGTTTTGGGTGAGTGTTTTCATCTCAACGCATTTCTCAATACTACACATTCATTGGACGTTCTTCACATAATGAAATGATACATAATGTCTGCGTGTAGGGGTACTTCAAGTGCGCTGATGGGAAGGAGGCCAGGGCGGAGATCGTGCTGGAGAACGCCTACCACAAACGTCTGTTGGCGGTCCTTAACTCAGATTTTACCCGCCAACTATAGGTCGTTATGGGGGAAATAAATATTTCATTGCACATATATCTTTACTATTAACCCGATTCCACATGTACTTGGAAGTTGTAACACTTTGCAGGAATATACACCAAGTGCATGGAATTGTATGAAGAAATGCGCCTTTCAGAAAAGCGTAAAGCCAAAGAGGGGGAGCAAATGACAAATCTAGACCAAAACTAGGCCAAACCCTCTTATGAGAGTGCCGGAGATCCAAACATGGGTGCAAGTGTGTAAGGTCCTAGATGGCTAGAGGGGGGGGTGAATAGCCTATAAAAATTTCTACAAACTCACTAAGCAAACTTCGTTAGATAAACAAACGGCGGAAAGCAAGTTATGCTTAGCCTACGAGGTGTTGCAAGCCTCCTATCCAACAATTCTAGTATGTGATCACAAGTATACACAAG
Organism: Themeda triandra; assembly: GCA_018135685.1. Lineage (NCBI taxonomy): Eukaryota > Viridiplantae > Streptophyta > Magnoliopsida > Poales > Poaceae > Themeda > Themeda triandra. Next base: position 2,887,826 of record JAENPR010000005.1, on the reverse strand, counting down.
AGCTACCACTAGTGATCAAGAGTTCTACCCACGGGATTTAATCTACACAAGGAGTGGTTCCCGACCGACCACACAAGCAATTCTACCCACGGGATTTAGTCTACACAAGTTGTGGTTCCCGACCGACCACGCAAGCAATTCTACTTTGCAAGAATGTAAACAAGATAATGCGAGAGGGTAGGAGCTTGTTATACCGACGTGTAGAGTCGAGGTTGCCAATCACGAGAGAATGAACAATTAATTACAATCGGCAACACACAATCGATGACGACCAATCACCGGGAGACAAAGATGAACACAATTGTTTTTGTTCACCCGGTGTTCACTTGGGCACCGCCAAGCTAGTCACCGGTTGTGTCGACCAACACCTAGATGGTTCTTCGGTGTGACCCTCAAGTCACTAGCCCCTCAAGGCTCGCCCCGCAAGGCACCGCAAGACACCACTCTCAAGCGAGGTACTCAACGACACGCGCAATCCACTAGGATGCTCTTCGTGATCCCCACGAGGTGAGCTCAAACCTCTCACAATCAACCGGAGGTGGCCAAGAACAATCACCTTCTCTTGCCAACGCCTCCAACAATCTCCAAGCCGGCTAGGAGCGGTACTCTCCAAGAGTAACAAGAAATCCACCGGCTAAACCACCCACAAGTGCCACTAGAATGCTCTCAAGCAATGCAATGCACTAGGTGATTCACTCAATCTCTCTTAGGATGAACAACCAAGCAAGGGAGAAGAGTGGGAGAGAGTCTCTTAGCTCAAAGAATGCACAAGGGATGAGAAATGGCCAAGAGACCTCCCCAAGGGCCGGCCACCTTCTATTTATAACCCCTCAAACAAATGTGACCGTTACCCCCTCGGGAAGCCGAGCAGCACGCGCCGGACGCGTCGCAAACCGCCGGACGCGTCCGGCGCTTCTTCCTCGCGAGCCAAGTCGACCGTTGGCTCCGCGTTCAATCTCGTCCCGCCACGTGTGCGTCGCGCGCGTCGCGCGCGCCATCGCGCGTCCGGCGCTCGCGTCCGGTTCCCGAGCCGCGCCCGGAACTTTACGTTCGGCGTCCGCGCGCGCCGGACGCGACACCGCGCGTCCGCCGCCTTTCGCCCGCCCGCCCGGCGCCATGCCGAGGCTCGGCGAGCCGGACTCGGCCACGGTGATTTGCCCGCGTCCGCGCGCGTGCGTCCGCCGCGAGTCCGCCGCTTCGACCATGTCGGCCATCGGCACATGTCAAGACACAATGCGCCGGACGCGTCCCGGCGCCGCCAAGCGCGTCCGGCGCCTCCCCGCAGAGCCGCTTTGCCTTTCGCCGTGTCGTCGATCCAAGTTCTCGAGACATGCTATCCAACAAGTATACCAACTTGATCATCGGAGATAGCATGATTTCAACCAAATTTTGCATCCGGCGCAATAGAAGATATGCATCCATTTTTCCCCGAAAGCGCCGAATCCCGCCTCACGAGCTCGGCGGGAGGAAGAGAGGACCCAAACCCATCTCTACCCCGCAAACCACGGCGCGCCCAAACGCCACCTTTGTAAATGTGCCAACACCACCAAGTGTACATCTCCATGTGCTTGTGTGTTAGCTTTTCACAACCATTTCCCAAAGGTTAGGTTAGCTCACTAGGTCCTACATGCAATGCACTTCATGAATTCACCTAGTGGCACCCATGCGTCGAATAGCCGATAAGACTTCCCCTCTTAATAGTGCGGCTATCGATCCTAAACCACTCACACCCTCTATGGTGTCTTGAGTGCAAAACAAAATGGCCCTATCGGTTATACCTTTGCCTTGAGCCCATTTTGTTCCTCCAAATGATATGAACACTTCACACCATCATGTGACCGTCTCGATCCATCGACCTCGACTTCACTTGCCCTTCACCGTGCATCGGTCCATCGGCGCCTAGTCTTGCCCGAGCTTCACCATCGCATGGTCCTTCACTCCCAAGCCTTGACTAGCCCTTCACCTTCAACACCGGTCCATGGAGCCAAGCACCGTCTTGATCTTCATCTTTGATCACATGACACGTGTCATGCTTCATATTCAATATGCTCATCGTGTGGACAACCTTTCTCTAAATCAACCACTTAGATAAACAAGGTTAGTCCTAGGTTTCATCAATTAGCCAAAACCAAACTAGGGACTTTCAATCTCCCCCTTTTTGGTAATTGATGACAACCTCAACAAAGATGATTTTATAATAAAGATTTTGAACTTGTCATACTTGTCCAATCATTAAGCTTACAAGAGAAATTTGGACAACTATAGCAAGTTCGGTTTTGGTAGTATTGCTCCCCCTACATATGTGCATAGAGTTTGGATTTGAAGCTTTGCACATATGCATGGATAAGATTGTGGGGAGAGTAATTCTACCAAAATGATGCTAAGGTGTAAGAAATGGACCTTTGAAGCGTGATACCAATCGGAGTTGCAATTTACACCATCCTTAGCACCATGAAGTAACTAGACATCCATCAAAAACTCAAGAACCCCGTGAGATCAACATTATAAGCAAAGTTCTTGAACCACTTGTAAAGCAAGGGGAGTCTAGTTACAACCTATGCATGCTAGTAGATCATTTCATCAATCAAGTTCTATACTAGCATTGCACCACACAAGCAAGGAGACACTACTTGTATAAAACTTTAAAACTAGGTGCCATGAGCAAGTCATATGAGAATGCACAAACAAATGCAACAACTTTGTTCATGAGCTTGCTCCCCCTTCTTGTGTGCATCAAAATTTTATTTACCCCTTTATCATGTTCAATCATCTTTTTCTCTCCCCTTTGTCAACAATTGCCCAAAAATGGGATCAAATTGTGGAGAGAAAAGAACTTTGATGGAGTAAACAAAACTTTAGTCAAAATTGGTTCAATCTAGACCACTTGCCAAAGACATTTAATTCGGTTTGAACCAAAGACAAGCTTCTTCACACCTCATGACAAGGGTTATCTTGCCTATGTTGAATTAGACACTTGTAGCAAATATTCTAGATTCAACACTAGGATTGCAAGCCCATAAACATGTCATATGTCACCACTAGATCAAGCAAAACATAGAAGCAATAGTGGTAAACATATATACATCAAACACATTTGATTTATCATGAATGCTCCAAATGCACCTTGTATGTCTACATGTGCTACCACAAGTATAATCCTAAGAATGAATGACATGTCAACCAATGGTACCTTGCTTTGTCGAAGGAGAGGCATGTCAAGTAGTGGTGGGGTGCATTCAACACATGTTTGAGAAATCAAGAATGTTCAACTCATTCCTTAGCTTGCAAAACCTTCTTTCATCAAGTGGCTTGGTGAGGATGTCGGCAAGTTGATCATCGGTGCCCACACTTTCAATGGAAATGTCACCCTTTTGTTGATGATCTCTTATGAAGTGATGCCTTATGTCAATGTGCTTTGTTCTTCCATGTTGAACCGGGTTTTGTGTCATCTTGATTGCACTTTCATTATCACAAAATAATGGCACATTCTTGAAATTGATGCCATAATCCTTCAAAGTTGACTTCATCCAAAGCAATTGTGCACAACAACTCCCCGCACTAACATATTCGGCTTCGGCGGTAGAGATTGCCACACTATTTTGTTTCTTTGAGGACCATGACACAAGTGATCTTCCAAGAAGTTGACATGTACCACTTGTGCTCTTTCTATTGATCTTGCAACCACCATAGTCGGAGTCCGAATATCCAATCAATTCAAACTTTGACCCCTTAGGATACCACAATCCAACATCTCTTGTTTGCTTCAAGTACCTCAATATTCTCTTTGCGGCCGTGAGATGACTCTCTCTAGGTGAGGCTTGATATCTAGCACACATGCAAACACTAAACATGACATCCGGCCTTGATGTGGTGACATAGAGTAGGCTTCCAATCAATGACCGATAATCCTTTTGATTCACCATATTGCCATCATGATCACTATCAAGATTCCCATTTGTGCCCATTGGAGTTGAGATTGGCTTTGCATCTTGCATTCCAAACTTTTTCAACATGTCCCTTATGTATTTCCCTTGACTCACAAATGTCCCATTCTTCAATTGCTTGACTTGAAGACCAAGGAAATAGCTAAGTTCACCAATCATGGACATCTCAAACTCATTTGCCATCATTTCACCAAATTCTTCACAATATGCTTGATTGGTTGATCCAAAGATGATATCATCAACATATATTTGCACAATGAAGAGATCATTACCAATCTTCTTGGTGAATAGAGTAGTATCAACCTTGCCCATTGTGAACCCCTTGGAGTGAAGAAAAGTCTTCAATCTCTCATACCATGCTCTAGGTGCTTGCTTCAAGCCATACAAGGCTTTCTTCAACTTGTATACATGGTTGGGCTTCTTCTCATCTTCAAAACCGGGAGGTTGTTCAACATATACTAGCTCATTGATGATCCCATTGAGAAATGCACTCTTGACATCCATTTGATATAACTTGATGTTGTGGGCACATGCATAAGCCAATAGAATCCTTATTGCTTCCAATCTTGCCACGGAGCATATGTTTCATCATAGTCAAGACCTTCAACTTGAGTGTAACCTTGAGCAACTAGTCTTGCTTTGTTTCTCACCACATTGCCATCTTGATCTTGCTTGTTTTTGAATACCCATTTGGTTCCAATGACATTGTAGTCCTCCGGCCTCTCAACTAACTCCCACACATCATTTCTTGTGAAGTTGTTAAGCTCTTCTTGCATTGCCATAATCCAATCGGCATTCATCAAAGCTTCATCAATCTTCTTTGGCTCTTTGGTTGACACAAATGATGCATGTTCACAAAACATAGCGACTCTTGATCTAGTTTGCACACCACTTCTAATATCACCAATAACACTATCAATTGGGTGATCTCTTGCAACATGTTGTGGTTGTAGCACTTGCACTTGATTGCTTGAACTTGGTTGATCACTTGGCTTGTCTTCATTTGATGAACTAGCACCATGATCTTGCACTTGAGCATTGCTAGTTTGCTTCAATGGAGAGTTGAGCACTTCATCTTTATCATCTTGCACATCAACCACTTGCTTTGCTCTAATGTCCCCAATGTCCATGTTCTTCATTGCTTCAACTAATTGAGTTCCACCAACATCTTCTAGATTCTCATCTTCATCTTGTGACCCATTGGTTTCATCAAATTGCACATCATGGACTTCTTCTAGAATGCCACTTGAGTTGTTCCAAACTCTATAAGCCTTGCTTGTAGTTGAATAACCGAGTAGGAACCCTTCATCACATCTCTTTTCAAACTTCCCCAATCTAGTGCCCATTCTCAAGATGTAGCATTTGCAACCAAATACTCTAAAATAGCCAATGTTGGGCTTTCTTCCATGAAGTAACTCATATGGGGTCTTCTCTAGCAAAGTATGACAATAGAGCCTATTGATATAGTAACATGCCGTGTTGATTGCTTCATCCCAAAATGATTGACTAACATTGTACTCATGAAGCATTGATCTAGCCATATCAATCAATGTTCTATTTTTCCTCTCAACTAGGCCATTTGATTGTGGAGTGTATTTGGCCGAGAATTGATGACCAATGCCATAGTGATCACACAATTCTTCCATTCTTGTATTTTTGAATTCACTCCCATTGTCACTTCTCACTTTCTTGATTCTCATGTCAAACTCATTGTGAACTCTAGTGAGAAAGGTTTTGAAGGTGTCATACACTTCACTCTTGTCACTAAGAAAGAATACCCATGAGAATCTTGTGAAGTCATCCACTATGACAAACCCATACTTGTTGCCACCAATGCTTGTGTATGTAGTTGGGCCAAATAGATCCATGTGCAACAATTCAAATGCCTTGCATGTGCTCATTATACTCTTCTTTGGATGTGAGCTACCAACTTGCTTCCCGGCTTGACATGCACTACACAACTTGTCCTTCTCAAATACAACATCTTTCAAGCCTTCAACAAGATTGTGTTGTGTGAGCTTCTTCAATTGTTTCATACCAACATGCCCAAGCCTTCTATGCCAAAGCCAACCCAAACTTGATTTTGATATCAAACATGTTGTCAAAGAAGCTTCACTAGTGTTGAAATCAACAAGATAGAGATTCTCATATCTAAAGCCTTTGAACACCAAGTTGGACCCATCAAGAGAAACTACCTCAACATCATTTGCCCCAAAATGCACTTGTAGCCTCGATCACAAATTTGTGCCACGGAGAGAAGATTGAAATCCAAGCTTTCAACTAGCATCACATTGGAGATACTCATGTCATTTGATATTGCAATCTTGCCCAAACCAACAACCTTGCCCTTCTTGTTATTGCCAAAAGTAATTGACTCAATGCCACTATCATTCTTCTCAATTGAATCAAACATTCTTGATGTGCCGGTCATGTGTTGAGAACACCCACTATCAATAATCCAATGCCTTCCTCCGGCTTTATAATTCATCTACAAGCAAATCAATGAAGCTTAGGTACCCATTTTTGCTTGGGTCCTTGTAGGTTAGTGACTAAGCTCTTTGGTACCCAAATTGCCTTCTTCTTTGGGCCAACAATGGGTGTACCAACAAACTTAGCTTGTACACCTTTCACACCCTTGGTAAGCACATAACAAGAATCAAAAGGTATAGCATTGTCAAGTTTCTTGTTTTGTTGCTTCTTGTTGCAATTTTGCTCTAGGTGCCCAACTTGCTTGCATCTATAGCAAAACCGACCATTGCTCTTCACAAAGCTAGGCTTTGGAGTTGCAAAGGCCGACTTGCCCTTCTTGGGGTTATATCCCAATCCCTCTTTGTTAAGAGAGAACCTTTGGCTACCCAAGCACTTTAGCAAGCGGGCCTCACCACCATAGGCTTTGCCTAAGGCATGAGTGAGCTCATCCACCTCCTTCTTGAGGGTCTCATTCTCTACCATTAGTGTAGCATCACAAGTGAAGCCATCACTAGTAGTGGAGATAGAGTCGGTGGTGGTGGTGGATGATGTGCTACAAGAAGGGTTAGCATTTGTCATGATGATAGGTTGATAAAATGACTCATCAATGATGTCACAAGTAAGACCTATATCACATGATGCAATCACCACTTTCTTTGCTTGTTGCTCAAGTAGAAGTGAGTGAGCTTCTTTAAGCTTAGAATGAGCATCACCAAGCTTCTCATGGTCTACCACTAGACTCTCATGAGTGGTCATAAGCTCACCTAGGGCTTTCTCAAGTATTTCTACTTTCATTGAGAGCTTCTTGCACTCCTTTTCCTTGGCAATAGCTATATCTCTAGTTTCTTGCATCAAGTCATATAATTGATCCTTAGTCGGTTCATCATCATCATCAACATTATCAACATCGTGAGCATATTCCATCTCACTATCATCATCACTATCATCATATTGTACCTTTGTTTCCTTGGCCATGAAGCATGATGGTGATGTAGAGAATAATGAAGACTTCTTGTTGATAGCGATGGAAGCCATAGCCTTGTTGCTTGAATCTTCATCTTCATCATCATTGTCACTCTCCCAAGTGACCACAAATGCACCATTCTTGCCCTTCTTGAGTGTCATCTTGGCCTCATGCTTCTTCTTCTCAAATTTGCCCTTGTTGTAGTTCTTCTTCTTCTCATATGGGCATTCGGCTTGTAGATGCTCGGTGCTATCACAATTGAAGCACTTTCTTGGTTGCTCTTGCTTCTTGAAGTTGTTTCTCTTGAAGCCTCTTCTCTTGATGAACATGTGTCCCATCTTCTTCACCACAAGAGCAAGTGCCTCATCATCAATCTCAAAGTCACCATCTTCCTCATTGGTTTCTTCTTCTTCAAAGATTGGTGCTTTGCCCTTGGAGGATGTGGCTTGGAATGCCACGGTCTTCTTCTTCTTCTCTTCCTCCACCTTCTCATCATCTTGATCAAACTTGTCATATGTCAAGACTTCACCAAGCAAATCATTTGGCTTCTTATTCTCAAGCCCATCTCTTTGTAGCATTAGCTTCAACATCTTGAAGCTCTTCGGCAAGCAAATCAAGAACTTGTGACAAAAGTCTTCATCTTTTGTCTTGTGCCCCAAACTCTTGAGATCATTCACAATCACTTGTAGACGATGAAACATTTCAATGATTGTTTCATCCTCCTTCTTCTTGAAGTTCTCGAACTCACTCTTGAGTCCATATAGCTTGGCACTCTTCACAACCTTGGTGCCCTCATAGGTCTCACCCAACCTAGTCCACACTTCACTTGCAAGCTCCAAATCCTTGATTCCCTCAAACACCTTTGTATCAATGCCATTGTATAGGGTGTTGAGAGCCATTCTATTGCATGTGATGTTGGCTTTGTCTTCATCGGTGAGATGATCATTATCAAGTATGGCATAATCATGCAATGTAACTTGCAACACTCTCTCTTGTATCGAACCAAGATACATGATCATCTTTCTCTTCCAATGGTCAAAAGAGCTAACTCCATCAAACATAGGCGGTTTGCCCCCAACATGGTTGAACACAATTTGAGCCATCTTAACACCGTAGGATGTTAAGCCTTGCACAAAAACGGTGACCTCGGCTCTGATACCACTTGTAAGGTCCTAGATGGCTAGAGGGGGGGGTGAATAGCCTATAAAAATTTCTACAAACTCACTAAGCAAACTTCGTTAGATAAACAAACGGCGGAAAGCAAGTTATGCTTAGCCTACGAGGTGTTGCAAGCCTCCTATCCAACAATTCTAGTATGTGATCACAAGTATACACAAGAGCTACCACTAGTGATTAAGAGTTCTACCCACGGGATTTAATCTACACAAGGAGTGGTTCCCGACCGACCACACAAGCAATTCTACCCACGGGATTTAGTCTACACAAGTTGTGGTTCCCGACCGACCACGCAAGCAATTCTACTTTGCAAGAATGTAAACAAGATAATGCGAGAGAGGGTAGGAGCTTGTTATACCGACGTGTAGAGTCGAGGTTGCCAATTACTGAGAGAATGAACAATTAATTACAATCGGCAACACACAATCGATGACGACCAATCACCGGGAGACAAAGATGAACACAATTGTTTTTGTTCACCCGGTGTTCACTTGGGCACCGCCAAGCTAGTCACCGGTTGTGTCGACCAACACCTAGATGGTTCTTCGGTGTGACCCTCAAGTCACTAGCCCCTCAAGGCTCACCCCGCAAGGCACCGCAAGACACCACTCTCAAGCGAGGTACTCAACGACACGCGCAATCCACTAGGATGCTCTTCGTGATCCCCACGAGGTGAGCTCAAACCTCTCACAATCAACCGGAGGTGGCCAAGAACAATCACCTTCTCTTGCCAACGCCTCCAACAATCTCCAAGCCGGCTAGGAGCGGTACTCTCCAAGAGTAACAAGAAATCCACCGGCTAAACCACCCACAAGTGCCACTAGAATGCTCTCAAGCAATGCAATGCACTAGGTGATTCACTCAATCTCTCTTAGGATGAACAACCAAGCAAGGGAGAAGAGTGGGAGAGAGTCTCTTAGCTCAAAGAATGCACAAGGGATGAGAAATGGCCAAGAGACCTCCCCAAGGGCCGGCCACCTTCTATTTATAACCCCTCAAACAAATGTGACCGTTACCCCCTCGGGAAGCCGAGCAAAGCACGCGCCGGACGCGTCGCCGCAAACCGCGGACGCGTCCCGGCGCTTCTTCCTACGAGCCAAGTCGACCGTTGGCTCCGCGTTCAATCTCGTCCCGCCACGTGTGCGTCTGGCGCGCGCGTCCGGCGCGCGCCATCGCGCGTCCGGCGCTCGCGTCCGGTTCCGAGCCGCGCCCGGAACTTTCGAGCGTCGGCCGCGCGCGGACGCGACACCGCGCGTCCGCCGCCTCGCCCGCGGCCGCCATGCCGAGGCTCGGCACTCGCCGGACTCGAGACCACGATGATTTGCCCGCGTCCGTCCGCGTGCGTCCGCCGCGAGTCCGCCGCTCGACCATGTCGCCATCGCCATGTCAAGACACAATGCGCCGGACGCGTCCGGCGCTCTGCCCAAGGCGCGTCCGGCGCCTCTGCGAGAGCCGCCTTTCGCCGTGTCGTCGATCCAAGTTCTCCAACATGCTATCCAACAAGTATACCAACTTGATCATCGAGATAGCATGATTTCAACCAAATTTTGCATCCGGCGCAATAGAAGATATGCATCCATTTTTCTCGAAAGGATCCCGCCTCACAGCTCGGCGGGAGGAAGAGAGGACCCAAACCCATCTCTACCCCGCAAACCACAAATAAACGCCAAACGCCACCTTTGTAAATGTGCCAACACCACCAAGTGTACATCTCCATGTGCTTGTGTGTTAGCTTTTCACAACCATTTCCCAAAGGTTAGGTTAGCTCACTAGGTCCTACATGCAATGCACTTCATGAATTCACCTAGTGGCACCCATGCGTCGAATAGCCGATAAGACTTCCCCTCTTAATAGTGCGGCTATCGATCCTAAACCACTCACACCCTCTATGGTGTCTTGAGTGCAAAACAAAATGGCCCTATCGGTTATACCTTTGCCTTGAGCCCATTTTGTTCCTCCAAATGATATGAACACTTCACACCATCATGTGACCGTCTCGATCCATCGACCTCGACTTCACTTGCCCTTCACCGTGCATCGGTCCATCGGCGCCTAGTCTTGCCCGAGCTTCACCATCGCATGGTCCTTCACTCCCAAGCCTTGACTAGCCCTTCACCTTCAACACCGGTCCATGGAGCCAAGCACCGTCTTGATCTTCATCTTTGATCACATGACACGTGTCATGCTTCATATTCAATATGCTCATCGTGTGGACAACCTTTCTCTAAATCAACCACTTAGATAAACAAGGTTAGTCCTAGGTTTCATCAATTAGCCAAAACCAAACTAGGGACTTTCAAAGTGTCCAAGATGAACCCATGAGGTGAAGGGCCAAAGTCTAGACCAATTTATCTTGGGCGGCAGGACCATGTCTCAGTAAATTGGGCGCCACGGATGCATCCGGACTCCGATTTGGGCAAATGACCAGCCGATTCGAAGCCAGCTGAAAGGCCCACACACTGGTGGTGAAAGCAGAGGCCCAGCAGGCCCACATTGGGCGCGCGCGTGCTCAAGGTGCGGGCGCACCTGTCCTGGCGCCAAACGGGCCAAACTTTGGTCAGTCGGTCCATGACGGCAAGCTGAGGTCGGTTTCGGTGGTGATTCCTACATGGAAGGTGTGAAACCGCCTCTTTGAGGTCGGTTTGGTCCCTTCCATGTAGGGATGGCTCTTTTCCAAAGAGCCCCCTCCACCTCACCTATAAAAGGAGGGCCATTCCCCCTCCTAGAGACACACCACACAAGAGCCTCTCTCCCTCCACACTTGTACTATCTTTAGTAGTTTTAGGATGTAGTAGTAGGAGTTTGGCAAGAGCTTTGTAAGAGAGAGGCAAGGATCTCTAGAAGGAAAAGCTCGGTATGAATACTTTGGAGAATCCTTCTATGTTCTTGTTCTCATTCTATCAATATAGCTATGTTCTTGATTTAGAGCAAAGTTCTTATGACATATATTGTTTACATATGAACTTGCATATAGTTCCTATGTTACATTCTTGTCTTATAGAACTTTATGCTTAACCTATCGTACACACATGTTTAGACCTAGAGCTAAGTTGAGGTGATGAGTTCTTTCTTAACTTAGTCTTGGTCAATGTTGGTTTGCGGGTTCGTCGTCCGTCCTCGTGGCGGATACTCTAGTAGAAGGACCCCGGGGACGGGTAAACCTTGAATTCACGCTAGAGTAGTAGTTATAGCATAGACGTGGTGTCTAGGCTAGATACTACCTTCGTTTGCCTCGTGCCCCACGGTTGAGGTGGTAGGCGGCAGGTGGTGACAGCCCTGTCCGTCCCTTGTAATCCCCCACATTCGGGTTCGACGTAGAGCCGTAGGCCGGCAACGCTTGGCAGACCAAGTGTTATCCGGTGCCCGAAGTAGATCATCAGCGACCAGACTATCTTAACTTAGAATCTCTGACCCTATATAACAAACGTGTATTTGTATGATTATCTGCTGTCTTGACATAGCTATGTAGGAATGCCTGCTCCGGAGTCTAGGTTGTTCTTTATTCTTTCTTTTCTCTTTATCCTTGAGATTGGCTTGAGTGTGTGTGTCATGTATCCAAATATAAATCCCATTTACCCTTTGTTATGAACATTGGTCTATTATGCAATCATGTTATCTTGTCCATGTCCAAATTAGACTCTTTTATACCATGCCTTCCTTTGGAAAATTATAAATAACGATACCCTGAGTACTTCCGGGTGAAATGCTACAATGGTATTTCCGTGCGCTTGCGGACTTGTTCTGTGAATGCTACAGAATACCTAGTGGTGTTTCTAGTGACATTGCCAAGGACTTTGCAATCATGGTGATGACGCTAAGAAACGCTAACAACGTCTCAAGGACTTGTACCACGAGGCGCGCATCCAGTGCGTCATCAACCACTACCGCAACGTGCTTGGCGAGGCGATCGATAAGAAGCGAGTCAGGGAGGAGATCGTGCTGGACAGGGAGACCGACCTCACCGAGGAGGAGTACTTGTGGGTAATTAAGCAGGAAACATTCGTTCTTATTTCTTTCGTGAAACATTCAATTCATCCTCTGACATGTCAAATACTTGATGTTTCTTAGTGGATACCGGGGTGGTGCGACGCAGACCCGTTATGCTGGGAGGAGATTGTTCGCTACTGGAGAACGGACAAGGCGTACGAGGTGAAGAACGAGCGTCCGGAGCACCGGCTCAAGAGTGCGGGGGTTGCACACCACCAAGGGAACCGGTCCCTCCCGCAGTTCATGGACGCATGGGTATGCTCCTTTTGATCTATTTAATGTATCGCTCAATCTATTTACCTCTAACCATGTTTGTGTATTCCTCTCACAGAAGGAGTCCCATGGTGGGGAGGAGATCAACGTGGTGGTGGGGTACGCCCTTTCTCACAAAGGCAAGGCGTCAGACCCGGACAACAGGTTCGACCCGCAGGACAGGCCGGACGCGTACACCAACGCGAACGTCCACCCCAAGCTCGTCGAGTACAGCGCCGCGTTTCGCCAGCGCCATGGGGACGACAAGGACCCCACCACGGAGCCCCTGGATCCGGAGCTCGTGATGAGGTTGGGAGGAGGGAAGCAGCACGGCTCCTACTGGATGGCCAACAGCACCATCGACCCGACCACTACTCCCACGCCGAGGAGATTCGAAAAGCCAACTCCGGCGGCTCCTCCGGCATCCCCATAGCGCCCGACGGCCGAGCACCGCCCGGATGTACACGCGAGATGGAGGTAAATGCTGTTCCATTCGTCGTTCACACACGATCCACCTTCGCTTCACATACCATCAACCATGTGCGGGTGTAATATTGCGAGGCTAGGTTCGAAGAGCCGCGAGCCCACCAGCGGCCCAGGGGCGAGGCCCACAAGCCGCGGGCGCGGCGGTGGAGGCGGCCCACCAGCGCACTGGCGGCACCGACGCGCACCACCGGCGTCGGATGGCGAACCCGGGCGGGCTTCCTACGGTCCCGGCACCCGGCGGGAGCTTCCTCCTCGCTCTTTGCTCCACCACCGGTCCCCAGTGCTCGCTCCCCGTTCGGGTCCGGTGAGTATAATACTAATTGCCTCATTTGCTTTAGCTCGTGTGGCCATCCTGCAGGTACTATACTAATTATCTCACTTGTCCTTTGTGCAGGATCCGTCGGCGGGTTCGAACCCAACTCCTGGTGCCAGCCCTCCACTGGGTGCCGGCCCTCCACAGCACAGCTGGCCAGGGTACCCGACCTACCCGACCTACCCCACGCAGCCGTACACATGGCCTCCTCCTCCACAGTCGCAGGGCTACTCCTCGTGGCCGGGGGCGCAGACGCAGCAGGTGCCTCGCCCAGGAACATGGCACTACGAGGCGGCGCCGTCAGGGTGGACTCAGGCACCACCACAGCCAGGGTGGTCTCCGTGGGAGCAAGGTGGGGGCGATGGGACCCCTGGGGACGGCGCCACGAGCTAGGTACCTTTGCCTCCCTTAACTACTTGTCAGCCCCTTAACTACTTGTCGGCCTTCGTGCCGCTATGGTTGTCGGCCTTCGTGCCGCTGTGTTTATCGGCCTTCGTACCGTGGTCGTTGTTGGCCTTCATGCCATGTTTTTTGCAGGTTTTGGAACCTCCCCGTGCAGGGGAGGTGCTGCCGAAATTTTGAGTGGATACTAATCTTTTTATCTCTTTTTGTAGGAGGAGGACCTGTGGGGGGTACTCGGTGACGAGCTAGGTACCTTTGCCTCCCTCTTCTGGACTAGGATGCATGTTAGACCCCTTCGCCCTTATGTTGGACTTGTAGGACTTGTTGGACATGTATGTTGTACATCCATATGTATGTTGGACATGTATGCACTTGTTTCGTGATGCTATGTGTATTTTGGACATGTATCGATGGAATTGATGATGTTGATGTGTGGATTCATGTTGAGATCGAATCCGATGATGAAATGCGGTTTATATGCTATATTGTTGTTATAAATGTGATCTGTGGTATATATATATATATATATATATATATATATATATTTATATGCTATATTGTTGTTATAAATGTGATATATATATATATATATATATATATATATATATATATATATATAAATGAGGTTCGAATGCAATGAAACAGCAAAAAAAAAATCCCAGCTTTGCCGACAGCATTGGCCATAGCTGTCGGCAAAGCTGGGATGAAAACCCAGCCAAAAATGCCAGGTTTGCCGACCGTGGCTCTTTGCCGACAGCTTTGGCAGGTGTCTTTGCCGACAGCCTTCCAAAGCTGTCGGCAAACAGCTGACCAGGGCTTTGCCGGTAGGAATCCACCCTGTCGGCAAAGCCTTCGCCGATAGCCGGCCAAAGCTGTCGGCAAAGAGCTGACCTCAGGGCTTTGCCGACAGGAATCCACCCCTGTTGGCAAAGCTTTCGCCAACAGCCGGGGTGGAACTGCTGCCGGCGAAGTGAACGGCAGCCGAGTTGACGGCGCTGTTCCTTCGCCGACAGAACGGGTGGCTGTCGGCGAAAGGACGCCGACCACGCCCTGATTCCTGTCGGAAAACCGGCTTTTGCCGACAGGATTTTCGCCGACAGCGGTTTGCCGACAGCCGGAGCGAAATCCTGTCGGCAAACCCTTTGCCGACCGTATCGAGGGCTTCGCCGACAGCTTAAAGCTGTCGGCGAACAAGCGGATTCCAGTAGTGCACCGAGCATTTGTTCCAATTCATCCTGAGACTTGTCGCCTCCCCAAAATGATCGAGAATTTGCAGCAGTGACATGACCTTATTCTGATCTGGGTTAAGGAAGATAACCGTGTCGTCCGCGTACAATGAAATCCTCAGTTTGGCATGTCTGCCCCTTAGTGGAGAGAGGATGCCTTCCTGTGTTGCCAATTCCAGGATGCCTTGGAGCGTGTCAATTGCTAGGATGAATGAACCATAAATGATATTGAACTGTAATGTTAGTTGTCTCGCAATATCTCACAATTCCTTAATTTATGTATAAACATTGTGAGTCTCCTATGACAGCGATAACTTATATAATGGTGCCGGGTTTGCCGCGGTCTGGAATTTTAGCTTGTGAGTTGATTATTAAAAAACCGATATTTTTAGCTCGTCTCGCAATCTCAACACATCATCAAAATTTCAACAATGCTTTAGGTGAGACTATCTATGATCGAGATCACCGATACTTGCCCTGAGCTTAGTCATAATGGGAGCATCTAGAGATGTTTAAAATTACAGCTATATGCATCAGTCGATGCAGAGGCTGGAATAGTAATATTTCCCAGATGTTTAAAATTGGTTTCTTAGCGTCTATGGCCTCGACTGACTGGTCATAGAAATGATTCAAATGAGGCCGGTCAGAATCTTGTTACCGTTGGTGTGGCTGGCCTCAAAGATGTTTGACATAACTTGCTGGCCTCATGAGAGAATGTAAGATCGAGAGGGGCCCAGCCCGGTCTCTCCTTTCATCCTTTGTATGTACTCCGTATAGACTGAAACTGGGGGTATCGGGGAAAAAGTGGATTCTTGTACGTGCTACTGTATTCGTAGCAGTGCTTTTGTACGCACATCAGATGTGTAGAAATTTATGGCAAACAAGTGCAGAAAGTGACCCATGCATGTGGACTGTGGACTGTAGTGCTGCGTTTTCCTTCGTCCCGATTCTGGATTATGAACAAGTCAATGCTCCTACTACTACAGTATAATAGTAATATACACAATTATTAGTCAAGAATAAAAAAGACACATTCTCTCTGCCCATTTGGTTTTCGTTGCCCTATATACAGTTTTCCACCGCCTCCTCCGCTCCCTCCTCTCTCCATTTGCACTCACCAAACCCATCATTTCTCAGCCCCATCATTCACACTTGCCATTTGGTAGCTCCATTTCTCTCCCCTCCCCTGTCCCCCGGTCCTCACTCTGCTAGCTAGCTAGCTGGACTCAGGATCTGGACTCATGGGGTGCTGCTGTTGGCAGCTGAGAAGAAAAAGTAAGAGGGCTGTGTTGCAACTTCTCTGCTGGTTCTTCATCGTCCTTGTCCTCGTGTTCTTGCCAACAAGCTGCCAGGCTTCGAGAAGCGCCATGCAGCCGTTCAACGGGCGGCCGCTGCAGGGCGGTGCATCCAACAACTTCTTCGGGTTCTTGCCGAGGAGGCCGGCGCCGCCGTCAGGCCCGTCCCGGCAGCACAACTCCGTCGGCCTCGAGAGCCAGCGGCAGAAGCAGCCGTGAAAGTACGTGAAGCGCAGCATCGTCGTCTACCACTACTCCAGGAGGGAAGGTTGGTATATATGTAGGCTTGAGGGTAGAGAGATAGAGGAAAGGGGCCGGGTATACTGTAGGATAGAACCAAGCTCGGCAGGATGAAGTAGTATCATCGATCGGTATGATACGGTTGGGTGGTTCGTAGTTAATTGTAGCATATGCCTTATTAAGGATTAACTGTATGTAGCGTATGCATGTCTCAATGGTTACATATATATTGCTAACTTCTCGCTGAAGTGTCGTTTGATGGTTTTTAATTTATTCCTCTTCTAGTGCAGAGTTGTGTTGATGCTTCCATTATTTTCTAAACTAATTTTCTTCTCATATATATAGAGCTAGCTGAAAGAATAGGTATCCTTGATTAACTGTATGTAGCATTGCCACTAATTAATGACGTAAACTTGTTTTGATGTTCTGACTTCTAAGCGAGAGAGGATACGACATAATGTGAATGATGCTTTTACCCTAGGGTGTAACAACAAAGATGGCTAGCAATTTGAATGTACAAATAAGGATGTATCCTATGTGGAGAAAAGGGAACATACATAGAAGATCGAGCCATTGATTATCTCGTCACTCATCATCACAACACGAGACGTTGTATTATAAAAAAATTAAAATAGCTTTAGTAGATAGTTCTATGGATTTCGAGCTTTTAGCATGCAGTCTCAAAACTAATTAACTACTATATGTTCGTTTGAACTTATAAATTTAGCTTATCAGGCATTGTACACATATTTTTTTCTCTGAGAACAAAACTTCAGCTAGTTTATTATTCACGGAAACATTAGCCGAACAACTCATATGATTGTTGAGGGCACCCTAAGGGCATATGCCCCCAGAATTCACATGGATGCGTGCACTAACTAAGCTTCTTTGTGGCCAAAGTGGGTGACGACTCACCTAGATTTGTGTAGTCTCCATTGATACTATGGTAATTAGGTGTTTTTGGTTTATAATGATCTATCCTGAAGCGAAGGCGCGCTCAATTGTTGGGTCGGATGCGTATTGTACAAGCAATCCATTGTGCATCCAAAGGTGATGTATATAAGGCATGTATGTATCTTTGAAATAGCTAATGGTCAGTGGACCAGTTCTACTCAGTTGCGTGTGAAACCTGCCATGTAGAGATGCATGGCCGAGTTTGTAAAAAAATTGCCGTGAGTTACTACTTGTTATAAAACATGTTGCCAGCGGTTCGGACCTTCCCCTCTCCGTCTCTCACAATCAACATGGTAGATGAAAGTAGAACAAGTAGACACAAGATGTAGGGAGTCTTTTCTTTATTTCTCTGAATATTGGTGATTACAACATAGAGCTCCCACGTATATATAGTCATGCCAAGGGCTAGAGTTTTGGTAAGAGCCCACATACAAACGGACTAGGATTAGGATTCTTCCTTCTCCTTTCCTTCTAGGATAGAGTCCTTATGTTTTACAACACTCCCCTTGGGCGATTACCACGATATGCACATGCCTCGTTAAAAACTCCATCCGAAAACCCGGTGGGAAAAACGGTTCTTGGAGAAAAGAGTACATTGCATTCATTAATTGTATTGCACATGTTGTCTCATTAAAAATCTTGTGTGAGAAACCTTCAAGTAAAAACTCACATAGGAAAAAAGAGTACAACATTTAACCTTCTTGGTCATATATTCTTCAGGATATTTCATAGATATTGATCTTCATGATCTATGCACAAACTTCAATGTTTTGGCAAATATGATCTACTTGATCTTTGGATTTTCTAGTGGATAATAACCTTCAAGGTAAATCGAATCAAATTGCTCCCCCTCATAAAGCCATCCTTTGAACTTCATTGTTCAAAATGCACTTTTAAAAGTTGGCTCATAATTCTTCTATGAATTATATGGGTATAACAAAGAGCAATATTGCTTAATGCATAAATAACCACTTATTAGTTGTGCAAAACAAATAATTTATCCTTCAAGATAATAGATCCTTTCGAGAATTATAGGGGTAAATAATTGATATTCAATATCTTCGATATAGTGCATCAAACTTATACAAGCTTGAATACTTTATTAATTCTTTCTTAGTGGGTTTTAAAACTAAAATCTTCAAGATTCGATAGTACCACTAAATAATAAATCCAAATCTTGCATTTGGCATTTAGGGGATAATTTAAATACCAAAGTCACCATTATTCTTATACCTTCTATGGTATTTAGAGGATATAGCTTTACACTTTTTGAGTGTTTGTATGACACCTTAATGGTGTTTAGAATTCCTCATTTTCTTTCTCTCGGGTCTATATTCACTTCAGGGATAAATGATGTTTCTTCAAGAATTGACTGGTAAATCCTTCATGGATTAGTTCCTTCAAGGATGTTCTCACTCTACTACAAGAGAGATTATTAAGTGATATACACAATGAGATAGTGTTATTCACTATGAAGTCATTCGATGACTATTCCTTCTAGGATATACTCTTCTAGAGACTTCAATATTCATTAGTGAATATATTCTACCTTAGACTTCATAATACTTGTATGAGATTTATATTCATATGTTGCGATTTGTATTCTTCAGGAACTATGTATATGGATCTTCATAATCCACTTATTAACTGCATATTTCATATTCATTCATTTTATTTGCCAGAGATATAGCAGAACATTTATTTCTTCTTAGTAGGAGATTCATCCTCAATTGCATTTCTTCACTGACCCGATATAATCGCTACAAGCGACTTTGCCATGGACTTTGTTTCCGGATCCGGGTTCTCATAAGAGAAACATTTGCAATTATAGAGGTAGCGTTGTCGACAACTATTATTTTCTCCCAATATTCTCATAATATGAGATTATTCTGTCTCTTTGTTATTTCCCAAAAACAAGAGATACTTTATTATTCTGCATATCCAACACTAATGATGTGCGCAGTTAGTGTGTTGGATTCCATCTTCACGATGATCCTCTTCATGAGGTGCTCAACCTTATTCATGAGGTGTTCTCTTCATGAGAATGGAGGAGTTTTATTTTATTTCTATTCAATAAGTATACATTAAAACTATAATCCATAGGTGTCCCCATAGATTGTAGCTTGATGAGGTATACACTAAAACTATAATCCATAGGCGTCCCCATAGATTGTAGCTTGATAGTATACAATAATTAGTTTACTACTAGTAAACAAAACTTCTGATTTATAACTTCAAGTTACTCCTCTCATTTCAATATCTGGCATATGCTCCGCTTCATGCTTCACAAGAGCATTAGTCAAACTAATAGTTGACTTAGTGTGTGATAATATTCCTGCTTCAAGCTTCAAGGAATATTTTCTCTAGATCATTTTCCTTCTGCGGAAATAATATTTGGCATTTAAAATAGGCTTTCTCTCCCCTAATGCCAATATTAGATCTTTAATAGCATACTTCAAAATAATCCCCTATGATAGGCTTTCAATAATTCATATTCATGTATCTCCAACTACAAGCGGAAGCCCATTCATGTATGCTATGATGAAATTTATGGAAAATATTCACACACATATTTAAACATGGGGGTTATTCTATATTATATGCAGTAAGCTAGAATACATATAGTGCACGAATGTTCAACATTCCTTCAAACTCAGGGATGTTCTCCCCCTTATGTGCACATAGTATAGTTTAGAAGAAACTATTTCATTGTCTAGCTTCTTTATTATTTAGCCAAAATAATTGATCTAAGTACTCATACATTAAAAACAAATAGACTATATATTTCAAATATATAAAATACACAACATCCAATTTACATGGAATTTCTTCTAGAATTTTCTAATTGCCATTAATGCAAAATTCCCTTGATGCCTTTTCTTCATAAATCCCAAATCATCATAAATATGTTATCCATCATCATCCACAATTATTCATTCAATCAATTGAGTTAGTCTCTATTGAGAAAACATATTAACTTACTCCTCGATCTTAGGCTACATGGCCATAGACCAATCTTTTGCTTATGCATGCAATGCATTGAAAGCAACATATTTCTTAGTTCAACAAGAACCATTGGACATAGCGTGCTAGCTAGTCAATTTAATTATAGGGGTGTAAATGTAGCTACTAGCTACAACTATAGCTTCTATGCTAATATTCATGCAAAGAGTAGATAGTTTAGCTCAATGAGAGAATAAAATAGTAATACACTTGCATGTGTACAATGTGAAATGTTGGTATTCGGTCCAACATAGTAGATAACAATAAAAATGCAAAGCTACAAGCTTACTTGCAATTAGTGCAAAGAGAGAAAGTTAACTCGGCCGGAAGGGACACGGGCAAAACTTCAAGTCTTGATACATGCACTTAAAGATAGATTTGGGAAGGCTATGCCTATTAAATATATACTACCCACATTTTCTTACGCCTTTACCCAAAATTTCTCCCCCTCATGCCATAATTATTTCAAATAGTTATATACTTCTTGCATCATCTATGAAAGATCACTTCTAATGATCCATAGAATCCAATTATACTTCTAGTATTCATTGGTTATGGCATGAAATTCACATATATAGGGTAGAATAAAACTTCTAGTTCTTGGGCTAAAAAATATTAAATACTTAGTTTTAGGATTATACTATTTCTTGGCTAAATTTGTCCTTCTAGGAGCAATTCATATGCCAAGATAGTCCAATTGTTCATGTGCTTCTAGGAAGTTCAGTTTCCATTCTACCTAAATGGTAGTAGTGCATAAAAAACTAACCTTCATGGTTAATTGAGGCTTTGTGGATAAAATAATGCAAAACTTATTTAGATAGGCAATACAGTAATTGTTTATATGTGAAACATATAAAACTAATTTATTCCATGAGAAATTATCACTTGTTACTTCATGTAACAATTGCAACTAAGAATATCAAATATTTTATATTAGTCTTCAAGCTAATAAATTAACCATCAATCACTTAATCCAACGGGAATTAAAACTTAATGCACCACTGCCACTACTATTAATACTTCGGATATGAACTTAAGATACAACAAATCTATAAGCACATGATTTAAGTCTTTAAAAGTTCTCATATGTCTTAGCTTCAAGCGCTTGACATTTAGTAGCTTTATGCTTGCTCGATCTCCTTCTAGGTGTATGATATATGCAAGTCACATATTTAAAGTTATTAAAATTGATAATATCCTGGTTTATAAAGTCAGTCTAAAAATTCAACTCAATTTCTATGTTGAGTAATGGTAAATTTAAATACTTCATGTATTATATTGCTCGTGATATTCTATACACAAGAGACACTTCTTCGAGAATATGTATTGATAAAATCTTATTTACCATCTTGTCTTCTAGACATTTAGTATAAAACTTCAAGCTATTATTTATAGAGCAGCATTATATCTCAATATTAGGCATATAAGCTTCAAAATTCAACTTTCAAAGCAATATGATATTCTCGTAATCATAATTTAAGATTTTACCCATGCAAAGGAGTCCCACAATGCCTTTTGTTACTTCTCTTGGCCATATACTCATTCTAGAGTTTACTACACTTCAATGGTAGTCAAATATTCTACGTGGATTTAATAATGACCGTAACAAATAATTATGCCATTCGTGGCAAGTCCAGGATATTCTTTCTTCATGAAAGTATGCATATATCATTATGACAAACCATGTGCATATAGGTTTACCGCATGTAAACAAGTAGTAAGGTGCAAAAAGATAGTGATGGTTATTCAAAAAAATAATCTTAGAAGCATCCTAGCATTTTTCAGGATTATGGTATATGCAAATCTTCAAAACTAATACCAAGCATTCATTGATCGCAGAATTCATTATGCTAGGAAAAATAAATATGAGACTCTCAAAAAGTCTAAAATCTGCAGGATTTATAGAGCTCATAAACTGTATACAAAATTATACTCTTCCAATTACATGGTACATAATTCGTGTGTGATATATAAATAAATGCATTTAAAATAGCATCTAAGAATATCACATGGCACATATGCATTAACAACAAATAAATATATAAATAGAAGAGCTTTTTGTGCCTAAATAATTTTCTGCAGGAAATTCCTTGAGAATCTTGACAAAGCATGTGACAGTAGCGTGTATTACACATGGATATGATTATGGGCAGATCGATGTGACAGCACAGACGCTGGGCTACAGGCCTTCAATTTAATTCTGTTTACGACGATACGCGACAGATATCGGAGGAGCAACTACGGGTTGAGCAATCTGCGGGTTGCGATAGGGGCTCGCTATAGATGGCAGCGATCGATGAGACTCCAGACTAATCATGTGATTACCGAACTAGTATGAGCATGCAAGCTCAAAGTTATTGGTTATGCATACATGCATCTGTACTTCGTGTACGGTCGGTTTCAATAGATCGGCATGATTATTTCAAAATGGTCGTGTTGACAAAAACTTCAAGTTTTGCTAATAACGTTTCGAATAAAACTCGCCGATTTCAGACGACGATAACTAACAACCAGTAGTGTACTAGATGCTACCGTTTATACATGTGCTGTATAAATATATACGATGCTACAGGCAACGGCGCGGCAGCGCATGGACGAGCCATATGTTCAGTGTGCGGTGTCTGCGTTGTGTCCCTCCTGCTTGTGTCGTTTGTGGTAGGTGCGGCTGCGTCCTACCGCGTATCGGATCGGCCAATTGTAAACGAAACACAACCATACTGGACTAGCAATTGGTCTCGGATACGCATGCACCATATGCACAATTGTGATACGTACGTGGGACTTGCCGAGGAGTCCCCTTGCCCATAGAAACGTACGTACACGTACAACTCATCATCACCTAGCGTACTTCATGTACGTGGGCATGTATATGAGATTAAATTAAAGATTATTTTCATCCATGTATAAGTATGGCGTTCGGGCCTTCTTGATTAAAACAAAATCAGTATGATCACAATTAGCTTCTAGCTAGCAGATCGTACATCGTCATGCTTCTTGCATGTACGTATATGTACTGCACATACAGATTCTATATTGCATTGGAAAGCGTAGACTAGCTTGAAGGCTAGCACAATAGTCAAGCAATCTGCGAGATCTTTTCCATACCTTTTAAAGGATGACAATTTGATCTACCTCACGTGTCGCGTAGGACAGGTGTTTAGTAGATACATACCGCATGCGCGTTTGGCATTGTCGTAGACATGTCCGCTTGACGACGACAAGACATGTCGATGCGGTGCGAGATTAGTTGCGGTAGAAGTAGCAGATCCGTTCCGCTAACAACGTCGGGTTGTCGATGTCGTCGAAGTAGTCGCTACGGGACGTCGGTGTCGAGGTCGTCGGCGGCTTCAACGGCGATGTCGACGAAGAGCTTGTCGTGCTTGATAACGTGTTATAAAACATGTTGCCAGGCGGTTCGGACCTTCCTCTCCGTCTCTCACAATCAACATGGTAGATGAAAGTAGAACAAGTAGACACAAGATGTAGGGAGTCTTTTCTTTATTTCTCTCGAATATTGGTGATTACAACATAGAGCTCCCACGTATATATAGTCATGCCAAGGGCTAGAGTTTTGGTAAGAGCCCACATACAAACGGACTAGGATTAGGATTCTTCCTTCTCCTTTCCTTCTAGGATAGAGTCCTTATGTTTTACAACACTACTCACATCATTTATGTTGTACAATACCACATCTTTCCAAGTAATGTGTGTGCACAGGACGGTTTGAATTAATTGGTAGGAGAAATTAGTTTGGCTTCGCCGATGATGGGCCCGGCCGTACGCCTGTGAGTCTGTGACACGATGATGATATATGGTTGCCTCTATACTATATATTATCGGTGTGGATGGGACAACGTGAGATGACCGGAGCCAGACATTTCAATGATCGGTTTTGATCGAGTGCGTGTGGTTTGGCGGTGGTGACACATGTACGGATCCGCCTGGGACCGATATCTAAACCAGCAAATCAATAGAAGATTTCTAAATTGGCACCCAAATTTTACTATGAAAAAAAATCACGTCACATCAAATTGTCGGTAAATGCATTGAGTACTAAATGTAAATAAAATAAAAAACTAATTATAGAGTTTGGTTGTACTTTCCGAGATAAATATTTTAAACCTAATTAGTCAATGTTTAAATAATTTTTATCAAATACAAACAAAATGCTACAGTGCACATTAATAATAAAATGCCAACTTTACAACCCCAAAGTTGGACATCCAAACGCCCGACTATGGTTCGCGGGCACGGAGATTGGAGCGTTCTCCCGCCAAATATTTGTGCACAGAGATTATCCTCGGCTTTTAATTCCTGGGTCAAATGACACTTTCCTTACGTGTCCCACCGTGTTCCGTCTTTTCGAACATGGATCAACAAAGATGGAGGCGCACGCCGCCGTGGCCGGCACGAGCACGACCCAATGCAACAGGGCTCATGTAACCTACGGTGACGGCCAACGGCGACGACCCGAGATGTGGCTCCACGACCACGAGCAGCGCTCACTGGACTGCGCAGCCGGTCTGTAGCTAGGTGGACTATTGCAAAGACGGAATAGTACGCTGGGCTACTTTCAGTGTTCGGACTGTCCTGGGCGGCAGTAAATTCTGAACTGACCCAACAGGCAACAGCGAACAGGAAGGACGGGCTTGCTCTACTGTACGAGTGGCCAGGCGAGACTGCCGTTGACAGAGACGACACGCAGGCAGCCACGCCGGCGGTGGCGCACGCACGCAACCGCCCGAGCCGTCCCGCTGCCGCCTCCGCCGCCGGCGCGTGCTGCGCCGCTGTCCCTGTCAGCCGCTCGTGTCTGCCGATCAAATCAAATCCTTCCCACGCCACGCCGCTCTGCACTGCGTGCGCAGCGAAGTCGCGCCGCGCCGCCCGGGAATGGGATGGGAGGAGAAAATCTCGCGGATTCGCAGTCGCGGTGGACCGAGCGGACCCGCAGAGACTGTGTGTGACGTTCACATCACCGATCCTCCGCGTACCGAGCATTCTTCGAAGGCAGAACCCCACTCCGCGGTGCGAAGGAGCTGTGGGCAACGAAGGCCCCCCGAAGGTCAAGTTTTTCTTCTGGCTAGCCCTTCATGACCGGCTTTGGACTGCGGAGAGACGCAAGCGACACGGGCTGCAGCAGGATGACTCGTGCATCCTGTGTCTACAAGAGTCAGAGCACGCGAACCACCTCCTGGCGGGTTGCGTATTCACACGAGAGGTCTGGCACCGTATCTGCACTAGACTGGGACTCTCCAGCTTAGCTCCTCTGCAGGATGACCAGCTGGTAAACTGGTGGCTTGCAACAAGGAAGAGGGTTTCCGCGGAGTTGCTTCCCGGTTTCGACTCGCTGGTTCTGCTCGTGACCTGGTGTGTTTGGAAGGAAAGGAACCGTAGGACCTTCGACAACATCACCTGTGACCCGGCAACCGTCGTCAGGCGCATTTGGGAAGAGGCGGCAGAGTGGACCACCGCGGGGTGCGGATCCCTTGCGCGGCTGTCCAACTTCTAGCAGCTACCACCCAGAGCGGGCTTTGTGGAACACGAGTAGCCTTAGTTTAGTACACCACTCGAAGCAGCGCCGTTAAAGCCGGCGACTTGTGTTAAGTGTGCCGTCTATCTTGACCGAGGCAACTCGTTTGGTCAGGTAGAATGTAACAAACTCTATCTTCTCTTAATACGACACGTGCAGCGCACGTTTGCGAAAAAAGACGTTCACATCACCGAGCGGTCGCACCGACCAGTAGACGATACGCGCGACAGTGTGTACGTGTACCAGCATGGCCGGCACCAGTGGTCGTCTCTGGCCGGGGCCGGGTTCGCGTGCTCTTGGTTTCCCAAGGCTAAACACACTTTCCCAAGGCTAAACACACGCAGAGTACTCCGGGGCTCTCCGGTTCCGTCGGCGACACCTTCATTCGGCAGCCGACGCCCCCGCGACAAGGAGGACGAAACGTTCTTTGACTTTGAGCCAGTTACAACTTACAACAAGTAGAACCACCACTCGTCCGAAGCACTTTGTTTGTTTCCTCGGGCTCCAAGTTGCCAAGCCATCCCGAATGCGTCGTGCTTCGAATCAAAGTTCAAGCACACGTTGCTGTTCGGTTCTTTTCTGGTCTGGACGTCGAGTTACTGCCGCCCCAAAACACTTTAAATTATCATAATAAAAAAGGTTACAAGATTATAACCTTGCCGTAGCATAAATGGCGAGAGGTTTACGTCCCAAACAACCGCAAGTCTCTAAAAGTCAAAACTCTTTATATAAACTTGAACTAAGACAACATTTACAATTAGATTGCAGGGCTTAAACCCTAAAGCTAGTGTATCACCACTTTATTGTTTCAAATAGCGAAGCGTGAATCTCTCTATTTTAGGCCTTGTTTAGATGCCTAAGTTTGGCACCAAAAAGCATCATTTGGCACTATGCAAAAAGAAGATTCCCCATCACATCAAAATGTCGGCACATGCATGGAGTACTAATTGTAGATGAAATCAAAAACTATTTACACAGTTTTATTGTACTTTACGAGTCAAACATTTTGAACCTAATTAGTCAATGTTTGGATAATTTTTACCAAATACAAACGAAACGCTACAGTGTTCTACAGAAAATTTGGCCTGTCCAAACTTGGGCATCTAAACAAGGCCTTAATTGGCGATTGGAGCCACCACTGCCATCTAGACATGCCACCACTGAGGTATAGTCTACTAAAAATCTAGAGCACCTCGCAGCTGCCGTTTAGGGGCCTTCTCCTTCATCCCTTTCCCGTGGAGCTAACAGAGACAAGAAAGAGAGGGGTCTCAACTCTTGTCTACATCTGAACAGTTCTTTAATTATGGATTTCTTAGATTCAAATTAAATAATTAATTCTACCACCAAAATCAACGCCTGCATTAACTTCAACAATGCCCGATTGTCACGACAGGACGGTCGTAGCAGGAGTCAATTTCAATCAGTTCATGCTTAGTATGCGCAAAAAGGAAGGGTGGGCACTTTCCACACGGACTTCAACTCCGAGTGGTCAACTTCATCAACGATGGCCGCAGACTAAACTAGGCATACAACTTGATAGATCGAGAGTTATTATATATACATGTTGAATCTCTTTTGCGGCTAGAGCAAACCACCCTCTGCAAGCTGTGGACTATAGCAATACGCCTCCTTTCCTTCCACCTCTCAACTCCCTCCCCTCGTGCTCGCTTTGTCCTCCCGCACCGGTGACACCGAGTTGCAAGGTTTGGGTTCCGGCCCGAATCCTTTCTATCGGGTGAGTTAGCAGCAGGGGCAGGGTCCTGAGGATGTGAGGCAACCCCCGCATGATATTAAGGACCATCTGAATGCCGATTTAAGCTTACACTTGGCTAATCCATGGAGGCATAGCGAGGAGTTTGGTGCATGTGTGACAGTTCCTTTAGTTGCAAGGTCTTATTCTCTCATTCTTCTCCCCCGATTCCTTTGCTCCCCTTCGTGGAGCGGAATCAAGTGTTCTTTGGTCAACTCTAGGAGAGCAAATACACACTCTTTTGCCTAGGTCGTTCGGGCTCCTTTGCAGCCTCTGACTCACATGGATCAGAGAACATACTTCCATAATTTTTCCCCCCAGTTCCTATGCTCCCCTTCATGGAGCGGATTACTACCATAACAGTTCTCCCCCTGATTCGTTTGCTTCCATTTGCAGAGCGGATTCCTCTGCTCCCCTTCATGGAGCGAAAGCAAGGTGTTCTCTGGTCAACTCAAGAAGATGCACACTTTTTCTCGTAGGTTGTTTTGGCTCTTATGCAGCCTTGGTCTAGCACGGATCAAAGACCATACTACCATAACAGAGGGGAAGAAAGTTTTGGCAGAGATCGGGGCTTTCCTGGACACCAAAACTACATAGAGGGTGGCAGAGATAGGGAACGCTTTGGTCATGGGAACAAATTTGCTTGTGGTCATAGAAATAAGGAGTATAAATAGAGGTGAATCTAGAAAAGGAGAGGCATGAGGGGATTCAGAGAGATCCCGAGGGAGAAGGATCAATCTAGAAATTGTATCATGAATCAGGTAACTATGTGTACAATAATTTTTCTAATAATTTTAGTTTGATTATCAATACTTATGAAACAGACTAGATAGAATCATGGTTGAAACATCCAGAATTTTTCTTAAAAATCAAGGAAATATGGGACAAAAGTGTTCATACTAAATCTATGTATCAATGGATAGAATTATGAAGTTTTTGAAAGGTTGTGGGTAGATTCTAAAAGGACATACTAGAACAAAAGGATAATTGGAGGTATTAGAAAAACAAGGAACTTGATGTCCTCCCAATAAGAGGAACTTGATGTCCTCCCTTTTGCCAAGCTAGATAGAAAGTCCTTCATTCACTCGAACAACGGAAGAGGAGGAGTATTGGCATAAGAGGTCTAATTCTATGTGGTTGTTGAAATGTGATAACAGTTGGAGTGAGATTAGAGCTATTTCTAAGTGACCAAGCTAAAGAGTTAGAATGAAAGAGTGAGGTGAAACTCCATATGGTTGTGTGTGTAGTTTGTGCCTCCTTCGCTCCTTTTATAGAAGCTAGATGGTGGTTCGGAGAGGAATATTCTCGGATCCACATCGCACCACCTCGTGAGCATTGGTGTTGCTTGCACCAGGAAGTTGGGCCCAATTGGCCACCTGGTCGGTTTAGTCAAACCCCAGGTGCGGTCGCACCTAGGTGGCGCCTCCCTCCAACCAACTTTGGTTGGTCGGTTGTGGAATGAGCCTAGACCACTGTGGTGATGTGTGTCTAGCCCAGTTTGGTCAAGAATTGGCTTCTCCTTATTTCTCTTGGATTTACGCTTTCTCGGAAGACGCCTTTTCTTTATAAAATTCCATGTACTCGGTGTATTTCCTATAGAGTGTCATAACTTTCAATACAAGTGGAATTGGGTTAGTAGCAAAAGTATATGTGTATAAAAATATATAATTCTTCCATTTTAGTCTTAAGTTGGCGGTATAAATTCGTCGATAAGGACCGCCAACAATAACAACACTAAGTACTTTCACATAATAGCTAATGGTAAAAAAAGAAAGAACACCATGCCTCAATCATAATGATACTATTATTGAGGAATGCTGCCATTGTGGAGCATGCTTCTCAATATTATAAGAGATTTGTCTGGTCCATCTAAGCCCTCTAAATTTGGCTACAATGTTATGGTAAGGTCATTACGTGATCGCCCTTCGTTTAGCGAGTATGGTTTTCCAAAGTGACCTTGTTTCTCTCTAAACTTGTATATCTCCTCACTGAGCACTTTGTTTTACTTGTCACAGTCACTGTGGTAAAAGGTCTCAACAACACTGAAGAATTCATCCATGATTTCCTCATTCATGAAGATGGGATCATCATTGATGTTGTAGTATGGATTAAAAAATAAGTAGCCTTATGTAATGGAGTGTCCAGCCTATCCTTCATACATTTTGCCATCAATGATCTCTTATAACATTGTTGTACAGAATGAGA
Source organism: Themeda triandra (assembly GCA_018135685.1). Taxonomy (NCBI): domain Eukaryota; kingdom Viridiplantae; phylum Streptophyta; class Magnoliopsida; order Poales; family Poaceae; genus Themeda; species Themeda triandra. The sequence goes on along the minus strand of JAENPR010000005.1, from coordinate 2,857,630 downwards.
TTTTATGTCTTCTCAATGTTGCAAAAGCCTGTTTTGATTTCTTCATTGGCCTTTATGATGTCCAGATTGTGAGGTTTTATAGGAAAAGGCCCTGTTTAGTTTCCTCAACTTTTATGAAAGTTCACTTTTCATCCCTGAACTCCAAAGCTGAACAAAATGCATCCTTCAACTTTTGAAACCGTGCATATTACGTCCTGACCTGGTTATGAGTGGTTTTGAAGGGAGTTTATTTCTTTATTTTTTTATTTATTTTAGCTGAATTTTGAAAAAAAAAATCATAGTAAATCATAGAATAGCATAAAATAAAAAATATATTTCTGTTGGACTCAGATATGTACATCTACACAATGAACATATAATATTATATACTTTAATATAAACTTTTGTTGTAGCTTTAGATCTATTATTTTCAGATGTTCACAGTGAACATATAATATGGTATGCTTTAATATAAATTTTTTGTTGTAGCTTTAGATCTATGATTTTCATTTATATCAACAGTTTTTATGGTCCAATTCTGGTGTTATTTTCATTGAGAGCTAATTATTGTACGTTTGAACTATAGTAAATATTTCATACTCTTTGGATTATATGTATATGTATAACTTAGTTATAGATTGTTTTGTCCGGTTTTAGTGTTCAAACTGAAAGATGGGCTTTCACGAAAGGTAAGGAACCTAGGGCCTGTTTGGTTGGGATCCAAAATTTGCCATGACAAAACTTGGGCAAGCTAAAACTAGAGCATGTTAAAATTTTGTTGCCAAAACTTTGGCAAGAATTTTGGTGTAGCACTTGGTTGGCTACCAAAATGAAAGTTTGCCAAATTTCTATTTTGTGTAGCTTATAAGAACTTTCTAGAAACTTGTCAAATCTTTGGTGCAAACAATTGGTGGTGCCAATTCTATGATAGTAAACCAAATGACGACTATAAATTTGGTATGTCATGGTTTTAGTTTGGCAAAAATTGAAAGCCAACCAAACAGGCTCCTAAAATAAACTTCTTCCGGTTTTATATGTACAAAATCATGTTGAAGAGGGAACCCAGCGTGACGGTACCTGCCTACCAGGGCCTCGGCCCTCAGCCCTCAGGTTCAGATAGTTTCGATCTGGCCACTGTGCGTTTTTTGGAAGTGACTATGTATCATTCGGCTGATTTGTATTTGGGCTTCCATCAATTTTTTCAACCAGTCAAAGCACGACAGGTGTGCACGTGGACTGAGCGACGGATTGTGCTAATATGCATGGGCCCGACCATCTTGCTGATCCGGTGATCCCACTCGCACAGCTGCTGCATGTGGCTTCATGCATGCAATCTCCGTGCCCCTTGGATTAACATTCTGCGGTTCAGATCGTTAGTTTACAAGTTTGCATGGGATGTCTAGTTTGCATAGGATCCGTTGCCATATAACTAATACGTAGAATTTAGAACCTAGAAGGAAACTGAAAACTAAAAGTAAAAACTAATTAAAATCTTGATTGAAAACTTATAGACAAAAAAATAAAAAATGACTGAAAATGAAAATAAAAAATATTTTTAAAAATAACTCATTAAACTAAAAGACAATGAAAAAATTTAAAACGAAACTAAAAAAATATAAAAAATGAAAAAAAAGACTCAAACTTGAAACTAAAATTTAGTAATAAAAAATGGAAAGAATACTAAGAAACAAATAAAAGAGAAAGGAAAAAAATTACACAAACAGAAAAAAGAAAAATGCTGCGTGGCGCGTGCTACAATGGCCCACTCGCCAGGAAAGGAATGCGACCTCGTGTGGAGCAACCTTTGCTGTGGTTGTGCAGACGGGCCTTGCAGTTGCATGGGCCAGATGACAACACAGGACACAAATCGACCAGACCAGCGTTGTACAGACTCAATAAGAAAGTGGCCCACGAAGACAAACAGCCCACATACAAGAGAGGCCGGGACAAAACAATCGAGCGATGACGAACACAAAATCAGCCGGATAATAGTTAGAAATTCCGCGTTTTTTCTTCTTCTTTTGTTTAACAAAATCCACTGGACGTAGCTGGGCCTGACTGTGAGGAATATAGACCCTTTGGGCTTCGTAAGGCCTTTTATCTAACTTCCGGTGCCATACTACCATGGTTGAATAAAAAATGATTTAGTTCCCTCAAAATCAAAATTATATGATCGGGAAGTACTCCCGCAAGTAGCTAAACATATGTACTTATTCTGCTCCAATATGTCACATTCCCATAGGTCAAATTTCATTAACTAAAACCCATCCATTATCAAGACATACATATTTTGTAAAAAAATGAAAATAAATTTGATATTGTAAGATATATTGATGTATTTAACTTTATTTATGACTTAGAAGGAAGTTAAATTTGGTTTAAAATGTTTCACGTCGAAAAGAATAAGACAGCTACGTATAGAGAAGCTAAATTTGAATCTGGGAGCGAGTCACCTTTTCGTTGAGGGGGAATTAAGACCCAACTCATGAGCTCTTCGGTACAAAATCAAAATGAGTATTATTAGGACCTAACTCATCCAGTGAATTAAGAGCTTATTCATGAGCTTATCAGAATTAGGTCCAAAATCAAACGGATGGGGCTATTTTACGGTTTGTAAATGAGTAGCAACCGAGTGGCGAATGTGACGTTACACGTTTGTAACGTACCCATCAGCATCACAAGTTCATGACATGTTGCCATGACGGCCTGACCCTATAGTTTCTTTATTGCGACAGCACATATGGCGCCCAGAGAAGAGAACCCTAGTCTTGACTTGAGTTGAGCGAGTATCTTCAGACAACGCAAGCAAGTATCGAGATGCCATACACTCATTGTAGAAGGTTGCAGAAGGATCGGAAAACCATATCAAATCATCCATATCATATCCATGTATATGGTCAACACTAATGACTAATGGAACTTGTACGTATGCATGTATCTATTTCAAATCCTATCCTATCTCATCATCACACTATGACCTCTTGGCGTACGCTGTCCGCAGTGACAGGCGGACACGAGGATCCGGTCTAAAGCTCTGAAAGACTGAATAATCCTATCGTGCCATGATCCACCATTAACAATAGCCAAGTTGTCCTGCCATGTCACGTGTGTCAACCCCCTGTAAACGGCTGGGTCACCGATCGTGCCGCATGGACATGGGCCACATGGCCTATCCTCAAATCTTTTGGATTTGGATCCCCAAGGCCCAGCGATGAACATGGCATGCATGTGCACACAGCCCACCCGTGCTGAATATAGGCCCGTTGGGCTTCCTGCGAAGTTTCTATCTGACTTCTGTTTTTTTTTTTGAGCAACATCTAGGGATGAAAACGGATCGGATCGGAGCGGATAATGGTTTCCCCATATCATAATCCTCTTTTTGTCTTCGGATTCGGAGCGGATCGGATATTATACGGATTCGGATGCGAATACGGATTTTTTCGGATGTCGAAAATGGAGTGGGTTCGGTCCGATTTCGGAGCGGAAGTGGACTTTTTTAAGTCGGATAATATATGCTTATGTATTGTTTTTTGTGATGAGAAACAGTGGATTAACCAAAGTAATAAAGCAGTACAAGTTCTCAATTTGGACGTAATAGTATAAAACAAGCATGTAAAAAGAAATATATATTCAAGTGCAGGACTACGTCTCAGCGTGATAATGTGCGTCCGGCATCCCCTTTGCTGATTACTAGTTATTAGGCACATAGGCAATCAGAAGATTAACATTCCATATAGTGCTAATAGATACTTAAATTAGTGTATATAGTTAACGTGGGCTATATTTAAATATAGTAATGGGCTGTGCTGACTTGTATTATTGTTGCTTGGGCTCTTTAAAATTCGGATATCCTATTCAAAGCATCGGATAATCCACGTTAAATTATCGGATAATCCATATCCGCCTGATTTCACCAATACCATATCCTACACCGCATCCACATACAATCGGATTCGGATTATCCATATCCGCACGGATATCAAAAAACACTCCTCCATATCCTTAAATTTCGGATTAGGAGCGGATCGGAGCGGAGAATTATCCGCACCACTTTCATCCCTAGCAACATCTGACTTCTGGTGCCATGATGATTACCATGCTTTGAATGGAATCTAAATGACCCTCAAAATCAAAATAGATGATTCACTCATGGGGAAGTACGTATACTCCAGCAAGTAGCCAAATAAATATATGTAATCATTCTGTTCCACTATGTCACTTTGACCATGTATCTAGAAAAATATATTAGCATTTATTAGTTCACATTAATGTACTACCAAGGCATATCTCATGAAAAAGACTGTATTTGATTTGTACACATTGGTGTATTGATTTGATTTAGAAGAAAGATAAATTTGGACATGGGTCTCCTCATTCAGGGTGAATTATGACCTTAACTAGTCCATCCGTCTCAAAATAAGTGCACATTTCACATCCGAGCAGTCAACCCGTCTCAACTTTCACCAAATATACTAACATTTATTATATGAAATAAACATTATTAGATTAGTCACACCATGTATATTTATAGTAAACTTATTTAAAGATACTAAATTCAGTTCTAATTTGTAATAAATCTATTCGAACTTGAAATGTTTGAATCCTTAGGTCCAAAATCAAATGGATAATGGAGTATTTGTGCACTTGTTTTGGAACAGAGAGAGTAGGTCCAAAATCAAACTGATAATGGAGTATTTGGCACGTACGACGGCCGTTGTAGAGCCGTTTGCGTGCGGTCATTTTTACAAATACAGGTCTGGTTCACATAATAGATATCAAGGTCGTTGTCTCGTGACGCGACGATTCGGGCTCATGCCCCCATGCAAAATTAACGTCTCGACACTTGTTGCAACGTATGACTCCGACAGATCCGGTGTGGTTGTGCGGTATCAAGTCATTTTGGTAGGAGAAGGACATCGGCACATGAGAAGAAAATGTGTGTAGGCACCAGAGTTGATGAATGTGGCGTACCAAATTAAAGACAGTCGGCCATGGAGCGGATGATGTACAACACGAGCTCGATGTCGCCGCTGCCGCAGCCGTGGACGACCGAGAACACACGCTCATAGTTGCCTCTCTTGTTGTCCACTGTATAAGTGTTGTCTATTAATTAGTTGTCTTTATACGTGCATTCCTAATAAAAACTTACAAATATCACATTGTCATGAGTTTGTAAATGAGAAATGACAACTTCAAATCTTTCGCATGGATATAGGAGTGGCGAATGTGACACTACACTTTTTGTAACGCACCCATCATCATCATGACATGCATTGCCATGACGGCATGGCACTCTTGTTTGTTTATTGTGCGACACCACATATGGAAGCATATGTCAATAAGCAAGTAGGCAGATGCCATACACTCGTTGTAGAAGGTGGTAGAAGCATCGGAGAACAACCATGCATACCCATGCATGCATATGGTTAGCATCACTAATGCATGGCTAATTGATATTGAGACTGTATGTATATGTACGTATTCCAAACAAATCCTATCCTATCGCATCATCACACACTCTGATCCCGGCGTAGCGTAGTACGTACGCAGTGACAGGCAGACATGATTCCGGTCTAAACTCGATCCGAATCCTATCGTGCCCTCTGTCTCTGATCCTCCATTAACAATGGTCAAGTTGATATATGGTGTGCTGACCTGCCACGGTGTCGGCCGGGTCCGCGATCGTGCCATGGACATCTCAGTTGGGCCAGGCCCATGCTTAAATCCTCTGGAATTTGGATTTGGATCCCCCCAGGCCCCAGCGATCAGCATGGCAAGCATGAGTGTGCACACTGTCCCAGACCCAAAAAGTGCTCTCGTTTAAGTCAAACCAAATGCGCGTATAGCTGGGCCAACTCGTGCAGAATTTAGGCCCTTTGGGCTTCTTGAGACGTTCCAAGGGCCTGTTTAGAACGAAGGAATCCAAAACGCAAGAATAGGAAAAAACACAGAAATATGATATGTTGAAAAGTGAAAACCCACAGGATTTTAAAATGCAGGAATAGAAAGTTTAGACTGTTTGGAACGCAGGAAATCATAACAACATAGGAATAGGAATAAAAATGGTGAACTAATGCAAGAACTCTTTTTATTTTACTGATGACAAATTAACTGGAATAACCGGTTAAAACTGACAACAAAAAAAATGACATTTGTTACCTAGAAAAAATGGCCCTGAGTGATTATTGAAGACTCATAGATTGTCTAGTAGTATATTATTATTTAATTAATTGATAATCACTCCTTAATCCTTATTAAAATATTAATTAATTAAGTATCGATATTTTACTTGCTCCCATTTGTGCTCTCTATTCATTAACTACACCCATTATCTCTCCAGGGCGTTCTTACCTTCTTCTCTGCTCACTCTATCCAAGGCATAAACACCGCGCATGCAGCCATGATGAGCCATCCAGTAACTTTCCCTTGGTTCCGACTGGATTCTTTTTTTCCCGTGAAACATGCACACCTCGTTGCCGTTCCTCCGGAAGGGAAACTACAAATCCTGTGTTCCAAACGCACTCACAGCCTTTTTTCCTATAGGGATGCAAACCTCTAAAATTCCTATGAAATACTATGTTCCAAACAGGCCCTAAATGATTCATTTCCCTTGAATTCGATGTAATCATTCTGTTCCAGTATGTCACTTTGACCACATTTCTTGAAAAAATATATTAGCATTTATTAGTTCGCATAGATATACTATCAAACCATGTTTCTTAAATAAGGTTGGCCCTATTTGCTTGAACTATTAGCCATGATATAATGTTTTTCTCTTATAACAAAATAACATTAGTCTGTTTATCAACCACAAAAATCATCATCCGAACACACCTCCATTATATTTTGTAGATATTGGTGTATTAATTTGACTTAGAAGGAAGTTAAATTTGGTTTGAACTCTCCAAAAAGGAGGTATGCAGCTACTAGCTAAGCTTGGATATGGGACTCTTCTCATTCAGAGTAATAAGCTCATTAGATCGATTAGGTCCAAAGTCAAACGGATGGGGGCATTTTACGGTTTGTAAATGAAAAATGGCAAATTGAACCTTGCGCCCTGGATAGTTAGCAACGGGGTGGCGACGACTGTGACCTTACACTTTTGTAACGTACCCGTCGTCATCATGACATTGACATGACAACATCGCCCTTTGTTTTTTTTGTTTATATTGCGACAGCAGCACATATGGCGGGCAGATAACCCTAGTGTTGAGTTGGCCGGATGCATACAGAAGAGTATCAGTTCTCAAAGAAGCGAGATGCTATCATGCTATACAGTCGCCTTGTAGAAGGTTTGCAGGAGGACCGGAGGAGAACCATATCCATGCATATGGTTAATTAACGTCACTAATGCATGGCTAATGGAGCCTGTATGTATGTATTTATGTATTCGAAACAAATCCTATCGTATCGCATCATCAAACTCTGATGAATGATGATCCCGGCGTAGTACGTACGCATTGTGACAGGCGGGGCACGATTCCGGTGTAAGCTCCGAATCCTATCGTTTCCTGATCCCTCCATTAACAATGGCCAAGTTGATACACGGTGTCCTGAACCTGCCACGGTGTCACTCCCCTGGAAAGGGCCGGCTTCCGATCGTGCCGCATGGCCGGCCATCTGAGTCGTTGGCCCAGGCAGGCCTGTCCTAAATCCTCTGGAATTGGATTTGGATCCTCGCCACCGATGAACATGGAATGCATGAGCGTGCACGCAGCCCCAAGCCCGAAAAGTGCTCGTTTGTCAAGCCCGCTGTTGGAACACGGTTCCAGCAGATTTAGATATAGCTTGACAATGGTCCAACTATTATCATAATAAATGAGGGTTACAAAGTGGGTCCCTGGTAGGTAAGATCACAGCTACTATGGGACAACACAACACACCTTACAACAAGGGCAGGGGGCTCCTTTTATAGGCAGCTGCTCACCCTCTCACCCAAAATGACCACCTTACCCCTGAGGGAAAACCTAGACCCTAATTTCTGTCCCTATTACACGTGGGACCGGGGCCCTTGACCGTCTTCTCATCTCGGCGGCTTCACATGGGCTGCGCATTGAGTGGGCCGCCTAGTGGGCTGGGAGCCCCCATGGCCGAGTTGGGCCTCTTCTTCTCGGGCTTCTCTGCGTCTCCACCGAGTTGGCATTGTCTTCTCTTGCTCATCGGGGATCTCCGCTGTCGACCCCATGTCTCCGCATGGGAAACAAAGACAATCCCTCGGAGGCTCGACCGAGACCTTCACCGGCTTGAGGAGACCTCCTCCAAGACATTGGGAACCTCCTCCATCCTGAGGAGGTTCCTTCTTCCTGATCACCTTGGGGAACCTTCGCCATCTTGGGGGACCTCCGCCATCTTGGGGGACCTCCGCTGGCTTGAGGAAACCTCCTCCAAGATGTTGGGAAACTCCTCCATCTTGAGGAGGTTCCTTCCTCCCCGGTCATCTCGGGGATCCCCGCCATCTTGGGGGACCTCCGCCATCTTGGGGACCTCCGCCATCTTGGGGGACCTCCGCCGGCTTGAGGAAACCTCCTCCAAGATATCGAGAACCTCCTCCATCTCGAGGAGGTTCCTTCCTCCCGGTCATCTTAGGGGATCCCCGCCATTTTGGGGGACCTCCGCCGGTCTCCTAGAGACCTCCGTCGAGTCCCTGCATTTACTCGACTCATCGTGGAGCCTTAGCGTCCAATCGACATAAACAAGGTGAGTCGGTTTAGAAAATATTAATCATGGGGGGCATTTTTACCTCCGTCGCTCTACTCAAGGCCCCAACATTCCCCCTTGAGGGTTAGGCCCGGCGGAGGCGGGCCCTAGCCATCAACTCGCCCGAGCGGCGGAGGCTATGCCCCCGGCTCGTCTTTGTTGGGCCGAAACCTCCTATCTTTTAAGAGGTTAGGTTTTTCCTTTTTATTTATTGGATTCTTATCCGTGTTGATCTTGCCACAGGATTGGTGGATTCTTGGGACCATTGGTTAAGGACCGACTCGTCCCCTATATAAGGGGGGTGTGGGCAAGGATTTGCAACCCCTCTCCATGCGCCACTCTTTTTCTTTCAGGGCCTTTCTACCCCGCTCAGCCATCTGCCGCGGAGGTCCGTGGTCTTTGTGAATTTGCCTTTTGACGCGGAGTTTTTCTACTCCTCTTTTATTCCGGCGGAGGCTTCTGGGCCGATGGCAGAGCTTATTACCTATGATTTCGGTTGTAGCAAAATGACGGCAGAGATGATTTCCAATTTGGAGTTGCGTGGTTTTCTTCCTTCTGGCCGAGCCAAGCTTCCGGGCTCGGAGAAAGTCCCTAAGCCACCCAAAGGCTATGCTGTTGTTTTCAAGGATTTCTTTACCTGCGGCCTCCGCTTCCCATGTCATGATTTTTTAGGCTTGATTTTGAAGGAGTTTGAGGCTCAGATTCATTACTTGACTCCTCACTCCTTTTTGAGTCTCAGTAGGTTTATGTGGGCGGTGGAGTCCTACGGTGGTACTCCGGATGTGGATATTTTTCTGGAGCGTTATGAGTTGCAGAAACAGCCAAAGACATTTGGTGAGGATAAGGTAAAAGCTCAGTTTGGAGGTTGCACCTTTATGGCTAAGAGGCATCAAGCCGAGTCTCATCGAGAGATTTCTTGGTGTAATAAGGGTAAATGGGAGCCGACGAACTGGATGGAGTATTGGTTCTATGTTCACACCGATGGTGTGTCTCGTTCTCGGTGATGTCGGGGAAGAGGTCACGTGTTTTCCTTTGGCTTCGTGATGAAACCTATGGAATCACATACGAATCGAGGCCAAGTAATCGTTCCTCCGCTCGGAGGGATTCTTGTAAGAAAGCTTTTGCTCTTGCATGCCGATATTCGGAGGTCGCGATCGGTGGAAGAGATGATAGCCTCGATTGCTGGCCTCTTGCTAAGGAGAAACCAAAGTTCAAAGTGGTGAACGTTGAGTTGCCAGTGTTTGGAGGGAAAGCAGTGGTCCCTTGCCCTCGCTTTGGTCTCACCCTCCCTGATGGTAGGTCTGCTGACTATTTTGTGGAGGCAGTCGGGAGGAAGACGTACGACCTGCTTGGGGATGTGTCTGAACGCGAGTACCTTGCTCGAAAAACTGAATCTGGCATTATGCCTCTTTTGAACCGGGTCTTTGAAAAGTTGGGTATTTGTTATCGCTATGAACGAGTTGTTCCGGAGAAGGTCCTTCATAGGCTTGGTAAGAAGGCTTTGAAGAATGCCTCTGCTGCTGATATTGCTAGGGCAGAGGTAGGGAAGCGCAGGTGCTCTGACATTACCAGGGCTGCGGCCAAGAAACGGAACAAACTTTCTACCGAAATTGTTGGGTCTCCGATAGTTTCCGAAGAGGCTCTGTCTGATGAGGTTGAAGTTTTTACTGAAAAAGAAGACTCAGCTAGGTCTTCGGAAGAAAGGCCTTTGTTGGGATTAACGGCTAAGGTAAAGAGTGCCGAGACTCGGTGTTCTCCGTTGCCTGTGGTAGTTGGGCTGGCTGCGGCTCTCATCAACCCTTTTCCCAGTGTCCTCGATGAGTTTTCCAGCTCAGAGGAGGTCGGTGCGGGTGACGCCGAGCTAGGTGAAGGTTGTGCTTTTGTTTCTTCGGAACCTCATGTTCGGCCTCCGCGCTTGGAGGAGGTATCCGATGAAGAGTTAATACATGGTGCTCCGTGTCAGGGGACCCGTAACGTGGCTTACCATGAAGTTTCTGCCAAGGAGTCCTTGGGTGGAAAAGCCTTTAACGAGGTGACTGCCACTAAAGGTGATGGTTTGCCTTTGCATGTGTTCACTGAACTTCTGTGATTTTCCCCTTTGTTGTGTTGTTCTCTTGATTCATGCTTGTTCTTTTGCAGCTAAGTCGATCGGAGCTACTGGAAACCTGGGTCCTTCGGCAGATATCGGTCTTGGTCGTGTTGGATCTGAGCGGGTTAGCCAACCTCAGTCACCTGGCAGAGGTTCGGCTGCTTTTGCTAGTGGCACCAAAGGTTATGCCTCCGGTTTTTGCTTTGGTTTCGTTTTCCTTCAAACTTTATTTTGGTTTGTTTGTCGATTTTTTATCATCTTTTCCTTTGGTTCTCGCTAAACTTAGCGCCGAGGCTCGCGGTTTGTCTCCGCTTTTTGGCTTGGGCCATGCTAGTTCTCCTTGTGCGGGATTCGGGCTTCCGCCGCGTGCGGGGCTCACCACCGGCAAAGGTAATGCCTTTTCCTCTACGGTATTTGTTTTATTGTTTACGTCAACCGACTTAGATTTGCTCTCGGTATTTTTTAGTGGCCTCGACGTGCTCGCTGCGTGGAGCCTAAATGTCCACAATGCTTCGAATGTTATGGAGGTTGATAGGTCGACATAGTTTTTGTTTTTGCTGTTCTTTGTCTTAGTCATTGGTAACCCTTACTTCTTTGGTTTGCGTTTCTTGTTTCTTCACGAGACCACATTGGAAGGTACCTTGATAACCCGTCGTACGAACGGCCGCTCGCGCCTTCAATTGGAGCATCATTGTCTGGTATGACCCGAGCTTTTGATTTCTTAATTTCTTGTTGACATGGTCCATTTCTTTTACTTTTATCACGATACGCTTTTGTCTATGTTTTCTCTCAGACTCGCCACCTCTCCTCTTCCCTCGAGGGCCGGGTTATGGAAGAGGTGCTAAAGCGTACAAAGGCTATAGAAGCTTTAAAGAAAAAGGTTGAGGCGGTGGAAGATGAGAAGCTTGGACTCGCCGCCAAGGTCTCCGATTTGGAGGCAAAACTCAAGGCCGCTGAAGAGGCGAAAATCATCGCTGTTGAGCGTGCTAATAATGTTGCGGAGGTTGTTGACAGCCTCCGCGCTCAACTAGCTGCTGAACAGCAGACGGCGGAGATCCTCCGCAAAGAGTCTGATGGTGTGAAGAGTGAACTGGAGAGTATTAGGATTACTGGTGCAGAGGTTGCTGAGTCATACTTAGCCGCACTTGAGGAATTTGGGGGTGTTGCGTCTCCGCTACCCTCCGAGTGCTCGGCTTTTGGCCTGATGACTTGGATTAAGGATAATCTTACCAATCTATCACTCTTCGTTGGTGGTGTTTCCGATTTCGCTGCTATGACTTCCGCCACGGCAATGGTCAAGTCTTTGTTGCGCTCGGTTGCTATGATGTTGTGAATAAAGATTTTACCGTTGTCTCCGGTGTGGCGGAGCTTGGAGAGTCCAAAGAAACTGTGCGAGAAGACTCGTCCGAAGTTTTATTAAGACATTCTCGATGAAATTCGGCCGGACGGAGGCTATTGCTTTGTAGCCGATGCTACGCGCAAGGTGAGGATTGGTCTTTGGGGTCTTTATCTAGCTTTCCTTTGCATTTTTTTTGCACTTTTGTTGTTCATTTTGCTGCTATTGGTTCTTGAAGGCTCGGACCGGAGGTCGGATGCCGATGAAGCTTGTGATGAAGGGTGTTCCTGTCCTTGGAGATACGTCAAGGCCAAGCTCCGGCGGAGGCTCTCAGCCACTGTCGAAGGACCCGGTGCAATCCGAAGCTAAGTCGAGCCTTCGGCCGGAAGCCCGATCAGGGATCCAAATACGAGACGGAGGCTTTTGCCCATTCGGAGGCTGGGAAAGGTCCTGAGACCTGAGAGGACAACGTCGGAGGAGCAGATTAGGCGCCGTAGGTTGCCTTGGAAGAACTACTTTTGTCTTGCGCCGTGGTTGCGCGTATTGTGTTTGAACTTGTTGAAGATATCTGACACGAGTTTTGTGGTTGTATCGCCCTACGCATGTCTTTAAATTGGGTCCTATGTAGGTGGTCGACCTAGTTATTCTTTGGCCTGGTGAGGGCTTCAAGGGTTTTTGTAATTTATTTTACTTTGCTTTGCTTGTAATGCCCGTTTGTTGGGGCTAGAAATGCAACGACGGAATGCAACCGGTCGAGAATGCAACCTTTTTCCGTCTCGTGCTCGGGTTGCAAGAAGACCTCAAGCGGGTGTTCCTAGAGAAGGCGTCGGACGGAGGCTTTGCGGAGACAACCTCGACCGGCTTGTCGGAGACGGGGCATGTCTTGGAGGTTCTCCTCCGGGTGGCGAAGGCAGTGGCTCAGGGAGCGGAGACAACTGAGACTTTGTTTTTGGCAGAGGTTTGAAAATTGTACCCTTAGTCTCGGGGTGTTTGCTAATGTTTTAGAGGCTTTGGTGGGATTCTCACAAATGGTTTTCGGAGCCTGGTAGTTCGCTTGATGACGCTACACAACATGTCTGTCTCACAATGGTTTTTGCTAAGATATATGATTTTTGAGGCTCTCTACCTTTCTCGTCTTTTATCTCGTTGTACGCGTGCTCTCGCTTTTTCGGTGACATTCACTTTATTTCTAGTTACTGACCATGTCTTCGTCTTGGTTGGTGGAGTTTGTCGGCATGTTCTTGATCTTTGTCTTTGTGTTGGAGCATAATCTAGTTTTTCGGAGATAGGGGGATGTTACAAACTTTTACGCGGCATCCCCCCTATAACCCTTTGCGGGCCGGGATAACTATTGATGAGGTGTGGGCTCCCGTGCTCGGGTTATTTTCTTTCAAAGAGCTTATAGCCTTGAAGGTTGTACACTGGAGCTATTGGTCATTTTTGCAACCGTGGTGTTGGAATGCCTTCTCGAATTGCCTCGGACTTCGAGGTCTTTGGTGCGGTTATGCTATTTAGCATAGTTTGCGCGCCTTACTACCTTCTCTTGTTTTGCGGTAACCTTCTTCTTGTCGGTCCTGTTGTGGTCTTTCATTAGAAGTTTTTGGTCCAGTAACTCTGGTATAGACCTCCGCTAATTTTTTAGGTTCGTGCGGAGGTTGTAGGATTTCCGCTGGTAACTATTGAACCTATTTCGGCCTCTCTTTGCCTAAGCCTTTTTGTCAGGTCTTTTCCTGATTTTTGATAGAGTCCGCTTGACTGGTGGTTTTGGTGTTTGAAGAGATGGGACCTTTTTTCGGGCTTCTAGCCTACTCAGAGGTCGCTTCATATCCTTCAATTACTGATCAAGGCTGGATTTTGAAGTGATCTCAAATGGTGCATACGGCTTTTGTCGAATATTGCGGCTACATTGCCGGCCGGCCGCTTTCGACTTTTTGTGATATTGATGCGGGGTTCTTTAAATATGTTCGGGGTTGATCGATTACGATGGTTTTACCTTGTTACAAGCCTCATCTCCAACTTGGATTCTCTGTGTGAGGAAAAGAGTATGAGCCGGTTTTGGTTTTACTAGGTCCTTAGCGCGTTGTGGGCCTACTTGGCCATTGTAAATTTTTGCGGTTGCGGTTTGTTTGTTTGGATGCTCTTTTTGGTGAACTCGTTTTTTACTAAGCTTTTGTATGTTAATACCTCCGCTATGCGAAGTGAAGGCACATGCCGGGGTTCTTCCTCGGGGCTTTAGATTGGCTTTTCTAGTCTAACATAGTCTAGGAAAATGCCGTTATTCTTTTGTGCCGTATGCGCTCTTCCCTTCGTATACTTGTGATAGAAGACTTTATCTCCTATGCGAATAGGCCGGTAAAGAAGGGTTATCATTACTTTGTTAGAGGCTATCCTCGATGTGTTTCCTCCGCGTCTTGGAGGTCTTGATAAAAGAAAAACCCGTGCAATCACCGAGGCCGCATGTCGAAGGCTAGAGAAATCGCATGAAATTGCACGAGTTGATCTCCTGCATTTTTAGAGACTTTGAGTATTGCAACTTCGTCAAATATTGACTTGCTAGCCGGCGAGTCTTTCGACATAAAAAAGGCGATCTTTCACCACTCGATGCAAAAGATTGTTAGTCTCGAGACAACACAAAGTTTCGGTGCAAAAGCCTTATACGGATTGTACTTCAAAGGTAACGCAAAAGCCTTAGCAATGCGACCAAAAGCCTGGTGCCCAAGTAAGTTTGGTTCTTTTTCCAGGATTTACGTAAGAAGCTAACACAAAAGCCTTACCTCTCGTGACTCCGATGCCCAAGTAAGCTTAGGACTTTTTCCGGATTTTTTTTTGGTGGCCTTGGCCATGCAATACCATGGCTTGCGGAGGAAACATCCGCTAATTTTCTCGATCATCTTTGTTCGTGTGGCCTTGACACCACTTGGTTCATGACAGAGGATTCTCCTCGGTTATCCGAAGACCTCCGACTTGGTGGTCGGAGCTTCCGCTTGCTCGGTCCCCATTCAAATTTTTCGTTGGCTTTGAGTGCTTTGAAGAAGGGGAGGCTGCGTTCGGTGATTTGGAGATGAACCTGTTCAAGGCTGCGATTCTTCCCGTGAGTCGTTGGACCTCTTTTTTGCTTGATGGTTCGGCATGGCCAAGACGACTTTTGTTTTGTCAGGGTTGGCCCCGAGGCCCTCAGTCCGACGACATACCCCAACATTTTTCCCCGCCGACTCCAAAGACGCATTTCTCTCGGGTTTAACTTTAATCCGGCTTCCCTAAGGTTTGCAAAGGTTTCCTTGAGATCTTCTAGATGGTTTTCCGGTTCTTTGCTCACTACGGCGATGTCATCGACGTAGGCTATAATGTTTCTCTCGCAATCGAGACCTTAGCACGGCTTGCACCATTCTCGCGAAGGTTGACCTGCGTTCTTAAGCCCTTTCCGGCATTCGTATGAAACAAAAGGTACCGGTTGGGATAGTGAAACTTGTCTTCTCCTCATCTTCTTTCCTGAGCCAGACCTGATGATATCCTAAAAAACAGCCTAAGAGGGAGAATCTCTTGCACCCGGCGTCCTTATCGACTGAGGCGCCTATTCTTGGTAGCGGGAATGGGTCTTTTTTGCATGCTTTGTTCAGGTCAGTGAAGTCGATGCACATGCGCATCTTCCCGTTTTTCTTTGGGACTAGTACTACATTTGCTAACCATTCTGAGTACTTCACCTCTCTTATGACATTGGCATCCAATAATCTCTGTACCTCCCCCTTGGCGGCCAAAGTTCGTTCCTCTGACTTTTTCCTCTGCCTTTGCTTCCTTGGCTTGACGTTTTCGTTCAGATCTAAGGTATGCTCAATTATGTCTCTCCCTATTCCTTTAAGGTCTTCTCGCGACCATGCAAAGACGTCTCTATTCTTAGACAAGAGGTTGAGCAATTCTCTCCGTTCCTCCTCGATAGGCTTGCTCCGATTGTGACCTTTACGTTCGGCACTTTGCTTCATCAAGTGGTACCGTTATCGTGTCCTCCCGATCTTTCATGTCTGTTTTCCCCCGGCATGTCCGGTGGCTCATCTCGTTGCTACTTTGTGTTTGTGTTCCCGTGGGCCTTGTATATGGCTCTCTCTATGTTTCTAGCTTCCTTCGACTTCCACGAACCGTGATGATTCCGTGCGGTCTTTGGCATTTTCATGCAAAGGTAACCCATGTGGATGGCCACATTGAACTTGTTAGCGAATCCTCTTCCTAGGATTGCACTGTAAGGGTAGTATATGTCTACTATGTCAAAGGTAATGTATTCCGTTCTCGCCTTATCCCCATCTTGAAAGGATACTGGCAAGGAAGTTTTCCCGAGTGCGTGAATCTTTCTACCTCCGAATCCTATTAGAGGTGTATCAGGGGGTTGTAGCTGAGACCGGCTGAGTTTCATTTGATCAAACACACTTGCGAAGATGATGTCTGCCGAACTCCCAGAGTCAACCAGTATTTTGTTTATCTCCCATCCTGCCACGTTTGCCTTTATGACCATCGCATCGGTGTGAGGGTAACTTTCTAATCGGAGGTCCTCCTCTGAGAAACTGATCTGGGCCTTAGACCATTCTTTGTTCGGTGAGTTCCTTGTACGGCCACATTGTTTGCCAATCGGAGGTGGTCTTTTTTCTCGCCTCTTCGTTTCGAACTCCATCGCGAGCCTCCGGCTATTGGCGGTATCATTCCTATTGTGGGCGGAAAGCGAGTGTGGATTCATCTGATTCTCAACCGAAGGTTCAGCCTTCGGTATTGCGCCGGAGCAGATGGCCTGCTGCGGAGGTGCTTTGGTAGGGCATCGTATTGCCTTTGTTGCGGAGGCGGAGGTAAAGCCGCATACCGCTTTTGCTTTGTCTTTGCGACGACCGAGGTGTTTCTATCATGGAGATTTGCGGAGGTCGAGTGTTTATGTACGTCACCGTGTCTTTGCTGTCCCGATGGGCGCTTGGTTGTTGTACCGAGATGTTTGGTATTGCACAGTCGCCACGCCGCGAGAGATGGTGGGTAGTACGGTGTGCGACGTTCTGGCGGGGAAAGCGCTGTTGTTGTACCCTGGGAAACTTGGGTTGTACTGCTGATGATACTGCGGAGTGAAGGTGTGATTCACTTGTCTGGCTAGTTCTTGCGCAGGTTGCTGTGGCTGCTGCTTGCTCTTCATCCTGTCCATTGTTTCTTTGGTTTCTGGGCAGTCCTTGGTGCTATGCCCTTTTTCTTCTCCATGGAAAATGCAATAGTGCCTTCTTGGTTTCTGGTTCTTGTTCCAGTTCTTGGCCTTGTTCTTGTTGAAACTTTGGTTGTTCTGGGCTTTCGTATCTTGACCGTTCCCTGGCTCTCTGTCTGCCGGGCGCTGAGGCTGGCTGTTCTGCACATTGAAGACCTGTCTTTGCTGAGAATTCTGTCTGTCATAAGACCTGTTGTCTCTATGGCCGTTCCTGCTGGAAAATTTTTTGCTCTGGCCTTCGCCTTCATCCAGCCTTTTCCGGAGGTCATTGTCTGATCTGCAATACTTCTCAAATTCCTCATGCAGCTTCTCCACGGTGGCTGGTTTTTCCCTTGCTAAGTGGCTTGCGAAGGGCCCTATTCGGAGACCTTTGATTGCTGCTTCAATTGCGACGCTGTCCGGCACATCCGGTGCCTTTGCTCTGAGGTGCAGGAATCTCTGGAAGTAATCCATTAGCGGTTCCCCCTTGTCATGTTTGTTGCTTTGAACGGATCTGGCGACGACAAGGATTCACTTGAGAATCCTTTGAAGTTGGCTATTATCTTGTCCCTCGGGTTTTCCCATGAGTAGATTGTACTTGGGCTTCAATAGAATACCATGTTAGGCGTCGCCCTGCGGCGATGACGAAGGATTTGGCTAGGACACTTGTCATTTCCTCCCGCGGAGGCTACTGCCTCAAAACTCATCGGGAATTGCCGTGGATCTGTCTTTCCATTGTACACAGGCGTACCATGGGTTTGCAACCCGGAGGCCATGGTGCCTTCTCGGAGGCCTTCGATAGTGGAGACTTCGGATCGAACGTCCACCGGTAGACCATGATCGGAGGTGTTTCGATCCCCGAATTCCGGTGGGCATTGCAGCCATGTATTGGCCGAGCCGTGGCGTTGTCGTGGTGTTGTTTTGATTCATTGCTATGGGCTGCATGCTCGGATTTCTGCTTGCGGTATCGCCATTTGCTGCCTTATCTCTTCGGCTCTTGAGAGGTCTCGCATTGCCACGAGCGTGGCCGCTTGCTCGCTCTCGGCTGTCTCTTTTTGCTTCCATGCGTTGCCTTTTGGCCCTCGGCCGGCTTACCTCATCGTTCGGTCTTGGTCATTGGACTGGTTCCGGCGGTGGTTCATCTTCGCCGTGACCATTGTCATTTTCTTCGCCTTCGCTTACACTGCTCGGAGGCATATGTGCTTCTTGCAGACCTCCGCGGTCTGCCTCTTCGGGGTGGCTCAGGTGCCTCCGCCTCGGCGGCAGCACGTCTTCGCCGAGCGGTGGCGGCCACTACTTGCTTTCTTGTTCGTCCTCCTTGCCCCCGTACCAATAGTGGGCGGTCTTTGATGGCCGGTGCGTCTCCGCAAACGTCTTGGTGTCTTTGTCGCTCCGTCGGGCGTCCTCATCGTTGACATGGCAGCACCTCCGCCAAGGACCCGAGTCTCCGGCCCGCCGAGGCGTCTTCTAAGCCGACCCGGCTTTGTCTCCGCCACCGGCCGGTGTCTTCGCCAAACGGGCGGAGACGTCTTCTTTGCCGACCCGGCGTGGTTTCCTTCGCTAGCCTGATGTCTCCGCTGTGCGGGCGGAGACGTCTTCTCGTGGTCGGAGATGTTCTGAGGGGCGAGTAGGCGCGGTATCCGACAACGAGCATTTGACCTCTGGTTTCGTCCTCGGAGCCGACGTTGGCGGTTGCACCGGACATATGCTCGGAGGCCTGGCGGAGCCTTTGTTGAGACTCGAAGGTCTTGTGCATGACGTCGCGAGAACATGATGTCCTGGTTTGAGCCTGCGGGTTCATTGCTGTTGTCCTCGCCTCCTCCCTCTGGGCGGAGGCAGGGTGCTTCAGGTTGATCTTCTCGGCCTCCGCGCGTCGGAGGTTCTTGCACCTCCGCCTAAGCGGTGGTGCGTCTCCGCACCGCGGTGGCTCCGTCCTCTTGTTGGCATCTCGTGAGTGATATCCTCGGCCGGACACACGGGTGGGCGCCAACCGTTGGAACACGGTTCCGGCAGATTTAGATATAGCTTGACAATGGTCCAACTATTATCATAATAAATGAGGGTTACAAAATGGGTCCCTGGTAGGTAAGATCACAGCTACTATGGGACAACACAACACACCTTACAACAAGGGCGGGGGCTCCTTTTATAGGCAACAAGCTCACCCTCTCACCCAAAATGACCACCTTACCCCCGAGGGAAAACCTAGACCCTAATTTCTCGTCCCTATTACACGTGGGACCGGGGCGCCCTTGACCGTCTTCTCATCTCGGCGGCTTCACATGGGCTGCGCATTGAGTGGGCCGCCTAGTGGGCCGGAGCCCCCATGGCGAGTTGGGCCTCTTCTTCTCGGGCTTCTCTGCGTCTCCACCGAGTTGGCATTGTCTTCTCTTGCTCATCGGGGATCTCCGCCATTGTCGACCCCATGTCTCCGCATGGGAAACAAAGACAATCCCTCGGAGGCTCGACCGAGACCTTCACCGGCTTGAGGAGACCTCCTCCAAGACATTGGGAACCTCCTCCATCCTGAGGAGGTTCCTTCTTCCTGATCACCTTGGGGAACCTTCGCCATCTTGGGGGACCTCCGCCATCTTGGGGGACCTCCGCTGGCTTGAGGAAACCTCCTCCAAGATGTTGGGAAACTCCTCCATCTTGAGGAGGTTCCTTCCTCCTGGTCATCTCAGGGGATCCCCGCCATCTTGGGGGACCTCCGCCATCTTGGGGACCTCCGCCATCTTGGGGGACCTCCGCTGGCTTGAGGAAACCTCCTCCAAGATATCGAGAACCTCCTCCATCTCGAGGAGGTTCCTTCCTCCTGGTCATCTTAGGGGATCCCCGCCATTTTGGGGGACCTCCGCTGGTCTCCTAGAGACCTCCGTCGAGTCCCTGCATTTACTCAGACTCATCGTGGAGCCTTAGCGTCCAATCAGACATAAACAAGGTGAGTCAGTTTAGAAAATATTAATCATGGGGGGCATTTTTACCTCCGTCGCTCTACTGCGGCCCCAACACCCGCGACTGGGAGCGCGAGGAGGTTTGCTCAACAAGCTAACAAAGCTGGTGGTCGTCGTCCCAATCCCAACTTGGTTTCCTCCCCCATGTGCTCTAGGCCTCGCGACCGTGGACTTTGTTGGACGTAAAGAACACGAGCCACTTGGAGCAGGTTCCAGCTTCTTCCAACTTGTGCTCTCTCTGCTTGCAGCCGCGGCCGGCGTATCCAATCATGCGGCGTCGCGGAGAATTGCCTGCCAATCGGCAAGTGTAGAGAGCACACAAACAAATGCAGGGGAGAGATTAAAGAAACCGCCACTGTATCTGCCGCTAAAAGGTGGCCACATGGGCGCGTAATCCATGTCGCACTCGCACGCATGATCCCCCAATTCTCACTCTCCGGCTCTCCGTTACACTACCTCACTCGCTCTGTGGGCAGAAGCAGCGGCAGAATTTTATTTCCAGGGACAGATGGAGAGATGAAGATGACTGGCAGCAGGCACTGGACATGGCACTGGCACTGGCAGAGATTTGTCGTTGTCGTTGTCGTTGAGCACGTTCATTCAGGTTCAGCACGACCAGCCTCGATCGGCTGAGCGAGAGACCGTGCGCGCTGGCGACGATGCTTGCCGCGCCTATCACCGTCGAGCGTCGGGTTCCGAGTCCACTCGATCAGCCGGTGGCTCATCCATCCAATCCAATCGACGCCCCGGCCACTTGGCCTGTTCGCGCGGCGAGTACGTCGCCGGAGCCCTTGCGGACCGTGCGCTCCGTTCCCGGGCGTTCGTGCTCGCCGTCCCTCCCGTCTCGCGCCCAGGGCGCTCCTCTTTCTCTAGTACGCACGCGCGCCCTCGCGCAGCTTCCTGGATTGGACTGACCGACTGACTGACCAACCACGGCGCGTCGTCGGCGTAAAGTAGCGTCGTCGATGGTCGCCGGAAAACCTTTCCGAGTTTAACGCGCTGGGATCCATGCAAAAGTTGTGGAATCTTCCTGGTCCTGGCGATCGATGCTCGGGGGTAGATAGATGGCCCCGGTGCCTCCGGTGGAGCAGCACATGCTCGCCCGCGTTGTTTGGAGGACAGGTTTTGACTTTGAGTGACACCCAGAGACTTAGTTACTCCATTAAGCAATGGTTCACTTCGGCTGCATGTTTGTTGGTTAAGCAGGGAGTGATAGGATATTCCTTCTGTTTCTGCATCTCACACTCACGCCAACAACAGCATATTTGATGAATGTACCCCTACCTACGAGCCTACAAGTAGGACGGACGCCTAGTAGCTCTGCCTCCTGATTCCTGAATCGGTGAATCCGGTCCGCCGAGTTCTCCGTTTGCATTGCATGCATGTCTGTTTAGATCAGCCCAGTATCTATTTATATTTAGTCTTTTCTGCCCAGTATTTATATTTGGTCTGTGTACAAAGCAGTGGCATCGTTCGTGACAGCCTCACTAGTACAAAGTTTAGTTTTTGAAAACTTAAGACACCTGCTGCTCCTCATCAGGACTTCAAGATACACGAAGGGAGAACTTTCTGAAAACGTTATTTACTTGGCCTGCTGAAAACGGTGGTGATGACAAAGGGCGAACTGATGACAAAATTCTGAATCTCAGTGCGTGATATTGATGATAACACTACGTTCCTTGTACGAGAATCGGATTGAATACTCTGTAGCTGGTATCAGGCACTATTCAGAATGTCTGATGATACACATCGTTTGGAATAATCGCTGCAGATCTCGTCCGCGGCCGCATGCAGCGATCTTGGCAGTGGCAGGCGAGGAACACGATCCCGGGCTCGCAACGCAATCCTAATCCAACCACGGCGGTCGCGCTCCCTGATACGATACCATTAACAATGGCCAAAGCCGATACGGTCCATGATCATTGCTCGATCGTCGCAAAACTCCTGGCGAAAAGGTGGCCAAGTGAAGACGACGACACAGACACACACACACCATTGTGTTTGTTAATCCGTGGAGGGTGGATCAATGATCACCACCACCAGGTGACACACGCACGCACTGACGCACGCACGCACGCAAGCAGTACCGAACCTTTTTCTGTGTCAGAGCGTGCGGCTGTGGACGTCGCCCGCGCTGGAGAGGTTATTCGTTGGGTCGTGGAGGCACGTGCGCGCGACACGTACTACATACGAGCCAGGAGCCACTTGCAACTTCCACTCGCGTCCAACAACGCCTCCAATTTTATCCCCCTATTTGAGAAATGCAATTATGCAAAGCTGTATGAATGCCGAGAGTGGCACGTACAGGTGCACATTAGCAGAGAATAGGCAGCCAGCCACTGCGTTTGGCTCGCGAGAAAAAAGTGGCCGGGCACATGGATCCACCCCGTCACCATGTCTGCATGGTGCCCGGCTGCCCGTCGCCACCATTTGTGCGTGTGCCGGAGTGGCTCGGCGCGAATCGTTAACCTCTCTGTTACCTCTCCAACCAAGCGTCCCCATGGCAGTCGCTGCGTGTGCAATACTGCAGCAGGGCCCCGAGCAGCCGAGCCGAGAGATACTTGGGACGCCCGGCCGGTGTGGTAAGTGCCTGCGTGAGCCTGACGTACAGTAATGCATCATCTCATCGCCGGTGGAGTACACTGGAGTCCACTCCGCCTCCGCGCCCGCCCACAGACGCGCGCGCGGCCGCCGGTTCGCCCGGCGAGCGACCAGGACCGTGCCCACCGCCTACCGGCACGTTTCGCCGAGGCAAGGCAGTTTTGTATGGCGCATGCGAACCGCGAGCGGGCATGTGACGGCCATTTTATTTGTACGTACTGTCACTTGCAGTTGCAGCAGCTAGCAGCAATCTAACAGGCCGTGTTAGTCGTCGCGGGCCACCAATCGCGCGATAACAAACTTTTCGGAGTTAATGCACGGGGATCCATGCAAAAAGGCGCATGGAATCTTCCTGGATGAGCTTAACGAACCCACAGAGAGCTGGATCGCATACGTTTACGTGATTGTTAATGGCCTGTCGCAGTCTTGGCGAGCTCACGACCACATAATCGCCGGTGTTGTTTACAGGGCGGGGTTGAGTCGTAGAGACAGAACGAGGCTTTGACTTGGCGTCCCAATATCTCATACCCACAGGGCTTAAGCAAATGCAAGTCAGTTGCCATTTGCAGCCGCAACTGATTAACAATAATCCCTGACAGTGTGTTCGACACTGACTGACTGACAGCCTGCCTATATATCTTTTGCTACAGTAGGAGTACAGTACTGGGGGTCAGCTGCAGCGCAGACCGTGTTCCTGTTTGCCTGGCTGGCGGCAAGGGTACAGCCTTTACCTGACCTGACCGTGACCTCTGCGACGGCGGCGGCGGCCGCGCCGGCAGACTCTTTGCCCCCTGAATCCGGACCAGCGACAGCGAGCGACGGCCGGCTGCTGCTCCTGTTACAGATAAAGCCGGGACCCGTGCTGTGCTGCGACAAGCCTGCAACTGTTTTTCAGGTGCGCAATTGTTCCCCACTTCTTCCCACTTGTTTTTGGTTCCTGAATTTTTCCAGAGTTACAGAAAAAGACATCAGATGTTTTTCAATCGCCTATAATTGAGCAGCATCCATTTGGCAACATGTATAGAAGCAACTAGAAAGCCCAGCACAAAGCCAGGGGAAACCTTGGCTTGCTAATCATGGCCCAGTTCTATTATACTCGTAAACTAATAACCATGCCAGATTAGACCTGCTAATGCATGGGGCTGGATCATAGGATACGAGTATCTGGTGCTGTGCTGCTACCTTTTATTATAAAAACATCACAGTTCATTAGCTATACCGTACAGCTCGATTCATCTAAAATTCATCCATTGTTTAGCTCCACAGCACCTGAAAAAATTTAAAATCATTCCATCCCCGTGTAAAGTGCTACGTAGTGCCCGGATTTGAGTTTCAGGCCCCGTGTGTGTGAACACGAGCAAATGGTAGGACGGCGAATCGGTGAAAGTGTGATCTTTCCCCGTGGTTGGAAGGTCTAAAGGAGGATGGCCATGGAAGTATATATCCAGTCCTTCTCCTTTGACAGATCAAAAGGTCGGTTTTGTTATCAGGTTCAGGAGAAGGAGATGATGGTGGTGATTCTTGATCTTGACTAGATTATAGTACAATCCAGGCCACTAGCTCCCTTTCACCCATCACATGTCCCTTATTCCCTTTGCGAAGCCTTTTTATCTCCTATGGCGTCTGCACTTGTGATGCGCGGTTCGGACATCACAAGGGGATAACGCTTTTGTCTGGATGGATGACTAGTTCGGATACCTTACTTTTGTCAACAGTAATATACAAGTCTACCACAACATTACATACATGTAGCTGCAACTACAAGGCAAGTTCTAGGTTGTCTAATTAATTACACGATCAACAAAAATTTAGAAAACGCTAATACTACCAACAAACAGCCTGTCAGCTGCATGCCAACAAGTATTCTACCTAGGTTTAAGTAACACTTTTCTGACTCCTGCTGTAGGTGAAGCATAGTGTGTCCTCTTCTTTATATACCAACGTCAAAAAATTAGTACTACAAATATCTTATCCTCGCTGTTACCGAAGGAATAGAAACTTGGCGGAAAGGTTTGTTAGCAAACGACACGCTGGTAGTACTGTACTACCTTGCCTTTCATCATTTTTTTCTCTGTTTTTTTTTAGAATCATTTTTTTTTTCTCTGATGAAACGACATGCTGATAGAGTATAGTACTCCGTAGTACTGTGTTTACCAACGGAGCACAGCAGTCCAGTCCACCAATTGAGCCTTAAAAAAAGTCATCAGGACTCCAAGGGCCGGCGGCCCAACCGGCCCGGGGCCCAGGTCCGGCCCGGAGGAAAGCGACGCGACCAAGTGGAAGACCGCGTCGTGGTTAGCCCCAGCATAAGAGCGCCATTAGCAGCAGACGGCGACGGCGACCCAAACAAACCAAGAAACGCGCCTTGGAAACCAAGAGCGGAGACCGGAGCAACCGAGGCGGCCGCCGGACGCCGGCTCCGGAGCGGAGGAAGCCTCCAATCCACGGCCCCCAATCCCGAGCTCCTCCTCCCATTTCCGTTGTCCTGCCTGCCTGTCCCCTCCAAGTACCCCTCCGCCGCGGCCGAGGCCGAGAGCCATCATCCTCTGGTCCTGCTACCGCAGCCGGAGGGACGATGGCGCGTGGCGGCGGGCGAAGATCGGCGGCGGCGGTGGCAGGGGAAGAGGGCGTGGAGGGCTCGCGCAGCAGGTGAGTGCGCGTGCTCCTGAATTATCGCTGCTGTTCTCTGTTCCGTTTAGGCGGCGGTCGATCTCACGAGGCAATGGCACAGTGATCCGCTTCGGCTTAATTCTCCACCCGTTTTGGTTTTCCTCCTAGCTTCTCGATCGATTTGGTTGTGCGCGTGATTGATTGGTTGAAAGTTGAAACAGTCCGAACTGCTCTGAAAGAGCACAGGCGTGGCGGCGTCCATGTGATTCACGTTAGGATGGGTTAGATAGAAAAGAAACTCCTAAATTTCTTCTTTTTTTGGGAAATGTTGCGCTTAGTTCTCTGAAAACTAACCTTTGTTTAGCTTATATCATGCAAAATTAGCCGGAAATTAGTGCTGGATTTTTGGAAGATTCTGCATGCCTGCTTCCTTTTATCTGTTTCCAATTTCAAATTTCTGTCGGTTGGAACTTGGAAAATGAAAAAGAGCGTTGCCCCCACTGAGCTTTGGAACGAACGGACGGAGTACTCGCATTTACAATTTCCACCAGAAAAGCCCCGATTTATTGGCGCGCTGGCCCACACAACACATGCAACCAAGCGGGGTTCACTTCTTCGGCGCGTTTTTCGAACAGAAATTCACAGTCGCAGTAAACTCATTTCTTTCGGTTCTATGGTCTTTTTTCTTGTATGAAGAAACGAAGAAAGAAATTTCTATCCCTGGTTCTTTGACTCGTATAAGAACAAACAAAAATCTCTTTTTCTCCACTAGCGCAACGTTCTGACCAAAACAGAAAAGAAAAAAAAACGTTTCCCCACGCCGCCGCCACCGGGGCAGCAGTTGCTCTGAACCGAAAGGCCGCGACTTTAATGGCGGCACGTACGCGGCGGCGAGCAGAGCGGAGTTACGCACGCCCCTGCGCCTGCGGCGGCCCGGTCGGCGCAGCGCAGATGCCGATGCAGATGCAGGAGACAAAATAGGCGGCGGCGCCCGCCGGCAGCCCCCCTTCCCGCTTTCCCGATCCATGGTACTGTGCTCCTACGCTACAGTGCGCTGGCTGTTTTTACTACGGGGCGCCACCCTACTCCCCGCTAGCCTTTCGCGCTGTTCTTCGCTGTTGCAAGTTCCTCGGGATCTGCGGGCTCCGTCCGGCCGGCCCCGTGTGGGTTGTTGGTGTTCTTCTTGCTGCGTCCGTCCGCCGGGTGGGACTCCCTAGGGTGGTGCGGCGGCTGGAGGTGAGGTGGTACGGGTGTCGAGTGGTTGCCTTGTTGGTGAGCGCGGCAGGACGGAGGCGGCGGTGATTAAGATTGAGATTAACCGAGGCCTTGCCGCCGGTGGTTAGTTTAGTGGTGGGTAGCCTCTATAGCCTGGGCCTGCCGGCCTGTGCTTTCTCTGGTTTGGTTTATGGTTGACAACCTGTGACAGTTCACGGTTGTGGACCTGGTGGCCACTGCTGTACTGCTGTGGTAGTACGAGGCTAGCTACTCCTGTAGTAGTAGCATTTGCTTTGCTGTGCTAGAAATGGTACTAGTGGTCTGCATTGCTCCTCTTTTGGCCCACCGTGGCGAACTCCCATCTTGTCATTCGTAAGTAGTGTAAACAGTAGACTGCTGACGAACTGGACTTTCTGGGTCTGGGTCTCCCTGGTTTTGCAGTTCCATTTTATGCAGACCTTCATACTTTGTTTTATGTATAAACAATTTGTTTTGAGTAATTGGACTAGCTACATCCTGCTTTACTTAATAGCTTAGTCTTATGCATCTTTATTGTAAACAGAATTTACTTTTGATGTGCACGAATAAGAATTTTTTTTCAAGAGCACGACTTCACGTTGCGTGCGAATATTATCACCAAAGTTGGACATTTTCACTTGTAAAGATGTCGTCCACTTCCTATACTTTTACTGGTAGTCATTATCTGGGTGCTGCTCCGTCTTCTTCTCGCGTTACCACCCTTTTCCCTTTACCATAGTAGCCTCATATTTGCATTGTTGATTGCAGGTGACAGCCTGATTTCCCACAGCCTTCAGTGAGTGCTAGAGCCCCAGCCGTGTCAGTACACTGTTTGGTGCTGAATCAAGTTCATTGAAGATGCCAAGGTCTGAGTCAGACAGTGATGAGGTTTTCTTCGACGCGTTTGAAGATGTTCGATCTCCAGGGGAACCTTCATGCTCAGAGGATTGCAGCACAAGCGATGAGGTTTCATCAGTGCCAACAAAATTTGAGTATGAGATTTGGGCGAACGAGCCAATGAGTGTTCAAGAAAGGCGGCAGAGGTTCCTCAAGGGAATGGGATTCGAAGATTTTTTGTCTGCCAGAACAGATTCTTTCCAATGCCATGGTGAAATCACAGCCGCTGAGTCTTCCACTGACATGGAGGAGAGAACTGGCAGTGAACAGTCTTCGGTGGATTCATCTGTTTGTGACAATGAATCGGAGCTTGAAGGCGCCTGCTGCATAAGGGACACGGATAGTGGGAAGAGATATATTGTCCACAAGGGTACACAGAGCAGTATAGCTGACATGCTCAAGGAGGTTGGATCAGATAAAGTGATGTCTCTTCTGGAGTTTGAGAGCTTGCTTGGCCTCTCTCGGTCAGTGCAGAAATTACTGAGGAGGGGATATGGTAACAGTCCTGCAAAAGAAGCAAAGAGTGCTAAGAAGAAGGATGTCAAAAGCTTGTGGAAGAAATTCACGAAAAACAGAAGCTTTGGTAATATTTGCAAGTATGATGTCCATGTGAAAAATTGCACAAACAGTGTACCAACCAGAACAAGAGTTCAACATCGGAAGAAAAAATGTCTTGAATTCTCTGCTGTCTACATGGATCAAGAAATCAGAGCTCACAAGGGTTCAATTAGGGTCATGAAGTTCAGCCCATCTGGATGGTATTTAGCAAGTGGTGGTGAGGATTGTGTTGTACGAATATGGCAAATCATAGAAGTAGAAGCATCTCCAAAGTTGTATAGGGGAGAGGATCCCTATGAAAAGGTGGAGAAAGTTCAGGTCTTTAATACAAATATAGAAAAGGGGCAGAAGAAGTCACTTGCAGTCATACCCAAGAAGGTTTTTCGAATATCAGAGACTCCATTACATGAATTCCGTGGCCATACAAGTGATATCCTTGATATGGCATGGTCCAAATCAGATGTAAGTCCTGCATACCCCACATATCTTACTCAGACCATTTAACATATATAGTTATATAGACCAATCTGTTTCCATGCATCATAAGCAGATACTCCATTTTTAAATGTATGGTGCTTAGGACAGTCTAATCAGCTCATAAATAATCTAAGTAGCTTGTCTCTAAACAAAACCCTGCTAAATTGCTAACATTCTTTTTTTTTGGCTTGGTTTGACTGCAGCATCTCTTAACTTCATCTAAAGATAAGACAGTGCGCTTATGGAAACCTGGCTGTGATGGTTGTCTTGCAGTTTTCAAACACAAAGAATATGGTAAGCAGAATATCAGCAAACTATTATGAGTTTTGAAAATTTAATTCGAATCGTTGCTCAATGTTGATATCCTCTGTGTAGCAACAATGTTGTGATGATGAGAGACTTATTTGTGATTCTCAGTACATTGAAGCATAATATTTTTCCTGGATAAGAACCTGACTCTCTTTTCAATTCCTTTGTAATTGACAACAGTAACGTGTGTTCAATTCAACCCTGTTGATGAGAAGTACTTCATCAGCGGTTCATTAGATGGTAAAGTGCGCATTTGGGATGTGTTGGAGAAGCGAGTAACTAACTGGGCTGATACGCGAAATATCATTACTGCTTTGACTTATCAACCAGATGGAAAGGTGTGAATCAGATACAATTGTCATTGCGGGGTTTTTTTTTCCAAAAAAAACTTCTAACTCATGCTTTTGCAAACCAGGGTTTTGTTGTTGGCACGATTGCAGGCGCATGTCGTTTCTATGATCAATCAGGTACATTGAGATCTTTTTTGTTAATGTAATTTCACTTATGTTGGGTGTTCCAACTTTCGTGTGTAATAGTAAATCATCATAATCGCCAAATATGTTTACCAACAATTCAGTACTAAGAATGAGCTGTTCATTTTCCTTTTTAGGTGAAAGCATCCAGCTAGAGAAAGAATTGTTTGTGCAAGGGAAGAAAAAGTCAGCTGCCAGTCGGATCAACAGTCTAAAGGTTTATTTCTCCCTTGGTTCATACTAGTATTTTTTGCAATTATTAAATCAGATCAAATCGCTAATTTATGACCACTGCTTTTCAGTTATGTACAAGCGATTCCAATGGGATTATAATTACATCAGGAGATTCCAAAATCCGAGTCGCCGTTGGTGAAACTATTCAAAAGTTTGAAGGTAGATTCACACAGAAAGTAGAAACTCATCATGTTTCAACCATGTTCCACCTCTTGACTTGTGGAAGCTGATAGATGCTGTTGCTTTTTATACAGGGCCTTGGAAGTCGAAGGCTCTATCATCACCGTCTTTGACATCAGACGGCAGATATCTTATATCTGCTGGCAAAGATTCCAATGTCTATATTTGGAACTTCGCGAATTCTGGAGATGCAAAATCAGTTCATTCATGTGAGCTGTTCTTCTCCAAAGATCTGACTACTGCAGTACCATGGCCGGGAGTGCACCAAGATGGGCACACGAAGCCTTCCTGCCTGAATGAGAAATCACCCAGCGCACCCATCTTGCGCCACGACGGGGAGTGCCAGTCTCCTGGGCCGTGGTCGTTCGTGGACAGCAGCAAGGGATCAGCGACATGGCCTGAGGAGAAGTTGCCTTCTCCTGCAAAGCCTGAAAGCAGCCCGCAGCTGAGCGACTGCCTCTCCATGATATCCGCCGCGTGGAGCACGGTCATCGTGACCGCCAGCCGCGATGGCGTGATCCGATCTTTTCCCAACTACGGATTGCCCGTCAGATTGTGAGCTTCAAGCCTTCAAGACCGGTTTTAGCTTTGTCACTGGAGCAGCTGTGGTTGGTTACCCGCTAACGTTATGAAGTTTTTTCTCCTCTTTTTTTCTGGTCAGAGTTACTAGAAATTCTTTTTGTAACATTTGTTAGATCATGAACTTCTCATGGAGAGGTGATCTGTAGTCAGTCCAAGTCGAAGCACTTGCGCTGTTTTTTGCTGGATGGTTGTTACAAGGTAGAAATATACAACCGTTCGGTTATAACTAGTTTAGTATGAAGGTGGCCTGCGCCTGTAGCGCAGGTTTTTTTTCACTGACACCAGGATGTATTAGTTGGAAATATTTTTAAATAGTTTGATTAATTGTTTTTGTTGTGTAATTGTCTTATCTCTATGTGCACCCACTGTATCTATCAATCGGCTCAAATTCCTTATTGTCTCCCCCCCCATTCATTTATATACTGTGATTGTAAGTTTTCTCTCGATGAAACTAGTTTTCAATAGAACAGTCGGCTGATGATGGCATGGCCTTGGATCTGGCTGATCTCAAACAGAATCAATGTGGCGCCTTTCTGTCCATGTTCTACGTGTAGAGCGTGGACCCAAGCAAGACTCAGAACCAAGTCTTGATGTTTCGTCAGGTCAAGCCGGAGAAGGCAACAACACCTGTACTGCACCGACGTCCAATCCAGCCATCCTGGATCCAGTGAGGATATCATGGCCGGGAGCAATCGCTTGTCAAACTCAAGGCATTCAGGTCCTCCGTCCCTCCGAGAATGAGATGAGACCGAGACCGAGACCACCTGCGTTTTCTCCGCAGGCTGCAGTCATCTTTGCGGTGGTTGGGACGGGAGGGACGCGCTGAGCCGCAAAGCCGAGTGGCGGCATCGGGAGGACAGCTGCGACCGCGAGTGAACGCGGGCGAGCCGCGCGTCGGCGTCGTTGTTCGCTTCATGTCCCACGGTGGTCGGATGGCGTCACCCTGCTCCGGCCATCTTGGACCCACCAAGCTTGCGATGCTTCTGACGTCAGGAATTTCCCTGTAGCAATAATTCTGAAGAAAACTGCTTCTGAATGTTGTAGTAGTAGTGTTTTTCGTTGTGGGGGGAGATGTGGATGGAGAGATTCTTTGCTCCGTTGCGAAGGCACTGTGGTTTTTTTATGCTGCTGGATGCACTACGATAATGGCCATTGGCCACGATTTGGAGGCGCTGCGATCGTAGATACAGGTCAATAGGTGATGGAGGATACACCACGATCGGCCGCATTTGGAAGCACTGAACCTGTGCAGACGTGCAGTTCCTTTGGTGGGATCGTTGAGGACAGTTTGTCAGTTTGACAAGCACAACACGACGGTAACGACCACCCTCAAAATGCGGCGGGACTTAAAGGCAGCCGCCGCCAGCCAGTGCACTTCCAGCCGCCTCACTCCACTCGCCTAGTTCCGCCATGTGCGAACTAAATTCACCACGTGCCACCATTTCAACGCGACAACGCTTGGCCCGTGTAAGAGCATCTTTCCACCGTCTCACAAAATGTTTCATTCCTAATACAGAGCAGAAGGTATTAGTGGCCATTAATACAATTTTTCTTTATTGAAAGAATTGCAATATATACTTTTTTTTGGAACAGAATTGCAATATATACTTAACATGTAGGCCTTGCACGTCAGTGCCCACTCCCACCATCTATTTCCGTCCCCATTGTGACCTCCTCCAGTGTGAGTCTTTTGTATCATGCCTTGCGCGCCGACTTCCAACGAACGATCAATTGCACAGGAATCCAATCAAATACCTGGAAGGAAATCCCACCGTGACCAAATTGTGCTCCGTGTACGGCCCATCCTGCACCCTCCCTAATCCCAATATGTGTCTGCGTGGGTTGGAAGCAACACGACGGCAGCAAGCAGTAGGAGTGCTCGTGTGAGG
This sequence comes from Themeda triandra, assembly GCA_018135685.1. Lineage (NCBI taxonomy): Eukaryota > Viridiplantae > Streptophyta > Magnoliopsida > Poales > Poaceae > Themeda > Themeda triandra. The sequence continues at coordinate 2,825,332 of JAENPR010000005.1, read as the reverse complement.
TGACGTCTTCGTATTCCTCTCTAAGATCTGATGTCCTCCTTCTTTGCACCGAGCTCCCTAGTAGGTGCCAGCCCCAACAACACTAATGCATGTGGTTGAATCGCACCGCGACTGCTCAGCGCCATCGCTTGGCCCATCCATGTCCTCGACTAGATCCTCCTCCCCACCGTGGCGGCCGTATCTCGACGAATATGATAGCCGACGCTGACAATTGTGATCATGAAGATTGCAGTTTGCGGTGGCATCATGTTGGGAAAAGAGGCCGGAAATCAGCAATTGTGGTGGGCCCAGGCTATTGAGGGATACAAAATCTGTCTTTTGAGTGGAGATGGAAGAAATATTAGTAAGAGAGCTATTGGGGATCTGCTGGAGCAAGAAAAAGTAACGTCTCCCCCAAAATGACAGTTGTATGGAGGACAGATGTCGTTTTTGGGAGTTGTCCGAAATGCTCTAAGCGTGTTGTTGTGAATTCTAAAAGGAGTACTTCTAGTATTTTCTACCCATTTCCTCTTAAATGAATAGCACAGGAATAGGAAAAAACAATAACTTGCAATAGGAATTACAAAGAGTATGAAGATCAGGGAGGTTTTGTTATCATGGTTTCCACGTTTTCTCTTCAACATTTTGTTTTTTCTTCTTTATCTTCACTCATGCATAAAAATTGCTATGTGTATGTGGTGAGATGGAGTTGCTGTGTGTATGTGGTGAGAGGGATTGAGGGGTCCTATTGTCTCCAACGACCTATAGATTCATGCATCACAAAGAAAGTGCAGGGGAGCTTCATCTCAGAGAGAATCGTATGATCACAAGTGAGTACTGTATGATGGTGAACTGCGCCACAGCGAGATCCTTTTTGACAGACCTTGCTGCAGCCCAAATCTTTCTGGGAGCACGTGCCAGCTCCAGAAAGCAGCCTCCTATCCGGCGCGTTCACATGCGAAGCCCACTGACACACACACTGACACATCACCAATTCCTCCCTTTTTCTCGAATTGGGACGTCACATATTTATTTTCTTTATGGTAATTCTTTTATTGTTTGGAGAGTATTAACTTAATAACATTTTGGGCTTAAAAATGTCAAAAAATAAAGATGATTTTGCTCCTGGGCGCCGGGCTGGGCCCATATCTATAGTATAAGATTACGCGTCCATGCAGTATTTTTTTAATTAGCTTCTTATTCTTTGATTAACATGGGCCACTTTCATAAGCAAAGGGTAAATGAGTAATTTCCAGCGAGCGCTAATATGTCATAGAAATTCTAAAACATCAGGTATTGTGAGATGTAGAGAGTAGTAGTTTATTGTTTCTGTTTCCTCAAAACAATTTTTTTTTGAACTCCAACGTCATGGTTTTCCCTTTGTGAATTGACATATACCAAATTTGTCACAACACAAAAAACAAAAATGTCTAGATGTGTTGTAGAAACATTTCTAAATGGTAAGTTGGGTTACCAGGTGACTAACATATCTCAAGTAGATTGGGGATCCCCCATCACAGTATATCTAAGTTTATCCTAAGTCGTACTTTTAAAACTTTGATGATAATTTTTTTTATAAAAAATACATTATTTTAGACAAAAAGCCTAAAAATGAAAGTTTTTTTTGGTTTCAAAAAGGAATCTAATGCAAATCTAGTAATTTTTAGAAAAAAACTAACTTAAAATAAAATAAATCTAGATAGACCTATATATAATTGTAATACGAGGAAGTATCTTTTTGCCCTTTTAATAGACGCATTAGTTGGCTCTAGATTTGGGGTGACAATCGACAACCCACAAGTAGGGAGAGCACCACACTCGTGTGTGTGAGTTCGGTTACAAGGCACCAAGTCAGCATGACACAATGATAAGCTCACCATCATCACCACCAATCTAGTGAAAGAATTAACAAATCCTCCATTAAACAAACCATAATCACTCCCTTGGCCTACACTACTACACAAGAGGTGTAGTAAATCCAGAAGAAATAAACAACGCCATGTGCTGGTGCCGGCCGGCCGGCCGGATCCTTCTAGTAGTCTACTGCTCCTACCGGAAAACTTTGTGCATTGCATTCTGTTCTCACGCCCTTTCCCATCACTCCCCCTGCTGCACTAATCAATAATCAAATTAGCATCAGTGCCCGGGCCCACCAACTTGCCCCTACCCGCCAGAATTAATAGAAAAAAAATGATGTTACAGGGGCGAGCGAAAGAAAAGGCGTGGAAAAATGTGGCAGAAAGTTTCGGCCGCCGCCGCTGCTGCTGCATCTGTCCGTCTTGGACGGGAGCGGCGGCGCCGGCTGCCGGCTGCAGTGGAGGGGCGGCGGGCGAGCAGCGAGCTAGAGATCCGGCAGGCTGCCGAAGAACTCGGCGCAGGTCGCGGGCGACGGCACGGTGGGCGTGGCGAGGAGGTTGCGCGGGCTGGGCACGAACGGGTCGGAGTAGTAGGCCGGCGGCGGCGGCGCCCGGGACCCGCCGTTGCTCGTGGCGCCGCCCCCCGGGCCGGCGCCGAAGCCGCCGGACGACGAGGCGCCAGCTGCGGCGGCCCGGAGGATGGGGCTGAGCTCGTTGAGCCAGCTGATGCCGCTGGCGTCGAACGGCAGCGGCGAGAACAGCCCCGACACGGCGGCGGGCGGGAGCGAGGTTGGTAGCGGGGATAGGATGCTCGGGTGCCGCGCCAGCGCCGGGCCCAGCACCGCCGCGAGGGTCCCGTCGTTGTTGTCGTCGCCGCGGCCGCCGGTTTGTATGGAGACGAGGTCGTAGGAAGTCGACGCCGGCGCGGAGGGGGGCGTGGGCCCGCGCACGGACCGCTCGATGGTGGCGAGGCGCGCGGCCGGGGACATGGCGGCGGAGGGGGACAGCAGGAGCTCGGGCGGCAGGAACGCCTGCCCCAGCAGGGCGGAGTCGTCCGTCTCGTACTGCTGCTGCGCGTCGGGCGGCGGCGGGGGAGGTGTGCCGCCGGATCCGCCGCCGCCGGGGCCCGTGAGGCGCTGCACGAGCGCCATGAACTCGCTGGGCTTGGCGTGGATGACCTTGGGCGACGCGTCGTAGATGATGACGGGCGCCCGCGCCGGCCCGGGCTGCTGCTGCAGCTGGTGGTGGTCCCGCGGCCTCCCCTGCCCGCCGGCCGCGGCAGCCAGCGCGCCGGGCGGGACTACTCCCGACGACGCCCCCGACGCCGAGGGCTTCTTGATGGCGTGCGACTCCATCCGGACGTTGAGCCGGGGCGGGCGCGGGCCCTGCAGCTGCCGGCGCGGCGTGGTCGGGGTCGACCGCCCCGACGACGACGGCGGGTCCATCCCCCCCTGCTGCTGCTGCTGCGCCGCCCGGTGGTGGTCCGTGTCGGCGGCGTGGGCGTGGCCGTGGTGGAGGAACGGGGCGCAGCGGGAATCGGGCCGGGAATGGGAATGGTTCAACATGGGAGGAACTGGTGCTGGTGGAGTGCGTGTGGGCGTGGGAGCTCCGCGAGGCAGCAGCAGAGATGGGAGAGTGAGAGGGAGGGGAGGCCAGGTCAATGAGACGTGTGGGTTTTATTACGGCAGCACGGCGCGGTGGGTTTTTTTTTTTTTTTACGGTGGTTCTTGGGTGCGCGCACGGTGTCGGATGTGGAGGAATCGGCACGGACGGCAGTGGACTCGGCTCGCCTCGACTCCGCGTGGCCGGTCCGCCGGTGCACTTTTTTATACGCCGGAAATGGTGCACGCGACGCGCCGGACGGGACGGCGGAGAACTCGTCCTGCGTGGACTCCACGCGGCTCCGGCTCCTTTCCATCGGGAGCGGCCGGCGGCAGGCAGCGGGCGTCAGTTGATCAGCTTGATCGACTGTAGGAGTATGTGCACTGCACGTCCATTCCATTTGGAAGCGTGCCTTGCATCATTTTGCGGTGTTGCGTTGCTGTCTCTCTCTATGTGCACTTGGCTCTGCGTCCGACTGGCATGAGCATGACAGATGCAATGCAAGGCCGTGCAATAGGAAGCATTCGTTGTACGGAGTAGTATCTTGATGCTATACTATACTCCGTAGTCCGTACGCCTGAATGGGCGAACCTGACTGATTTGGTTAGCCCTTGTTTAGTTTATCAAATTCTCTCCCAAATTCCACTATGCAAAAAGAAGATTCCCATCACATCAAAACGTGAAAATGTCGGCATTTGTCGTAACTAAATATAGATGAAATCAAAAACTAATCGCGATTTTGTTGTCTTTCTGCGAGGCGAATATTTTAAGCCAATTAATCAAAGTTTGGATAATTTTTTGTCAAATCAAATGAAATCTTCTGACGGTAAATACACTGATCTTTCTCCCAATTTTGGACACCCCAAATTGAGGATCTAAACAAGGCCACAGCAGAGTTATTTGCAGGTTGAACGGGTCCGTCGGCCGTCGCCGGGCGACTGTACGACAAGGAACGTACGGCATCGACCATAGTGTTATTTTATTTTACGTCAAGATATGGTCCTTTTCATGTGGACTCGGCGACTGTTTCTAGTTTTAGACACCACTAGAATTCCAGCCTCTCCCATTGTTGGCTTCTGACGAGAATAATCCTCAAACGTGATTGGTCACCTGCGTATACTCTAGGAGACATGTGATTGAGTCCTCAATGATTTATTACTGTCTTTGTGACATTGTAGCCTTAGTTTCATCGTGCAAGAAAACTTTTCTTATGCTCTCTGGTTTACGTAGGTTTCACACGTAATTGGAGTTATGCATTAGCTAAGCATGCTTGTACATCAAGCCAACTTATCAGTCGTACTACAGCTTACTTCCTCTGAAATCAAGCGAACAACCTCTGGTTAGCTAGGCCTAGCACATGTCGTAACATGTAGTGTTGATTCACATTTATATCTTGCCGTGAATGCCCTTTCGGCGTCCCCATGGACTGAAGCTCATTGGATGCGACCATATGTTCTTGTTTTCCGAATACAGAAAAAATTCAAAACCCAGAATACACTACTATATTATAATAGGGCGGAGGGAGTACTAGCATAGCAACTATATGTCGTCGACACCATCTCAGCATGTCAAACGAAGCCTGATTTCGCTACAAACCAGGCTGAATTGATACACAAACTAATCGTGTCCTTATTGTTCGGTAGGGTTTACGCAGCGAAATCCAGCACACGGATTCTGCGGCGGGGTCGGGCGATCTACTGAATATCGGTAGGAGATACTATTGCACATGCATGCATCTGGCCGCGCCCCCGCGTCCCATTCTCAGCGAGCATCACATGACCAGGCAACCGATCAGAGGTTAGTAGTCCCTGCATCTGCAATTCAGCATTTTAGAAGACGACGCGAAAAATGAAAGAACCACTTTTCGCCCTGACAACCGTGGAGGCTGGAACTTCACCTTTGTAAAAGGTTGTGGCCTTCCCATGTCGTGAGTCGCGTCCACGGCATCAGAATTGGCAGATGAGTCGGCGCCGGTTGGGGTGAGAAGTGGGCTGAAATTAGGTTGGGTCCAGGCGACTAAATGTACGTAAGTAGCCTTTAATTTCTAGATTAATAAAGCACACATTTATTTATAAATTTAACAACATATTAGATGGTTATATCACAAATGAAAAAATAGTGGATTATATAGATCATAAAGTGACAAAAGAACAATGTACCTTGTGGTTCACATTTACACACACGTATGATGTATCTGTGGTTATGACATTCCAGATGATTATTTACAAACAAAAAAATAGTAGATTTCCCTCGTTCTACAATGAGAGTGCATATATAATAGTTAAGAGCGAGGGGCATTATGGAGTTTGGTTTGGGGACTCAACCCGTTTTAGAGGGGTGATGCATCATAGTCCATTTTCAAAAACTAATACTAATAAACTAATACTATGATCTCATTCCCTATACTAATACTAATAAACTATTAATTTATGAGGAATGAGATGATGATAGATCAGCTCAATCTATTTCAAAAATCAAACAAACAAAAGTAGAAAGTCAGATGATAATGGACCATTTCATCATTACTTAATGAAACACTTTTTTTTTCCGTTATGCTATTCGGTGTGCATATAGAATTGTGTGTGTGTGTGTGGGTGGGTCCATTTTAGGTCTCTCAGCTTTCGTGAAAGTCTGCTTTTCTTCCCTGACCCGGTTATGAATGATTATGAAGACAATTTTTTATTTTTATTTATTTTGATTTATTTTTAAAAAATCATAGTAATTTAGAAAAGAAATCATAAAATAGAATTTAATTTTGTTGGACTCTACATGAATAGATCTACAGAGCGAACATACAATATGGTATGCTCTAGTAGTTTTGTTGTAACTTTCAGTAATTAGTGGAATAATTGATAACCGTAGTTTATGTGGTCCAGTTATAGTGAAATTTATATGGTGGGCTAATTGTTTTTTGTTTGAACTATAGTAAGAATTTCATACTCATTGGATCATGTATAACTCAATTATAGGTTTATTTAAATTTAACAAGCATAAACCTAAAGCATACTATATAGGCTGTCTTTTTTTTAATGGAAGCATGTTTTTGTTTTTCTTTTGAGACAATTTTTTTTTAATGGAAGCATGTCTTGTTTTTTTAATGGCAGGGCACCTAACTGACTTAGCCGGCCCATGGAAACACCATGTTAACGTAGAAGCCCATAGCCTAAAGGCCCATACGGTGACGCACACTACATTACTACACTGAGCCAAAATCAGGCTGAGACAATGCCTAATGGAAGGCCCAAGCCCATACGGTGATACGGAGAAGGCAATGCACACGTCTCATCATCGCTTACCACTCGCTTGTATCCTATCCTGTAGGGCCTGGCCTGGGATAGAAAAGCAAACAGAGAATGGGATGGGCCATGTGTTCTTGTGCTGGGCTTGTTGGGGAGGCCCATTGGCTTGACTATCACGCTCTGCTTCCCTTCGATGGCAGTCACCTCTAGAGTCTTTAATCGAAAATGCAATATAGGCTTATCTCTCCTTATACTCCAACTTCAGTTTCTTTTCCAGGGATGACTCATTGACCTCAACAACATAGGCTTGCTCCAGGTTACTAGCATAATCTTTCAGTTCAGAATATGCAAAAAAGAGCTAATTGATCTCATTAAAAAATAAGCAACATTTGGCCAATGTACTTATCTTTGACAGAGAATTTGAGGTCAAAATATTCACAAAAGTTTCCTAAAAATCAGTAGTCCTCCCTACTGGATTAGCATTATATAATACCCCTTAATCTTAACAAGCAAGTCTTTGCCTCTGTTCAACGCAACAAATGCAGCTCGTTGGACCTGATTAATTACCCAAGGATTGTTCCTATTTGACAAGCATTGTCATGAAGAACGCTCGTTACTAGTAAAAAACAACTAGATAGTGTGCATTAAATCTGTGGATCGACTCCAATCCAAGTCTGAAGTCTCAGAAAAAGAGCTCAGCATGCCTGGCCCTGCACGCAAATGATCAGCTCGATCGCAGTCGGCAGTTCGACGTACCGGTCGGTCGGAGTCAACCCTGATCTCGGTCCATCACCGACCACGCGATTCGAATCCATCGACGACCACCTGCATACAGCTCACCCCCATGATCGACCGACGAGATCGACGCGCGCACCGCGCGTTCAGCTTTAATTTCGTCAACACATGCATGCAGCCAATAATGGACTTCCATGTAGACCCCCTGCATGCACCGTCGTCATGTATATTATTATTTAAATCGAAGGCAGCATGTATATAAACTTATTAACTATATTCTTCAGCGTATACATTTTCTTGTTTTCGATCTGCTTCCTTCCAAGGGAAATTAAAGGGCGGGCCGAGGAGGTTGCTGCCTGCCGGAGCGATGCATCCGAAGACCGAGAGATATTCCGGTGATCGTCGTCGTCAGATGCCGCGCCAAACTTGCTTGACATGCATGGGAAGGACGCCGCTGTTGCTGACTCTGGACGGCGTATATATCATACCGTACGACTTGGATGTCACAAGGGAATACTAAATGCAAATAATTGACTGAACCTATTCAAACAAAGCGTTAATTATTTGGTTATATATATGTCGATAACAACTTGTTCTAGAGTTTTAGTTTGATGGAGTGCCATTTGTCGGCTTTGAACTGCGGGATCTAGCAACAATCTGCACCAGAGTCTTGTCTGCCTCTAGCCCTCTATCATTGACAGATGCGACAGTAAGCACGGAATAAAGTTAATTAGGAAAAGGCAAAACAAAAATCATGCCAATGTACGTTGAGCCCGCTCCTGAGACCGTTGATGGGTCGATCATGCAAATCAGGTCTTCTCCACGGCTCCACTGACCTCGTCTGCCACCCCTTCGCCCTTTGACTTGGGGCCTCCTCTCGCTAGCAATTACCCTGTGTGGCTTCCACCACAATCTACATGAGTTATTTTGTAGTCAGTTTCGTAATTTCCCCTTGCATTTTAATCTTATATGGAATGCACAATTTTCCTGTCGATTTGGTCATAACCGGCACAATTATTGTCACCCACATGGCCACATGGGTATTAATTTAGTCTCCAAAAGTGACTACTCTTGATGAGTTGATTAATTCTTTAAACAAAGATCATCTACATTTACTCCTAATCTAACATCAATCTAATCATCACTTACCTTTTATTTTATTTCTCCTCATTTGTCAAGCTCACTGAGCTTGTTTCTTTCAAAAGGCGGCAAAAAGCTTTTGCTGAATTTTTATTAGACGAGAGAAAATTAAAGGAAAAACAATTACAAACAATCAACTACAGCTCAAAAATACCACTCTACTGAATACAACCAAAAGGAGACCATTCCAAACACACCCTCCTGGCCGAATAGTGCCAGGTTACAAAAGGTTAAAAAGTAAAACACTGCTCTACTGGCTAGTCTCGACATTTGGCTGATTGGCCCACCGTAATTAATCGAACTCCTCTTTGCATATAGGAAAGCCACCCCCCTTGGTTGTAAGCCTTTGTTTTGTAAAGTTCTTCTATTCCTCAAAAAATAAATTATGAAAGCCTCAAACTTCCTCCTGTTGGATCTCGTGATCTTTGGTCGACATCTTCGCCAATAAATGTGGAGAGATCCGTTTGCTCCTACTATATCTATTATTGAAAGCCCATACCAAGATTTCAAAGTGGCCATACTTGATGTGAGAAGGGTGCAGTCCTTGCACAAGTGCGTGGGCGTTTCTAGGTCATTAATAATCCAGAGTTTACATATCGGGTCATGTGGCCAACTGCTGTTCATAAAATTGTTAGCTGTGAGTATCTTCTTTTCACTCGAGGGCTGGGACCTGGGAACCAGTACTGGCGGTTCTAAACGGCTCTCTACTGGCGGGGGTCCGTACCGCCATTGTTAGTCGACAGTATAAATAAATGATTGTACAAGCGGCTATCTTGGACCGCCACTACTAATTGATTTCCACGGGAGGCTGCTTTACAGAATCCGCCTCTGAAGAAGAGTTATAGGCAGGCGGTGGCCAAAACTAACCGCTTGTATATATAGATTAACACGAACGGTTCTAGTTGAAAACCGAATGTGGAATTATCTGTACGCAGTCGTACCGTATACGTGCCCGCCGGTGTAAACTGATTTATACATGCGTTGGTTAATGCACGCCTCCTCTGTAATACATTTTGGCACACACGATTTGATACATAAGCCGTCTCTGCAAATTGTATTTAAAATTCAAATTTTGGCGCCAAATTGCCGCGCTAAAAAGCTCCAGGAGCAGTTCTTTCGACGAACCGTCCGTGTTATATTCAAAATTTCAAATTTTAGGGCCACATAATTTCCGCTCCCATATAATTAATCAACAAAGCGACTGCAAATATTAACATGTACAAGCAAAATAAATATTAAACTCAAGCAATTATAAAACAATGACCTTCTGCTTTTGCATATATATTGAACAGTTTAGTGGCAGTTCGATTAAAGACTACTAAAAATCCACCATACCAAGATGAACAAAAGAGTTTTGCTTGCTACTAAAAATCTTCATGGCTATCCACCATACCACTGATGAACAAAAGAGTGTTGCTTGTTACTAAAACTCCTCATCCAGCATGTCTACAAGTTCTTTGTACTCTAGTTTTGCTAACTCACCATCTGGGTCAAAATATTTTCGATCCTTGCGAAGTACTTCTTTCATGATGAACCGGCTCAATTCATCCACACGCACTCCATACATGCGGTCTTAGTCAGTTGAGGGCCCCTTTTGCTCTGTACTGGCGTCTTTAATTACGAACCGCCTGTAGGAAAATGGGTGCCGCCTGTACAAATTTCCCAGCGTACTAGTGTTTGTAACAAAGTCCTCGCAAAAAATCTGCATTTTGGTTCGTCTTTGGCTTTCCAAATCAGCATGATCCTTAGCTTGCTAAATGAAACCTTCTAATTGTATGTTATATGCACTTTTGGAGGTATACTCGCTCCCCATCTGTAGTCCAACGCCATGTGATGGTATCTTCCCTGTTTCTTCCCAAAGTAAGATATATTCCTGTATTCTTCCGGCGTTAGTATAAGCGTGATGTGTGAGATCCATTTATTTTCCTGTAGCGCCTTTTGGACTGCGATCTTTTTCCTATTGGCCCTTTTTAAGCTCCCTCAAGGGTATTGGCGCATTTGCAGAAAGTGCAGGCAAGTGGGCGGAGAAGCATGCATGAGCGGTTGCTAGCAGGTGCGTGCCATCTGCCATCTTCCACTTAAATTGTTTATCACGTGGCACATGTGTCTGCCTTGAATGGCATGCTGTTCACACCTCCCATTCCTTTTATTATGTGGAAATGTACCCACCTGGCATTGAAGCATAATGTGTGTTTTTAAATCTACTAATGTCGTCTGGCCAAAAACATTATACTCTATACCATTCCAATCATATTTTATTACTTTAGTGTTGTCCTAAGTGGAATCCATTTTATTTTCTTACCAAGTTTCAAAACATATATAAACATCCACAAATTCACATAAATTGATGCATAAATAAATTAATGAAAATAATTTGATGTTGTAGCTGTTAATGTTTTTTTTACTATAAAAGTAGCCATTCTATTTTTTTGACACAGAGTAAACTAATCAAGTGAACTATAATTTGGGAGGTAAGGATCACATAATAATAGTTATAAAAGCATTATTTATTGTGCGTGCATATTTCTGCCCCCTATGTGCAGCAGTACACTGTGTGTGTTGAAAGATGCAGGAAAGTTTCCTTTCAGAAAAAAAGATTTCCTATAAGAACAGCCTCCTATGGTACAGATCCATGGTACGGTAGATTATGCTATTGCAAGTTATATCCTTTGGTAATAGATGTATATTACAACCTATATATGTTATATAGAAACAGTATAGGTCTTGTTTAATTGCACTGCTTGTTTTCATCTCAATTCACATGTATAATGAGAGATGATTATAGTAGAAAATTATTTTTTTTACCTCAATTCAATACAAGATTGGATTGAGCAAATCATCAGCTTTTGGACAGCTTTATGTCCAACCACCAAGATATAGTAATAGTAAGAACATCTCTTACCAGTCTGTGGATTGCAAAACAAAAAAAAAGGTAAAATATTGCCCGATGGAGTTTATCAAAACTTCCCACCAATACTACCGGCCACCTTCTGTATAGTATTTATAATTCGTTTTGACAAGGTTTGAGTCAAACATTGAGAATATAAATCATCAATAACTTAATTATTGAGTTTAAAAATATAAATAAAAATTTTACGAATAGATTTATTTTAAAAGAAACTTTCGTACAAGTACACATATATATCATTTTTTCATAAATATTTTAGAGACTGTGTCACTGTCCTAAACGACTTCTAAACGACTTCTAATTCCTGTACAGCAACGACGTTTCAACGACTATTCACCGGTGCTGATCAACGTACGGTATATAAACAACGACGTACGTAGCAGTCTAACGACGACCATGCATGCATACATTTCTACTTTTATTTTGCTAAGATCCGACCAGGTTAGGCTAATCCGATCGATGACAATGACGATGGCACAGAAAGTTGGAACGGAACAGATAGAGTAATCCATGAACGACATGTGGTAGCGTAACGTGACGTTTATAAATATGCTATAAAAACACAGAAACTAACGAACGCTAGGTCGATTGCGTTGAAACGTGAGGTGGGTCAAATGCCTACGTAGCTCGCGGTGCCCGTTGAAAAGGATGCAACTGTTAGTGGTTGCTCCTTCCCCGAAACAGACAGTGTCCCCGAAATAAATATTATCAAGGATAAGTACATATTGGACGACTTGTGTTATACTAGTACAGTATATATATTGCTCTTTCCACTCGTTATGGATATTAAGACCCTGTTTTGTTCACCTAGTAGCTCCGAAATTTAGTCTCATTTACTAGTTTTTAGTAGCTTTTAAGTTTTAACCAAATATCTCTACAAAATAAGACTAAAAGGACTTTAGTCCACTCTAGCAGCTTTTAACAGTCTTGGCTAAAAGGGACTAAACCATTTAGTAGCTCCTAAAATTTAGTAATCCAAACCAAACACCACCTAAGTATGTCTATGCTCCAAATTATAAAATGTTTTAACTTTTATAGATTTATAGTTTTGTAAATTGCAACAAAATACACTACTATTAAGGCAAGGGATTGAAAAATAATGGTCAAAGATAGAAATGTTTTGAGTTTTGAGAAAACTAGAATGATAACTAATATGAAACACAAGGAGTACATATATGTGGTCTGTCTGTTGCCTATGGATCAACACTTGTCACGGACAAGGCTGATAGCGCGGGAACTGAAGCTGCTCAAGCAAACGATGATGATGAAGACGCCCGTCTTCTACTCCCGTCGGCCCAAGAAGAGGAAGTCGACTCCGCAAGCCTAACGAACGCGTACTCGGGCCAGACTGGCAGTAGCCCATGTAACGGGTTTGGGAGGCCCAAGCCGTTGGCTCGCTCCTATGTATCGTTGCCGTAGCGCAACAGCTATCTCTGAACCCGAACACGAGAGCAGAACCGCACCGCGTAGGTGCCGACGGCGAGGGCGACGGCGAACGTCTGCTGCTCGATCTCGTCTTAGGACTCCATTATCGAACTCGAAGCTACCTAGTGAACTTGGTCGGTAACAACACTCTAGTTTCTTTTTGTTGTGAATATTTCTTGCTTTGAGTGAAACCCAGATCATCGATTGGACAAATTTTCTGTTGACCCGCTGAACTCGAGAATTATGTAAAACTCACATATGCTTACTTATCATTTTCTTTTTGTAAACAGCGAATACCACTATTATTTACGGGAAATTTGTATGATCAAGAATGAAAAGATAGAATCGAAAAACTGTAGAAAAAATATATTAAAAGAAGTGACCAATACTCTATCTATTCCAAATTATAAATTGTTCTGACTTCGTTAGATATATAAGTTTTGTTATATTTAGAGAAGCCATGCTTGTTATATAGCAGTAAGCCCCAAGTGCATATTAATCCAGGATGGATTGTACAAGTTTTCTAGCCTGAATGGTTCTGAACTCTGTTCCAGGGCAAACAAACAAGCTTGTAAATAATTTGCTGAGGGGTCCCCCATTTCTCCTCTTGGTTTGAAAGATGAGATCGAGTACGCATTATTGTACTATCAGTAAAATTAATTGAAGCTTGAAAACTTGAAAATTTCCAGCAGCTGACGCGAGAAATTGTCAAAGCTAGGCAGCGAGGCGATGAATCTCAATCGAATGAAGGAAGAGTAGTCGACGGGTCCGCCCATGCAAACAATAAAAAACCCGCAGCAAGGTCAAAGGCGCGGAACGTTTCGTGGTCCGTGCTGGCGCGGCCTCGCGGTGGCCGCCCCGCGCCGTCCGGCAACCATGTACGACCCGCCGGTGGACGACCTCCGCCTCCGATCCCGGCCAACGGTGATCGATCTCGCTATTAATTTTGCTGCGCGCCTATACGCGGCCGCCATATTTTATCTCTTCCACACCAACCAGAGCGAGCTCTGGCCTCTGGCTCTGGATCAACCACCACCTGCGTCAAACCACTCCTCTCCCACTCCCAGTCGTACAAAAGAATCCACCCAACCATGACCGGCGGCAGACCCACTTGCTGTCCCTGAACCTCGCGGCTCATCTCTCTTCTTCCTATCTCCTCTTCCTCCCCTGTATAAAAGCTTCTTCTCCCCGTCCCCATTCTGCTCCAGAACCTTTCCCGTTTGGACCACAGGCTTCTCTGATCTCTCGACCTTCGATCCTAGCTAGCTTCCATGCGTAGATAGCTGTGCAGGTAAACGTATCCACACGCGCAAGGTGTGGTGCGTGCACAACAGGCAGAATCAAGAAACCATGGAGCGGCGGTCGCCGGTGCCGGCGCTGGCTCCGGTGGAGGTGCCCAAGTTCTTCGTGTGCCCGATCTCGCTGGAGGTGATGCGGGACCCGGTGACGCTGTCGTCGGGGATCACCTACGACCGCGACAGCATCGAGCGCTGGGTGTTCACCGACGGCCACGGCGACTGCCCCGTCACCAAGGTGCCGCTGGGCGCCGACGACCTGGAGCCCACGCCCAACCACACGCTCCGCCGGCTCATCCAGTCCTGGTGCGCCGCGCACGCCGTCGAGCGCTTCCCCACCCCGCGCCCCCCTGTCGACGCCGACCGCGTCGCCGGGTTAGTGGACGGCGCTAGGAAGAAGGGCAATGGCCAGCAGGAGCTGATGGCCGCGCTCAGGGAGCTCGCGGACATCATCGGCGAGAGCGACCGCAACCGGCGCTGCGTCGAGGGCGTGCCGGAAGCCGTGGAGTTCCTCGTGTCCATCGTCAAGAAACACGCCGCCGCAAGCACGTCGTCGTCCAAGCCTCTCGGCGGATGCGTATCCCAATCCCGAGAGGAACCGACTTGCACCGGCGTGCCGGACTCGCCCAAGCCGGCCTGCTCGCCGGAGGAGGCGGCTCTGAGCATCTTGCATTCTCTCAAGCTCTCCGAGGCGACCCTGAGGAGAGTCCTGGAGAGCAGCGACGACTTCGTGGACGCCCTGGCGTCCGTGCTGCGGCGATGGCCGAGCTACCGGGCGCGCACGTACGCGATGCACCTGCTGAAGGCGGCGCTGTCGGCGATGCAGCCGTCGCGGCTGGGCTCGGTGAGCACCGAGCTCGTCCAGGGCGTGGTGAGCGTGGTGGCGGACCGGACGCTGTCCCCCAAGGCCATCAAGGTGGCGCTCCACGTGCTCTGCCGGCTCTGCCCCTGGGGCCGGAACCGCATCAAGGCCGTCGAGGCCGGCGCCGTGGCGGCGTTGGTGGAGCTGCTCCTCAGCGACGGGTGCGGTGGTAGCAGCAACGGCGGCAAGCGTGCGGGGGAGCTCGCGGCGGTTGCCATCGACCATCTGTGCGGCTGCGCGGAAGGGCGGTTGGAGCTCGTGGCGCACCCGGCGGGGCTGGCGGTCGTTGCGCGAGCCGCGACGCGGCTGTCCCCCACGGCTACCGAGAGCGCGGTGCGCACGCTGCACGCGGTGGCCAGGCACTCGGCCACCCCCGCGGTGCTGCAGGAGATGCTTGCCGTCGGAGTGGTGGCCAGGCTGCTGTACCTGGTGCAGGCCGGCGCCGCCGGCGACCGGCCGAGGGAGAGGGCCAGGGAGATGCTCAAGATGCACGCCAGAGTTTGGAGGGGCTCGCCGTGCTTGGCGTCGCACCTAGCGACCTACCCTTGCTGATATCGCATGCCGGCATGCCGCAGACGACGAAGATCGATCAACATTTGCAATTTGGTGACCGTTCTCACGTTCGATCTAGTCGTCTCTGTTTGTTCGTCGATCGTCTCGTATCTTATCATACGTAGAGACTCGGC
Organism: Themeda triandra; assembly: GCA_018135685.1. Taxonomy (NCBI): domain Eukaryota; kingdom Viridiplantae; phylum Streptophyta; class Magnoliopsida; order Poales; family Poaceae; genus Themeda; species Themeda triandra. The sequence continues at coordinate 2,809,605 of JAENPR010000005.1, read as the reverse complement.
AAAATCTTTTGCTTTGCTCATTTTTGCATGTAAAGATTGTATTCTTAGACCGGCCGGGAGGATTGATATGTAACTAAGTTCCCCAAAATGGGGTTTGGACAAAGAGACACGTTAGTACTGTAAGTGTACATTTTTTTTTTGTTGGAAAAACAAGCAACATTGTGTCGCCTGTCGATCGTTTTTTTTTTTTCCTTCTGAATGCATGATAAAGTAATTAATCATTGCTACAATGATTTGTAAATACTAGTAACACGCATATATTCAAATGTCATGTTTAGTACGTTGGCTTACGAGTTGACAAATCAATTAATATAACTGAGAAGAGATCTGCATATACATTAATTTGGAAGCATGACAGTTTGGCAGAATAAGGTAGTTGAACGTTGATATATATAAAACGATATAAGCATTATATTTTCTTGTCCTCTTTTTTCTGCTACTGTATTATATTTGTAAATCAATAGAGTATGTAATCATATATTTGAAGAATAATCTATATAAGAAGTTAAGAACAGTGCTTTCAGATCCTAGATTAAATCCAAGAAAATACGTGAAGTCTCCTCAAGTTGGGTTGAGGATTTGAATCCTATAAATGGACAGATTTTATCATAAAGAACCTAACCAAATGAACAACGTTAAGTTTGAGCAATTGGTAACTAGTATTGTGAAACTAACAATTTTTTCCCTTTTATTTATTTTTACTTGTTTCCTCACAAAGCAAAAAAGGATTACACATACATGTTCTAGTCAAACCTTTCTTAAGGTTTGTCATACCTCTGACATAGGTTCTAGGAGTATTTGACAAAGCTCTAGATCCAAAATCCATTTACAATTTAGAGTAGGTATATATGACAAATTTATATGCCGGTGGGTTAACAAATATAGGGAAAAGAATTTAACCGCAATAGAAATCCATAAAATTGAGGGAGACACAAAACTGCACAATAATCTATATGTCTTATAAAGATAATCTGCACTATAAATGTATCTCAACATATAAGCCATCCACATCATATACCCACTAACTATCCACATCATTTCTCATTAATAATTATATATGTCATTTCACTAACTTTCATCGTCAATCTATAATCGGAGCTATCCACATATATCATCTTCGCTCATTTTCAGTATAAAATTTTGGTAATACCCGCCCCAACACGCCGAGTATCTTGTGATCATATAATAATAACAAAAATGACCACGGGGAATTATCGATTCCGTGGACCATCCAACGGTTGAAGATTCTAAAGTCTAAGTCACGCCTCTCCCCCTTGGCTGTCCTTCCCCTGTGTTCCATGCATGTGTTGATAGAGACGGGGATGTCGACCATGCAAAAAGGTGAAGCTAGTGGTCAAAACTAAAGTCACACACACTGACACTGTGCACCACGAGCTGCGTACTACTCATCGGTGGCCGTCGGCCGTCTCAACGTGCAACACATGGATCCCAGATTTAGCTCGCGTTTTGTTCTTAAAGTACGTAGTTTTTAACTACTATACTACTTAATAAGTACTTATACTATGTTACCCATAGCCACAGCTGAGGAAAATCAATCAGGTGGATGGATTTGAAATTAATTAGCTGTTGCTCCCATGCATGCACATAAGCGTATCATCAGGTTTGCATGACGATGGACGTTGGTACGTGCTGCTGAACAAGTGGGGAACGGCGTCGAGCTGAACTAGTGTGGAAACGCCTCTCTGACGTCTGATCCAGCAGCCTCTGCCTCGCCCTGGATCTAGATTCTGGAGTGACCACCGGTGCCCGTCTGCCCGATCCATCGCGTGCTGCCGCGCATCATATACTACTCCTACTTGCAAGTAGGACGATCTCCCGGCTTCCTGCGAAGTATCCTACTCCTGCACCTCCACAAAAATATATATACAATAATAAATATAAATATATGGCCGCTCAGTCATATATACCTCGTGCAAAATTTTGGTAAGGGCCACCGGTGTGTATGCATGCAGACAAATGATGTGGCAGGTTCCAAAGACGGCTGATGCCCACACGCACTCAGACGGAGTTCACGTACCGAGCACCTGCTTTCCTCCTGTATAGCACAATTTTTTTTTGGAATTGATTTGGGACCGGATGGCGACCTTACGGGGAACGAGAATGCGCAGTAAACAATATTGTTCTAGCTCTTTTTTTCCTGAGAAACAATGTAATTATCTAGCTATAAATCCTATAATCTAGTTATTACATTTTTCGTCTTGGTTGAGTTTTAGTTTTTGTTCTTTTTGGAGGGGGTTGAATTTTGCTTTGTGAGATCCATCGTGGTGGGCTGGTTTGGGTCTGGACACCATGTGCGGTTTGTTTCCTGTTGGGCTTTTTGCTTCCTTTTCTGGCGTTTGATTTTTTTATTGGCCCAACTTACCATTTGGGCTATAGGCTGACCTTTTTGGGAAAGATGGCTGGGCTATCCAGTTTTTTGGGAAGAATTAGGGATCAGGCCCTGAAAACAAAACTGTTTAGGAATCAACAGAATTTCTAATCATCTTCTAAAGATTTTTGAATTTGGAAATCTGGCCCCAAAACAAAAATTCCTTAGGAATCTGGCCTTCCGTTAGTTTGGAGGCCTAACGGTGTTAACTTTAAATGTACAAGGACTATTTTACCCCCGGTACAAAAATAAAAAATAAAAAACAGAGTTTGGCTTTTATTTATATTTAGAGTGTATAAAAAATAGAGTTTGGCCTATTTATACACATCTTTAGGAGATTTTCTTATTTGCTATCTTCCACTTTTAATGAAATACAAAAGTTGTAACTATCAAATTAAACATCCAAATTAAATTCCGAGTACACCATTGAAATCGTTAAAATAAATCCTTCAAAACAAGATCTCACATAGATATATTAGATAAAATATTATTTATAAATATTTTTCTTATAAAGATAAATCATTCTTAAAAATATGATAGAACATAAAAAATATTAAAAAAAATTGCGACAACAGAAAATGAAGACAAAATGAACTAAGAAAAAATAAAAAGTAAAATAATATAACAAATACAAAAAATATAAAAACAGCAAATCAGAAAAAAGAAACAAAAAAGAAAAAACAGAAAAGAAAAGGAAAGGAAAAGTGGAAGATGTGAGAAATAGAAAATCTTTAGAAGATAGATAGAAATTCTGGAAATTCTGTATTTATCTAGGTGCGGGGACCTAGAAAAGCATGACGTGTCTGAACTTTTCATCCAACTTTGGAGAGGGCTGCATGCGATTAATACTAAATATAGTTTGCAAAAGTAGAAGTTATTACTATTGAGCATCATTTTACCAATAATAGAAAAATAGTAAATGGAGCAGCTGTATGCACGAACATGCATGCAAGCACTGCTGATGGCTGTGTGATTTTTTACTGTTGCCGGAGGGAGGAAACAAGAAAATTTGTTTGATCAGCCAGCTGAATATATAAAAATAAAAATAAAAATGGTTGCGAGGCCTCCAAACTCTGTTTTTTTAATCGGGAGGGGGAGCCGGGGGGGGGGGGGAGGGGGTAAAATGGTCATTGTACACCCAAAATTAACACCGTTAGGCCCCCAAAGCGAGAGAAGGCCAGATTCCTAAGGAAGTTTTGTTTTGGGGCCAGATTCCCAAATTCGAAACAAAGAGGTTCGATTTCTAAACAGTTTATTTTCCGGGCCTAATTCCTAATTCTCCCTAGTTTTTTTTTGTGCGCTATATAAGGTTTTCTTCTTTTTTGTTGCGCTATTTGTTGCTTGTCTTAATTTTTTTTCTTATGTTAGATAATTTTACTTTTACCATATTTTAGTCCACTTTAAATTTATTTTTAATCAATCCTTTTTTTGTAACTTCAATCAGCATCTTGAGAACTATATTAACATCTACGTGTTTGAATAAATGTACTATTAACTTATTAAGACATATCTTAATGAAAATTTTTAATGAAAACAATTCAATTCCATACAATGCTATGATCATAATGAGTCTATACCTGCTACAGCCTACTCATACTTCTTTTGGTCAGGCTTAAAACTAATTTGAATGGGTGCAATGCAATTATCATTATATCTTCATTTCCAACCAACGTACTGTACAAGAGCAACATCATACTATCAGAACCTAAAAGGAGGAAATATAAACATATCAACAAGGGCAAGGGTATCCTTGGAGACGGCACTAACGTGGCATACGTCCGATCCGTTAGTACCCTGCTGTCCCCGCAACGCCAAGGGCGACGTCGCCTCAAAGAAAAAAAAAAAAAAACATGCATTCAGGTTCAGACTGACTTTGTAGCTTAATTAGCTGAAGACTAGACATTGGTGCTATCCCAGAAACTCAAAACAAGCTGGTTTGTCAACTTCTCTGATCCAACATGCGGCGGTAAGAAATGAGTTTCCTGGGTGGAAAGTAAGACTGAGGTGTTTGAACTTTGAAAAGGTCCGTGCAGAAAGCAGACACGGCCGGGTATAGCTGAAAGTGCTGTGGAACGAGAGAGAATAAAGAGTATACCATCAAAAGAGACAGGTCATGCATCCCATGGGCCATGCATGGTGCAAAGATGTGTTTTTTTTTAAAAAAATATTTTTATTCTGGCCTGCGTTTTGCATGTGCTGCAGCCGTTGTTTATAGTGTTGGGCCGGCCTGTGGTTGTCTTTTGTGCCTTAAGACTACCTGCACTAGAGACCTCCAACGCCCACGCAAAACGCTTTGCGTTTCCGCAAGCGCTGCAGCGGCAGCCTCAAAACGAGACGCAAGCTTGCGTTCGGCCGGAGGACCGCTTTCTTTGGAGGTGGTACGGAGCAGACGCAAAAGGACCATGCGGGGCCCGTCGGAGGAGAGAGACGATGGGGAGAGAGAGGAGAGAGACGTCGGGGCTGCGCTCCATGGACGAGCGGAGGACGAGGAGGTCGCCGGGGAGCCGGCCGCCGGAGCGCCGGCGGCCATGGTGGGCAGGCCACCGCGCGAGGAGCGCCCTGCCGGGCTCCGCCTCCGAGGCCGCGTCCGCCATGCGCGCGAGGAGAGGCGGCCGCCATGGCCGCGCGCTCGAGATCCGCCGCGCCGGTGCGAGCTCCATGGCCGGGAGCTCGAGGAGAAGGACCGCCATGGCCGGGAGCTCGAGGAGAAGGACCGCCATGGCCATGGCCGCCACGCGAGGAGAGGAAGGGGGCCGCCGGCTTGAGAGGGAGGAAGGGCCGCCGCGCGCGCCCTCGCCGGCCGCTCCGCCCCTGCCGCGCGCCCTCGCCGGGGCCGCGCGCTCGCCGGCAGCTCTGCCTCCGCCGGGGCCGCTCCGCCCCTGCCGCGCGCCCTCGGCGGGGCCGCGCGCTCGCCGGCCGCTCCGCCTCCGCCGGTGCTCCTGCGCCGCCGGCCGGTGCTCCTCCCGGCCTTGGGCGCCTGCATGCTGGGCGGCGGCGAGGGGGTCGGAGTCGACTGTCGAGTTCGAGTAGTACGCTGGGACGGATGGAACGAGGAGCCACGGACCCACGGTTGAGTGAAAAAAAAAGAAAAAACTGGCACATGGGTCCCATGTTTAGTATTGAGTAAACTGTAAATGATGGATGAGTGCGGAAGAAAATGCTATAGAGGAGAGAATCTTGATGACTAGGACAGAATATTCCTTTAGAGGTTGGATTTTAAAGGTTCATGAGTGCAGGTAGTCTAAGTCCATCTTCTTTTTCTATCAGTACATATATATATTGACCGGTAGATCCTTCGCCACTTTTTTTTTTCTATACCCAATACTATTGAAGTAGTGGTCATTTCGATCTGACTCACTTGCTCTCGTCTGTCCGTCGCTTACTCTTTTTCTATCCTACTAAGCCATATGGTCCATATTATATCTCACTTTGAGAGTTTAAGGTGCAAAACCTTCGTTTGTGCCAAATCAGTCATGCCTCGCATAGCACACGTATATAGATAGGTGGCTTACTTTCCACCTTTCACTATGCCAGAAAAGCTTATCAGTGATGCCTTGATTCGTAACACAGAAACAAAACGTGTCACAGATAAACTATATCATTGTATTTTTTTTGTTTTTCTAAAATAGTTATCAGTGACGCGTATTAGCAGGACGTGTTGCGGATAGATGGTTATCAGTGACGCATATTGGTAGGATGTGTCACTGATAGGTGGTTATCTGTGACGCGTATTAGTAGGGCGTGTCGCGAATAGTGGTTATCAGTGACGCGTATTGCTAGAACGTGTCACCGATAAATGATTAACAGTGACGCGTATTGGATATACGCATCACTGATAGATGGTTATCAGTGACGTGTTTTTACGTGTCACTGATTTGCCCTTATTTGTGACGAAAAATAGTGACGCGTTTTTTCGCGTCACTAATGACTGTCTAGAAGTGTCACTGATAAGCTTTTTTGGCATAGAATTTATTAGATCAACTCCAATAGACTATATATCCTTTCTAATACAACAATATTTATTTATTAACTAATTTTTGGAGACGTCTAAATATCATAATTTAATAGTAAAATATTGTTTTTAAAGAATAGATATTTTACGTCACACTAGTTTTAAATTTGACCACATTCAAACCTAGATAGTCATCACAACCAATTATTACATCACAGGTGAAGGGATCGCGACGACTAAGAGGGGGTGCATTAGACATTTAGATTTCTAAAATGTTAAATAAACTTGGCCTCTAATTCCACGTATCAAAGCCTGTGTGAGAAAATAATACGTGTAGACGTGTGATTAGTTGATGTTTAGCTAATTAAATTGTTATAATCCTATCAATTAGCTAGCCTAGCAAAATAAACTAGAATAACAAGTACACAATATAAAGTGTGGAAGTCTATTTTAAATAGAGATGCAAACTCACATGCTCATTATACATTTAGGCCTGTGGGATGTGCAGCATGCGATTGACAGATGGTCGCATGTGCTAAGAGAGAACGCTCCTGGCCATCGTTTGACTGGTTGTGCGTGTGTTGGATTGACGAGGACATTAGACCCTTTGAGGCGGGTTGTATGTGACATTTGGTCTAGTTTAAAATTTAGCCCATAGTGGCCCATGTGCATTTTATCGTGTTTAGTCCTACCTTAGTTGTCAAAGAGGCTTCAAGAGTCAATCTCGCATCCCCGGTTAATCTTTTTACGCGAAACCAGAATGAAAGCGTGAATGAGATAGTGTGGTAGCCTGGCAGGTGTTGTTTACTCAGCGTGTTGAGTGGATTTGAGCCATATGGAGTCTAGGATGTCACTGCAACAAGCCCCGATGGCATTATTAAGTTGTGGGAATCGATTGACACTCACTTGCATGCATAAATTAATATTCCTTATCCTGTGGGATGAGCCCAGGGCTCCCGAAGACGATGTTCATCCTGTGTGCTTTGGAATTATTATAGACGATGCCCAGGGCTCCCGAAGGACATGGGAAATTTTGCTACTGCTAGTCTTCCATCAAATATATTTTTTTAGTGGTACTTTAGTTGTCTATAGAGGAGAAAAAGGAAGCCAAGCAAATATGTCAGCGCTGGTTCTATGAGACTATATATGAATGTCAAGATCACTGAGCTGACTTGTCAAAAAAAAAAAAAAAAGATCACTGAGCTGCTGCCAACTTAATCACGGCAACAGACATGATTCATGAATCATGATTAGCAAAGCTACTCTGATCTCTGAACATAATTTATATATGTCCAGCAGGCTAGTCACGTGTTTATCAAATTATTTTCTTAATTGGCTACAAGTTGAGTAATTAGTTTTGGTTATTTAATTTATATATGTGTATAAGTCAGAGTCGTAAAGGTGCCTATTTTGCGTGTGAGCCTGAACCGAATCGTTTTAGACACGAGTCCGTGCCTGTGTCTGTGTGCTTGTAAAAGTTCCTAGCTGCGGCACGTAAAATGTTAGAATTGAATTTTATCGTGGAGTTATTTTCAACGAGCCTTCGTTCGAGAAACCCAAAGATGATTTATCGATCCGGATAGCAGTTCAGCAGTTGATAATTCTTTAATATCCTCTGGTCTTTAATTTGAAACTATTTTTTGATGAGAAATACAGCATGGACATGAATAAATTTACTACGGCTGGTATTTCCTCAAATATATTTTTGAAAGGTTCTTTATTATCTGATGAAAAAAAGAAAAAAGAGAGCCAAGGAAATATGTTTCGGCATTGGTTGTATGCATGTCAATGTCACTGAGCTGCTGCCAACTTAATTATGCCGTTTTCCGAGTACTAAAACAGGGAACATGATTAGCAAAGCTACTGAATAATTTATATATGTCCAGCAGGTTTGTCACGTGTTTATATATCAAAAAAATCTCTTAGCTAAGTCAACTTTTAATTACTTAATTTTGGTTACTTAAATTAAGTCAGAGTCCGGTTTGTAAAGGTGTATGCATGTGCCTATTTTGCGTGTGGGCTTGAATCAAATCCGGTTAGACACTAGTCTTGTCTATGTGCGTTGAAATTTCATCATGGTGTTATTTCACGTCGAGACGGTGTTCAATGAACTCTACATATATAGTTTATGGATCCTTTTTGGAGCCTTTTGAGAAAAGCTCAATAAACTTCAAATTCACCAAAAGTTTCACTCCATGAAATTTACCCAAACGCTCTAGTTTTACCGAATCTGGATTCACCAAAACGGTGGATTTGGAGGCAGGTTCACTATTTTGGTGGACCTACTCAATAGGTGCTCTACCAACTCAAATTTGGTGGTGTTGGAGAAAATTATCCACCACTATCACTGTTTACACAGAAAATAGTTACTCACACCATTCAAATTATAGTTCACTTTGATTTTTTTTTGTATATCTATTTTACTATGCATTTAGATACTATATTATGTCTAGATACATAGTAAAATATATACATCAAAAAAGTTAAAGTAAACTACAATTTGGAATGGAGTTGCTCAGTCGGTCATGCCTGACCGTGCGTCATGTCCGCAAGCCCTGCCATGGTCACTGTCCACCATGGCTCCATGCACCTCGTGGCCGCCTGTCATGGCCCAACATGCGAAGGCCACATGCGGCCACGCCCTTACCAGTTGGATCCGAATTTGACCGTGCTATTTGGGGCCATGCCCTTGCGGGTTTACTCCTCTTGCACACAAGCCTTTCTGAGAGAATGAAGATTGGGAAGAAGTGAAGGACCAGATACGGCGACCCAAGAAGGTTGAATGGGAGCCTTAAATTTCTTTTGAAACTCTCGGTCCTTAGCTCGGCAATTAACCCCAAGAAACAAACCAACTACGGTGATCTCCAGGACCCAAAAGAGAGGGTGGATGTCCCCTGAAAACACAGTAGGACACCACAAAACCAACACAACACAAACGGGGATCAAATCACAAATCGAACGGGCATAAAACAAACCAAAACAGCACAGACCGCAGACCCAGGCTCAGGACAGTCTGCAGCTGAAACGCGGACAGTCTGCAGGTCAAAATCAACAAACACGTCGAGAGCATAGGTTCTGAAAAACCGACCAAAAACTGAACAACGGATAGTCCGCGAATTATAGTTAGACTGTTCGTAGTTCAAAACTGAAAAACACCTTAAAGCTCAAGAAACTGACTAGCTCGAAACCCAATGCCTGGACTATCCGAGGTTAAAGCCCTGACTGTCCACAAATCGCACAGAAACACGAACCGAGCACACAAAAATCTCCTCTCCTAATCGATCTTCCAAAATGCGATCAAATATTCACCAACTACCACAAAATTTGGTAGACATGATCACAAGGTAGTAGGCGACTATCTCTGGGAGATCATCACCCAATTTGACACCACTCAACAAGAGATCAAAGGGGAAGGAAAAACAACCGAAATGAACCCTAGAGCAAGAATCATCCGATCTACGATCTTGAGGAATTAGTCAATTTCCTTCGGTGAAAATGCTCCTCTCGCATCATAGATTGAATCAATACAAGAAAACAGATCGAAACGGTTAAGAATCGATGAATCAAAGGATGAACTAGAGAAGGGAAGAAGAGTGACGGGAAGATCACACAAAACACAACTTCAAAATCGAATCAACCATGGAACAAGATGGTAAGGCCCACCATTCCCGCAAGATTTCGACAAGGTTGTGGACCTCTCTGAAGAGTGCATAGGGAGGAGATGAAAATCTAGCCACCTGAAGAAAAAATTGCAAATGGGAGAGGTGAGGGAGATGGGTGCTCCCTTATCCTATTTACTAAGGCTATTACACAATCCCAGTTTTGCACCGGTATACAATTAAGCCAAAACACTAAGCCCAAGGGTGTTATGGTCCAACCCGAGGTTTCTTGATCCAGTGGCCACCATGCTTCTCACCGGTAGCTTTGCCTCGATGCGAACTCCCCGATGTCGCTATGTGTCGTCCGTCCCGCATTGAAACCTCCACACGAGTTTTGAGGCCCAAACCTACGAAACCCGCCACCGATGGTTTTGAGGCGAAACCACCAAACCATCCGCGAGTAGCGTAGTCCATACGCGTCACCGCTCCTTGACATGTTGTTGGCGGTCCTTAACTCAGTTTTATACCCGCCAACTATAGGTCACTATGGGGAAATAAATATTTTATGTCACATATATCTTTACTATTGACCTAGTTCCACCTGTGCTTGGAAGAAATATTGTTTTGCAGAATATATACCAAGTACAGGAATTTTCGGAATAAAAGTACGCTTTTCGGAAGGCGTAAAACAAGCTCAAGAGCAAGTAGGCCACCTAGGGTCGAATTGGGCCAAAAGCACCAACATGGACAAGACCCAGATGGCGGCCCAGGCCCACCTGCCAAAGGCGGTCGGGCGGCGCCAACCCGGCGCGCGCGCGCCTGGGGCGCGCGCGCGCCCACCCCGCCGCCGTGGGCCCGGCCAAAGGCGGTTGCCTCTTTCCATCGGGGATGACGGTTTTGCTTTGGTGATTTTACACCACTACCCCCGAACCGCCTTCCGGGGGCTATAAATGAAGAGGAGGGCCCCCACCTTAAGACACACCATTTGGAGCCATCTCTACACTTCACACTTGTTCTTTAGCATTAGTGTTAGTCATTTAGAGCTAGGCAAAGCTACTTGGAGAGCTTGTCTCCAGGAGGAAAAAGCTACATCTTTGGTATAAATCTATGGAGCGTTCTTCCTTAGTCAAGTTCTCATTACATTTATATAGTCGTGCATATGAACTAGAGTATAGTCTAGTACACGATATATTCTATGATCAAGAACTAGGCCATAGTTCTTGTGAGAGTTGTTCATCGTGTTCTACATTGTTCTTCATTGTTCATATGTTTTACTTGTTTAGATTAGATTGTAGGAGAGGAATAGCGGTTCGATGTGCCTTCGGGCTTGCCTATGTTCTAGCTCGTCCATCCGTAGGGTGGGAGTCCTGGGGGGACGTAGGTAGCTCCTTAGTATGCGGACATGGTGTCCGGGTGCGAGGGAACCTTCGGATATGTCGGCATGCCATGGTTGAGGTGGTAGGCGGCAGGTGGTGACAGCTCTGTCCGTCCTTTGTAATCCCCACGTTCGCATGTTGAGTAGGAGTTCGTAAATGCCGCCATCGATCAAGGACCGGTTGCCGCGGTCTCCCCATATTCCTAGTCTATACTCGAGTCTTGACTTGTATAACATGTGGAATTAACTGTTCTAGCATTGACTATATAGGACCTGCCTGCTCTGCATAGATTATTCTTTATTCTTTATTTTATCTTTATTCCTTTGAGGTTGCTCTAAGTGTGTGTCCACTATCCAAATTACCGTATGCTTACCCCGTATAGCACATTGGTCGGTTTCTCCTCATGCTAGATATCGTATTCATACCCATGCTAGAATACTTAACTACCCCATGCCTTCCTTTGGGAAATTATAAATAACGATACCCCGAATACTTCCGGGTGAAATGCTTTGCGACGATAGATCCGTGCGCTTGCGGATATTTATCTATTAGGATGTGATCTATCTCAGGCAACACTTGCATAGTTGCTAGAACCAGTTTCTAGTAATTATGCCGAGTAAAGCCATTTAGCATTTCTGGCGCAGTTATCAGAATTGGGCTCTAAGTCTGTTTTGGTAATCGCGCTAAGAAATGCCAACAAACATTTCTGGCGCCGTTGCCGGGGAAGGCATGGAAGTTAAGGATCTAGCAGCATGGATATGCATATGATATATAAAATGAGAAACGACAATGTCTATACAGGCTAACTTTTATGTTTTCTCCTGTTGTGGATGAAAACAGGATAGTGCATGACCGGTTTCTCCCTGCCGAAAAATTACAACTCAAATCCGGAAGCACTCTTAAGGAGGAAGAGGACTCGTGCCCTTTCCTCTTCTGCTCCACCGACAGAGAAACCAGTCACCACCGCACCTACTACGCCGCACTCCATGGCCAAGTTCCTGCGCGAGTTCTCTGTCCCCAATGTTGCCAACGTGCCCACTGGGCCCGCTGTCAACCTGGGAGACAAGAACTTCGAGCTCAGGACTGGGCTCATTACCATGGTGCAGGCAAGTTCATTCTGTGGACTGCCTATTGAGGACGCCAATGCCCATCTTCAGCGTTTCTTGGAGATATGCGACACCATCGTCATCAAGGATGTCGCACCTAATGCAATCAGGCTCAGGCTCTTCCCTTTCTCCCTAGTGGGAAAGGCGAAGACCTGGTTCTACAAGGACAAGGCCTCTGTTGACACATGGAGCAAGTGCTCCACCGCGTTCCTCACTAAATTCTTCCCCATGGGCAAAACCAATGCCCTGCGGGGAAGAATCGCCAATTTCCAGCAGAATTCGCTGGAACCCATCCCTGAGGCATGGGAGAGGCTCCAGGAGTACATCCAGGAATGCCCTCACCATGGGATGAAAAGTTGGCTGGTGCTCCAAAACTTCTACAATGGGTTAACACCCATGTCGAAGGGGCACCTGGACGCCGCAGCTGGCGGCGCTTTCCTATCATTGACTGTTGATAGTGCCACGGCACTAATCAACAAAATGGTGGAAAACCAAGCTTGGGGGGAGGACCGCGCTCCCACCAAGGGACAAAAAGGCATGCATACCGTGAAGGAGGCGGATATGCTTGCCGCAAAAATAGACCTACTCCTGAAGAAGATTGACGGTGGTGCCATAAATGATGCATCCGGCACCGTCAACGCCATGGACGCTCGCATGACGTGCGAGGTCTGTGGTGAAGCTGGACACTCGGGGAATGACGCGCCCGAGACCCGTGAAGAGGCCGCCTACCTCAACAATGGGTTTCGCCGGCAAGGAGGAGGGAATGGCTAGAATAACCAGTCCCGTCCTCCATTCCAAGGTAATTCGAATTACGCCTCCGGGTTTAATTCGAATCAACCTTCATTGAAGGACCTGGTTTACGGCCAAGCCAAGATCAACAAAAATCTCACCAAAAAGATGATTCAAAACGACAAGATCTTGGAGAATATGAATAACAAGATAGAGGGCCTATCATCGGCGGTCAAGAACCAAATGAGCTTCAATAAGATGATAGAAACCCGCTCGCCCGTTTGCCGCGGCGATCCCGACAAACGCCGACACGAGCGGGATCCGGGGCAACCCGAGGTCCCGCCCGAGTCGAGAAACATGGTCGCGACAGGGGTTTGGTCACCCCTGTTAAGCCAAGCAAGCTTTGGGGGGGGGAATAAGAGCACCGACAAAAGCAGGTCGGTAAGTACTTTCTTGCTACTCAAAAAAAAAAAATATTTTGAGAGAAAAAGAGTAGATGAAAAAAAAGAGGGAATAAAATAAAATTTCTTCTCTGAAAAAAAAGAGAGAAGATTTTATTTTAGAAAAAAAAAAAAAAATATATTTTTTGAATGGCCGGGGCAAAATCACCAACGGCTAGCGCCAAGGGCTAGCCGTTGGCGCCCAACGGCCAAAACCCGGCGGCAGCGGGCCCGCTGGGTGCGCGCGCCCGGCGCGGCCGCGCCGAGCCTCGCGAGGTGGGGCCCACGCCGGCGCCCAACGGCTCATGGCCGTTGCCCCTCCCCTTTGGTGCTGGTGATTTCGGCTATAAAAGGAGGGGGTGGCCGGGGTGCTCAAACCACCTCCCATTCTCACTCTCACTCTCTTCCACCTCCACTTCCCACACAACAAGCTTCCACAAGCAATTTTTGAGCAAGCAAGCAAGAGTTGGAGCTAGTCTCGGGTGTGGAAAATCAACCTCCACCAGTTCTTTCGCACCCGAGAGCTAGCCACCGGTGTAGTCCGCCATGAGCGACTACGGTTCGTGGGGGTACGGTGAGGCCTCGAGCTCTTACCAAGGTGCCCCCTACGAACCCGAAGTAGCCGAGGAGGCGGCGCCGCAACCCCGAGCCCGAGGGGATCTACGCGGTCGACGCCCGTACCTTGACTGGAGGGAGAGCGGGAGCTGCAGAGGTACCATCGCCTCAAGGATCGGCTCTTCAACCACACGATGATCTACGACGCCAACCTCATCGAGAAAATAGGTATGGACACCGACTTCGACACCGTCGGAAGGCGGTTGGTTGGGAAAACTTCGAGCCCATCGATGAGCAAGGTTCGCGTCTCTTGACCATCCGGTTTCTTTGCACACTTGATTATGATGATGAGCGTATTTTCTTCCGTTTATTTGGCACGGATTATTCTCTTACTTGGGGGAACTCGCTCATCATCTAGGCTTTCACTACAAGTGTGCACTTAAGCTAGATGCATCTATCCCTGGTTTTGATCGCAATTATTTTTGGGAGAAGATCTCGGGTAGGGTAGAAATTGGACCTTTCAAACCCCTGAACACTCAGATCCAACACCCTACCCTTAGACTCATGCATCGCTGGATTTCCATGTCTTTGTTTCCTGCTGGCAAAATTAGATGGGTGCATTTGGTAGAACTTAAGCTTCTTTATGCCATAGTTCACAAGTTCAAGGTCGCTCCTGTGAAGGAGATGTGCCTTCACTGGCTAGACATGGTTAAGAAGTCTTATGCTATCGATTGCACCTCTATTGTTACTCGCATTGCCAATGCCGTAGGAGCACTAGATGGTAACGATGTTGAGTACATTCCCCTTGATCGGCCGATTTGTGATTTACGTACCCTAACCCAGGGACACACCTTGAAGGCTGATGGGAAAAATCATATCTGTTTCTTCTTTGCCGGTTATGTAAATAAGATTTGGTTACCTAACCCGAATCTCTATTTATATAACTGTGATGTGCTCACCTTTGATTTGAAGACTCCAGAAGAAGCACGCAGGGAAGAACAGATCCCGAGAGCCACTAGAGGAGGAGCTGAGGCGTATGCACAGCCTGACTCCCCTACTCACCCAGATGCTCCTGTGCAGCCTCCCCAGCAGTATGGCTATGGTGGATGGGAGGCCTACCGGGGCTACGCAGCTACTCGGGATGGGAGCGGTACCCCGGCCCGCACGGCCGGCGAGAGGGCATGGTCCGAGGCAGGGACCGACGAGTGGGAGCGGTAGAGGCAGTACACTGTCGTCTCGCCACCACCAGAGCAGGAGCCGACGTTGGCCTCAATCAACGCCCGCATTGGACAGCTGCAGATCCAGACGAACGACATCAGGAACACCACGGGTGGCTTCATGCGATCCAACGACCCGGTGGCGAAAGAAGCACGGGCGAGGTTCGACGCTCTTGCCGAGAGCCTCCGCATCCGGCGGGAGGAGCGAGAGGGCCTATTGGAGGTCCCGGGATACAACCCCGGGCCATGAGCTTCAGGATAAGCTTGGGGAGGACCCCCATTGAGGTACCTGCATTGCATATTTAATTTCTCGTAATTTTTTTTTTATTTTTTAGCATGTTTAAATTCAAGTTTCTTGCATTGGAAAATTCAAAAAAAAAATTTACTTTTATAATTCCATTCCATATATGTGCCATGAAATGTTTAGTTCCACCCATGTTGAAATGATTGGTTGCTCTGTTTTATGTCTCGTTTGTACTTGTCTAGAATAGAGTTTTCTCTAATATTTGGGTTTATCGGCTTTACATTATCATGCTCTAGAAACTTGATTTAGTGGGTTGCATACAATTACTCTCATCTAGGTTATTGTGCGATATGATATAGTGACTTAGACCATAGCAATGAAACGTCCCCTTGAGAAAACCTGACGTCCGGAGTCTTTTGTTTCAAAAAATTTTCAAAAACAATAGTTCCTCAGTGACCACGGAATACCCACCAGAGCCATATGATCCATCCATAGAAAAAAAAACCTTCATACGCTACTTGTTCGTGCATTGAGTTCGGTCGGATTGTTACTGACGTGAGATTACGACTCTACACCCATGATTGAGATCCACTTGCACCCACCAAATAAAAGCCAACTCTTACACTGAGAGTTGCGCAAAACATGCACCCTTCACCATCCGCCGACTCTTACACTAAGAGTTGCGCACCATTCTTTCCACCAAATAAAAATGCCGACCCTTACCCTGAGGATCGCGCACCCCTCTCTTGTAGTTTGAGAAATTTCTCCATGCATTGTGCATCATGACATCTCTCTCCACCACATCCTTTAAATCAATAAATTTTTTTGGGCTATGTTCTTAAAAAAAAAAGAGTGAGAGAAAAGAAAGAGAAAAAAAAGAGAAAAAGAAAGAGATTGTTATAGTTAGATTTATCTCTCTTATAGGCAAACGGGAAACATCTTAGATCCCCGTTAAAAAAAATAAGAGAATAAATTTAGTTGTTCTTTGATAGCCCATCTTTTCTTCATCTCATTCATCAATAAAAGAGAGCATGTCATGATGCATGGAGACCCAAAAATACCACAAAGATTAAGAATCATCTTTTATTCCATCCACACACTTGCACATCTCAATCAAGGTGTATAGCTTAATCTCCGTAAGGTTCAATCCTTGACCTTACAACATATGTGATACAAGTATGCCCACTTACATACCTACCCAAAACTCCACTCTCAGCTTTAGTGGTAGGAAGAAGGCAAATTAAAAATGCCTTTGGTGAGGTCTCTATACACTTTTGAGCGATCGAGTGGGTCATTTGAGGAACTTGGTTTATTTATAAAAACTTACAAAACCTCCGGACTGAAAGTTGATCTTGGGACGAATGAAAAGCACCGGTCTTTGGAATTGTTCTATTTTGCAATCGCCCAAGACTTGAGAAAATTAGAAGCCCCACTCCATCAGGAATCATAGAGTAGATACAATTGCCGATTTATCCAAATAGCAGTAGAACGCTCTCTTCTAGCTTGTACACTTGAGATATAATCGGCATCGTAGCAACCCGATCAACAACCCAAAGCAAAGACTTGCTCGGGACGAGCAAGGGGTAAGCTTGGGGGATCTTGTTGGCGGTCCTTAACTCAGCTTTATACCCACCAACTATAGGTCACTATGGAGGAAATAAATATTTTATGTCACATATATCTTTACTATTGACCTAGTTCCACCCGTGCTTGGAAGAAATATTGTTTTGCGTAGAATATATACCAAGTACGGAATTTCCGGAATAAAAGTACGCTTTTCGGAAGGCGTAAACAAGCTCAAGAGCAAGTAGGCCACACAGGGTCGAATGGGCCAAAAGCACCAACATGGACAAGACCCGGATGGCGGCCCGGAGCCCACCCGCCAAAGGCGGTCGGGGCGCGCCAACTAGGCGCGAGTGCGCTGGGCGCGCGCGCCCACCCCCGCCCAGGTGGGCCCGGCCAAAGGCGGTTGCCTCTTTCCATCCGGGGATGACGGTTTTGCTGGTGATTTTACACCACTACCCCCGAACCGCCTTCTGGGGGCTATAAATGAAGAGGAGAGGCCCCCCACCTTAAGACACACCATTTGGAGCCATCTCTACACTTCACACTTGTTTTTTAGCATTAGTGTTAGTCATTTGGAGCTAGGCAAAGCTACTTGGAGAGCTTGTCTCCAGGAGGAAAAAGCTACATCTTTGGTATAAATCTATGGAGTGTTCTTCCTTAGTCAAGTTCTCATTACATTTATATAGTCGTGCATATGAACTAGAGTATAGTCTAGTACACGATATATTCTATGATCAAGAACTAGGCCATAGTTCTTGTGAGAGTTGTTCATCGTGTTCTACATTGTTCTTCATCGTTCATATATTTTACTTGTTTAGATTAGATTGTAGGAGAGGAATAGCGGTTCGATGTGCCTTCGGGCTTGCCTATGTTCTAGCTCGTCCATCCGTAGGGTGGGAGTCCTGGGGGACGTAGGTAGCTCCTTAGTATGCGGACGTGTGTCCGGGTGCGAGGGAACCTTCGGATATGTCGGCATGCCACGGTTGAGGTGGTAGGCGGCGGTGGTGACAGCCCCGTCCGTCCTTTGTAATCCCCCCACGTTCGCATGTTGAGTAGGAGTTCGTAAATGCCGCCATCGATCGCGGACCCGGTTGCCGCGGTCTCCCCATATTCCTAGTCTATAGTCGAGTCTTGACTTGTATAACATGTGGAATTAGCTGTTCTAGCATTGACTATATAGGACCTGCCTGCTCCGCGTAGATTATTTTTTATTCTTTATTTTATCTTTATTCCTTTGAGGTTGCTCTAAGTGTGTGTCCACTATCCAAATTACCGTATGCTTACCCCTGTATAGCACATTGGTCGATTTCTCCTCATGCTAGATATCGTATTCATACCCATGCTAGAATACTTAACTACCCCATGCCTTCCTTTGGGAAATTATAAATAACGATACCCTGAATACTTCCGGGTGAAATGCTGCGACAATAGATCCGTGCGCTTGTGGATATTTATCTATTAGGATGTGATCTATCTCAGGCAACACTCGCATAGTTGCTAGAACCAGTTTCTAGTAATTATGCCGAGTAAAGCCATTTAGCGTTTCTGGCGCAGTTATCAGAATTGGGCTCTAAGTCTGTTTTGTTAATCGCGCTAAGAAATGCCAACACATGTCTCACCTCGTCCTCGATCGTGCGGTCGCCAAGCCTTCCAGAGCCTCCTACTCAACTTGCACGACTGCCATCTTGACTTGGCTAACACGGTCACTCCCGTGTAGACTTGCACTTGTCGATGTCCCAACTGTCAGTCACCGCGGCTAGTCACCCGGCCTTCAATCCCTCGGTCCAAGCCTCATGTCTACCATGGTCCATCGGCACGACACGTCCTACTTGACCTTCTCCTCGCCATCGACCATCGCCTTTGAGCTCCATACCTACACAGACACAAGCTAAGAGAAATGTTGCACGACATAACTCATGTGCCAGATTAGTTCAAAGCAAGAACCAAAGTGTTACCTTACAATCACTCGTCATAAAAACTGCTACTCACGGGTACTTATCAATGATGTGTTCGCAAGAAGTCATACAAGCATTGACACGTTAGATCTATCGCAAGTGAAAAACATACCATTCCACTAAAACCTTATGTCCTTATCTACATGGATTTGGAGTTGTTGTGTGCCCAAACAATCTTTGATAGATTCATGGTGGATCTCAGATCCACAACTGCTGCTCCACTGTGAATCATAGGTATAGATTCACTTTTTCATAGGTGTCCCAAGCGCCGGTAATGGATTCGTGTTAGTGTGTGATCAGGTATTTACTTGAACACGTGTTGGAGTTCTTAGAATTCCTTTCTTCTGACCATGGTTTGTCGTGGTCACGTGTAGTGTAGAAGGATTATTCTAGCGTTTTGGTTTGCATCTTACAAGATACTTATTCCCTATATCAGCGAGCACTGTAGCAGCAGCTGATACAGCGGCAGCAGTAGCTCCAGCGAACAGGGGTTGCTCTGGTTTTTAAATTCTGGCTCCGCCCCCAGGCTTCACTAACAAAAAGTACTGAACCAATTTGCTCTCATACTGTTCTGACGTCATATTGTTGAATCTTGGCCCATGAATGTATCGGGACAGCTAGCAGCATTATTGAAAACGCATATATATGCATACGTGTGCATAGGAAAAATATCCGCTTGTGTGTGTATATATACAAGTCCTCATGTGTCACCGTTGCATATACACAATAACCTAGCTAGCCAACCATTTAAAGCTAGCTAGCGCGCCAACAGCTTTAGCAGCCGCTTGGCCTCAGCCCTCAGGCGCGCGCCGTGCGTGTAATTCAGCAGCGATGGAGTCGACGGTGGGCAACAATGGCCACGATGGCGGAGGCTTCTTGGCAAACTGCTGGGAGCAGCTCTGCTCGGCGCTGGACAGGCTCAGCAGGGGCACGGCCGTCGGGTTCGTCGGCAAGCTGGCCAAGATCGGCCGCGACGACCCCCGGCGGGTGGCGCACTCGCTCAAGGTCGGGCTGGCGCTCACGCTGGTGTCCGTGCTTTACTACGTCACGCCGCTGTTCAATGGCTGGGGAGACTCCCTCATATGGGCCATCATCACCGTCGTCGTCGTCATGCAATTCACAGTTGGTATGGACGTAGTACAATTTAATCGTTCGTATATATGCATATATATAGAACCATAGAGGTATACTAACGTGTGAACATGAGATGGCGTGTGGCAACAAATAGGGGGCACGCTGAGTAGAGGCCTGAACAGAACTATTGCGACGTTGGTAGCCGGTTTGCTCGCCATCGGACCTCATATGGCAGCCAACCTCTGTGAGCAGAAAGGAGAGCCGATACTGCTCGGCGTCTTCGTCTTCTTAGTAGGTACGTATACGTACGACGCTGCCGATCCGATCCGTCCATGTTTACTACCTGTTAATACTAACGGCAATAGTGCTGGCATGCTATTTTTCAGTTGTTTTTTATTGTCAGAGTTACTACTTCATCCATTCTAGTCTAGGTTATAAGTCGTTTTGACTTCTAGCCATATTAGGCTAGTCTCAATGCATGATTTCACGTCCTAGTTTCCAAAGGAGTGAAATTTATCATAAAATGACTTATTCTCTCAATGGATAATTTCACTACACGGTTTCATAGAGTTATTTTTAGTCTTTTATGGTCCCACTAGTTTATCTCTCTCATTTTTCCTTCTCTTCTCCACCACTAATTTAATGTGCATGAAGAATAATTCATCCGATGAAACGAAGAAAATCTCTCAGTGGTGATTTCAAATGGTTACTAGTGTTTTGGAAACAACGCTCAAAGGTGTCGTGGGGATGAAACTTTTCCTTTCTCTCTCCTCGGAGTTTCATGCAAAAAGCTTACTTGGCACCCTATTTAATGTGCATGAAACACCCCATGAAACCACATTGAGACTGACCTTATATTCTAAATAACACATAGCAAAATAGATAAAAAAAATCAAAATGATTTATATAGCTCCTCAAGTACGGCTAGAATCTTATAGAGAAAATTAAGCATAAAAATGCATCTTTCAAACCTGAAACTGATATTAAAATATTTTTACATTTTGCAGCACGTTTAGATACTCAGAAATATCTCATAGCATAAGTTTATCAATTATTAATTTCTACCTTTTTTCCTCCATATTCAGAGTTGTCTCCCTGTGCAAGGTGAAACCTTAATGCATTAATCAAAATCTTAGCTCAAGTTATGGTGGCTCATGTGGTAGCCCATATTTTTGTAATGTCATGAATTGAGATAATGATTTTCAAATTTTAATCTCATTATTACTTGCTACAACTTTATTTGTTTTCTCAATTTAAGTTAAAATACTCTTTCATTTGTTATATTTTATTCAAAACCCATCATTTTAATTTAATTGAAAATAAGGATCTTGAAGCACATGCTACACTCTTAATAATTATTATGGTTATAGCATAAATGGTCCTTTAAGCATGTATGGACGACAAACAAAGGTGGCAGATGGTCCTTTAAGCATGTATGGACGACAAACACTCTTTCGGCTAAAATTTATAAATTTGGCCATATTTTCTGTTAGTGTCAATGGTATATAAGTTATTAATTGAACATTTTTTGTAATTCCTAAAATAAACTTTATTTATGACTGGTGAATGTATTTATCTTGGTCTATATGATGACACACCATGTACGTATATTTTGAGTTATTTGACACTTTGTTTGTGTAAACATAACTTATAGAAAAAGTAACAATTTAGATGTAAATATAAGAGTTACTTGGAGTATCTATCATAATAACAAGGTGAGTAACTTTGATACAAATTTAAATATGGTAACTTTATATTATGTTTCAGAATGGTAGATGAGAATAATTTAGAGACAATTTTTTTTTCATAAGGACAGAGATAGACATTTTAAAATAAAAGCAGAATATATCCAATCGCTAGATCTTTCTTATTTTTGTAATAATTTTCTAAGATTTATTTTTTTGTAGCGCGTTTAGTAAGTATAATATAATATTGATATTGATGTCCAGTAAGTAATACTATATATGCTAAAGACAATGTGGCCTACTATATTCTTTTCTCCCCAAATGTTCTTGTCTGCCAAATTAATGTTTCATGCATGCCACGGCAAAACCACTCCACTCCCAGAATTTGCCATCACCTGCGTTTATGCAGGTACATATGCACATATGCTTACAGCAGAATTGCCGGATGTTTCATGGTGGATTACTCCATCTGCAGGGTCGGCGTCGACGTTCTCGCGGTTCATCCCGGAGCTGAAGGCGAGGTACGACTACGGCGTGATGATTTTCATACTGACCTTCGCCATGGTGGCTGTGTCGAGCTACCGCGTGGACGACCTCCTGGAGTTTGCGCACGAGCGGGTCACCACCGTCGCCGTCGGCGTCGCCATTTGCCTCTTCACCACCATCTTCGTTTTCCCGATCTGGGCTGGGGAGGACCTCCACAACCTCGCCGCCGGCAGCCTCGACAAACTGGCAGAGTTCTTGGAAGGTACTTTCACTCTCCCAGGTGCAGGGCAGCTTTGCATCAGTTAGTCATACATGTTTTCTGTACTAATTACAACTAGCAGTATTAAATTCTAGTGCCTTCACCATTTATACAGCTGAAAGTTGGACAAAAAAAAAACTGCAAAAAAACAGTTTGCAGATTCCAGAGTATAGGAGACTAATGTTTACTCATATGTGCAGGAATGGAATCTGAATGCTTTAGGGAGAACTCTCCTTGTGAAAATTTAGAAGGCAAAGCCTTTTTTCAGGTGTACAAGGCCGTCCTCAATTCGAAGGTCAGAGAAGACTCTTTGGTAAGCTATATATTCTCATTTTGGGAATTGTCATTTCCCTTTCCCTTTTGTTGAGCACAATAACACAAGCCTCATTCCTGTGTAAACACAAGAATCAGTTCCAATTGTATTGTATCATCCAAACACTGCAGTGCACTTTTGCCAAGTGGGAGCCTATTCACGGAAAATTCCGCTTGCGCCACCCATGGAGCCAATATCAAAAGCTCGGGGCTCTTTGTCGCCAATGCGCTGCTTCAATGGAGGCTCTTGCTTCGTGTGTCGTCGTCCTGAAAAAGTCTCAGGTGATTTCAAAGCATTCCTTGTTCGGCTGGTCATATTTCGGCTGAATCTAGGGTGATTTACAGCTGTTCAGCTCAGTGACGGAACCAGCGATCTTGATTAAGGGGGACCGAACAAATGTGATCACATTTTTTAGTTTGATAAAATATACATAATAATATGTTTCAATAACTTTTTAAAAAATTACACTATTTTTAGCTAAAATCATAGTTTTTTAATTAAAAATGAGTAAAAAATCACATTTTTATGCTACAAATTTGAATATATCTATATATAGACTAGGAAATCTACCATGCATGGGGGGGGGGGGCATGGCCCCTGCTGGCCCCCTGGTTCCGTCACTGGTTCAGCTGATCACATTTCAGCCAAAATCAGCCAATACTAGACAAGCAGAACCGGGCTGTAATCGAAATTGAAGTCCATGGAACTGATTACTTTCTGGACTTGTTTATTTTTTCTAATATGGTATATCCTTATCTTTGGTTACAGTATCCTGAAGCCAATCCAGAGCTATGCCTGAAAATTAGAGCTATGTGTGGTGCGATGAGCTTGCACTCTGCAAAGGCGCTCAGAGGGCTCTCGTTGGCAGTTCGGACTATGACTCTTCCATGTCAAACCAACGACATGTCTACAGCCACCAAAGCTGCAAGTGACTTCAGAACCCAGTTATCAGATAATGCGGCTCTGCTGCAAGCTATGCATGTGGCCGTCGTTGCATCTCTTCTCTCCGACGTAGTTGTTCAGATCGAGAGAATCACAGAATCTGCAAGCAAGCTAGCACAGCTTGCCCGCTTCACAAATCCGGAAAGGACTCAAAGCGCTGTGGTTATCAACATAGAGGATTGATAGACAGCATTAATACTCCTTCCATTTCAAATTATAAGTTGTAGTTTAGTTTTGTTCTAGCCAAATCAAAGTTGTCTTATTACTTGAACTATGTGTATTGAAAAAATTATATTAACAATTCGATATAAAATAAATACACTATCAAAATGTATTTCATGGTGTATGAATATTGTAGATGTTTGTGTAATGTTTTATAAGCTTGATAAAAATAGAAAAGATCGACTAGAATAAAATTGAAATATCTTGCAACTTGGAATAGAGGGAGTATCTTCTTACAGGCTTGGATACATGCATGTTTATCTATTATCATACTCTACATCTTCTTTTGTTCCACTTCTAAACCGGGTTATTTAGCTGGTCTGGACTAATATGAAAGGTAAGGGGACATTCATTCGCAAACCCTCTGATCTAAGGAATGTACCAATCTTAGGGTCCTCTTATGATTGTCACAGGGTAGCTGCAACTCATCATTTGTGCACATCTTGTTCACAATTGACTGGAAACGAGAAAACATCAAGTCAACAGACTCTCTGAAGTCACTCTCAATGATGAGTCTCAAAGAGTCAGATCTAGACTCGGGACATGCCCTCCTTTTTTTGAACAAAATGGGATGTGCCATTTGTGTGATACCTCTCAAGAAGAGAACAGATCTTGTGTTCCGTCTCAAGCTTTGAAACATGGCCAAAGAGACTCGCGAAAAGAGCATTGTTGGTCTTGATATTATCCTCATGGCGGCCAATTTAGTCCTAACTAATTTGAACAGCAAGCACCATGTAACTAGCATCCAAGTAAATCTCCCAAACTCAAGCATTGATGCTCAAGAGGTATGTGGACATGTGTATCTTCTAGTAGGGGTAGTTGCTCCCATCGAAGAAAAGGAGCCTTACTACTACCATGCTTTATGTTGCCTTCATGGATTAGGAACCGACTAAGATAGAGTGATCCTTAACCTGCTCTAATACCAATCAAAGGATCGAGAAAGGCAACCAAAGGGGAGTGATTAGAATCCAATCAATATTTTTCCAAAATGGCTGTTGTCTCAATCAACCCTCCAAAATAACAAACTCACACAAGTGGTGCCCTTAAGCCAATTGGTGGCTGAATATTCTTGGTAATGAACAGTAAACACAGTAGGACACTTAGCTTAGTAGAAAATTAACAAAGCGCAACACCAAAGCTCCTTGAAAGTTTTAAAGTGGTGCTTAAAACTTCAACACAACAACACACCCCCAAATCCCTTATGCAATCAATGTCTTCATGAATTATAAAGGTTGTTGGGCACATGTAACAAATGGCTCGCAGAACGAATTCTCGGAATGCCAACACCCCACAAAAAAAAATATAATGCTACCCACGCAAAGTCAACCTAGACGGGATACAAGCTCAGCCTAGCTGGTCTGCTATAGTAAATTTGGCCTAGTCAACTTTCAATATCGTCCTAGCCAGGATTTATTTGGCCTAGCCCACCAAAACATAGTGTAGCCTGGTTTTATAACTTTAATAACACCGTAAAATTTTCTCCTCAAAAGGTAAAACACCTTAAATGAACTCCTAATAAGATAAAATTTGGAAATGAGGTCGAAGGAGATGTCATGAAGATATCCCAAGAAGATCAAAGTCATGATACCAAGGTAACTTCATAGATCGAGAAAACTTATAACCGAATTGGGGTTTCCAAACCTTCTTCAAAATCCTTGATTCTTGTGCTCATGAGGAGTCCTATCAAAATGACTTAAATATATGTTCAACATGTGTCATAGCACGTATCCATCCATTGGTCTCAAGTCACTTAAAAGTTGAAATCATCCATAAGCTAAGAAAGGGGTTTAGAGAGAGGAAAAACCAAATCGGTCATTTTAAAGACTCAAATCAAGAACTCGGGTGTACCATGAATGATTGCTTTATTTATTCTACAAACAAGATCTAGTTCTTAGAGAGCAGTGATTAACACAACAAAGGCATGATTGTTTTATTACAAATCTCAATAGTTGGAAGACTAAACTAGAGACTAAGAAAGCCTAAACCTAGCTAGAAATGAAAAGTAGAGAGATTGCTAGTTGGGGCAGCCTCTCTTATTTGTAGAGCTATTACATATTCCCAACATCCCCTTCTTAGATATTTAATTTGGTTGAACCACTTAGACTTACCATAGAGGCAAAATGGTCCAACTCATGATTTGTGGCCATGGGCTCTTGATGGCTTTGCTTCTCATCGACGTGATCATGCCACATGCCTCCTCCCATTCCCTTTGGAACTCCAACCAGATTTTGTGTCCCAAACCTGAGAAAATCGTCATGTCGGTGGTTTTGAGGCCCAAACCACGCCAAACCACATGGAGAAGCATATTTGCTATGCCTACTCCATGATCTCAACACATGTCACCGTCGTCCTCGATCACCTAATGACCACCCAAAGTTCTTTTGCGTCTCCGCTTGACTTGGTCAACATGGTCTATGACTCCTCATGTCTTTCTTGTTGATGTCCCCATTGTTAGACACCACGATCAGTCTTTTGGCTATCTTGGTCTCTCGGTCCAAACCTCATATTCGTTCTTCACCACTCCCCGTCCATACGCACAGACTGTCTCTAGATGGCATACATTAACCATGTTCATTGACCGTCTATGTGCTCCATAGCTGTACACCAAACAAAGCCAAGAGACAATACTTCCTCCGTCCCAAAATAATTATCTTTTTCATTTTTTGAGAAATAATTGACTAAATATAAATTAAAATGTATTAATATTTATGTTACATAATTTGTATCATGTCGAAAAGATCTTTCAATCTAGTTTTCTTAACGAATTTATCTCAAGATATAAATATATGTTGCATGTTTTTCTACAAATCGAGTTAAACTTGTGGCATGAAAACCAAAAATAACAATTAATTTGGGACGGAAGGAGTATTGCACATGCATACTCATGCCATGGTTATTAGTCTCTGAACTTAATAACCAAAGCCTATCATCTCTGACAATCACTCATCATGAACTTGACACACAAGGGCACACATCAACCTAGCCAGTGTTTGCAGACTTGTTCCATTGTAACCCGTTACACTAGTACACAGATGGCTTTTAATCTCGGTTGGGAAGGGCCTTTAGTTCCGGTTTCCCCAACTGGGATTGCGGATCTAGGACTAAAGCTCATCCTTAAGACAAAAAATTACTTAAACCCCCCAGTCTCTGCTGTGGTGCGCGAGATTCAAAATTAGAACCTCTCCCCTCACTCGAAGCTTGCTTACCAACTCAACTGCACAACACATGTAACAGTAACACAGTCCTGAACGCTCTCCTTTTAAATCAATTCACCCGTGAGGGACCTTTAATTTAGTCTCGGATGAGAGATCTTTAGTCCGGGTTGATAATACCAAGCGGGACTAAAAGATCACTCTTTAGTCCTAGTTGGTGTTATCAACCGGGACTAATAACCCTTTAGTCTGGGTTGATAATACCAACCAGGAGTAAAGGTCCTCTGACGTAATAGAAACTTAGACCCGGAACTAAGGTGTGAGCATTAGTCCCGACACAATAATTCTAGCCATGACTAATGAGTTGAACCTTATCTAGCACCCATACAACTTTTGCACAAACAACACATCGCGTATAATCAAATTATATGGTGAGAATGAGAAAATTGCCCTGCTATGAGCATCCTAAACTCAAAGTACTGTATTTAGCACGATGTTTCACGTTGTTCGTCCTCCTTATTTGGAAACCAAATTCTCAAGGGTGTGCTAAGATACAAACTAAAGAATACTTTCTCCGTGGGAAATCCAAGAGATGTGGTAAAAATGGATGGCTAAACTTATGATTTAGACAACCACTAAAATAGAAAACTTCCTCAAAAACAATAAAACTTGAACAGTCTTTCTATTATGACAAATCTAGATAGCAAGCAACACATGCAAGGTATATTTAGCATACGAGATTTCAGGAATAGCCAACTTGTTATTTTACAAAACAAGATAGCAAACTTGTTGGAGCTTAACTTTTGCACGAAAAATTCTAAAAATAGCATACATAAGAAGGATAGCACATCTGTTGGAGTTGCTATTACGACATCTAAAATTTGTACTGAAACATAAGACCTATCTGTGTTTCCAGCTGAGGAATTGGAATTAGCACATCGAAAGAGTGAGGCCAAATTGGAGAAGGCTGCTTTCAACTAGTCTTTCTTAAAGTAAAGAGCTAGGCCTTCATGCATCCATCAAAGGGATGCTCGCTTGTCAAGCTATGTGCTTTCTTACCTTCGTACCAGCACATGATGTTTTAAATTCCTTTCCATATTTCGCTTGAGTGGGCCTTTTCAGTTTCTTTGATTCGTTTCTCATTTTTGTTGGGTGCAAAAGAAAATGAAATAAAGAGAATTTTTCGCTAACCATTTGAATAACCAAAGTTGTGTATAGTACTGATATGGGGCCTATTTTAGGTGATTTCTTGTGGCAGGGTATAAGTGGGCCTGGCCCAAGGTGACTAATTAACGTGCAGCTGTGGTGCCAAAGAAAGAAAAATCATGTGGCAAGCACAGTGTGCGTTCAAATTTGTTAAAGTTGGTTAACAGAAAACCATAATTTGAAAAGAAACTTCTCAATTGAGTTTAATCTAACGCATAAATACATTAATTATGAGCATTCTCTTAATTTATCTTAAAATGTTTAGAATATGTTATATTACAGGACAGTAGAATACAAGAGATTACTAGAGTAGTACTAGTTATGACGGTAGAATACCAGAGATTACTACTTTACTAGAGGACTAGTACAAACATTCCCGACTTCCCGTCACGTCATATGCTTACTAATGTGATGTCGTTGTGTGCACTGGCATACATTCCTTCAGGAATCCGAATCTTAAGCTTCGATCCCACAATCACATATATCTGAACGTACTCGGTGACACTGGACTCCGACGCCTGTGGCTGCAGAGATGAGGTCTCCATCCTTTGCCTTTATGGCTAGAATTGTCTTTTCAAAAAAAATTCCTCGAATCAGCGCGAGGAACAAACAACACGATATATATTGCACATATATCCGGGCTCAAAATCCGACCAGGTGATCTTTACAAACAGAAAGATATATACGACCCAAAGGCGAAACGTACAACGAGCTACTAGCTGTGATCGATGTGACTATATATGTGATTAGGATCCAGTAAGTTGAGAAAGAAAAGTTGGGACACCCCGTCTCAGTGACGATGACTGATGAGGACGACCAGACGTTGAGCTGGTGGTCGAGTTGGGGTTGGGATCATGACATCGACCCTACGTACGAGGGCCACTACACGTTGCTGTCGGGCGCCGTACTCTCCTCTCTTTTCCCTCGGCCAATTTGGAGGCTTTCCGTACCACGCACGGTTCTTAATTCCTACTAGTGCGGTTCGATCGGTTCTTGACGTGAAAATATTGCTAGGCTCGACGGCGATGAGCTGTTCTTTGCATGCTGAGAAGAAAAGGAGCTCAAGCTCAAGGATCATGGCATCTATAGCTAGATACTCCATAGATATAGTAGATAGATAGATTCCTAGATCTTCTAGCTAGGTCATTTTTCCGGAAAATTCAATGGATTTGCGTTATATACAATGGATTTATTTGTGACCTAACAGCACACTGTTGTGTTATCCCGAGTCCCCGTATGCACGCAGAAACTAATAAAGCAGATCGAGCAGACAGACGAGTGCAACACACTCCAGCTTCCGAACAGATGCATGGGATCGAGCTAGAGTACGTGTGCTGGCAGGCAGCAGGCAGAAAGCCAAGGCACTGGACGATGAGCCGCACGCAGGAGTTGGCTCGTCTTCTCATCAGCACTCGCCAGGGATAGAGAATTCCATGGCGAAAACGATGCACATCAGCACATGCATGAACGGCCTACGTCACAGGACAGACTTTGTCTTGTACGGCGAGCGCGCGCGCATGCAGTCACAACAGACGCCATGCATGCATGGCCGCGCGCACGATCCAGAAGCAAGTCCCGGTCGATCGAGGTCAGAGAAGAGCACTAGAGCGTCCAAAAGGCTCCTTTCCCTGTCCCCCAAAAGGCCACTCCACTATCTCAGCACTAACTAGATCGAGCGGCGTCCTGCCGCGACTATACCACCACCATCTCGATTTTTCGACGGCGAGGAGAGGGTCCCCAGCGGCTAGCTAGCTGTGCGCATGCATGCACATGCGAACCAGAGACGACATTGCTTCGCAGATGCCAGTGCGCGTATAACAAGATGGAAAAATACGTCTTTGGAGAAGTCTTGAGCGAGATGGAAAAGTAAAGAACTGAATGGTGAACACGCAATGTGGTTATTATGATCTTGGATCGGCATAGGCACCTAGCCCAATAGGTTAGTGAGATCGATTTCTAGGAATATCGATAGATTTGATTTGCAAACTTTTGTTTTCCCATATAAGGGTTTAAGCATGCATGCGCTATGGTGCGGCCTGGCTCATCAACTTTTATAGGAATAATCTCTGAAGCAACACCAATCTTGGAGCAAGGTGTGGTCCAGCACGAATCCTAAAGCGGATTTGCATGGTCCATATAAGAGCATCTCTAGCAATACCCCTACTAACCCCTTACTCAGGATTCACTAAGGGTTCGACTAGCGCTCGGACGTCCTAGGCTTAGGACGCCCGGTACGTGCGGCCCACACGGCCCACTTCTACAAATCCCCGCCCGCCGCGCCCACGCACGGCACCTGCCGCCCCTGTCCTCTCCTCCCTACGACTCCGCCCTGAAGCTCGGCCCCCCGCTTGCCACTCGCGGTGGGCATGCCACCCCAGCTCGCCCTTGCAACCCCATCCTCACACCCCCGACCAACTCCCTCACAAACCTGCCCCCTAGCTTGCCTCCCCGAGTTTGTCGTTGCAAACATCAAGGCATCAAGCTGAAAAAATAACTGAAACACATTGTGTATGGTATTGAAATAACAACAAATAAACTGCTGAAACAAATAGATTAAGGCAATTGAAATGCCATGGACATTTATATTGCAACAACACAAGGGCACCTACTGCTACAACAAAAAAAACGGGGAAGAAACTATTGCAAACATGATATTGAAACAAATAAAAAAATCTACTGCAACATCTCAAAAAGCGGTACTGAAACATCTCGAAATTTGTTGAGATATCAAACTGAACCTACGGCAACAACAAATGAAAATTTACTGAAACATCTAGAAAAAACCAAAAAATCTAGAGCAATCGGGATTTGCTGTAACATCTCGAAAAGCAGTACTACTGCAACATCACCCTGTAACCTACTGCACCATAAAATTGAAACGTACAGAAACATAGAGAAAAAAAAAATCCAGTGCTCAGATCCAGATTCTAGATATCAGGAGGGGGAGGGAGAGCTCAGATCCATATTATAGGACTCAGATCCTGCGAGAAGAAAAAAAGGAACAACACCATGAGCAGGGGAGGAGGGGTAGGGGGCTCAGAACCAAAATCGAGAACTCAAATCCACTTACTCGTCGGAAAACCGTCGTCGCCGCGCTCCTCTCCGGTGGCATGCGTCCCTGGCGTGGCCTCCTGTCGACCCTTGCCACCGCCAGCACCGTCGTCTCCTCTTGCCCGACCTCCTCATCGCTGAGTCCCTTCGCCAACCACAGCGGCTGCGCGAGAGTGCGTCAGAGGCCGGAACAAGCAGCGGCGGCGGCAGGTGGTTGCGCCGCCAGACATCTCCGCAACGGCGACGGCGCTACAACAGGTAGAGTATAGCGATGGGGTCAGGGGAGTGAGCAGAGGAAACGAGGAGGAGCGAATGGCCCGGGGAAAAGTCACGGGATTGCTTTAGCTGCTTGGGCGGTGGAGCGGTCGAGTACCTGCATGACACGCCTATAGGAGTCGGCCCACTGGGCCTTTGCCGCGTCTGACGCCTAGAACGTCAGATGTGTAGCATTACCGATTCACTAAAGGTCTAAAAAAACAAATCTACCAGATCTCCTACTACACCCCACAACTTTGTCTCCATGACCCTTCTTATATTGGCTCCCCATTCTACACCTTCACCTTCTATCTTTTTCCTTTCCACTGTTGCTCGATGTGATCGCCCGGTCACGCCATCCCACCCCCCCCCCCGAACCCGCCGGACATGATGGCTCCCCAACGCGCCTATTTTAGGTAGTGTTGCTCAAGTAAAAATTAAAAAAATATGAGTAGTATGAAAATTGGTAGGTATCTAATGGAGAAGTAGGGGTTGTTTTAGATATAGCATGGGAGCAACTAGCGATCGAACGTTCTACAATCGAACATCCTCACGCGCGGCCCAGCATGTCCCGCATCACGCAGAAAAAACCGCCCGCCCCCCGGCGCCCTGGGACGAACAACACACACCCGCGCACAGGGATACAAACACACACACCCCCCCGTGACCCTGCACGAACACACACAACCCGCGAAATACACACAGATCCACCGCTAAATCGCCGAAAAGCACAGATCCACCGCGACGCCTCCCCTCCTCCTGAAACAAAACCAAAAACAGGAAAATGAAACAAAAAAAGTTGGGAAAAAGAAACAAAAGATTGAAGGCAAATGAACCAAATGATTAAATCAAATGAAACAAAAACAAAAAAAACAAAAGTTTTGAAACGTGAAGAACTAAAGACGAATAAGAAAAAATGAAACAATATTGTCAAAGTACAGAAACAGCAGGAAAAGGCGATCTGAAACAATATTGTTACCAAAAATGAAACATATTATAAACATCAACTGAAACAAACATGATGTTGATTTTGAAACAAACAAAAATGAAAACAAAATGCTCTACTAATATAGAAACATTAGAAAATCAACACAGAAACAAATCAGGGGAGAAAAAAAACAACAGGAGAGTTATTTTGAAACACAAAAAAGGGGAACCTTCAAAACAAAAAAGAACAATGAAATGAAACAAAAAATATTTAAAAAATGAAACACACATAAACACAAAAAGAAACAGAAAAAAAAGAAAAGGCTGAAATGAAATCTGCACACGAAGCGATACTGGGAGCAGGGTGTGTGGAGGGGGCGCGAAGAGGGAACATGCATCAAATCTGGGGTCATCATGACCTACCTTGCTGCAACAACAATGGAGGTCGCCGGCGGTGAGAGGGGTGGAGGGGAGGAAAGCCAGCAGGAGGGCGAGCAGCACGAGGTGCAGCGGCCAGCTCATCGTAGGGCCGAATCCGCCACCTCCGCAGTGTGCACCCACGGATCGACGGCCACCGCCGCCAGATCCGCCGGATCCACGGCTGCCGGCACCAAATCTGGCTGGTTCGCTGTCGCCGGTGCCATTCCTCCATAGCTGCTCGAGAAGAAGACATGGGTGCACGTGAGAGGGAGAGAAAGAAAGGAGGAGGAGGGCGCGAGTGCACGAGGAGGACCGCCAGGGCAGCGTGTGCGGGGTAGGGGTGGAGGCGCACGACGGCGACGGCTGTGTGACGCTGAAGCACGGGAGAGAAAGAGTGGAATCGTGTGGGGACGGAAGTGTGTAGAAGGACGAACTGGGGGCCAGGATTGGTGTGTGTGGTGTGTGTGTCCCCACGCGGACGGTCGCCCCCGCTCGGCCCAACGGAGGCCCGATGCGTGGGTTCGACGTGAATGTCCACGAGGAAGCATTACCGATATAGCATTGGTAGAGATGCTCTAAGGATGACGTGTGTAACTAATGTGCCTTGAGATTTCTAGTTTTGAGGCCGCTCGGATTATATGCAGTACATATAAGTAACCCTGAGAGCATTGTTTCACGCAAACTTTATCGTCACATGAACGTGGCCATCGATGACGCCCCTCTTCTTCTCTATCTCCAGCAGGTTTAGAAGAGGCTCGGGGGAGCAGGCTACCCCTACGGTAGGGTCGGGAGAGACAGTGGCAGAGCTGGCAGCCGGACCATGTCCGCCCGGTGGCACCTTGTCAGCGGCAATAGGAGAAAGAGGAGGCCCCTGTTGGCGCGATAATTAAGGTCACATTGGACCTCCGCGCCGGTGGGTGGGTGGGTGGATGGGTGTGTGTGTTGGGGGGGGGGGGGGGGGGGGCAGGGTTGGGGGTTCACATGCACACCGGGCGCGCGATAACGTCGTCCATTATTTTAGCAGCAGAAGCAGCACATATTCCTGGATTCTGCTGCCATGTTATGCCGAGTGCTGATGGAACGGATTACTCTGATGCTTCCCATTTTGTTCTCGGATCGATGCCGTATACTACGATCGAGCTCCATCGCATCTCTCGTACTACGCCATAACGCCAAGATGATATTCCGTGGATATATGTGAGAGTGAGATCGATCGAAACGACAGTTTTATCCAACAGGGTAAGGAGAATATTTTACTGAGGCGACAGGAGAGGCGAGAAGTAGACGACAGGTTCAAGCAAATGGTGGAGCTCATGCATGCATGTACCCTTGCTGTTCCCTGAACCGCTCGATCAAGGCGTGCATCTCAACAGATCGTCAGATCATGCATGCCACGCGAAAGGTTTGCCTTTTACTGCAAGGGTGCTGCATCGTCTCACCTGGAGCGATTCTTGCTGCACCAGCACCAGGAAGAAGCTATAGCGACAGCTGAATGGGCTGCACCTGAGCCGTGACAGGTTGCCCGTGTGTTATGCAACAATGCAAGGGCGATTACGTGCACGAAGAGAGGAGCAGTAGTGGTCGACAGTGGACAACTGGACGTGGACTGGCGCACATACTGATAGAGAGGTTGGCCGGGAGCACAAGCACAACAATGGCGGAGAAAGAGTTTGACGGATTGGAGTACAATGACCAGCAGACGACGGATATTCGTTTGTCAAAATAGAGATGGCAACATGTATGAAAAATCATTTTGCCTATTAGAGCAAGGTTATGGACCAATGTCTCTACCCATTTTTTTTTAGAAAGGGACCATTTATTAAATTAAAACCCCTTTTACAAACAAGACCTCAACATAAAATAAAGTTACATTAAAGCACATCACTAGGTCCTTATACTTCTTCTTCCTCGCGTCCAGCGGCATAGTCTTCAGGAAGCTCCATCGCGACCATGGAAGTACACGAGATCTGAACGCGAGAACCACGATCCATACCAGCAAAAGACTCCATGAACATGGAGACCGCAAAACAGGCATAGTATGTTCAACCACTGTAGGGAGTAATGGGTGCCGAGAGTACATCGGCCATATCTTCTGAAGGTTGAACCACACATAATAGTTAGTAATGGGCTAGAAGCCAGAACAAGCGGATTTGTTGGCGCGTGGGGTCTGAGGGCATAGCATCCAAACCCGTAAACACGTACATGAGTTTTTTAAGCCTTGTCTATCATAGAAGACTATGTACCTCATATCGTCAGTCCACAATACGCTATTTGTTTCAACTAGATTGATCCATTTGGAGACGTATATAAGATGGGCCTTCCCATCCCAAACCTTAGCTTAGCTCACTTCTTCCCTCGTGCACCCAGCCATACTACGGTGGTAGTGGCACATATCTAGATTGTGCACTGGCTAATAAGATCCTGACTGGTTCATATTATGTTATATGTTATTAATATATAAACTATATGGTGCCTAATTTTTGTATGATCGGTGAAATGTGATTTCTCATTTATGTTATTTTTATTGAATTATTAATATGAATACATGGGTGTATATATGAAAATTATGAATATGTATTATATCACCATGACCCGAGTGGGTATAAACCAATGCACAAAACTAAACTCGTGACATGTCATGAGTTACTGTTCATTTGAACTTATCGGCCACACTTATCAATCATGGTATAGTATTTTTCTTGCACAACAAAACATTATCTTTGGACTTCTTATCGGCAGTAGAAACCATCAACCAAACAGGGGTTGACAAATCTAACGAATCTGTGTCCATTATATTACCATGCATGTCTAGTCCAAATGCATTTAACATGGTTATAAATTTTGGCGTGTCATGAGAATAGAAGTGCGTGCTTGGACTAAAGTTTTAATGGGACAGCTATAAAAAAATTATAAACTTTAATATATTCAATGTGATAAGCTATAGTTGAGGTCTACCTAAAATCCAGAAAGAGGTACATAGATTGATAAGTCAGGCGACGTCTCGATAGCTAGTAGCAGTATAGATGCATGCATGCGTACAACAAAGCCATTACCTCCTCTTTTTTCTTTCGGCGTGGTTTTTTCAATATAAAAATGTCGCACCGAATTGCTTCCAGCTAGTACATGTCACACAAGTGCTAAAGGAGATGTTTATTTAATCAAAGAAAACCTTTGGGCGCCGCTCATCACCTTTAGTCTGTCGGTTCATGAGAAGTCAGAAGGTGGACGATGTCGCACATGCATCATCTCTACACAAGTACTACTAGTCCGTACAGATCATACATGAGTCATCGTATATAGGTGCAGTCATGCGCCGCTGAAAGGCAAGACCAAGATGTATTTTACCTCGTCCGACCAATATCCCGAGCGCAGACATGTGTACACGGCAGAGATCGATTTTGTTGGTAAACTATTTCTTCACCTGCACATTCTCGCCATGTTGCAGGCCTACTACCACTGCACAAGGAGTCAAGGACAATAGATGAATCATGCACCTTCGTCGACAGGGAGACACATGCACCACAAATTAAACCCTGAACCAGAGACAGGTCACAGCTCAAATGAGCCGTCATGGCGGCTTCCTTTGAGTTCGCACTTGCACGAACATGGCAAGAGCAGCCACTGCACGCTGAAGGCCGGTGTTGGCGAGAAACAAGCAAGGCAACAGCTAGCGAGAGGGAACTGAGACACAAAAGAGATCGAGCGCGCCAGGACGCAAGTCAAGATTCCCCAGAGAAAAGGCGGCCACGGCAGGCACACGCTTTTGGCTGCCGTATTGCGGTGCCCCGCTATCCCCAAGCTAGCCGCTGCCGGCTGGCTGGCGTTGAGCCGTTGATCTCCTCCGATCGATCCTCTCCTCCGCTTATATAAGCCCTCCCCGCGCCCACAGACATGGCACCCATGCTCAGACTGTTATCAGACACCAGCGTGTGCACAATCCTGCTGCTTTCGTTCACATACCCACCGTTCCCCGATCGAGAGAGCATTCTTCTAGCTTGGTCGATCGAGAGCTCCTCGCGTCATGGAGATTGATCAGATGGAGATTGGAGCCAATGGATCCGGCGGCGGGTTCCGGGCGCGGTGCTGGGAGGTGCTCTGCTCGGCGGCGGGCATGCTCCGGGCCAAGGTCGTCGAGTTCGCCGGCAAGCTAGCCAAGATCGCCCGCGACGACCCCCGGCGGGTGGCGCACTCGTTCAAGGTCGGCCTGGCGCTCACGCTG
Source organism: Themeda triandra (assembly GCA_018135685.1). Taxonomy (NCBI): domain Eukaryota; kingdom Viridiplantae; phylum Streptophyta; class Magnoliopsida; order Poales; family Poaceae; genus Themeda; species Themeda triandra. The sequence goes on along the minus strand of JAENPR010000005.1, from coordinate 2,772,266 downwards.
GTGTCCGTGCTCTACTACGTCAGGCCGCTGTTCAACAACTGGGGGGTGTCCACCATGTGGGCCGTGCTCACCACCGTCGTCGTTATGGAGTACACCGTCGGTACGTATACGTACGTCGTAGTACGGACGACGTACGGTGTTGCACATCTCATCATTTTGTCGCACGCAAGCAGCTATAGTAGCTAACTAGCCGAGTAGTAGAGATAGTATAGATGACAATATATATGTAGATATATGCACACATGTAGATATATACGCTATCGATATATTGCTAGATTTATATATAATTGAAAAAATACTCCTAGTCCTATATATGATGGGTTTTTGGTGCGGCTGCTTATGTGACAGGTGGCACGCTGTGCAAAGGCCTGAACAGAGCGTTCGGGACGCTGGTCGCCGGCTTCATCGCCGTCGGGGCTCACAAGGTGGCCTACCTGTGTGGCGACAAGGCAGAGCCCGTGCTGCTCGCCATCTTCGTCTTCTTACTATGTAAGTATACGTACGCTTTGTGTCCATGCACGTCTATTACCCTGCTGTGTTTGTATATATGACCATTTTGACCATGGTGTTGCATGCCCTGCAGCGTCGGCGGCGACCTTCTCGCGGTTCATCCCGGAGGTGAAGGCGCGGTACGACTACGGCGTGACCATCTTCATCCTCACCTTCAGCCTGGTGGCCGTGTCGAGCTACCGCGTCGACGAGCTCATCCGGCTCGCGCACCAGCGCTTCTCCACCATCGTCGTCGGCGTCGCCACCTGCCTCTGCACCACCATCTTCATCTTCCCCGTATGGGCAGGGGAGGACCTGCACAAGCTCGCCATCGGAAACCTCAACAAGCTGGCCGAGTTCTTTGAAGGTACTACATATACCTACCACTCCATGTCGATCTCCATCCAAAAGGTTACAGCATCACGCACACGCACGTGCACGTGTATATAACTATCTACACCATATATGAATCGAAGTCTCATGCGTTCGATGACAAACAGTCACCTAGGATTTAAAGTTGGGCATGTCTTAGTCAGAGAAAAGCACTTACTATGATTTATGATGAAATCTACTGTACGTCAACAAAGCAAGGAAGTTTGCAAAGAAAAGAGAATAACTTCCGGTAGATTCCTAACATATTAGAGTTTGGGACTAAAAGCTGTACACGAACGTATGCAGGGATCGAATCTGAATGCTTCAGAGAGAAATCAACATTCGAGAATTTGGAAGCAAAACCATTTCTCCAAGTGTACAAGAGCGTCCTCAATTCCAAGGCCACCGAGGAATCTTTGGTAAGCTCACCTCACTTTGCTTCAATGCGTTCACTTTATGCTGAGCACCAAATTAAGCTCCTGAATGAATCCTAAAATTATAAGTACTAATCCCACCCAATGGCATGTGTTCCCAAAATTGCAGTGCAATTTTGCCAAGTGGGAGCCTTGCCATGGCAAATTCAAGTTCCGGCACCCATGGAGCCAATACCCGAAGCTCGGAGCTCTTTCTCGCCAGTGCGCTTCTTCAATGGAGGCTCTTGCTTCCTACGTCATCACCCTAACAAGAACTGAGGTAACTGCAGATCCATCGAATTTCGTGATCAATGGATTACAGAACCATGTTACCCACCTACAGCATTTTCCCTGCTCGCAGTATCCTGAAGCTCATCCGGAGCTATGCTTAGAGGTTCGAACAGCATGCCGTGACATGAGCTTGCACTCGGCCAAGGCGCTCCGAGAACTCTCAGCAGCGATGCAGACGATGACTCTACCATCCTCAGCCAACGTTCACATGTCTGCAGCAACCAAAGCAGCAAAAGGCCTCAGAGACGAACTATCAGAGGATGCAGATCTGGTGCAGGTGATGCATGTTGCTGTTATTGCATCTCTTCTCTCAGACTTGGTTACCAAGACAAAGCAAATCACAGAATCTGTCGATATCCTTGCGCGACTTGCCCGCTTCAAAACCCCTGAGAACACTCAGAAGGATGTCGATATCAATGTAGTGAGTTGAGAAGCAGAAAATCTTCGGTGGGACTTGACTAGTGATGTTCTATATTTGACATGGGGAATGTCTGTATCAGAAGCCTTTGCTAAATGGGCTAAACGTAAACTAGTATGAAGTACAATACTAAATGTGCATACAGCAAGTGACTAATTCTTCGTTTTATAGAAGTAATTATGATGGTAAATGTCACTGTCCTCTGCAGTTGGACAGCAATTAGCTTTTCTCAGCAGACAAAAAAAAACAATATTCTTCTAAATATAAGGGAAGAAAACAAATTACATCTCAATGTGTAGCAGTAACAAAGAAACAGCCAAGAATCATTATTCCAAGGCCATGAATCATTATCCAACAGATGTATGTGAAATTCCAGTGCAAAACAAATATTAATCTCATGCATGGCAGTACGCATCTAGTCAAAAACAAATCGTATAACAACTCGCGTAAAGTTCAACAACATCATCCTTTTCCGTATGCTAACTTTCCAACTACAAATTCTTCTTAAGATTAAATAATTCAAGGAGCTGGAAACAAGAAGATGGACGGCTGATAGTGATAAGCAATAAGCGGATGTGCCGTTACAAGTGCCAGTGCATTTCATTATCAATGGTCAGGTCAGTTATGGACACAATAGTGAGAAGCATGAAAAATATGCACAAAAGAAGAAATTAGTTAGTGGAACTTTGCACTGTCAACCACTAAATACCAAGTTATACAAGAAACATACAGACTTGCCTTTTGAGGATAGAACGTTTCAAAAGGATACAGTAGGTCATAACTCATAACCATATCAACCATCAGTTATTAGGCATAGTTCATTGCGTGCAAAATTGGCTATAATAAAATGATTACTTAGTTCAACCATGCATTGTCAACCACTAACACCATGTTGCTCAAGAAACAAATAGACTGACTTTCCGAGGATAAACTTTTGAAAAGTATACAATGGACCAAGGCAATAGAAATTTTCTTCAGCAGTGTAATAGTTAATTTCTATGAACTAATATGTCTCAAATAATGTGCTGGGGTTTTTGGCTTTCTAACTCAAATATCAAAGAGGTAGAATCATAGGCAAAGCTGTACTCTATGCACCATTTACTGACATGATTTAAAATGTTTGCTACTAGGCTTTATTCAAAGATCAAAGAGGTGAGCATCATACTTTAAAGAGTCGTAAAAACATTTTGCCATTCATGTACAATTCCTTAGGTTATCCTAAATTAACTGTTAACATTTTATAAAACAACAAAGAATCAAGATAAAAACTCATCACTGCTACAGAGGAACCTATTTTGGTAGTGTCTGATGGCATATTATTTATCGTATATCAGTTCCACTTTAAGTTGCCAATATACACATGTCTTGGACCGCATCAGCAACTCAGTATTGTACTTTCATACACTTGGCTCCAGTGCACAAACTGACATAGATAATGGGTCTTATGTATCCTGGACTGTTTTCATCTATAGCACCAGAAAAAAAATGAAGAACAAAAAACAGAAGAAACAAAAACTATGTAACAAAGATAAATGTGGCAGGAAATTTGTAACATGACATGAGGCACAGGAAATTTGAAGATTGAGGACAGTTAGGTTACATACCAAGTAATAGAAAGAATATCCAACTTCCTTGATTGAGAGAATTCCGATTTTTCATTGCATCATAGGTCAGTAAGGAAATGGAAGTACTTTTCAAATCAATACTTGATTTCTCTCGTTACTGAATCTTCAGTAGTGTTATTGCTTCAGCTAGTCACACGTACAGACAGCTTTTTGAACAAACTACGGCAGAGGAAACTGAAACAAGTCACAATCCTTACTGCCCTAAAAGACTCCATCAGTGTACAGGCACTGGTAATTATGTGAACTACATAATGGTTGTATACACATACCTCTGATGAAAGATCATTCAACTACATAACTAACCTATTTGGAGAGTCAAAAGGAATATAATTACAGTCAAAGAGTGCAACAAGACAAAAGTTCATGCTCCTGTCAGTACATGGGAACTGGATCACTTAATATGTACATACCTATGGAGAAACATCCTTCAACTATACATAGTTCGATATGAACTAATCACCAGCCATATACAGGGTGTTGAACTTGAGGAGGCAGGAGGTTCAGATCCATGCACTGCTGTTTATCATAGTCACGTGTACCAGGAATCGCTCCCGTCGCTAATCTGAGGATTTCGTTACCAGTCAGACAGTGATGAGCAAATGCCAATCCCCCATCCACCACATCTGACAATCTAGGAAGTAATGGTATCTTTCTTGTTTTATTAATCTTCCCATTTCGTCCAGGGTGGCCATTTCTGTTCAGAACTTTATCAAGCTCTGAATACTCCATAAACCTCTCAGTCGCTGCTTCCCATGACAAACTGTATCGCTGCTCTGGGGTCAGAGGTTGGGGTTCAGTAGTCATGGCTTCTTTGACACGAGCAACAAATTCCTCTGAAGTTCTATATGTCAAGCAGTTAGGGAATGACTTGAAAAAATCGTTTGATGGATGATCTGCACAGACTACAAATTTCCCCATTGCAAGGGCCTCAGCTGTTGCTGTGCATAGCACATCACTAACACTTGGATTGACGAAAACCTTATACCTGAAAATTCAACAGAAGAAAACAGATACCTCTATCAGCAATCTGCAAAGGACAACAAAGATGAAAGTGAACTCCTTTGCTTCATAGAACCTCACCCATGGAGAGAATCATCTGCATGGTCCTTTCCCTTGAAAAAATTGATGCTCAAATCAAATTTCCTAGCAGCATTCTGGACAGCTTCAGAGTCCTCGCCATTTCCATATACATCTATCATGAATCCTTCCAGGTCGTTTTTGTGTTTGGATAATAAATCGATTAGCTCTCTATAACCTTTAGCCCACACCATCTTACCAAGGAAATATGCTCCCTTAGAAAAGACCTTCTGTCCACAGTCCCTATCAGCTGCTATTTTCTCACCAACATCGAGAAACTTTGGATTTACACCATGTACATTACAAACAACAGACCTCGGGAGATCTTGAGTTGCAGCAGAAAGACGTAAAACCTGCATGCACCCATTATTAGCTGAGTTCTCACGAACAGGACTTTACACAAAAACTGACCTAAACAAATACCTTATGGCAGTATGCTCTAGTCACCCAGTTATTGATATGTTTAACAAGAAACGATTGAATAGCACCATTTTTCTCTCTCTTGATATATTCCAGGTAATTTGTATGAACTACACCGATGACGTGATTGAACTTGTCAGTCCAACGCTTTCCATGATGATACCAGTTGAGATGCTCCGGTTCTTCTAAAATCGCTATATCAGCTTCTTTTGAGGAGATGAACTGTGAAGTATCCCCAGCAGGAATAATGCTGCGGCGCTCTTTTGAGAACTGCAGAAATAACATCTCATGAGTAAGGAAATCCCAGGAGAAGAAAACAAAATACTATACTAGGACTCAGAACATAACAGTGGGATCATAAAGATTGTGTGTTTACCTTGCCAGGATAAAAGGATATCTTAAAATTTGCTTCAAAGCCAATTCTTTCCTGCAGCCAGTTCCTTATATAAGTTTCTTGCTCTTCTGGTGAACTGAAGGTGATGTTATTTGGGTAAACCAATTCTTGATCTGACTTAGAGAGCCATGGAACCACTAATGTCACCTTTTGCTTTGCACTTCTTGCCAGATATGCAGCACGAAACAATGGATTGATTGCTGTTCCTGTCATCCATGGAAGGCTTGCTGTGGTGACAATAGCAACATGCCGTCTGTTGTCTGAGATCTTGTACTTTGCAGGGTCATTCCAAAAACCTTCATCTGTGTGATAACCAGTACTTTCTAATACCCTAGCTATTCTTAGATCAAGCTCATCAGTTATGTTCTCAGCTAAGTGTCTGTCCTGTGAAAGGGAATGATACATGAGCCGACCATTTCGTTTACTGTATAACATCTCCACCAGTTTGTCACAAAGGTCTGCACCATAACGTTAGTAAGAATAAGATGGTCAGCAACAAGTACCAAGACTGGAGAGTCCAAACAGACAATGATGATCCATACCTCTCCGTATGCCAAGTTGATCTAAAAATGGCCCAGATTGCCGAACCAGATATGCCAGAATTTCAGTTAGATGCAGTGGTGGAACTTCCTGCATGATATTCCAGCACCAGTTTAGAACAACACACTCTAAACAATAAGCAATCAGATCAACTAGAACAAGAAACTGCATTATCAGATAATAATCAAAAGCCCTGAGAAAAGGTCTGCTTTTGTAAAGGCTTGAAAACTACTTGTACTAAAAATAAATAACTCACTGTCTATAAATTTGAAGGCACTGTATCTCTAGAAATATTTTGGTTCCATTGACATCTTATTCAAACAATATTTGCAAGTTGATTATGTCAACCCTGCTTACTAAGAATCAATATTTTCTATGGCATCATTGTTTTCTGGAACAGTTTACGTTACAAAATGAAATTATGTCCTCAAAGTACTGCAGGTATATCTAGTATAAGCTTGCAGTTTGGAAAAAAGATATATACGGAATCTAGCTACGTCAGAATAAGTAACAGGGGAAAACAGGGAAAATGTAAACAAATTCAATCATTAGCTGTTCTATGTCTGCAGCACACAGAATATTTCCAGCAGTTATACATTGTTTCTTATGGCATTACCTTGGATTCCTGATAGTCCTTGTTCAGTGATTTCTGCAAAAGAGGAAAAGGATTCATATTAATCTGTAATACTTTGATCAACACCAGACATCAACTTTAGCATACTGTACTCAATAACTCAATAGCATCATTTTTTTTTGTTTGTTTAAAAGACCCAATTGCTGACAAAATTCACCAAATACTTGTCTGCTAACAAAATAGTTGCTCTAAGATTCTGAACTCTGCCAATAAAGCGATCAGTAAGCTAAGTGCACTCCAGGATGACTTTTCACTCATATTTTTTAAAATATATACTATCTGGATGGATGCTTACAGAACACCTTACAATATCGAAATAAATGCCCACATAAACAGTGTGCTAGCCTGCTAGTGCTAATATATTATGAATAAATTGAAACGTGTAGTGTGACAACGTCAAAAGAAAGATTTTGTTTCTGTGGATGCCAATGTTTTGCTGCTGAGCACTGCTTGTGGGTCACACCTCAGTTCTGAGTTAGGACAACAACTAGCTAAAAAATACTTTCATTTCAATTTTGAAAGCAAGTGGTAGAACAAGCATAGCACGAGTGCACCATGCTAAACAAATGCTATGGTTGAAACTTACCATGCTCAACTTAAATTTCTCCACGAACTCGCCGCGGGCACGGAATCCAGCAAACATGTCGCTGGACAGTCTCCGGCGCTCGAACTCCTTGAGCCCGCGCTGTATCACCCGGACCACCTCCCACTCCTTCCTCCCCTCCGCCTCCGCCTCCTGGTAATCCCCCTTCCGCCGCGCGACGATCCTCCACCTATCGCCGCCGCCGTCCCCTTCCGCCACAACAGCGTTGCGAATTGCGGTAATCCCGGAGAGGTCGATGCGGAGGCTGCTGCCGGTCCCGGCGCCGGGCGGCCACCGGGCGTCGAGCGCCGCCCGCGACGAGTACTGCCTGCGGAGCTCCTGGACCTTGGGCTGGATCCGCCTGCGCACGAACTCGACCTCGGCGATGGGCGCGCCCGCGGCCACCACGGGCGGCGGTAGCAGCGGGGGGCCGGGCGCGCGCCCCGCCGCGAGCTTCGCGGAGGCGGAGGCGAGGAGGTGCTCGAGCTCGCGGTCGGCGCGGGCGCGCGCGGACTCCGCGCGTGCGCGCATGAGGCGCAGGTCGGCCGACGCCGAGTCCCGCACCTCGCGCCACCCCTTGGAGATGAACGCGAAAGCGCCGCCGCCGCCGCCGGCGGCCGGCGGCGTCTCTTCCTTGCTAGTACCACCCATTGTGGGCGAGGGCGAGGGCTGGCGGAGGTTGGGTTGAGGGCGGAGCTTGGTTCTAGAAGCGCGTAGGGGGCGGGAGATGGTTCGACGGCGGGGGAGAAAGACGAGGACGGCGATGGCGCGCGGGCTTGCGGCTGGTGTTGATTCCGGCGGGGCGGGGTGGGACCCGGTGTCAGGGACGGAGGGTGGTGACAGTAGGAATGGTGGGTCCGGGGAGATCTTGATGTGTGGTGGAGCGGTGACTTGGCACGGTGTTTGGTCGACGTGGACCCCAAGGTTCGGAGCGAATATGCGCGTTGGTTTTGCCGGCCCGGGTGCCGAGCCGCCTACTGTAGGTTTGCGGCTTGCCTTGCCTTGTCTTGGTCTCTTGGCCTTTTCCCTAGTTATCTTTTCTTTTCTTCTTGAGGAGGATATGAAAAGGGTGCACAATTTTTTTTTCGTACGTATTTCCTGTGATATGATTAGAATTTTCATCCGTAGAAGTTTCTGAATTGCATTACCCTTTACTCGTGGGTCGTGGCCATGTTTGCTTGTTTGGAGTCTTGCCAAGTCACACAAACAACCAATAGCAAGCGTCATGTCCTTACAAAAAACAAGATGACCATTCCGTCGTGACCACGACCGCGGAGCTCGAAACCCTAGTGCAGCTGCAGCTATAGCGGCCTCCTTCTTCCCATCCCCGATCTCCAGCTTTCTTAGCGAGATCCGGCCATGTGTAAGCACACTCAGGGGAATTACAGGGTTCTTCTAGGGTTTATGGTTGCGAATTCAGAGTTCTCACGAATTCAAACGAATTTAGAGGACGATACAATCAGGCGAGCGCTAGCTCCCTACCAAATTCTCCGGACACAGCCGACCAGTTTCTACTATCCAAAAGCTTCCCCCCTCTGCAAGTTGATTACTCCATAGCCAACGAGGACAGCGTGCACGGCTACCGCTTCACCCAGCTGTCTCCAGCAAACTTTGAGGCCAATCTGCAGCTTGCAGCCCAACAGACGTCGACGACCCAACATCACCTCCCGCGTTCCCGCCGCCGATGCAGTAGTAGTCTTGATAGTTCCAGCTGCTGTCACACCATGGTACTCCCACCCCGACCCAGCTTGGTGGCCTCTACCGCCCAACCACCATATACCTGTGTTAACTCCTCCGTACCCTCACCCCCCCCCCTACCCCACCCACTCACCGTGACCGCTGGACTTGGAGAAGAGGAGAGGGAAAGGTCGAAGAGAGCTCGTGCTAAAGTTACACGAGGTTGGCAGGCTCATCGTCTCCAATGACAAGTTCCTCGTCGGAACCCTAGCTGCAGGTGTGAAGCGCGGGCACATGGACCGGAAAGTCGAGTGCTGAGTGCGAGAGGAACATTTTGCTTTAAAAAAACGTATGCCGGGCATAGACTTATAGATGGCCACCGTGCCGTGCCGTGCCGGCAATGCGCCGTGCCGCCGTGCCGGCCGTGCGGTGCCTCGCCGTGCCATGGGCGGCGCCTTCGGCCCACGGCACGGCACATGCGTGCCGTGCCGAGAGCACGGCGTGCCGCGAGCGGCACGGGAGCCAGGGCGGAGCTTCGGGACGAGGACGACGGACACGGCCGCCGTTGCGGGGCGGCGGGGGACGAGGACGACGAACGCGAGAGGACGACGAGGCCGTGTCGGGGACGAGGCGCGGGTTCGCTGGCGACCTAGGCCTAGAAGATGATGGCGCAGGGAGAGATGGTGACGGCAGTGGAGCTTCTCACGACGGCGAGCGGCGACGGAGCGCGTGCGGTCGCGTCGAGGTCGAGCGGCGAAGCAAGCGGCGGAGCTATGGCGAGGCGTGGCGGCTGCGCTGGAGGAGGGGCGCCGGCGTTGCGGGGCAGCGGGGGACGACCGGACGAGGACGACGAACGCGAGAGGACGACGAGGCCGTGTCGGGGCCGTGCCGCGGCCTTCGGCCATGTCGTGCCCGTGCTGGCCCATGGGGCCAGGCCGACGGCCCATACACTGCACGGCGGCCGTGCCGTGCTGGCACGGGCACGCCCCCGGCCGTGCCGTGCGGCCCATGGGCCGTGCCGTGCCGCACTGCCGCATGCCATGTCGGCGGCCCATGGGCCGGCTAGAAATCTATACATAGACTCAACAAGATGTGATTATAATCTTACTACTAAAAGAACCCAAAAGTATCGTAATCCCCTCGCTAATGACCCCCTCTGCGCTAATCTTCCGGTAACCCCGCCCCGCCCCCTCGCCCCTCCCGATCGCGATGCCCGCCGTAAAAAAAAAAAAAAACCGTAACCCCGAGCCTCCCCGTAAAGAAAGAAAGGAAAAAAACTAATCCCCTCCACGATTCCCCCACTCGCCCTCGCATTCCACCTCGCAACCGCCGCCCGCCGCCTGCCGCGCACGCCGCCCACCTCCGCCGAGCCCGGGGCGCCGCCACCGCCACCCGCCCAGCAAGCTCCGTCCGCGATCCGCCGCCCGCCTCCGCCGAGCCCAGGGCGCCGCCTGGCTCACCACCAGCACCAGTGAAGCTTGGGCCTTCGCCGGAACCCTAGGTCCCGCTCAGCCCGTGCTCTCGCCACAACCGCCGCCGCTTGTACCGAAGGACGCATTTAGAGTAGCTTTCACGTCGTCCGCCCCGCCTGCCGCGAGGACGCCGCACGCCCGCCGCGAGGCCGCAAGTCGCGTGGACGCCGTTCGTCCGCTTCCTGCTGCGTGGCCATCCGCTGCGAGGACGTCCAGGGTTCGATCCCTCCGATTGGAATCCCAAACGCCAAGCACCAGGAGCTGCCGCTGCCACAGGAGTCAGCCATCGAGCAGGCAACCAGGGCGATGGCTACAAGGGCATGCAGGCTGCGCGCCGGCCACCAAGCAAGGCCCCCAGCCTGATCTGCCCGCCGCCGCCGCCCGCGGCCAAGACGACCGAGGCAACGATGCACAGAGCCGAGTGCACCGCCGCCGCCCCGGCCCCTCCTACCCTGCGCCCGTCGGATCTTCCCTCCACCCGCTGTGCCCGCGCCGCTCGACAGGTTGAGCGGAGCGGAGATCCATCCATCCGGCCGTCGGTCTCGTGGTCTTGTAAGTGCCCTCCAGCTGCCTTGTTTGCCTGGATACATAGATTCCTGTTTCATTCGTAGTCCAATCCAACGATTCCTGTTTTGTGCACTATGTTTTTGAAGGAGTAAGCTGGAATCGATCTGATTGATAGATGGATGCACTATGTTTTTGAAGGAGTAAGCTGGAATCGATCTGATTGATAGATGGATGGTAAAGCACAGTCCGCTGCCATGCTGGGACACCATGGTTGATATATGTGCTGTGGTTGTGTCCCGAGTTTGGGTGAACTGTGGTAAAATATTATTCATTATCATGTGGTTCTCATGTTTGGGTGAATAGCTCTGTTTGTGTTCTAATGTCAATAGGTTCAACAATTTTGCTACTAGATTTATTGGAAGAAATATGGAAGCACATGTTAGCTGGATCATAATGCTTGCCATGTACATAACATAGTCTGCATTGGACTATTTGGTTTCAGGTTGGCATTTCACCTGCTCAGATTGGCTTCAATTCTGTGGCAACTAGCAGGTGATGCTGCCGCTGCCCTACACCCGGTCTTTGCCGGCGACGAGCAACCATCAGGTATGCACACCTTTTCTCCCCCTTCTGTGCGAAACAAAGCACCCAAACCTAACTTAAGCTGTTTGGCTATTGGCATTCGGATATCTTCTGAGCACAAGTGTGTACAAGCCTGCTGACTTTGATTTTTTTTCCCAAAAGACAAAATTAGGTGTCCATTCATATTGAGGTTCACATGTGTACACCCATTTTATTTTACTTGGTCTGCAGTTGATGTTAAATGTACTGTCATCACAGGATGAGTCTTGAAGAAGTTTCTGTTTGGGACAATAGCAATTATAACATTGCCAATTTTCAACTGGAAAATGGGGTTGGTTTGTTTTCTTGAGTAACTATTCAACGTGCCATTGTTTTATAATAAATAAGGAGGACCTGAGGATTAGTGACTTGCCTGTTAAGATAGGGATACCCTATAACTTGGCTGCCTTCTTTGTCGTACTATCACATCAATGTCCGAGCAATGGTTCTTTAATTTCCTCCTTTTGTTGTTTTTGGATCCGTGCCGCCACCGCCAGAGAATTTGTGCCTTGACCCTGCGCCGTCCTTGCTGCTGCCATCATGGTACGTGGATATGAACTCCTCCGCTCCCTCTGCATTCTTCAGTCCCGTGCGCTCCATGGCCCATATGACGAACTCCATAGGCACCTAGCTCCTTTGCACGTATTATCCTAATATCTAGGGTTTTTTTGTTCTTGATTTTTTGGGCAACCTTATGTAGAGACCATTTTGAGAATTACGTTCATTTATTTGCTATATACTATATCATCTTCTACAAGTCTTATGCAGAGACCCTCTTCCACACCGTCTTTTTGTCACCAATTAATTTTCTACCTGCCCACATCTTCCTCTCACTGGCGTGGCTGTGTCAAACAAATCACTTCTCTTCGTTATCTGTATCTGCAATATGTAGCTAATTTGTTAACCGTAAATATTTTATGAATCCAACAATTGGCCAGGAGATGAGAAGTGGCGGCATGGAAGTTGAGGGGGGAAGTGGAGTGGCCTTTTGATCTTCGAATTTGCGCCTCCTTAGATGTTGTGGTTGTCGCTGCTGACTGGTGAGGGTGAGATAGTTTGATTAATTTAGCTTTTGCTTCTGTGTATTTTCCACTAAATTTAAGGCCCAGTTGGCCAGTTCACTTTACTATTAGCTGGCATGGGGTTGACTCAGGCGAGCCCCATCATGTGGCTGCACTCCTGCTAAGATCTGGAGTAAGATGAGAACATTTATGATATGCCAACATCTTGGAATAACTAAATCTAACAAAAGAGGCTGCAGCTTGAGGGGGCATGCCAAAAATGATTTTATTTTTTCATTACATATATTTGAGCAACTTTATCAGGAGAAATCAAGCATTTCAACACTATCCTCCACTTGCAGTTCATGATTCTTTCACCTACAGTAAAGTCCCTGCGTTCATGATTTCTTTTTCACCAGTACCTTCTATACTGAAATGACACAGACGTAATTTTCGTTCTGTACACCATCACTGGTAGATCATATTTCCTCATTTCCTCAATTTGTATGGTGTTTCAGGAGCTGGAGAAACGGAGAGAAGAATGTACGGCATTGTTACTTGCTGACCGGTCCGAGATGGTCTGAAGGCTGACCATAGTGATAACAATTTCTCTTCCATAGTACGTAGATAAATGTTCTTTTCCAGAAGTCACTAAGTTGAAGTGTATCTTCTTCTTTAGTTCCTTTGTAAGTATAGATCTATGTTTATACCAAGTCAATAACAGATTCTGAAATTATTATTATTATCTCATATTGATATGGCTTTGCAGTCGCATATGCCTCACATTTGACATTTTGCATTTTGCATGGCAGCGAATTCATGGAAAAGAACAAAGGCTGCAGAATACTTTCGCATGGTGGCGAGTTCATGGCCTTCACCCGGGGTAGAATGTACTGCACGTTTTGAACGATATGGCATCACAATACCATTGCAAGGTTAGCCTATTGAATGTGACACGTAGTTCCGGATCAGATTTTTGTTCTGATTATTATAAGAAAAGAATAATACCCACATTCAGTCTATCTTTTGTATTCTATTAGAGAATCTTCCATATTATAAATTTTAATAGATGAGATCCCTACTGTCTAGATGATACTGCAGTTTCAAACATGTTTACTGAAAGTCAGACAGGTAATAAATATTCTTTGCCCCCTTAAATTAATCTCTCCTTTTGAGAGTTTTCAAGTGTTTAGTCTGTCCTTTTGAGAGTTGCAAACATGTTTACTGAAAAGTCAGACAGGAAACTGTTGCTTGTTGCACCTTGGTCACTTTCTGAGGGAACTGTTGCTGGATGCCAGGAGATTCCCAAAAATGCATATCGATCTACAGCTGCTGCTGGATGATTCCCAAAGATGTGGGGATGTGTTGTTTGTATTTTGAAGCTTTCTTCAGTTTCATCAGTGAAAGCTACTCTAACTTATAGACAATGTAAGATGTTTTTTGTGCTGATGTTTAGTGGAAAACGCTTTGTATTTTGCCTGCCAGTGAAGTAGCTAAACCTGTGACTAAGGATTAGTCCACCGTGTGCTACGCTATCCTTTTTTTTGTATTAAGTCTTATTATTGGCCATTTAATGATGAGAGCATGTACTTGATATATCTTGAATTTAATGATAAGCTCAGCAGCCTGATTACCCGATTGCAAGGAGCATTTTTTCTTATGCAATTATTTTAGTAAGAATTAGTCCTTGTACCAAGTACTTTTTCTTGGTAGAAATTAAGAGATGAATGGTTCACGGTCAAAAACTATGAAAAAATTCTCATCGTTTGATTGTTTCAAGTGCATTACTTGAATGAAGCCGTGGCAACGCACGGGCACTATACTAGTAATAAAAAAAGAACTGGAGAATAGACATGAACCGTCGTTTCGCTGGCAGCAAAGAGTAGCGGCCCGGCCCACTGTTGCAGTGGCTAGCCCATCTTGTGCTGCTGCTGGATGCGGCTGGCTCTATAACATGTGCTCATTTCTGGCTCTTAACCAAACAGTCACAGTTGGCTGGGCTTCTTGTACGCCGCTCTCTCTATCGTCTCTACCTGACTGATCACCAAAAAGAAAAGGAAAAGGTCTCTCTCCCTCTCTAATCTCTATCCACCCTGTCAAAAGAAATCCCTGCCTGCCACTGCCACGAAAGCGCAGACACTCGACAGACACCATCCACCTCGCATCTGAAAGAACTCACAGCGAGAAGGAAGCCTACTCCAACTGGTCCTGAACTACATGATTAGACTAGATTAGTTTATGAAACACGTATTGGCCTAACCCCACCCTCCCCGTGCAAGATAATGAAGCAAGGAAAGGGTCTTGAGGCCCATCAAAATAATTCTCTACGTACTACGCCTTTGCGCCACCAACCGGTAAAATGGCGCAAATAATTCATTCCCTGCGCTTTCCGCTACCAACCGTAAAACGCATGCCACGCTCCATCAGGCAGGCAGAGGGAGATTCTTGGCCGGCTAATGCAATGCCATGCTAGCTCTGCTTACCAAACAGAACAAAAGAGATCGGACGGTAGGTGACAGAGTCCATCATAGGCGGCCCGGCGGCGCACAAACACAGGCGTGCGATTAAGCCCGTCCGTACGTAGAAGATGTGCAGAGGCTGACTGGTGGCAGGAATCGTCTTCTGGTTACTTGGCCCTGTACTTACAAGCTCTATCTAATGGTCCTGAATCTAATGTATGTATCTTCTTTCTATGGTCCTGGATGCAGTTCAGGGTAGGTAGCGTGTACATACATGATTGATGCATCCTGCCTTGTTGTATTTGTTTAATTCTTTTGTGCCTGCGAGCTGGTGTTCCTGAAATCAATCATCGCTAGTGGACAAATCAGAAAAAAAAAATCCGCGTAAAATAGTATGGTGTGCGAAGTGGTTTGAATTCTTCCCAGTTCATTCTTCTTCCAGGCTGCCTCCTCCTCGATCCTTTTGAGTTGTGACAGCCGATAGGAGATAGAAGGATAGTTTCCTTGGGGTTTTTCCAGCGCTGATTCACCCAACAGATCCTCTCTCTTTTCTTGTAATGGCAAAAGAGACGGCCTTTGACAAGTCATGCTGACTCACTCACGGAGACAGACACCACGTAGGAATGGACGAAAATGAAACGATCCAAAAGCCTTTTCCACAGCCCCCTTTTGTTTGTGTGCCGCGTCTGACGCTTTTGATCGATCCGGAGCTTTTGGTAAAATAATTAGTAAAGAAGAGCACTGTACGTGCCACAACGTTATCCCCACCAACAGGAGTGATAAGTGATTCCACCTCCCTTGATTTGCTAATTGCTCTATTGTTCACCACACGGCCATTTGATAGAACCACAGTGTGATTTCCATTCTGAGTAGAGCTAGCTAACGCTGTGTTGGTTTATGACGCCAGTGATAGCTCGGTGCAGGCAAATCGAGTGATGATTTATTATAGTTAAGATTAGGACATTATTAGGGGACAGGGCTTCATACATGCGTGCTGGTGCGCCGAAACGTGCAGGTGGTGGTGCGTGCCATAGGGCACAGGGCAGCGGGCAGGGCAGTCGGTGGGTGAGATGAGAGTGGGATAAGGAACGGAGGGCGGAGCGGGGCACAGGGCACCAACATCATGCGCCTCCCTTGTTTGTTAGCCTACCCTGATGGCCTGATGATGCGAACCCGAGCGGCGCGCGCGCGTGGCACCACCGCGTGACACGACGTCGCAACCGTCGACGACGCAAGCAATCTTGCCTGCTACGCCGCACCCGCACCGACCCCTCCCAGTCCCAGTCCCGAGTTCGGAGTTCCCGACTCCAAATCCACCGCACGGGGCGGAGCAATCCACCGCACGGGGCGGAGCGTGCCGGGCAATCTGCCATCGATCCATCCCCATCTATCCATCGGCCGTAGTGCGCAGTGCGCACGACGCGACGGCACGAGGGGCGTGTGCACCGACGCCCTTCGGCGCCCAGCTCTCGCTCGGGATCGCTGTCCGCCGCGCAGCTCTAGGCACACGCTGCGGCGCTGGAGATGGGAGAAATGAGAAGGAAATCAGAACGGATGGCGAGGAAATACGCGTACACCCGAAAAGAAATCGTCTCTCGCGCGTCCTGCTGCACATGCGTTCGTGACCGGCGCCCATCTCCATGCAGGAGTTAGGAGCTGCCAGTCGCGACTCGCGACTACCACACTCTGGAATTCACCGTGTGGAATGGGACCGGTCCGTAGAAAAATCATGAGGTGTACTCGTGTTTTCCCCATTAGTTCTTTTGTAGTACTAGTATACAAAACTACACTTACTAGTAGCAAGTACTAGTAGTAGTACACAGATGCGAGAAGTAGCTGTTAGTAGTTGTAGTGGTAGACCCAGGGCCCGCGCCGCACACCCATGGCTTGAGGTTTTGTTCCATCCTAGGCACGGCCCAACCCGACTATTGTCGAGCCAGGTCCGCATTAACTTTGACTATGGAGTCGTGCCTAGACCACTCTATCGACAGATGTGTCGGTAGAGTATGTCCAATTAACGAAGGCCACTAAAACCTATATTGACCACTTCCACCTCTTATATCCAAAAACTAACTCCAATTTCCATCCCTCTGCATCCATTGTGCATCGCATCGTGCTCCCGCTTGTGGCTCGCCCCTCCCCCTTGATTCCTACGCTCTAACAATGCAATCCTTTGCTCTCGTATTGTCTGCATCTCCCCTCTCGTCTCTGCTCTACTCCATAGCTAGCTCCCTCCTCTCCTTTCTCGGCTTGTCTACCCGTGTAGGTGATGTGTGGTCATCTTGGGCAACAATTGTGCGAGGGTGACCTGGCTAGCTCACACGATGACGTCTTAGGCTCAATGGGCTTTCAGGTCTACGCAATATGACTAAGGCAATGTAGAGCCATGCCTGAATCAATGGCACAGCCCATGCATGGCATGAGATGGCACAATCATTGAGTTGAGTCGTGCCTTCGTCAAGGTGTGCCATCTAGCCCTTTTGGTCATATATAGTAGTTGTAGGCTTAGGCCTTGTTTAGATTGCTTCAAAATTGCAAGTTTTTTCACCCTCTCTCCATCACATCGATCTTTGGACGCATGCATGGAACAGTAAATATAAATAAAAATAATAACTAATTACATAGTTTGGTTGTAAATCATGAGACAAATTTTTTAAGCCTAGTTGATCCACGATTGGACAATATTTGTCAAATACAAACTAAAATCTTCTGTTTTCTGGGTTGTAAAAACTTGCAATCTAAACAAGGCCTCAGAGATTGTTTGGCAACTCTTGTTAAAATTCTCTATGAAAATCACAGCTCCTCATCTAAACAACAAAATCCTAGATTCCGATGGGGAATAGAAAAAAAAAAACTTTACCTTTACATTTGGCGCTACGAGCTAAAAACTCCACTCCTCACTACTCCATATTCAATCCACATCAAAATCACTACCGAACTAATTCGTTCTTACCTATTTCTCCATTAAAATCAACTAGAATCACTTTAGTAATCAACTAGAATCACTTCACTAAAGAATCGATAAGTTAGAGCTCTATCAAACGGCGTCATATTCATATATGGAATTTGCATGTGAATGTGAAGCAGGGGTATTTCGGCAACGATGGTCAATGGCAGAGGAATATACGGCCGAGAGTCAACCGATATCCTCGATGTGCAAGTGCATATGCGAAAAGGTCTCGATGCCAGAATCGTCCCCAGTTGACCAACCGATCGAGGTGGAGTGAAGCTCAAGCACCAGTAGTCGACTCGCCGGACGGGGCTAACCACCGGCCCAGCACGGATCTCAGAGCAGATGCAGATGCACTAGCCGAGAGGCAAGCTCCATGCTGAATGGGCCCCGGGAAGAAGCTGAAGAATCTTCGACGGGTGAGCTGTACCTTTCGTGCATCCCCTGCCCCTATAATCCCAAAACCAAAAGTCCCTTTTAAAACACGCACCTCACCATACCTCTTCTAGTTTAGTGTAATTAAAAGGCCACCCCCACTCGCGCCACACTTTAGCTTCCCACTGCCCACATGCGCGCACAGTCCTAAGCTAGTAGCAAGGCAGCCAGCTGAGCTGAGCTCCCTGTCCCAGACTCCCAGTCCCAGCCCAGTCCAGCACCGGAGCAGGGCACAGCAGGTGTCGCCATGAGCAAGGAGAAGCACCACCGCGACTGGGTCCTCCGGCGCTGCTGCGGCGCAATTGCCGCCTGCATCCTCACGCTCTTCGCCGTCGTCGGCTTCATCGTGCTCGTCATCTACCTCGCCCTCCACCCCTCCAAGCCGTCCTTCTACCTCCAGGACGTGCAGCTCCGCTCCATCGACCTCAGCGACCCGGCCATCTCCCTCGACCTCCAGGTACTTACGTGTTAGCTACTCTCTGATGCATTTCCTTCGACCCACGAACTAACGCACGGTGCCTGCTGGTGCCGGCACGACGATGCGATGCAGGTGACGATCGCGTCGCGGAACCCGAACGACCGCGTGGGTGTCTACTACAAGACGCTGGACGCGTTCACGACGTACCGGGACGAGCCGGTGACGATCCCGGTGTCGATGCCGTCCATCTACCAGGGCCACAAGGACGTGTCGGTGTGGTCGCCCGTGATGTCGGGCGACGCCGTGCCCGTGGCGCAGTACGTGGCGGACGCCATGAAGCAGGACATCGCGGCGGGCTACGTGCTGCTCCACATCCGGGTGGACGGCCGCGTCAAGTGGAAGGTCGGCAGCTGGGTCTCCGGCGGCTACCACCTCTGGGTCAACTGCCCCGCCCTCCTCGCCACCAGCGGGAGCGCTGTTGGTGGCGCGTTCGCCTCCAGCGCCGCGCAGGGGGTCGCCGTCCCCGCCGGCGTCAACACCACCGTCTCGCTCAAGTTCACGCACCCGGCTGACTGCACTGTCGACGTGTGAGTTCGTTGTGACGACGACGGCGCGGGCGTTCGGAGTACTAGCTAGTACGGTCAGGATCAAACGTCGCTCGCTTTCTTGCGCGTACGCGTAGTAGTCGTTATCGATCGATCGAACAATTAATCTTCTTGTAGCAAATGATGTTGTTATATATTTTCCCTTTAATTTCGGAACCTGTGCAGAATAAGTTAATTAATAAGCTATACTCTGTTTAGCTATACATGTGTCAGTCTCATAGATTTGCTATGTTTTTTTTTTCAGGCAACTGGAGGGGCTCGCGCCCCTACAGAAAGATTTGCTATGTTGTTACCATAGTATCTATTTATTTTTTATGTGCGCACACAAAATCTCACAATTTGAAGTATTTATGTTGAGCATAAATTTGAAGTACTTGTAGAGTAAATTTCCACTCGAATGTACAATTTTTGAAACGACTCGAATGTACAAGTGATCCCACTAGTCGTTACTGTACTTGATACGATATCCTCTCCTTTATTTCTGTGCGTTCCATCTGAGCTGTGCGTAACATGGTCATGTCCCCTTACGGACGAGACGGGCAGCTTCGAGCACGAAATAGAAGCAGGTACGTGTTCCGGCCGTTTTCTAAGGCCCGTACAAACAAACGGCTCTCGTTGAAAGGGAAACAGCAGGATTTGAGAGCGCGGAGAGCGACCCAGCACCGACTATCACTATAAACTACACTACTCCTGCGTGCCAAGGTCGATCGGGCATGATGGCATAGCAAGTTTGGCCGCGCGTCGCGTCGGGATCGATCGCTCTGTGTACGTGTAGCGAAAGGGGGCAAATTATGCGAAATCCAGAGGCTGGTGTATTATCAACAGAAGACGGATGGAGCGAGAGGCTGATCGGCAATCATGCATCGCCCAGAGGACGAGGGCGTCTCCAGCGCCGTTCGTATTATGAGCCTGAAAAACTAGCTCGTGCCGACACACTGGCGCTGGCGCTGGCCGCATTTCGCGTGGCTCGCAGTCGCAGCGACCGACCGCGCCTGATGTAGAATGAAGTCGACGCGCGCACGTACGCCCCGCCGGCGGCCGCGGACAGACCATTCGCAAGTGACAGCTCTGGACGGCGACCACAGCGCGGCGCACCTGGGAAGTGCGACGGCGAGAGGCGACCAGCCTCCGGCCGGACGGCGACGCTCCAGCGGCATCGCGCGCGCGTGCGCCAGAGGACAGAGCTGCGAGACCGAGAGACAGGGGAAGCCCATCCGTTGGCGATCCGCGCGCGTCACGCGTATGGGCCCAATCCAGCGACGTACGTACATACGTGATCGAGGCGGATTGGGCTGCAACTGCCACGTGATCGATGGGCTGCATAAGGGCTTGAAGCCCAGATCAGGCGAGCCTAACACGCTGGGACGGACCGTCTGGTCTGGATGTCGTCACTGCCGAGTTTTGATTTTCTTTTTTACTTTTATATTTTTAAAACTAGTACTTTCATGCAAATGTATTTGTCTCATTAAAGCTGAGGAGGATGGTTTGATATCCGGTGTTAAAATCTGCAGGAACGCTCCTAGTGTCTCTCACCTCTTATTTGCTGATGATTCTTTGATACTGATTCAAGCAAATGGGGAGGATGCTAGCCAGCTCCGGAACATTCTGGAGTTATACGAGCAGTGTTCGGGGCAGATGATTAACAAGTCGAAATCTGCTGTCTTGTTTAGTCCGAATACATCTGAGACTGATAGATTGGCTGTGAAAAATGCTATTGAGGTGGAAAATGAAACTATGAGTGAACGGTACTTGGGCTTGCCGGTGCATGTTGGTAGCTCCAAGTCAAAAACTTTTGCTTACCTCAAGGATAGAGTCTGGAAGAGGATACAGGGTTGGAATGAACGATTTCTATCATGGGCTGGTAAAGAAATTTTGATAAAGGCCATAGCTCAGGCTATACCAACTTTTGCAATGGGTTGTTTCGATATTACAAAAAGTTTGTGTGATCAGATTAGTACTATGATATGTCGATATTGGTGGAATCAACAGGAAGGAAAACATAAAATTCATTGGCTGAGTTGGGAAACTTTAATCAAGCCGAAGAAAGAAGGTGGGTTAGGATTTAGGGACATCTACGGTTTTAACATGGCCATGCTATGCAAACAAGCGTGGAGGTTGCTGCATACCCCAGATTCACTTTGTGCCAGAATTCTTAAGGCCAAGTATTTCCCTAATGGCTCGTGCTTGGAGTCAAAGAATTGTGCTGATATGTCATATACATGGAAAAGCATTTTGAGGGGTATCGATCTGCTTAAGCAAGGGCTTATTTGGAGAGTTGGCCATGGTGAAAACTTATGTATTTGGTCAGATCCTTGGCTACCGAGAGATATGTCCAGAAAACCAATCACTCCTAGAGGTGCAAATTTGCTTCAAAATGTAGCCGAGCTTCTTGATCCTGCTACTGGGGAATGGGACCATCAGCTGGTACGAGATACTTTCTGGGAAGAGGATGCTAAGATCATTTTAGCTATTCCAGTCCATGCGGGAATGCAAAATAAAGCTGCTTGGCATTTTGATAAGAAGGGGATTTTCTCGGTTAAAAGTGCTTATAAAGTCTTCACAGCTATTCAGATTCTGAAGAGCCGGCGGGGTGGAGCTTCATCATCCAGTCAAGATGCTAACTCAGACTGTATTTGGAAAAGAATTTGGAATATTCAGTGTGCAAACAAAGTTAAACACTTTATATGGCGTATGTGTTATAACAGTCATCCTCTTCGGATTAATCTTAGGCATCGGGGAATGAGTTTGGACACAAAATGTGTGATTTGCAACAGGCTGGACGAGGATGGGGCTCACCTTTTCCTAAAGTGCAAGACCGTGAGGAAAACATGGGACCTGCTTGGCTTGAGTAATATCAGGGAGCTTTTAATCACTAAGAGCTCAGCAAGACAGGTTGTGGAAACCATCATGGCGATGAAGGAAGACATGAGTGCGTTATGCTGCATCCTGCTATGGTCCTGCTGGGCTGAACGAAACAGAATACGCGAAGGGGAGACAGGACGCGATCCAGCTATACTGGTGCACAGTATCAGAGTTATTGCTGAAGAATGGAGTCGTGAGAAACACCAGCCGGTTGCGAGAATTGCACAACCAGTGCAGCGCTGGGAGAAGCCAGAAGGGGATGTGATCAAAGCAAACTGCGATGCTGCTTTCAACCCAGATGATGGTAATGGAGGCTGGGGTTGTATTCTACGGGATTCGGAGGGCGATGTGGTGGCTGCTAGGCGTGGGAGACTGGAGGCACCGCTGAATCCCTTGCAGGGTGAAATCATTGGCTGCATCCAAGCTACCCAAGCTGCAATCACGGCTGGAATCGGGCATCTCGTGGTTGAGACCGATGCCACGGAAGTTGTAAAGGCTGTCTACTCAAACGAGTATGATCTCAGTTCGGCTGCCCATCTCATTGAAGAGCTGAAAAGTTTGTTGTCATGGAATTTCATCACCTGGAAAGTCCAACACCGACCTCGTTCTTGTAACAAAGTCGCTCATGAGTTAGCTAGTTGGGGAAGTGTATGTGTGCCGGGCGAGGATCCGACTGTGGCTCCTGTACCGGCAAATATTTGTCATGTAATTGCTGTTGATTCAGCTGTTTATGAGTAATGGAATTCCATTTTTGCGATCAAAAAAAAATTACAAAATATACTACCGTCGCCGACTGAAGCAGCGCAAAGTAGATTTCTACTAATTGAGGTGGCGAAATATTGGTTACCGCTGGTTATTTCTTTTTACTAATTCACATTAAGGAAAATCATATATAACAACTCACAAAGATAAACTATTTAAGATAAAATTTATATGAAAATTGTGTATAAGAATATACCTACAACTTTGTAGTTTAAGGGTTTTTTTTTTCATTTGAGGCCGTTTTGATACCTAAATGACGGATACAGTGTTTAGATCTACACACTATATGCTATATTTTGATATCAAGATGGCTTCAAATGAAAATATTGTGAACTAAAAGGTTGTAGATTAAAAACAATTCTTCCATAAACGTTATCTTCATATGTGACCCAATGGAAAGTCATGATTTTTTGAAAATGGGCTATGCAAGTGTGTGAACAAGTTAATTCTATTTATTCACTAGCTATTGTAGTATATTTGTAGATTTTCCCACTATGCCACAACAATTAATAAGAGGCATCCATCTCTACTTCCATCTTTATTCACTAACGTATATATCTAAAGTACAAGATTTGGAGATCACTGCATCATTCACTAACATACTTACATACATCATGCTATTCATTTTGTTCGTATAAATAATATAAGTAGTAATTTCATAGGTATTCCCGCGGCAACGCGCGGGTATTCTCCTAGTTCTATTTATCCACTAGCAATTGCAATATATTTTTAGAGAAATCATAATCTTTTTCATATGACCAATGTATTTCAGAGAAACCATGACCTTTTTTATATAACCTCATCTAGGGATAACATTTATATAAATATTGTAGTTCAGTATTCCATTTCAAGCCAACCTGGTATCTAAATAATCATTTTAATGTTCAGATCTACAAATATATAGATATGAACAATGAGTCAATTATTTATAGGTACCAAAAGGACCTCAAACGAGAAATCCACAAACTGCAAAGCTGTTGATCTCATTTTTCTATGCAATTTTCATATAAAATTTATTTTAGTTTGAATTCATATAAAAGTTATAACCTTTTTAAGATAAGTTAGCAGAAAAATATTTCTAAACTTAGGTACATATCTAGCAACAAGAAGAAGTCATCGCTGCAGCAGCCTTCTGTTGCACATACAGTGTTTTGCTATGAGAAACAAAAGCACATGTGCAATAGTGGGCGCTGCACCAAACTTGTAAACCTTCCGCGATCCAAGTTAATTTTACACTTAACCGCCCGCTTTTAATCACACTTTTACAAATCCCTCCTTCCACCTCTCTCATGCGTCCCCTTGGATTAACATCTTGCGGTCCAGATCGTTAGTTTACAAGTATGTCTAGTTTGCATAGGATCCGTTGCCGCAATAGTGTTGCTGCTTGTAGCTCAAGTGAACATGCATAAGGAAAAGATCATGGCAAATTTAGAAAAACAAATGAAGTAGAATCATGAGATGCAGAATATTCCAGAACTAGGATATTTTGTTTTGAGTGCTTGGATAGGTACCACCTATTTATCACTAATCTAATAGCTCGTGACACTATATATAAATGAGAGGTGGACTCCACAATAAAAGTGATTTAAGAGAAACTAGCCATTTTTGTGATTCATTTCATACAACCATTTATCACATCCAAACAAGTGAATAAAGAGATAGCTAACCAAGATTTAAATGAATGTATTACTATCAAATGTATTTGTTTTCATGCTACCATACACGACATTAACAAATAAGAAGATCGATCCAACAAACAAATAAAAAAATTGACCAAAAGTTTAAAATTCTTAGAAGACTTAAAAAGAGAGTTTACCCAATGGGTATGTTCATATCATACTCATCACGCCCATGGTATATGACCCCATTGGAGCTTATGGAGTGCCTGAATTCTATGTCGTTAAGCTTTAGCTGCTTTTTCTTCGATCACTTGAATGAAGATTGTGCAATTGTAATATAGAAGAATGTGAGAATAGATTGAATGCATCCGTTGGTACAATGGTCTATGACCATAATGTGTTATCCTTCTATTAGATAATTGACCTGTTTTCAAAGGAGAGAGTGTTGTCTCCTTTATAAAAAAAGTGCAAAAAGAAAAAGTTTTTGTCATGTGTTGGGAAATGATTTTGATTGCGAGATCTCAATTCAAGCTGAAGCAATAGCAATGTACATTCTTCTTAAGTGAGGAATTTTATTGAGTTCTGCATGAAAATCTCTTCAAATCATGCACCGACTCAAAGAGGTTTTTCGTGTACTGTGGGGTTCCCAGTCTTAGAAAAAAAGATACTAGTGAAACAATAGCTGGAGTATATCGATAACTTAAGTATATGAGATGTTACTATAAACAATTAATCTGTAGATAGGATGTGGCAGATCCTCCTAAGTAATATGGTCCACATGCACTAATCCTTGTCTTAACAGACCTCAGATTACTATGCATGTGTTCCACACAACTTAACAAGCTCTGTCGGGTGTCCTCGGAAAACCCGAATCATCCACGAATCCTTCGAACTGGATCGATCATTATAAGAGACATTGCAGTATTACAACAGTTTTGTACAAATAAAATATATCAGAGTAAAAGTGCGGAAGTATTATGATAACATAAGTTTACAAATCATTTATAAATAAAACTTTACAAATAATAAGTTATGTTGGTTACAACCATAGTAGTGGAATATCATTACTTAACTTTATGATTCATCAAAACGTAGTGCTCGCCCAGAGCCAAACACACTACTCGACGTCCTCAACCGGATGGACACACCCGCAACAAGGGTAGAACAAACCCCGAGTACAAAAGTACTCCGCAAGACTTACCCGACGAAAAAGAGGGGAGAAGACTCGAGAATGAAGGCCGATAGGACAAGGTAAGGCTTAGCGAATAATCAAGGTATTTTGCGAGAAAAGCACTAAACTAGTTTCAACCTCAAGTTTTACTTTCCCGGATTAGTCATTAGATTCTAAGGTGAGCCTAGTCTAGCTTGATTACAAAGAGATCAAGATAAATCACGGAGATCACATTCTTAAACTTCCAACAAATTACTTCAAGTTCCATCGGTTACTACGATGATGGTGCTTGGATCAAGACTCCTTTCTCGTGGAGTAACGACGATTCGAACCGCTTATTCTACCCACCGGGCTTCCTAGCCACCCGACATATGTAGCACTTAAGCTTGCATATATCAACCAAGACTATGGATCCTCTCGACGAGTCCGGGTTCACGCCACCCGAGAATACTTTGTACACCTCAACTCCCGAGGACTCAAGCCCACGAGGGTAACTCGTATTCCCGCCATCTCTCCACTCCCGGTGCGTGATTAGCCGCCTTGCTTGCCGTAGACTAGCCCTAGCCTAGGCTTACCCGCCTTGGGCATGTGACTAGTACTATTAAAAACTCCATGATCCGAGGGCCAACAACGAACGGTCCTTAATCGACACGACGGAAACACTACATGGGTTCTCTCTCCAATGCAAGTTACCCGTCCGGTCTCAACTTCATTAAAAGATGTAACGATCCAGACAGAGCGTTACATCGAAACGTCTTTCGATGCAATCCAACCGTCTAATCAAAAGTAGCATTGCTTTGAGTAACATTAACCTTACCGACGCAGGTAA
Organism: Themeda triandra; assembly: GCA_018135685.1. Taxonomy (NCBI): domain Eukaryota; kingdom Viridiplantae; phylum Streptophyta; class Magnoliopsida; order Poales; family Poaceae; genus Themeda; species Themeda triandra. The sequence goes on along the minus strand of JAENPR010000005.1, from coordinate 2,745,622 downwards.
GCACTTCCTTTTGAAAATATTTTCGAAATCCGAACTAAATTAGCAAGGCTAAGCATTGTTACATATTTTTCAATCAAAACGGTTTCAAGGATGACGTTGGAATAATCAAGGTAGTTAATGCACTCAACTACATAATCAAGTGATAAACTTTTGCAAATTCAAGGAATTGGTTGATGGATCCGGGGCTTGCCTCGAAAGTCGGTGTAGACGTTCTTCAACGACGTATCTGGAATATAAGACCAATCACCAAAGATGGACTAACCTCCTTAGGAACTGAGTTGACCCGACAATATTTCCCACGGACTGGGTTGACAGAACTCTCCTCGATCACGGGGACTATACGTGATAAAATAACATGCTTCAACATGATTGAATATAAATATGATGCTCAACAAAACTAAATAGGATTAAAGACAAGCGCAAACAATTAATTAAAGCACCGAAGGTCATTAGGGCTAAAGATCTAGGGTCATCACTCAATCCAAAATCATTAAGGCTAAGCAAGTAAATAAAAATCTATTAAATAACTAAGCATAAAATAAAGACAAAATAAAAATTGTTAAATAAATCTCAAAAATTACACATAAGCTCCTCATGACTCGAGAAGGCTAAAAAATAATTTTCATGATTTTTGGAGCAATAAATAAATAACAAAAAATCATGGAAGACTCATTTTTCAATTAAAAGGGATAATTTTTGAACATAGCAAAACTACTCAAAATTGCCACTTCAAAATTTTCCTAGATAGAGGACATCATAAGGAACACACACAAAAATTTTCAGAATTTTTGGAGCTACACATGAAATACTATGATTTTCTAAAGAATAAAACATTTTTCGCCTAAATAGAAATGAAAAAGGTTTAGGAAAAAGGAAAAGGCCAACGGCGACCCGGCCCGTGCTGGCCCAAGACCGATGACGACCGCCCAACAAAGGGGTAGGCCGGCCCAACATGGCCCACCCGAGCCGGCCCGACGGCGGCGACGACTTCGCCGGCGACAGCTCGCCGGCGGCGAGGTCCTAGGCGGCGCAAGGGTACCAACGTGACCCTAACGACGATGCGAACCGATCGAGGTAGCTAAAGGGGTAGCTAGGGCATGGCGGCGAGCTCACCGTCGGCCATGGCGGTCATGGCGGCGCTGCGCGCGACGCGTCGGCGGCGAGGAGCCGATAAAGCTCAAACGGAGGGCAAGGTTAGCACCAGGAGCTCACCGTGGTTCTGCTGCGCTGGAAAATGGGACCGGAGATGGGGCAGAGCAAGGTTGACGTCGTGCGGGTCGAGCTCGGCGGCGCTGCGGCCGGCAGTGAAGAAGAAAGCGATGGCTCGGCGCTCTTGGCAAAATTGGGTAGCGCAAGTGGGTGCAAACGGTGCGCAAGGATTAGGCGATGCAGTGAGCAAGAGCAAGTGGTTGGAGGTGGCACGACGACGGCGATTTCGATGGCGACGCCGGCGGAGCAACGTGTACACGGCGCAAGACGGGCGGAAAGGTGGCGGAGCTCGACTTTGCCTCCCGCTCTCCACTGGGGAGAGGATAAGGGCGAGGCCAGAAGCGGCGCGGGATGGCAAGGCGACACGCAAGGCGAGGAAGCTTCGAGTGCCGAGCGCGGGCCGGTGGCGATCGCCGGCAAAGATGGGCGCGGCGGCCACCTCGACGCGGAACAGAGGAGAACAGGGATTGATGACGCGGCGGGTAGACTCTCGAACTTTGCAAATTGCTCCAAAAATTGAACTGAGCTCGAAAATTTCCAAAAACAATCTTAGCCTAATTTTTCATGATCTACAATTTTCTCAACGGAGCATTTTCAAATTCGAAATGCAAATTTGAATTTTGAATCAAATTTGAAAAGGGGACAAAAACCCTAGAATGAAATATATGAAATTACTTTTGATTTTGCTAAAGAACTTGAAAAACTCTAAAACTATGGAATACTCAACTTTTCAAACTGCACATTTTCTCCAAAAAGAGTTTTTCCAAAATATGCATAGTTTTTGAAATACGATTTAAAAATCAAAAGGGGACAATTGTCGGAAAATTTGTATTTTCAAATTCTTTTGAAATTCTTTTTGAAAACTTGAAAAACTTTGTTCACCAACATTGAAGCTCTCAACAAGACCCACAAGTTTTCTTTTTGAACCAACCCCAATTTCTTGTAGATTTTGAATTAGAGAAAGGGGGTAAATCGGAGTTTGTCGGAAACGGGGTTTTGAAAAAAAAACTTGGTCTCGACTTAACCTAATGGATCACCCGGTGATCCCAAGCATCAACTCGTAAGCACAATCAACCTAGAATATAAATTTATTTTAGTTGATGCACATCAAGGTTGACCTAACATGAATGCTTTGCGATGGTAATGATGATGACATGTCGAGGTTTTAGTTACTATAACATCGAGAGATGTTACAGCCTTTCCTTAAAGAAATCTCATCCCGAGATTTAAAGCCTTGGGTTAGGTAATGGAAAAGGAAATGTGTCAAGCAAACACATCTCAAACAAAGACATAAGGAAAAGGGTTTTTACAACTCACACTAGACCGCTTACAATTCATAGAGGGAATTATAACTTAGATAGAAGCATAGAACTCCGGAAAATGTTAAACGAGATATTCCTCGGACTCCCAAGTAGCCTCTTCTTCGAGTGACGATCCCATTGTATCTTGTACCACTTAATTGTTTTGCTTCGGGTGACACGATCTTTCCGATCTAGAACTCGACGGATACTCGAATAAGTAAGATCGGGCTCAAGTTCAATCCCTTCAACATTAACAATTTTGTCGTGGTCAAAGGCATTTCTTGAGTTGTGACACATGGAACACATTGTGCACAACCGACAACCTGTTCAGTGCAACCTCAAACGGTATGCTACCTTCCCACATTGTGCTAAAACTTGAAATGGACCAATGTAACGAGGTGCTAATTTGCCTTTAACTCCAAAGCGACTAACTCCCTTCATAGGTGATACTTTCAGATACACAAAATCTCCCTTAGCAAACACTAGAGGTCGACGCCTCTTATCAGCATAACTCTTTTGATGAGATTGAGCAATCTTTATATTTTGTTGTATCTGTTTAACTTTTTCTTCAGTTTCTTTTATGAGATCAACTCCGAAGAACCTTCGTTCCCCGGGCTCTGACCAGTTTAGTGGAGTTCTGCATCTTCGACCATACAATGCTTCAAATGGTGCCATTCTGATACTTTCTTGATAACTGTTATTGTAAGAGAATTCTGCCAACGGCAAACATTCATCCCATTTCTCTGGAAAGTTAAGCACACAAGACCTCAACATGTCCTCAAGAACTTGATTGACTCTTTACGTCGACCATCGATCAGGATGATAGGCTGAGCTATAAAGAGATTTGGTACCCATTGCCTTATGGAACTCGCTTCCAAAACTGTGAGACAAATTGTGTACCTCGATGCTCGAGACGATAGTCTTGGGTATTCCATGTAAACACATGATTCGTTCGACATAAAGTTGTGCATACTTAGGAGTTCTGTAATCAATCTTCACAGGAATAAAATGAGCTGACTTAGTTAAACGATCCACAATAACCCAAATAGAATCAAAACCTCTTGATGTCTTGGGTAAACCAACTATGAAATCCATACTGATATCTTCCCACTTCCAAGCTGGAATGGGTAATGGCTGTAATTCTCCAGCAGACTTCAAATGCACAGCCTTCACTTTTTGACAAGTGTCACACTTGGCAACATATCTTGCAATTTCTATCTTCATCTTAGTCCACCAAAATCTCTATTTCAGATCATGATACATCTTATTGCTTCCTAGATGAATAGAGAACTTAGTGTTATGTGCTTCATCAAGGATTCTTTGACGTAATTCAGAACTTTTGGTACAACCGAGATGATTCTTGAACCATACAACACCTCGCGTCGATTAAACAAGATACTTTTCCCTCTCTAACTTTTTCCTTAATATGTTCCATACCTTTATTATCTCTCCCAGCAATGATAATTTGATCTCGGATAGTTGACTCAATAGAAATGTTAGTCAGACTGCCTTGTTGTACCATCTCTATGCCCAATCTTTCTATCTCATGACATAAAGAAATATCCAAAGGCCTTACTGTCAAACAATTACAATGGCTTTTTCGACTAAGTGCATCGGCAACCACATTTGCCTTACCAGGATGGTAATTCACTTCTAGGTCATAATCTTTAATCAGTTCCAACCATCTTCTTTGCCTCATATTCAATTCTTCTTGAGTGAAGATATACTTCAAACTCTTGTGATCTCGTATAGATATGACAGGTGTTACCAATGGATAATGACGCCAAATCTTCAAGGCATGAACAACAGCCGCTAACTCAAGATCATGAGTTGGATAGTGCTCTTCATGATGTTTGAGCTGTTTTGATGCATAAGCAATAACTCGCCCTCTTGCATCGAAGCACACAACCAAGACCAATGCCGAAGCATCACAATAAACATCAAACTGCTTCCCATATCTCGGTTGAGCTAAAATCGGAGTAGTAGTCAATGACTTCTTTAAGGACTGAAATGCCTCTTCACACTTAGGTGACCAAACAAACTTGGTTTGATTCTTCAACAACTCAATTATAGGCTTAGCTACCTTTGAAAAGTTAGCAATGAATGCGCGATAATAACCTACCATTCCAAGGAAACTACGGACCTCGGAAATGGTGGTTGGTGATTTCCAATCTAGAATATCCTTTACTTTACTAGGGTCAACGATTATGCCCTTAGCGGATAAAACATGTCCAAGGAATTTTACTTCCTTAAGCCAAAACTCACACTTGCTAAACCTAGCATATAACTGATGTTCTCTCGTATGCCTGAGAACAATTCGAGATGCTCAAAGATGTTCTTCTTCATTCTTGGAATAAATCAAGATATTATCGTGAAGACCACTACAAACCGATCAAGTTCGCATGAACACCGAGTTCATCAAATATAAGAAATGAGCTGGTGCGTTTGCAAGTCCAAAAGACATAACCAGATACTCATACGCACCATATCTAGTTGTGAATGCGCTTTGAAATATCTTCGGGACGAATCTTGATCGATGATAGCCGATTGAAAATCGATCTTTGAAAACACTTTCGCTCCACATGCCAACCGATCTAAGAGCAGATCAATACGAGGCGAGGATACTTATTTTTGATAGTCACTTCATTCAATGGACGATAATCAACACACAACCTCAAGGTTTTATCTTTCTTCTTTACAAAGATGGTGGACAACCCCAAGATGAACTCGTGTGCGATAAAACCTTTATTAAGCAATTCTTTCAACTCGAGCTTTAAGTTTTGCTAATTCCGGTGGTGCCAATCTATATGCTCTTCTCGATATTGGGGCAGCGCACGGGCTTCAACTCAATTGCAAACTCCACATCTCTATCCGGAGGTATACCGGGTAACTCATCGGAAATACATCTCGGGAAATCTTTGACTACGGGGATATCTCGAATCTCCTTCACGAAGTTGCACAAACTCTCTTGACCTGTTCTCTTCGAAATTGGAAATTGAATAAGCAAATCGAGATTTACCATCGATAAATTCACTTTTATAGTTCTATTTAAAGTATCAATAATAGCTCCACGCCGATTCATCCAGTTCATACCTAGGATCACATCTATATCCCGATCCTTTAGAACAATCATTGATGTGGGAAAGATATGCCCACCCAATTCTATGGGTACATGATGTACCATTTCCTTAGTACACATGTCCTATTGAAGAATGTATGGGATGCTCTGGAGTCAAAAAGTATAAATGCTGAGTGATTGGCAACATGGAACATACCCATCAAAATAGGCTCTCCCTCAGAAATATTACCGGTTTGCGTGTAAAAGACACGTCCAATTTTCTTCTTACTTTGGCTCTTCTGATTCCTTCTGATGTGACACGAAGTACTTGGAACATTGGAATTGTATGCTTGGTTTGGATGTGGACAATCCCTTGTAGAGTGACCAGACTTTCCACAATTATAACATGGGTAGTTACGAATTGTGAGGTGGGTTTACTGAAACGCTAGAGCATTCGGGTGGCAAGAATAAGAAAGAGCTGCGTGGAATGAACAAGTGCTTCTTGCGGAGCTTGATGCGGGTTGGATGATAAGGAGTACGAGAATGATTTATAGGATGATAGATTATCTTCGGGCGCTTAGGCTTACTACCCGCTGAGGATTCGATCCGGGTCTTCTTTTTATTCTTGGATTCCTGGTACTTACGATTGACAGCTTCAGAAGTAATAGCAATATCAACTGTCTCGTAAAATGTAGTATTAAGAGTAGCACCAGTAATCATCATACAGATCTTACTATCCAGACCCCTCAAGAAGTAACCCTTCTTTTTATCATCTGTATCAACATACTCGGGTGCATACTGGGATAAGTGATTAAACTCGCTCACATACTGTACGACGGACATATCACCTTGTTGTAAAGATAAAAATTCTTCCTTCTTAACTTTCATAACACCTTGTGAAACATAATGAGTGCGAAAGCTTCACGAAACTCATTCCATGTGATACGATGACCAGTGGGCTGTATGGCAACAAGATTTTCCACCAAGCCACCGCAGACCTCTCACTGTTGAGCCGCAAATAGTGGCTTTTGAACTTCGTACAAGGAATGAGATCAAACTTTTGCTGCATGGTGCGGAGCCAATAATCAGCTTCAAGAGGTTCATCTCTTTGGTGAAGACGGTGGCCGAGTGGCTCAGCAAATCAAAATACGTGACCTCATTGCCATTATTCTGACCACGATAACCCTGGGTGATATTCTGATTCTGAGCTAGAATAGTTGTAGCCTTGACCAGAGCGGCAAGGGTATCAGTCAAACTGGGTTGAACTGGTGGAGGGTTGGAACTATCACCCCCATTTTGAGAAATCCCGCAAAGATCGGATGCTCGGGTATGAACAGGGCATCCGTTGAATAACAAGCCAAACTTTAAACTCGAGCTTTCGGCAAAAGATAGGATCAAGATTAAAGAATAGATAGGTGGGATCCAAAGGCTAGCGGGAATAGGATTGATACTACCTAACCCAATTCACATTAAGAGGGAGGTATTTATTAACAGGTTAATTAAGCATGATGCATGAACTACCTACGTTCTAAGTTTAAAAGACTTTAATGTAACACATACTTAAAAGTAAACTTTTATAAATAGGGCAATATAACATGATATTCCACCATAAACTTTTAAACAAGACTAGAGGCCGGCAGTGAAGAAGAAAGCCACGGCTCGGCGCTCTTGGCAAAATTGGGTAGCGCAAGTGGGTGCAAACGGTGCGCAAGGATTAGGCGATGCAGCGAGCAAGAGCAAGTGGTTGGAGGTGGCACGACGACGGCGAATTTCGACGGCGACGGCACGGCGGAGCAGCGCAGTGGCGCAAGCAGGGGAGGCGGAGCTCGACTTTGCCTCCCGCTCTCCACTCTGGAGAGGATAAGGGCGAGGCCAGAGCGGTGCGGGATGGCAGGGCGACACGCAAGGCGAGGAAGCTTCGAGTGCCGAGCGCGAGCTGGCGGCAGTCGCCGGCAAGGCAGCATGGGCGCGGCGGCCACCTCGACGCCGGGAACAGAGAGGAGAACAGGGGATTGATGACGTCAGTAGGGTGGACTCTCGAACTTTGCAAATTGCTCCAAAATTGAACCGAGCTCAAAAATTTCCAAAAACAACCTTAGCCTAATTTTTCATGATCTACAATTTTCTCAACAGAGCATTTTCAAATTCTCGACAGAAATTTGAATTTTGAATCAAATTTGAAAAGGGGACAAAAACCCTAGAATGAAATATATGAAATTACTTTTGATTTTGCTAAAGAACTTGAAAAACTCTAAAACTATGGAATACTCAACTTTTCAAACCGCACATTTTCTCCAAAAAAAGAGTTTTTCCAAAATATGCATAGTTTTTGAAATACGATTTAAAAATCAAAAGGGGACAATTGTCGGAAAAATTTGTATTTTCAAATTCTTTTGAAATTCTTTTTGAAAACTTGAAAAACTTTGTTCACCAACATTGAAGCTCTCAACAAGACCCACAAGTTTTCTTTTTGAACCAACCCCAATTTCTTGTAGATTTTGAATTAGAGAAAAGGGGGTAAATCGAGTTTGTCGGAAACAGGGGTTTTGAAAAAAAAAACTCGGTCTCGACTTAACCTAATGGATCACCAGTGATCCCAAGCATCAACTCAGAAGCACAATCAACCTAGAATATAAATTTATTTTAGTTGATGCACATCAAGGTTGACCTAACATGAATGCTTTGCGATGATAATGATGATGACATGTCAGGTTTTAGTTACTATAACATCAGAGATGTAACATAGGAGCCCTGAGAACAGATGACGTTTGCTGACGAAATAATTGAGCTTGACTAAATAATAAAGTTCTCATCAAGGTTGTGTTGTACTCAGTGCCCGTGAAGATGAGGTGGTGATAGATGCATGATGCAGAAGAATTGGTAAAAAGATTGATATATGATGAAAGTCTTTAATAAAAATGACCAAACAATTCATGTTCAGCACCCATGTATCTATCCGTTCTTCTTTGCTTTTCTCTTCACTCCACCAAACCCATGGCTAGCCGACTGTGTGTTCCACCCACCACCATCCGGGTGCTCTATGCCAATTTCCAACTGATCAGTCATGCAGAAGGATCTAGACCATCCCATCTCTTTAATATCCTATTGTTTTTACAATTGCTTAGGGTTCAGTCCAAATAAATACCTCTAAGGTGGTTTTTAAAGTAGTTTTGCTATCATGGCATATTCAAATTTTATAAGCCCATAACATATCAAGGGTTGACTACGTGACCTCCTCAACTATAAAATGTGATATTGTAGCCCTTAACGTATATAACAATGTTGAAATGATGGTCATGTAGGTTCGTTTAGACACTTTATCCTACCACACTAGCATAAAAGAACACTTGTTTGCAAACAGGCCCATGCATCTACCACCTCTCTTAGATTTATGAACTCCTCGGGAATTTGGTCGGGAATATGACGGGTGGACCCGTGAAATTACGAGATACTTCGGGGACATAAATTTAGCGAGAGAGAGGAATTCGGCAAGTGCATATGCGGTCGGCTAATTTCCATGTGTTCGGCAAATGGCCAAGCGGTCGGCAACTGCTTTATTTGAAGGCGGAGAAAGGAAAAAGGAAGGCGTCGAAAAGGGAAGGAGTCGTGATGATCAAGGACTCCGATTATGGATAGAGTTAGCGTGTCTTTGTCTTTCCAATTTTGGTTAGATAGTTCGTAAGTGCTTAGGACTCATGTTTTGTCCAGGGTATAAATATAAACCCTCGACCATTGTAATAGGGGTTCACAACCAAATCAATACAACCGGCTACGCGCCACCCTTCGAGTCCTTTAGTCGTGTCGTCGAGTTCTTCGAGAGGGCCAATCGATCCGTCGACCTCCGTAAGTCCCGGCAACCTTGCTATCATGTTTAGTATCGTGCGGCGGATTTAGATGTGATGCAAGTAGTCTCATCCGTTTTGCTTAGTATCGTGCGGCGGATTTAAGCTTAATGATGGGAAGTTTTTGCTTGTGCCTTGTATCGTGCGGCGGATTAAGACATGAGTAAAGATAGTTATCGGCTCTTTTAGATTTGGCATGATCTAATAGATTCATTAAGTTATCACGTGTTGCTTGCTTTATTTAATGTTTAATTATTTGCAACACTCTTTTGCCCAATCTAGATTGATACTCTTTCGGCTTGTTGATCGTTTTTTTCATGCTTATTCAATATCGAATAGATCAAGCTCATATAGCCGAATTAGATCGATCTAGATTGTCACGTGTTGTGGGTTCATTCACGTTATGTGTAGATAAGCCTTGACGGGACCGGGTGCCGTGCGGCGAGATGCGAGTCTTTGGGTTACTCTAGAACTAGTCATCCGGTGGACTAGAGATCGGTTTAATCTGATAGGCTCCTCTATATGTTACTTGTTTGTTCCTTCTTCATGGACCCCGATTCGGCAATCTTGCCGATACGGTTATGCTTATACATGTAGCAAGTATCTATAGATCTGTTAGATAATTATGTGCTTTTAGCTCTTTATTGCTAGATTGTATCATGCGGTGGATTGATCTAGTAGCAAGGAGTGGTGTAAATTCATAGTGAGTGGTATCATGCGGTGGATTAGCTTGCTTGAGTTTATGCTCGACGGGTTTATGAAGGCTAGACGTGCGGCGAGACTAGTTGGAGTAGCCTATGCATGTGTTGTTTAGTCGATTTATATTTATAAGTTACTTATTCTTAATTTTTAGTGCTTGATGATGCTTTAAACATGAGATGTAGTTTGATATGCTTTAATGATTTAATCTTGTTCAAACATGTCTTCATTTACTTGTATTCGGCTAGTTTGTTACATTTTACATCGGTTATGTTACTTTAGCCGAATGAGCGCATCTGTTGTTGCGAGATAGCTTCCATAGCTATGTGTCGTCGTAAGTGGCTTCGGGGCCGTAAAGATGGAAGCTATCTGGTCTCACCCGGCACGTTCCGGTTATGATCTTCTTGTTTTATCCCTTGTCGATTTTCAGGTCAAATCGGCGGCACGCCACCGGTTCGGACGCCGGGCACCCGATTGAAGCTAGGCTTTCCGGCTTCTTGTGTGTGAGACGCGGGTGGTCACATTTTGCGTCAACACACTTTTTGGCACGCCCGGTGGGACAACTTCTCAATATAAGATGGGATCGGAAATTGACAACGATCACGTTACGAACGTGACCATGGACGAAGGCTGCCGCCCGAGCAACGCCCGGATGGTGGAGCAAGCAATGGAACAATTTCAGCGAAATGTCGATGTCCTTTTCCAAGAACAAGAGTGGCGAGTGATGATCAAGCAAGCAACGCCACGAGTTCTTCTCGCTGAGTCGATCGATGTTGCGACGAGGAGGAGATGCGAGAGGGTAGTTGGAGCCATCTACAAAGGCTTGTAGGAGACACTATGTTGAATCACAACACGGCTTTTAAGGCACCTTCCGCAAAATCATGGCTGAAACTTTTGGTCCGGCGGTTGACAAACGATTTGAAGCAAGATTTGGAGAGCTTCTTTGGGCCGGTGTACTTCAACACTCGGCAATCTTCGGGGAAGTCAGCGGAGGAGAAGAGATAATCGGTACAAGCAAAGATGGAGCTATTCATGATGGAAAAGAGAAGCCTCCTGTGACCGAGCGGCAAACTCATGGTCGGGTAGCTTTTGGTGCGACAACGAGATATACACATGCATGCTTGCTTATAAGATTTCTCCGGTAGCAAACAGTTGCGAGAAGAGTGTCTATGGAGATGGGTATAGTGAATTCACGATTACGGTGCTCTGGATGCTTTGCCGAATCCGGGATACGGGAGTGCATCGGGAGTGCCTTCTAGGAGACGAGGGAGCAAAAGATGCAAATGATGAGCTCCTAAAGCGGAATGGGCGATATGATGCGAGAATCAATTCGGCTGAAACCAAAGCATCGAGACATATGCATACAAATCTCCTTTCCCGAGAATGGTACAATAGGGTAGCTCTTCCACCAAGAGTTAAACCACCAACGGATTTGACCAAATTCTGCGGTCGGGATGATACCGATACCATTGAGCATGTCGGTAGATATCGATGCAACTTGGAGAAGGCTGCTGTGATGAAGCTTGGAGGATCGAGATATTTTCCTATGTCTACGACGGGGCCGGCTTTCACATGGTTTGCATCGCGGCCGGCCAATTCCATTGGTACATGGGCGAAATTGGAGCAAAAGTTCCATTCATACTTTTATACGGGAACCAATGAGAAGAAGATGGTTGATCTGTGGTCTATGAGGATGAAAACTGCGAGACACCAATGGAGTATCTCCATGATTCGAGAGAAGCAAAGAACATGTGCTATTCTCGACTATTCTGATGATCGGCTTGCACAATTGGTCATTGCGGGCATCTTTGCCACATATTAGAGACAAGCTATTCGGCATGGAGTTTGAAGATCTTGGACGGCTTGCACAAAGGCGACGGCAATGAGCAATCAAGCCCAAGGGTTCGAAAGAGATGCTCGTTTTCGGAAAAACGAGTGCAAGCTGTTGATATGTATCGAGGATTTACGGAGGAAGCATCGAATATGAAGATGAAGATGAAGTAGGCTGCTGCGAGTTGACCTGGACAAAAGAGCCTACTTTGGTCGATCATCGATGGGTGAAGCGGCGAAGGGATCTTATGATTTTGATGTCGATAAAGCGAGATAAGCTCTTTTTGTATACGGTCCAAGAAGGACGCGTTAAGGCTTGCGAGAAGGACATCCTATCTTTGCGCCACTGAAGGAGTAAAGGATAAGAAATCTTGTGGATTTCATGATACAAACTCTCATCATATCAATGATTGCCGAGTGTTCGAGTAAAGATTCGAGAAGGCTATTCAAGATGGACACTTAAGATTTGATGGCAAGATGAAAGTAGACAAGAACCCGTTCCCTCGAACATGGTCTCTTTCTCCATAGGCATGGTTGATGCCGGTGAGTCCAAGGAAAAGGGAAAGATGAAGGTTCGACATCGAAAGAGCCAAAGAGATTGGTTACGTTGACCCTAATCGGCAAGTTACCAAGGAGGAAGTGCAACAAGCGCGGTTCAAGAATAGCCGAGCAGAGAGAAGGGTCAAACTTCGGATGCGGCTAAGGAAATTGCCGAATACACGGCGATCCGAAGCGGGGGTTACGGCACGACACTTATTGAATAAGTGGCAATGGGAAAAGAAGATGGAGTATGATGAGGAACAGCGGTACATTGAGGAGGAGCGCGGGTTCATGGCGGAACGTCGGAGATATGAAGCGAAGTGCGCCAAAGGGAACAAGAAGAATACGGGAGAGAGCAAGAGCAATCTCATTGGAATTGTTCCTTCTTGGACAACTGTTGGAATGAAGGCTTGAAATTGCACACGAAAACAATTGCCACGAATGCGGTGATCAATATTCGGAGTACGGGCAATCTCGAGTCAACCGCCGTCCCGTTCATGATAGACTTGGGATGAAAGTTCCGGAGAACGATCGGCGCCTAAAAATAAACGGTTTGATGGATATCGGAGGAAAAGATTTGCGAGACCAAACATGGGCTCACGGTAGTGTCCATACTACGGAAGAGAGCTCCTACGAGATGGCAAAAAGGTCAATGGTGCCCTCTGTGCGGAAAAGCCGAGAAGAGAAGAGTTCGGCGTTTGAGAAATCAAGAGATGAAGCGGGAAATAGCCGAAAAGAAGCCGGTATGGCGTCCTAAGAAAAAGGATGGTGGACGGGGCCCATCGGCTAATACTAACATGGTGTTCTTCATTCCATTAGAGTTTAAAGCTCACGAAGACCAAGAAGTGCAAGATGAGGTATATTGATTTTGATGAGGCCGAATGCCGAGACACGATGGCTCAACTTGTGTTGACTCGGCAAGCAATCTTTGATAAGCCGGTTAAAAATCGTCATCGAAACCATTGTACTTGAAGGGATATGTCAATGGCAAGCCTTTAACTAAGATGCTTGTTGATGGAGGGGCTGCTATCAATATTATGCCCTATGCTACTTTCGGGAAACTTGGTATGACAAATGAAGATTTCTTTGCGGTGACATGATCCTTAGAGATTTTCTTGGCAATGCTTGATACTCGTGGAGCGGTACATGTGGAGCGATGATTGGATCCAAGACCTTGATCACTACCTTCTTTGTCATTGATGGCAAGGGGGCATATAGCATGCTTAGGGAAGGGATTGGATCCATGCTAATTCTTTGTATACCCTCAACTATGCATCAAATCCTTATTCGGTGGGTAGGAGATGATGTAGAAGTTGTTCGGTGATGATTCGGTGAGTGTTGCCACTTGAGCACTGCTTATTGGGAGTATGATGGACTAGATTGCCTTTCGGGTAAGGTATGGAAAGAAGGTCTGTCAATGTGTTCGACGGGGATCAACGGCCGATCCAAGCGATCGGCTCGACGGTAACTTTTAATGGGCAATCCAATCGATGGCAACAAAGGCAAAGCTTGGGTCGTGGTTTCATGTCGGCCGACAAATTAGAAGAAATCAATGTTGGTGATAGCACAAAGTCAAGGCCGATGTATATCGGTGCAAATTTAGACCCGAGAATATAAATTGAAGTTAATAGAGTTCTTGAATGAGTTCAAAGATTGTTTTGCTTGGGATTACACGAGAGATGCAGGTTGGATCGATCAATTGTTGAGCATAAGCTGCCTATAAAACCTGGATTTCGTCCTTTCAAACAACCTCCACGGAAAATCTATAAAGAGGAGGTATTGGCCGATGTAAAGAAAGAGATTGAGAGATTAATTGAAGCAAACTTTATTCGGCCATGCGGTATGCGAGAATGGATTTCAAATATAGTACTGTCTACAAGAAGAATGGAAAGATGAGGGTATGCATAGATTTCGAGAGATCTCAACAAAGCTACTCCAATGGATGGATACCCAATGCCGGTTGCCGATTTATTAGTGGATGCAGCGGCGGGTTATGAAGTTATCGGTTTTATGGATGGCAATGCGCTACAATCAGATTTTCATGGCGAGTTGAAGATATTGCAAAGGCGCATTCGGATGTCCTGGTCACATTGGATTGTTTGAGTGGATAGTGATGACATTTGGATTGAAGAATCTTTGGTGCAACTTATCGAGAGAGCCATGAACTATATCTTTCATGAGTTAATCGGCAAGATTGTAGAAATTTATATTGATGATGTAGTAGTCAAATCCGAGAGACCATGAAGGACATTTAGCCGATTTAAGAAAGACTTTGGAGTGCACAAGGAGACATGGCTTAAAGATGAATCCAAACAAGTGTGCTTTTGGAGTCTCGGCTGGTGAGTTTTAGGGTTCTTGATCCACAAAGGAGGGATAGAAGTTGGGAAAAAGAGCATGGAAGCAATAGACAAAGTTGTGCCCCCAACTAACCTTACGAATTGCAATCATTCTTTGGGCAAGGTCAATTTCGTGAGAAGATTCATATCCAATTTATCGAAAAGAGTGTTGCCTTTCTCTCCATTGTTGAAGCTCAAGAAAGATCGAGAAATTTATGCAGGGTGACATACGGCAAAAGGCTTTTGATGAAATCAAGCAATATATGAAGGCACCACCGGTGTTGGTACCTCCACAACTTGAGAAGCCTTTCAAGGCTGTATGTGGCGGCCGATAGCCTAACAATAGGATCGGCCCTTATGCAAGAGTTTGATGGAAAAGAGAGAGTAATAGCTTACCTTAGCCGAAAAGCTGTTAGATCTGAAACAAGGTATTCGGCTATAGAAAAGCTCTTTTGTGTGTTTATTACTCATGCACCAAATTTCGGCACTATTTGTTAAATGCCGAATGTGTGGTTATATCTAGTTTTGATGTAATTAAACACATGTTGTCAATGCCGATTTTAAGTGGGAGAATCGGCAAATGGGTATTAACAACTTGTCGAGTTTAATTTAAAGTATGAGTCGGCAAAAGCGGTGAAAGGACAGGCAATTGCCGATTTTATTACTCAACATCGTGATTTATCGTTGATATGATTAACATTGCCCCATGGGCATTATTTTTTGATGGATCATCATGTGACAAAGGTGGTGGTGCTTTGGTATTCTTTTGATATCCCCACGTGGAAAGATATTTGAGTTTGCTTTTTCAATTGAATATCCTGTCACTAACAACCAAGCGAGTATGAGGCTTTGCTTAGAGGGCTTCGGCTATTGGTAGAAGCCCGAAGGCTGTTTCTTTGTTGAGGTATTTGGTGATTCGAATTGGTAATCAATCGGTTGACGAGGACAATATGAATGCAAAAATGATGTCTTGCAAGGGTACCATGAACAATGTAGGGAACTTACGAAAAGTTTTTCGGTAGTTACTTTGCATCATATACCCGAGAGCACAATGGAGAAGCAAATAAATTAGCTCAAGCTGCATACGGATATCGGGAAAATCATGAAGTCTATACGTGAGAAGAAGATGTTTTCAATTCGATCGGATAAGTAATGGTTTGGAGAAGTGACATTATCAACTATACGAAAGATCCATCTCAAAGAGTTTCCGGAGGCTCGGGTATAAGGCACTTAAATTTGTGCTTCTTGATGATCGGTTGTACCACAAGTCTATAGATGGAGTGTTGCTCAAATGCTTGAGCCAAGAAGAAGCTAAGAAGATTATGTTTGAAGTCCATGAAGGAGCTTGTGGTGCACATCGATCGGCTTACCGAATGAAATGGATAATAAGGAGGACGGGGTACTTTTGGCCGACTATGTTGGAGGATTGCTTTGAATATTACAAAGGGTGTCGAGATTGTCGGATATTTGGTAATGTTCGGAGAGCACACATCATCTACGAATCCGATAATTAAACCTTGGCCGTTCGAGAGGATGGGGTATAGATTTAATTGGACGAGATCAATCCTCCATCTAGCAAAGGACACAAGTTTGTGTTGCTAGCAACAGATTATTTCACCAAGTGGGTTGAAGCTATCCCTTTGAAAAAGGTCACATCGAGAAAATATGATCGGTTTTGTCAAGGAACATATAATTCATAGGTTTGGGATTCCACGAGACCATTACAAGCTGATCGGGGACTCGGTTCACTTCTTGAGTTTTGTGATTTTGCCGAAAACATGGGGATAAGGCTGTATAATTCTTCTCCTTATTATGCACAAGCCAATGGCCAAGCGAGGCGTCAAATAAGATCATGATCAAGATTATTCGAGAAGAAAATCGATGAGAAGCCAAGGAGATGGCACTTGGTCCTTAATGAAGCATTGTGGGCTTACCGAATGGCTTGCCATGGGTCCACACAAGCATCTCCATATGAGTTGGTTTATGGACATAATCTTTGTGATGCCTTGGGAGTTGCAATCGGGATCAAGGAGAGTTGAGTTACAAAAGGACTGACGAGAAAAAGATTATAAGGATCGATGATGGATGAGTTAGAAGATTTGCATTTGATTCGTCTTAAGGCCTTGGAGAATATTGAGAAGAATAAAATACGTGTTGCCAAGTACTACAACAAGAGAGTTAAAATTAAGCAATTTGCGAGAAGGAGAATTGGTTTGGAAAACAATATTGCCAATTGGTACCAAAGACGAGAATATTCGGCAAGTGGTCTCCGAATTGGGAAGGACCTTTTCGGGTTGTCGGTTGTGCACACGGCAATGCGTATATATTAAAACGCTGTTTGGAGAAGAACTTACTAGAGCCATCAATGGCGGATACCTTAAGAAGTTTTATCCAAGTATCGAAGTTGGATCTTAATTGTGATTATGACATAAGCGTGGTATAGCCGATTGAATAAAATCGCCTTGAGCAAAGGAAAGAAGTTGGAAAGAAATAACCGATAATATTATCGCCTCTAGTGGAAAGATAGCCGATATCGTGTGTATCGTCTTGAGAACAAAAATAGCCGATACGGTTGTATCGCCTTTAGTCGATTTTTAAAAGTATAAGTGAGCAGTTTGATCTTATCTCTCGGGCGATAGGTTTATCGGGAGAAGATAAAGGGAATTGAAGTACTACGCTACAAACCGTCAAGTCATGGAACGGGACCGAGATCTAATCGGCTAAAATGATGTCATGCGATTCGGGAGTTTTCGTTTGGGAAGAGTGTTGCGATCGAGTTCTAGCTAAAGGAAAATTTGCAAAGAAGCAAATACAACGAGACGAATGTCATCACGGACAAGCAAGAACAAGAAGAGGACCAACATTCTTCATTAAAATTTTATTTACAACCCGCGCCAATCCTAGTACAAGCTACTCCTCTTCTTCGTTGAAGAGCTTGTTGAGGGCAGACTCGGGGTTGGTGGCGTTGGCCATGGCGTCGGCGTGGGCGTCGTAACCCGCCGGGAGGCCCTCGATGTCGTCGACTTCGTGAGGGAGCCCGCCGCGGAAGCCGGTCGGCATCGGAGCGTAGTCGTCCCGGTCCGGGGCGACATCCCCGCCGAGCCGAGGAGGTGCCGAGGCGCACGCCATGAAGGGCAACACTGGTCGACGACCGAGGCACCGCCTCGAGCGCTCCACCGGCGTCGCCCCTTGGGCGTTCACGTGGTTGGCCGCCGCCATCGCCGCCACCTTCAAGCGGTCCGGCTCAGCGGTGAGTGCACAAAGAAAGAATAAGATTAATCAATGAGCGAGATGAATCGGAAGGAACATGGGTTGAAGGCAATTGGCGAAAAGTGAATGCGGTGATGGCCTCGCTCATGCCGGCGGTTGTCCTCCAACTCCAGGCGAGCGATCCCGAACTTCTTGGTTTCTTCACCAAGAAGCTCCATCGCCTCATCCCGCTCGCGACGATACGCGACGGCGTCGTAATAACTGGCATGCGGCGGGATCTCCTCGTCGTTCCTCTCCCATATAAAGAACGTCTGAAGCCGACCCGATGAAGCCGAAGCGAAGCGGTGCGGAGAAGGAGAGCGAGCCGGGGGCTGGAAGCGGGAAACCAGCGCGCGAAGCGAAGCGTCGAACGCCGCGGCCGCGCCGGGAAGCGCCATTGGCCGGTGCTGATCCTCGCCGTCCTACAAACGAGGTACCGTCAAGATCGGCTAATTTAGAAAAAACACGAGACAAGATGGGGAGATCGTTTCTTACTGCGGACGGGCGACCACCACGGCTGCTTCCCTCCGCCGCGTCCACCACGGGAGCGGGAGCGGAGCGGAAGAGGAGCGTGGGTGCCGGCCGGGCGACCCGCCTCCGGACATTGGCGATGTAGTCGCCGGTGTTCCCGATAGCCACGAAACGGATCAAGAAGATAAGCAACCGCAATGGGCGAGAGGTTCGGATCGGGTAAAGACTATCGAATAGCACAACTCAAGGGATTGGAGATCTCACCGCCGGCGCCGGTTCTTGCTACCCTCCGCCTCGTCTGGGCGGGACGCTTATTACGATCTCCGCCGCTCGCCATTGGTGATGGTGGGGGTTTTTGGGCTTGAAGGCAAGGAGGAAGTGGAAGAGATTGAAGAAGATAGCAAGCTTGCTTGTGTTTGATGTGATGATGGTGGGAGCCGGGTCCTATTTATGAACGTGGGAGCCGTGGAGGCGTGGGAAAGCCAAGCGACGAGTAGGGTTTCCACGTTTATGGGCGATGTTGAGTTGGGCCGAGCCCATCACTGCGCGATTCGGTTACCATACGCTCGGTCGGCTAAATAGGCGATGAAAGTTATTCGGCTAAAGTGAACGCTTGAAGCGGCAATAGTTACGTTCGGGCGATATACGCGTCTATGAGTACGGTTGTAATTGGAAGAGCCGAATGGTAACGAAGCGAGAGAAGAAAGAGAAAAAAGATAAAGATTATCTACTTTTCAAGAGAAAAGAAATTGTTTTCAAGTATGACAAGGCCAAGCCTAAGTGTCTACATTTTCAAGTACAAGCCAAGCATCTATACATTTAAGAAAGAATTGATAACAGCAAGAGCATCAATCTTGATTCGGTTGGCCTCATCAAGAGCTTTTTGGTCCTCTTCTTGAGAATCTTGGATATTGGACGGTTTGCTTTTGATTTGCCGCGTCTCCTTAATGAGTGATTGTATTTTGGATTTAGCCGAATCAAGAGATGGCAGATTTGCGAGCTTAGTTTCATGAGGCTGAATATTGGCATTCGGTTGAGCCAATTGAGCTTCAAGTTTGGCTTTTTCTTCTCTCATGACTGCGGCTACGGTTCTAAGGTGCTCAAGAGGTGCTCGGTTGACTTGATGCTAGAATAGAGCTCCTTGGCCTCTTGTTCCTTGGCCATTTTTCTTTTCTCCGAGATCAACTTTGGTGGACATATTCTTGTGTGCTCTCTTGATAGCGGCAAAGTGATCATCAAGGTGTGATAAAGCGTCTATGGCGGCCTTGAGATTGGAAGGAAGCTCTTGATCAATAAGCTCTGCTATTTCCCTTATTTTGTACGAGTCTTGGGCCAAAGCAACAATATCCTTTTTCGAAAATGAGATTATATCCTTTAGCTTGGCTTGACTCTCGATGGCAGTTCTTGGTTGGAAGAAACTTCATCGTCTTTGTCCCCGCATACTCTTCGGCGATAAGGAAAAGGCGGCTTGAGGGTGATGTCTGTTGATGAACAAGGAAGGTAATTTAACCGAATGACTCGGTTGGAAGTAAAAATAATCAAGTGGAGTAAAATAATACCTCCTCGGCAAAAGCGATCAATGGCATCTGGGTAGCATCAAGACTCGAGTGACTAGTGCGATTCTTTAGCTTGAGAGATAAGCGGTGTCATGGCTTGTTGATGCATCTTGGATTGCCGAAGGAGTTAAATCATGTCTGGTGAGAGGGATTTTCTCTGCTACTTCTCCACGATCACTGTTTGTTCATCAACTTTGATGAGAGGGAATTTCTTCTGCTATATCTCCTTGTTCACCTACTTGATCGTCTGCTGATGCATATCAAGATCATTGGTGAGCTCATTGTTTGCTTGACCAATGGAGGCTCCGGGAGAGTTGTCCAAGATCACTACCCTATCGGGACTTTGAGGGTTGGCTTTGCACATGTTGAAAGAAAGTGATAAGTGCAAAACACACTTGCGAGATGGAAAATAAAGGATCAAAAACATTCATACCGAGGGAGTGGTTTAGCTTTCTTAGATCTTGTTTTCTTGGGAATTGCGGTGTCCTTGATAGGGGAGGAAGGAGTTTTTCTTTTGAGATCTTTCGGGAGCAACTTTGTATCGTCGGCGGGTATCTTGTTGAACAACTGTCGGACTTGGAGCATCATGCCCCAAAGCGGCAACGGGGCCGGGTTGCCAATATTGAACCTCGGAGGACTTGGAGGAGCAATGTCTGTTCAAAGGAGATGTTTTAGAAACGAACGAGATATGAAGTAAAAGGTGGGCTGTGAGTGTGTACCTCATCATCGAGAAGAAAATGAAGGCATCAAGACTTGGCATAAAGGGTGAACTTGTGCTACGAAGATATGAGAATGCCATTCTTGCCACCGAGAGGTTGAAGGAAGAATGAGTAGCTTCAATTATCACCGGAGGATTGGGCTCATATGTTGGAAGCTTGCATCCAAGATTGAAGACTTTGTTGGCCTCG
The DNA here is from genome assembly GCA_018135685.1 of Themeda triandra. NCBI lineage: Eukaryota > Viridiplantae > Streptophyta > Magnoliopsida > Poales > Poaceae > Themeda > Themeda triandra. The sequence goes on along the minus strand of JAENPR010000005.1, from coordinate 2,724,623 downwards.
GTTATATTCAGCGGTGTCTCCACAGGTCGATGATGCTCGAGAAATATGGCCTTGGGGGCGGTGACCAAGTCAAAGCTGTCGGCAACCATGTTTGGATTATAAAATTCATAAGTTGAGCTTATCAACCGACCATGGTGAAATTCTGGCGCGAGCACGGGGCTTGATGAAAGCATTGAAAATGTCCCTGGAATCATCATCTATGCGGCCCAACTCATAGGCTGAATCTGCAAGGAGAGTTAAATTTTCATTCTCCTGTAGGGAAACCGGATCATGTGGTTGAATCCCTTGTAGAAGATCTTGAAAAGATGACCCAGGTCTAAGTCAATAATGATTGAAGATGCAGCCTCTCCATATGTCGACAAGATTTGTATGCGGGGTCTTCACCTTCGACATAATTGATTGAAGGAAAGTTCGGATTGTGGAGATCTACGAGAGACAATCGATGCATGTATAGTTGCAACCACATGCGGAGAAGCCACCATGGTCCATTGACACGGGAGATTTCGCCACGATTCCTCATGCGGACGATGTCTGGTGCATCATGTGGTAGAAAGCTCCCGGCGAGATATTTGCCTAAAGGAATCGGCTTGCACATAGCCAATTCTTCAGCCATCACTATGTGATTCGAGTGGGCTCATTGGACTTGCCACGAGAAAATGAATCTGCATAACCACATGTTCATGAATGCCCTATACTCTTTATCGGACACGGGGCCGGTTGAAGCATAAGCTGGACATACTTGGCCCGACCTCCTCTGATTTATTTGCCATACGTGGTGGTGCTTTTGTATTTGAATGGGTATGTTGGCTTGGTAATGTTTAAACCGGTCATCATAAAAATGTCGAGAGAGTGATCGACATTGGGCCATGACCGAAGATGAACGCATTGATGGCGTCGGACCGGAAGTGGGAAGCGGCTATCGGGGAGGGAGTCATTCCTAGGCATTTCGGCTAAAGAAAGCTCCGGACAATCTTGAATATCTTGGGATTCCCAAAAATCACTTGCTCTGGACTGCATCCTACGGTACCAATCACGCCATCCTGTGATTGAAGGAAGGGCCATGTTTTGAAAGTATTCGGCCATCTTGTTTGGGGGAGAAATCCTAGACTTAAAGGGGATCCTCGGGGTTTCCTTTTCAATAAATTCCCTTGGATTGGGGTCTCCCAGCGGACCAAGAAAAAATGATCCGGGACACGCAAGATTGGAGATCAAGATCTCATTCTTCATTTCCTTTAAGAAGAAATTGAAGCAAATGGATCAAAAGGTGCATCGGAAATTGATTCGAAAAGAATTGCCGAATGGGTAAAGCAAGTAGGGTTACCTCTAGAAACTCCTCTTGAGTTCTGTCGCCATGATGGAGCTGGTTGAAGTCTACGTCGCCATTGAAGTCAACGGCGGCCTTGAGATCTCAAATGGCGGCTGCGGGTGTTGGCGGTCTTGACCTAGATGAAAGGCGGCGACAGTCAATTTCGAAATAAAATCCTTTTATCTCGAAATTGAGGGGGCATGTGTTAACACCGAGAATTTGGTCGGGGAATATGACGGGTGGACCCGCGAGACGGCGAGAGAGAGGAATTCGGCAAGTGCATATGCGGTCGGCTAATTTCCATGTGTTCGGCAAATGGCCAAGCGGTCGGCAAGCTTGCTTTATTTGAAGGCGGAGAAAGGAAAAAGGAAGGCGATCGAAAAGGGAAGGAGTCGTGATGATCAAGGACTCCGATTATGGATAGAGTTAGCGTGTCTTTGTCTTTCCAATTTTGGTTAGATAGTTCGTAAGTGCTTAGGACTCATGTTTTGTCCGGGGTATAAATATAAACCCTCGACCATTGTAATAGGGGTTCACAACCAAATCAATACAACCGGCTACGCGCCACCCTTCGAGTCCTTTAGTCGTGTCGTCGAGTTCTTCGAGAGGGCCAATCGATCCGTCGACCTCCGTAAGTCCCGGCAACCTTGCTATCATGTTTAGTATCGTGCGGCGGATTTAGATGTGATGCAAGTAGTCTCATCCGTTTTGCTTAGTATCGTGCGGCGGATTTAAGCTTAATGATGGGAAGTTTTTGCTTGTGCCTTGTATCGTGCGGCGGATTAAGACATGAGTAAAGATAGTTATCGGCTCTTTTAGATTTGGCATGATCTAATAGATTCATTAAGTTATCATGTGTTGCTTGCTTTGTTTAATGTTTAATTATTTGCAACACTCTTTTGCCCAATCTAGATTGATACTCTTTCGGCTTGTTGATCGTTTTCTTTCATGCTTATTCAATATCGAATAGATCAAGCTCATATAGCCGAATTAGATCGATCTAGATTGTCACGTGTTGTGGGTTCATTCACGTTATGTGTAGATAAGCCTTGACGGGACCGGGTGCCGTGCGGCGGATGCGAGTCTTTGGGTTACTCTAGAACTAGTCATCCGGTGGACTAGAGATCGGTTTAATCGATAGGCTCCTCTATATGTTACTTGTTTGTTCCTTCTTCATGGACCCCGATTCGGCAATCTTGCCGATACGGTTATGCTTATACATGTAGCAAGTATCTATAGATCTGTTAGATAATTATGTGCTTTTAGCTCTTTATTGCTAGATTGTATCATGCGGTGGATTGATCTAGTAGCAAGGAGTGGTGTAAATTCATAGTGAGTGGTATCATGCGGTGGATTAGCTTGCTTGAGTTTATGCTCGACGGGTTTATGAAGGCTAGACGTGCGGCGAGACTAGTTGGAGTAGCCTATGCATGTGTTGTTTAGTCGATTTATATTTATAAGTTACTTATTCTTAATTTTTAGTGCTTGATGATGCTTTAAACATGAGATGTAGTTTGATATGCTTTAATGATTTAATCTTGTTCAAACATGTCTTCATTTCCATAGCTATGTATTCGGCTAGTTTGTTTCCGTTTACATCCCTTGTCGATTTTCATGTTACTTTAGACGCCCGAATGAAGCTAGGCTTTCCGGCTCTGGTCACATTTTGCGTCAACACACCTGAAACCAAAACACCATAGGGAGCAACACCAATCACCGTTTGCAGAACTTCCATGGGTGGAGCTATGTCATGTAGTCGTTTATCGTAATCTCCCATCGTTCCCAGGCCTCTCGGGGCCTAGTATGATCTATTGCTCCATCCATCTTGCTTGGTCATGCTTTGCTTCTTGCTGTTGAATCGACGAATTTCGTGAATCGTTTGCTAGCTCTTTTCTTTTCCCCTTTCCAGTTCTTCCTTGATTCCGCTTCTATTCCTCCTTGCTGGACCGTGGTGTACCAATACTCCGAGTCTTGCCTGTCATCCCCATCAGCTTCCCTCCCCACAGGCCGCTGCTCCTTTCTTGTGCGCTAAATCCACCCTTGCTCTGCGCTCGTGCGTCATGCCTATTGCATCCTTGCCTACTGCTCCTCCGTTCTTGCTTTGTTCTCACATAATCATAGTACGCATCTTTCTTTGCGGGGCTTCCACAGTCTGTCTCACCATCTCCCGGTTCGGTCGCCGGCCTTTGTCCGTTACACCCACACACGATTCCTCTTCATCGAATTTGCCATTGTTTTTGCCACTCCACTGCAGGTTCACTTCCTCCTCTTATTGTCATCACTTGTTGCTCCATATCTTGGGGGGATTGAAGGTGGTAGTTGAGCTGTTGTTTTTGGTGAACTAGTGGATTGCATTTGCATCTCTGCTGTGAACAATGAGGATCATAACCTAGAACTGTCGGGGCCTGGGTAATAGCCTGGCAGCTCAGGGGCTTCTAGATATCCAGATGCAGGAGGATCCTGATGTGCTTTTTCTAGCGGAAACAAAGCACAACAGCAGATGGATGGAGTGGTGGCGATGGAGATTGAAAATGCATCACATGTTGGTAGTGAATAATGTGGGTGCTAGTGGTGGTTTGGCTTTGTTCTGGAGAAATGAGTTAGATATTGCTCTCACAAGTATGTGTGAAAACCATATTGATGTTGTTGTAAAAGAAGAAGATGGACTGAAGTGGAGGTTTACAGGCATCTATGGAGAATCAAGAAGTGAGGAAAGAAAGAATACTTGGGAATTGTTATGGACTTTGAAGGACCAATCTAATCTACCTTGGTTGTGCAGTGGAGATTTTAATGAAATTTTATTCAATTTTGAGAAGAAGGGTGGTGCTCCTAGGTCGAGTCATGTATGGTGAATTTCAGACAATACTTGGAAGATTGTGACCTTCATGATCTTGGTTTTGTTGGGGACATGTTCACTTGGAGAAACCATGATCATAGTGCTGCAAATTATACAAAAGAGAAGTTAGACCGGGCAATGGCTAATAGTGCGTGGCGCTGGAGGTTTCCCTTGGCGAAAATTGTAAACGGAGGCCCTCGACATTCTGATCACCGTCCGATAATTATTGACATGGGTGATAGGGAGGTGAGGCGGCGGAAACCTATGGTGATAATGAGGAAATTTGAGGCCAAATGGTTGGAGAAGGACGAATGTATGGCCAAAGTGGAGGAGGCTTGGGCTGCAGCTAATGAGAGTGGAGGAGGATGCTTGATGGAAATGCAGAGCAAAGTATTACATGACTTATGTGAGTGGGATAAGTCAGTGTTGGGTGAATTAGACATGAGAATAAAAAAGGTGAAGGAAGATCTAGAGAGGTGTAGAAGGAGGAGGAGCATATCTCAAGAACAAGTGAACCGGGAGAATATTTTGCAGTATAAGTTGGAGCGTCTGCAAGATCAATTACATGTATACTGGAAGCAAAGGGCTCATATAGATTGGTTGACTAAGGGAGATCGAAACACGAAGTTTTTCCATGCTCAGGCATCCGAGAGGAGGAGAAGGAATTATTTGAAGAAACTGGTGGATGATAGTGTCAAAGTGATTGAAGAGAGACACCTGAAGAGCTTTATTGCTAATCAATACCAACAACTCTTTTTATCTACCTCAGGGGTCCATTCTAATAGGCATATTGATAAAATTCTTGATTGCGTCCAACAACGTGTGACATTCGAGATGAATGAAATGCTCATGAAACCGGTCACAGATGAGGAAATCTGGATTGCCCTTGAAAGTATAGTTGATCTGAAGGCTCTTGGGGCTGATGGTTTCCCATCAGTGTTTTATAAGCGTTTCTGGCATGTAGTAGGCGATCGGGTGAAACGAGAGGTTAAAGCGAGTACTAGATGGAGCGGAAATGCCATAAGGGTGGAATGACACAGTAATTGTGCTTATTCCAAAGGTCGAAAACCCTTCTAAATTAAAGGGGCTGAGACCTATTAGCCTTTGCAATGTGGTTTACAAAATTATATCTAAAGTGCTTGCAAATAGACTCAAAGGTTTTCTGCCGGATATTATATCTCCTTCTCAAAGTGCTTTCATACCAGGGTGTTTAATTACAGATAATGTACTCCTAGCTTATGAGCTCACTCATTACCTTAAATCAAAAAGAAAAGATGGTAGAGGGGTGGCTGCTATCAAGTTAGATATGAGTAAGGCATATGATAGGGTGGAGTGGCCCTTCTTACAAAGAATGCTGGACAAATTGGGGTTCCATAACAATTTTATCCGATTGATCATGACGTGTGTGACCACTATATCTTATCGAATCAAAGTCAATGGTGAATATGCTGAGCAAATAATGCCACGAGGGGACTTAGACAAGGTGACTCGATATCTCCATACCTATTCATTCTCGTGTGCGAAGGATTATTTGCCTGCTGCGAAAGCGGAGGATACGTGGCAACTTGAAGGCTTTCGAATATGCGAGGCAATCTCCATGGGTTAATCATCTTTTCTTTCTTGATGATTCCCTTATTCTTATGGGGGCCAATGAGGAGGAAGCTAAAGTGTTGAACCATATCCTTGATACATATGAAAAGGTTTCAGGCCAAATGATAAATAAGGAAAAGTCCTCCATTATGTTTAGCCCCAATACTCAGTGCAATATCAGGAGGCGAGTGGGCTCTGCACTTGGCATCATGCAAGAAGCTATAACGGAGAAGTATTTGGGACTGCCTATTGCTGTTGGAAGATCACGGAAAAAAGCTTTTGAGTTCATTAAGCAGAAGGTTTGGACAAGAATACAAGGATGGCAGGAAAAGCTATTATCCAAAGCTGGTAAGGAGATTCTAGTAAAGGCTGTAGCACAAACGATTCCGACCTATGCCATGTCATGTTTTGACTTGACAAAGGGCTTCTGTGACGAGTTGAGTGCTATGATTGGAAGGTACTGGTGGAGTCAGCAAGATAAATCTAATAAAATTCATTGGATCAACTGGGAAAAAATGACTATGTCCAAGAAAAAAGGGGCCTTGGCTTCCGTGACCTCCATCTTTTAATATGGTGATGTTGGCTCGACAAGCCTGGCGTCTATCGACTGAACCGAGCTCTTTATGCGGGCTGGTCCTTAAGGCAACGTATTTTCCAAATTCTAATATTCTAAATTGTAAACCTCGGGATGGCATCTCATACACTTGGAGGAGTATCTTAAGAGGAGTTGAACTACTAAATGAAGGCATTATATGGCGTATTGGTAATGGGTCTACAGTCAGCATCTGGGAAGATCCCTGGATTCCAAACAGAATATCCAGAAGACCGATAACTCCCCAGGGTGCTTCTATTCTTACAAAAGTGTCTGAACTAATAAATCCAATCTCTGGGGAGTGGGACGAGCAACTGGAATAGTGACGTGTTTTGGCATCAAGACGCTGAGTTAATCCTTGGGATTCCAATAAATGAGACTGAAAATGATTGGCCAGCTTGGCATTATGATACTAAAGGTGTTTTCTCAGTCAAATCTGCATATAAGCTGGCTGTTCAAAGACGTGATTATTTGTTGGGAAGAGACTCATCTACTACGCTTCAAATTTCACAACAACTCAAGGTTTTCAATGGTCCAAAATCTGGCAACCAAAATTCCCAAATAAAGTGAATATGTTCTTGTGGCGTTTTGCCCATAACAGCCTGCCAGTTAGAAGAAACATTGCAAGAAGAGGTATCAAGATAGTCACTACATGCCCTGTGTGTTACAGATTTGAAGAGGATTGTGGTCACCTATTTTCAAATGCAAAAGGGTGAGAGAGTGCTGGAGGGCGATGGATTTGGAGCAAATAAGAATTGACCTGGTAGAATGTTAGTCGGGGAAAGAAGTGTTGGAAAAAATATGGACTCTAGAAGCAAAGATACAATCCGAGGATTTGTGTGTTTTTGTGGAGATGGTGGGTCAGCCCGCAATAAGGCTAATATAGGTGAGAAAATGCCTACAAATGCTGAAATCTGTAACTCAACTGAATATTTCTTGAAGGCACTCGATAGGCTGAATGAATCAAATATGGAGAACAACAGGAAAAAGAATCAGTCATGGAAAGCACCACCAACTGATTACTACAAGATTAACTGTGATGCTTCCTTTTGTCCTAAATTTAAAAGAGGAGGGTGGGGTTTCATAGTCCGTGATTGTACAGGGGAATTCCTAGAGGGTGGCGCTGGTAACCTCAAAAGAGTTTATGATCCTTTACATGCTGAAGCCTTGGCAGCACTCCGGAGCCTGTGCCGCGCATCTGAACTTGGTATGGCAAAGGTCATCTTGGAGACAGATGCAACCTTACTGGCAGCTGCTCTTCAATCAAGTGAAATGGATCGGCATCAGGTGCTTTGTTTATGAAGATCTGAGAGCTCATGTACTCAGATTTTATTCACTATAAGGTTTCTTCTCGTCCTAGAAGCTGTAATAGGGTGGCTGACTGTTTGGCAGCATATGGCGCTTGTAATTTAATTCTCAGGAGTTCATGAGTCATGCACCAAACTTTGTAGAACATTTGGTCTCCATGGACAAGCTTGGAGCCTGTTGTTAATGTTAATGGAATGTTGGTTTTTTTTAAAAAAAAAACACCATAGGGAGCGCTATTGATTCGGTTTATAACATTTCCTCACGTATGTAGCCCATTGCAAGGCCTTTGGCCCTTGCCTCGTGTCAGCCCACCATTGGCCCATAGCCCACTCAACTCTATCCCCCAATCGATCGTCTCAACGTGGGCACCCAGCACAGCACTGCGAATTCTCAAAAAAAAAAAAATGCACGGCACCGGCTCCTAACCCTACTGTTGGCGGCGGCGGTGCAGCGCTTTGGTCTGTGGCGATGGGGAGCGCGGAGCGGATCCTCTGCACGACAGTAAGGGGGCGGGGAGCGGCGCATCTGCTCGGCAGACGGCCTGCGGGAGCGGCGGCCTCGTCGTCCGGCGAGCAGCCGCGGCGGCCAGCGAGCAAGCGCGACTGCGAGTCTAGGCCAAGGCGCGGTGAGTCCAGGGAGCAACACCCAGGCGTGATGGCGAGCAGGACCTGCGGCAAAGAGCGTACCTGGTATGTAGGTTAGTGAAATCGAAACAGAATTCATCGGTTCTTAGGGAGAGAGACCATTATGGGAGGTGGGTTTCGACAATATGCCATTCCGCAACAGGGCTTCGGTATAATGCCATTATAAAGTGTGACTCACTGATGAGTTTTAGATCCTTTTATTCCTCTTCTACTCTTGCCCCTTCTCTTTCTTCTCATCGCGGGCGAACTCGGACACGCGAGCCCTAGCCGCCGCGCTCGTCCTCTTGTGCCGTTGCCCGCCCCCGCCCCAGGCAGCCATAGACGCCCCAGCCGCCGCGCCGCCCATCGTCGGCCACGGGCGAGCCCAACCGCCGCGCATCGCCGGAAGCGCATGAGCCTGGCCGCGCCACGCTACCCATCACCAGCAGCGCATGAGCCGCCTAAGAACGGGCGCCCTACACCGCAGGCCCGGCCGCCTCGCCTCCGCGTACTCGGCCCCGCCGGCCCACCTCGCGCCATGCTCTTCCTCGCGTGTCGCCGCCTAGCGCGACCGGCCGACCATGAACAACAAGAGCTCGGAGAAGGCACCGAGTGGGAGCCCTTCGTGGGGGCGCGTCAGCTCATCCATTTGTGTCGTCTCTGTTAGCCGGTGAAAGAAAAGGACAAGGGCAGGATGGGGATAAGAGGCTTCAAAATCACTTGGATGGCATTCTAGCGGTTGCGTCGCGCTTCATAACGGCATGCTGGCGAAACCCCATTGCGGAATGACATATCGCCGAAGCCCACTTCCCATAATGACCTCTCACCAAATAGCTCATTCTTAGGGCATGTTTGGTTTCACGAGACTAAAACTAAGGTGGACTAAAATGTTTTAGTCCCTTTTAATTCATCTTGAGTGAGTAAAGTGCATGCATACAAAGTGTTTTAGTCCTATTTTAGTCCTTGTGTTTGGCTCTTTACTAAACTAGTGTACATGCATGTGCAACACACGTGCCTACTAAAAACAATTGTTTTTATAAGAAGGGTCTTTTGTGCTTCTGCCCCTATTCTAACTCATTACTTGTTTGCCCCCGTTTTTTAAGCTTTCTTTGGCCACTTGTTTTTGAAAACGAAGTCACTTGTTGCCCCTAAAGCTGTGAAGCGGACTTAACACCGTTAAGTGAAGGGTAAAAAGATTACAATGCCCTCAATAAGAATACTAGTGTTAATTGCTCGTTTGCCCCTGTTTGTTTGGTAGATTTACTTTGCACTTGTCTTGAACAAATGACAATATATATTTTCACAAATTCGGCATAATATTTGCACAATATATACATATAATATTTGCACACATATATGCATAATATTTGCACACACATGTCCAGAATAATATGTGCATAGATATGTCTAAAATATAAGCATAATATTTGCACACACGTATGTCTCGATCAAAACTGATTCAAGGGTTCACAACTAAGTTGCATGATAGATCCCATCACACAGACTCTAATGATCAAACACTCTAATGATCGACGGAGTATTAGCTTAACTAATCTATGGCGCCAGCGGCCGGGTCCCTCCACATCGACGAGAGTGTCCAGAGTCCGTGAGGCCCTCCCGCGCGACCTCCTCCCGCCTGGACGAACGGCCGGCAGCAGAGGCCGCCCGCGCGCAGCAAACGCCCGCGTCCGCGAGCAGCAGGCCGCCTCCAGCCACTGCCTTGCCGCCCGCTCGCGAGGCCAAGGCCCGGCCGCGAGCGCCGCGCGAGGCCGCCTCCGCTGCCTTGCCGCTCGCGCCTGCGCTCGCCTTGGTGTCCCGCTCGCCTGGCTATGGAGCTCCCCGAACCCAAGACCAAGATCCGACCGGGAAGGGGAACGAGAAGGACCGACGCTGTGACCGCATGGGAGAAAGGAAAAGCCGGTGTGAAGAGATAAGGGGTACTTCGATCCTTTTTCCATTTCTTTTTTTTTCTTCTTTTTTTTTATTCCATTTCCTAACAGCATCCGACGGAACTTCAAAATAGAGGCAAACGGTGACTTCATTTTCGAAAAACAGGGGCAAACAAGCAAAGTTAAAAAACGAGGGCAAAAGAGTAATTGAGTTCCAGAATAGGGGCAGTAGCATAAAAGACCCTTTATTAGCTTATCTCTAGGTGAAACAATATAGTAAACTTGGTCGGATAGGATAACTGCAAATTAGAATCTTCAGGTAAATTTACAACATCTCTATTTTGTCTTTAATGAAGCCCAAATACACCAGCGATCCAATTCTCTAAAACCAAGATAGAAAAAAAAACTAAACAAATTAAAAAACTAAACAAAACATAATCTAAAGAAAATGCTACTTAGACTTACGCTTGCAACTAATCTAAGTTCTTATCAGCACGAAGCACATCTGATACGCACACAGATCTTCAATCAATGTACACAGTCAGTCACTAATTCTCTTGTTGTCTTCTGAAGAATAGGGTCCTGTCGACGGCCGTGAGCAGACTGACATCACCGAGACTTCGCTTGTCTGCCTGATCACTCTTCATGTCCACGTTCAGATCGATGCACGCCTGAGACGACGAGAAAGCGCCATCTTCGTTGTGTTCATGATCACCTGTGCGCTCCTCCTTGGCCTCCTCCATCTCTACCTTCACCATCTTGCTCGGCGGCGAGCAAGCACTAGACCCGCTGGCGGCGTCAAAGCTCTCGCAGCTCAGGATGACGATGGCATCGGCCATGACGACCTCTTCGCCAGCATGGTTCCGCACGACCCCGCTCTCGATCGCCTCCTTGATGCCGCACTGGCAGTCCCGGTCAGCCTGCTCAACGTCCTCCATGAATATGACCCGGTGTGGGTTCTCGGAGACAGCCTCGTGCAACCGTTCTAGATAGGCCGCCGCCATCCGTGGCCGCTTACTCCTGTGGTGCCCCTCGGAGGAGCCCGACGAGGCGGCAGGCGGCGGCGAGGCACCACCACCAGGCCTGATGGACACGAAGCTGTTGCGTGACCCGAAGACGAGACTGGCGAGCTCCCTCGCCACCCTCTCCTTGCCGTCAGCGTCGTCTCCAGGAAGAACATCCACGTCTCCTCCTTAGCGTCCGCCGACCTCGACTTGTCGCGCCGCTTGGCGATCCCCGACCGGCACTGCAGGACGGCGCTGGCGATCTCGGGCACGATCTCCTTCTGCCACGGCACTTCCTTCTCCAGCGCTCCGCAGAGCACCTTGAGGTTCTCGGCGTTGAGCTCCTTGAACCTGGGCTTGGCGGCGCGGCACTCCACCTCCACGGAGCCGTTGGAGCCACCGGAGTCGTGGGACCTGCTCGTGGCCTTCCCGCCGCTGGCCTCCTCGCGCTTGGGTCTCCACGGGTGGTGCGTGGCCGCGGCGTCGAGGCCAGCGAGGAGCCACGACGAGTGCCGTGGCTGCTGCTGCTGCTGCGACGACTGGTGATGGTCGCTGCCGTGCTCGTAGGAAGAGATGGAGGACGCCGGAGACACCGGCGCGGAGAAATGCAGCGTCATCCGCTGTGACGGCCTGCTGCAGATGGAGCTCCATGTCTTGCCAAGGTCCGTAAGATGGGTCGTCGTAGGCTCCTGTACGTACGTATAGTGCAGTAACAAAGTCAGTTATTAGGAAGATCATAGAACATGTGTAAAGTAAGTATATTGGAGAAGGAATCATCATCGTGTCAGTGAACATTTGTGTACCTGATGATCACGGCAATGCTGGAGCCAGGAAGGGAGGCTGGACGACGACGAGACGAACGGCCGAGGCAGCGCCTGCGCTTTCGTGTCGATCGTCCTCGCGGCGGCAGAGCAATCGCCGCAGCATCTGGTGATCAGCTGGCTGCCGCCCAAAAGCGGCCAGCAAGACGCCGGTCCGTTCCCATCCGTGTCAGAGCACGCTTTCATGGACTGATTGACTGTGCCTAGAGCACTGCAGAGAGAACAAACGGGAATAAGATTCCAGTGGCATTTCACGTACAACCCTCGACATATCCATAAAATCAGCTAGCACTAGCTTTGCCGGTGTACTACCAGCACCAATCACATTGTCTTTGGAATATGTTGATAAAAAAACCAGTTTTTCTTTGTTAAAACTATAGATCTGCCAACGATATGATATAAAATGGAATACAGCGAACCTAAAGCCCTTGAACTTAGGATGTTCAAACTTCAGAACCTAAAGGTTAAAACTGGATCAATAGAAGTAGGGAGAAACAAAGATGGAATACTATGTGTGAAGGTGACGAGCTAGCTAGTACTACTACTACCTAAAGCTTTTGTCCAGAAAGCACGCAAAAGATGCAAGCTTTCACTCACACTCAGGGTAGGCAAAGATAGAAAAGGGCAGAGCACGTTGCAGGGGCGCTACAGCTGCTACTCCTTGTCCTATACAGCTGCTACTCCTTGTCCTATAGCTGCTCAGTTACTTCGGTTACTACGAATTGTCAGGGACATTTCGTTTCTGCAGGTTGATTCGTTCGTTCACCTGACGTGACATTCTGAATCGAAAACACTAACAACTTTGCATCGCAAAACGATTTGGAATGGGACCTCTCTGGATTGGATTACCGTACCTGTCGTCGAAGGCGCAGGTAAGGCTCAGCGCGAGGCTGCCGGCGGGCACGGTGAGCGTCTGGAGCCCCCACAGGCTCTCCAGCGACGGCTGCCCGACCCGACACCTCATGTAGGCCTGGTACGTCCCGAACCCGAGGAGCCAGCAGCAGTGGCCGTGCTCGCCGCCGCCGCTCGCCACCAGGGCGCGCAGCTCCGTGACGACGTGCTCGACGGCGCAGTAGTACCCTCTCCTGCCGCTCTGGACGTGGCCGGCCCAGAACTCGGCCGCCCACTTGAGGTCCTCCAAGACGAGCACGACCTGCTGCGGCCTCGTCCTGCCCTTGATGACGCACCGCAGCTCGCCGAGCCGCCTCTCCGTCTCCTCCCTCGGCATGTCGCGGAACGACGACACGCGTAGGCTGACGACCTGCGCGCCTCGCAGCGCGTCGTGCTTCGCCAGCTCGCCTCTCTTGATCTTGTCCGTGGCCGCACGCGCCATGGCCTCGGCCGCGGCCACGCTCTCCGCGATGACGACGACCCTCCTCTTGCTCCGGGACGCCAGGCAGTCCAGGATGGCGGCGACGTCCTCGTCGCGTGCTTGGTGGAGCGGGAGCGGCAGCTTGTTGGCTTTGGCTTCCTGGGTTGGGCTTGTGGTGGCGGAGCTGCTAGGGTTAGGGTTTTTGCTGGGAGCGGTGCCCGTGGCTGCCGTGGTGGTGCACACGGCCTGCTCCACGTTGGCCTTGACCTGGGTGCTGGAGAACCCCGCCTCGCGCATCACGCGGCTGACGCTGGGGTCGTCGAGGATGGAGACGACGAGCTGCTCCAGCTCGATCTTGACGGCCAGCACCGGCTGCTGCTGGCTCTCGACGGAGCCGCGCCGCTGGTGCGCCTGCGCGCGCTTGAACGCCGCGACGAGCGCGTTAGACAGCGACGGCGGGTAGTAGTGATGGTGGCCGTGGCCACCGTGGCCGCCGAGCATCAGCGGCGATGATGCGACAGCGGCCGAGGCCGGCAGGCGGTTGAGCGCCACGTTGAAGCAGAGCTCCAGCGCCTTGCACTGCAGCGGGTGGGAGTGCGAGCGGAGGCACGCCGCGCGCAGCAGGCCCGCGGGCGCCGCCAGCATCGCGCTCGCGACGTGCAGCGGCGTCACCTGCGCGTTCCCGCGCCGACGCGCCAGGCTCACCGCCTGCTTCACCACGGCCGCTGCCTCCGCCGTCAGCGACTGCTGCACCGTGCACCCCCCGGCCCTCATCTCGATCTCCGAACACCTATAGCTAGCTAGCTGATTTGATGCTGCAACTGCAGTGAGTGAGTGCTGAAAGATCTGGTGGCAGTTGCGAGGCTGAAGACGGCGAGATCGGCGATAGATATAGAGGTGATCACTGGAGCTGCCGCAGGTGGTGCTGCTGCTTTATATGTCGTTGGTGAGTATTGTTCATCTTTTGAGCAGGGCCGCCGGCCGGTGATGTCTTGAGGAGGTGAAGTGGATGATTATGGATTTGTGCCTTTCTTGTTAGAGAGGGCTGCTGCATTTTTCTTTACCACTCTTAGATTTTTGTTTCCTGGGTCCAAAGTGGATTTTGTGGTGGGAACGAAAGAGAAAGTGGGTAGAGGTAGAATGCATGTGCTGACAAAGCAGATACAAAGGCGCCTCAGCTTTTCCTCCTCTCTCTATCTCTCTCCATACTACCTAGGCTTCAGTCTAGTAGCTCACAATGACCATGAGAAAGCAGATCATGTAGATGCACAGGGTATAACATTTGCAGTATCTTTGCGACCAGATTTTGTATGTGATCGGTTACCTCTAAAGAATGACCCATGCAGTGAGAGAAGCTGAGAGCTAAAATCTATGCAGGAATGCATCAAAGTGAGCAAAGGCGAACATAAAATTTCGAACCTGATCTGGAAGGATTCGAACAGGGGTGAAGGTGACAAATGTGCATTGATCATTGGAGCAGCAAGCCCTTGCAGACTTTGTGATTTCTGAGGGCTCTCGCTAGCTCTCCATGTAGGAAGACACAGTACAGTGTGATGTTTACAGTAGATATATAATTTCTGCAGATCACACTTCATCATGTTATAGCATGCCCATTTTCATCACATGCAAAAGTAATCAGCATATATAACACGTAGTTAACTACTGTCTCCTTTTCAAACTATAAAGTTGCTTTGACTATTTGTTCACAAAATAAATGAACCAAAAAGGACAAAGCGGCTACCACTATTCTCCGAGGGATGTAGAAGATGGGAGACACTAATCAAGGCCGTCTTCACGAAGTTTGGCTAGAACTTAATGAATCCTATTGAAGTCTAGTGTTCTACCTTATTCGTTATGGCTACTAATTGGGCTGAGCTTTGTTTCTTTTCATTAGACATGTAAGCCTTATGACATTCATGTTTCCACGGATAGTAGAGGCTGCAACTTTATTCCTTTATCTAAAAATAATAATTTGAAATGGAGGAAGTACTTGAGCTAGAAGAGGATGTAGGGAAAAGTCCATGACACGGCAATGTCAGCAAGTATCATATTGTTTTATTTGGGCAAAATCATGTGTATATGCACAACAAAAATCACACAAAGAAGACACTTCCTTCAAGATTATGCAAAAGTAGTGACCATATTTTAATGATAAGGGACAAATCTTTCAAACAAAGGGCGTATATGAATCTATGTAAATTTTGATGTCAGCATGGCAGCAAGTAGCCATATATATACATATATGTTTTTTTTTGGACGACCATAGTCCATCATGTATACATCTGTAGACGAAATGGCATCTCCCACCATAGGAAGTTGTGTAGG
This sequence comes from Themeda triandra, assembly GCA_018135685.1. Lineage (NCBI taxonomy): Eukaryota > Viridiplantae > Streptophyta > Magnoliopsida > Poales > Poaceae > Themeda > Themeda triandra. The sequence goes on along the minus strand of JAENPR010000005.1, from coordinate 2,709,017 downwards.
AAGAATAAAAAGGTTTAAATTGCATTTTTTTAATCTTCAAATTGTATGATAGTCCCATTTTCAATCTTAAACTATGAAATTAGTAGTAATTAACCACTAATAACTACATGGGAGAGTTGGAGGGTGTTTGTTGCACGATTTCATAAGCCACTAAAGACAAGTTATCAGGAAAGCTCTCACCCTACTGGAATAACAATAATACACTGGTCCACAAATAGCTCCATATATATAACTAACAAACTGAGTTCCTTTAGATTCTCAAGATAACAACCATGAGGTGACGATGGCTAGTTAGAAAATACTCCTACACAATTTGCTTTCAAATATATATACACACACATAAAAAGCCACTTTCATTTAATTAAGTAAACAGTGAATCATAAAAAACTGAAAATACAACAAGAAATTAAAGAGTAACCTAAAATTCATCATGTCGAGTACACGAGTACACTACATATAAAGCATTCTAAGAGAGTAAGAGACACTAGTGAGTTGCTGCTTTCACCACCTGATCTCCAGCAGGTCTTGTATATAGTAATACAATCGATCACATTCACTAGAGGAAACGGGGACTGATCTTGCAATGATGACGATACAACATATGATGCTTTTACGTGATCGATCGATCGATAGGATCTGATGTGGCCTGCAGTGACATCTCATCTTTTGAGAGGGCCCATTTAAATTGGTTTCCTTTTCCTGCGAATGCGAGAGAGATCTTTGTGCCCTAAAAGAATCGGGAACTGTGTACGGCCTCTTTCTCTCTGGACTCTAAGTATAAGGAATAAAGCGTCCCCCTTACTGCCCATATGCTCTGTATGTAGTGTAGGCAGTAGTAGGTATGTGTGTATCCATCATGCATGGCAAAGATTAGAGTCACTCGCAGTTAGCAGTTGCAGCGTAGGAGCTAGCACTGAAAAAACAGCCACATGATGTTCAGCAAAGCAGGGGCTTTTCAGCATTCCTGCTCCTCAAAAGCAGACGGTGTATTGGACTATTGGTATGTACTAGCCAGACACTGAAATTAACACATTCAGATTCGTTGTGTTAAACAATGCAATTAAGTTTAGGCAACCTCTCTAGTTTCAGTGCCACACTGTGTCATTACTCATTACAAGAAAGTAACCACTGTCTAGGGTTGATTTGTAACAACATGAATGCACATTGGCTTACTGAAGTTACAAACCAGATGGGGAAGTTCAGTGAGATGTTGATATCATGAGTTACCAACTAGCTAGAGCTAGCTAGCTATAGCTTTATCCTCCTAACATTTTGTTCAAATTGTGTGCAGAGTAGTCCGACTATGATCGAGCAGAATTATCAGCCAGGAAAAAGCCAAAGCAGCAGATAACAAAGCAAGGTTTGCAGGATCATTGACTGGTCATTACTGCGTGAATTTGCATCAAAAGATGTGCTTGAAACATTGTTCTTTATGGGGATACGAAGAGAGAAAAGGGGTCGGTTAACAGCTACTCCCAGAGAGGTAACGATCAGAAATGACTTCCCACTCACGCCTTCCATCCCAAGAGATTTCCCTCATTACTCAATCATAGTCTCCCTGACTCCCTCCCCAGCTCAATATATGTCGATCGCTTCCAAAACCGCAATGCATATATATGCACATGCCTCTCTAATACATCACGAGTCAGTTTTGTGATGCATCTTGTGAAATTCTACTGACGACATCTCAATAAGCAAACTAAAAGTGACTAATACTGCATCTGAATTAACTTACAAGTATGTAACTGAGAGAGAGAGAGAGAGAGAGAGAGAGAGAGAGAGAGAGAGAGAGCAACTGTTGTCACCTTCTTTCTAGGAGTCCGGCACTGATGTATTGTGAAGCTCTGAGTGTAGGCATGATCTTTTCAAACTAATCTGCTGAGAGGTAGTGGTCACAGTCAAAGAAATCTTTGGTAACATATGGCCCAAAAGGGCAGCAAAAGGCCAAGCCCTAATCATCACAAAGCCATTTGCCCCAAAAGGAGCGCTTCAATGGAGGAAAGTATATACGCAGTTTGAGGAACAACAACCAGCAAGAGAGAAGAGCAGCCAGCAGCAATGCTGCAAAAGAATACACAAAGACGAAAGCAGAAAAAGAACCCTAGTAATCACTGCAGGTCCTTCTTTTGATCTCCCTCTTTTCTTTCTCTAGCTGCTTAATCGAAGCAAGCAGCGGTTAGGTGTTCCTGTTCAGATCTGTGTGCTGTTTGTGCATGACAAAGGCCAGTCAGTGTGGCGTGCCACCGAATTAAACTAGCGCTAAGCTCTGTGCAGCCGCAGGCAGCTTTTTAAAGTGCAGCAGCAAGAGAGGTGGGGCGCTAAAAAGCCCATGAGTGGCATTATCTGCAGAAAAGCTTCTGAATTTTAATTCCCCTGGCGCGCTGGTAATGGGAGCAGAAGTTGCAGCAGAGGGCCAGAGGCAGCACTATGCTTACCACTGCAATGCAAGGTGATGGCCTGATGGAAAAAGGGACACTCCTCCCCTGTATTCTGAACCAAATGTTGGAGCAAACTACATGTACTGTACCTTAAGTTTGCTTTGTTGCCATAATGTGCCATATGTTTTTTTTTTGTTTTCTGAGAAAACGGCGAGAGATTTGCAGTGAAATCTCATGACAACATGACTACAACATGGCGGGCAGAGGTTGCCGCCCACTCTACAAAAGGAACATGCTGATACGCAATGCCAGAAAAAACCAAAAATCAAACATTTTTGTGAGAAGAACAGTAATATCTATTATTGCGCTTGCATAAAGGCACTTATGTAAAGTTTGGTCAAGGGGTTCTAAAGTTTGGACCTGCAGAAATTTGGCCAGGACAAGCACTGCCAGCTGTGAATTCCACTCTTTTTGGAGTCCCTGATTCTTCATTTCTCCTTTCCTGTACACCTCCTGAACTACTGGACCGGGCTGCTGACACTCGCTAAGACTATTTGGGCTGAATGCCCGTTCCCTCCCAGCTATCCTATTGGACCTGGGCTGAAACGCCCTTCTCTTTTTCTCTTTCTTCAACGATAATAGTCCCTCCGATATGGAGAACTTTGACATTTCCGGCAGCAAGCAAGAACTCATTGCTGATAAATTTACTTGTCCAAACAAGTAGACCGGAGGAATATTATGGACAAAATACAATCTCTGATTAGAAAATTTTTGACCAACATCTTAGTATTACTAATTTGAATTTTGCATATCTTAGTATTACTAATTTGAAGCATCCACATTTATTCACACAAGAACAAAAAATGAATCCTAAAAATTCTTACAAAAACTAGAGGATGTTAATTTCAGAGACTATAATCCCCGTATTATATTACTATACTAATTGAAAGGCCTCCGATAGAGTCCCCACATTAACTCCTAATGAGAAGCACTACAAAACAAATTCAAGAAATGAGTATCACATATGTTACAATTAAGTAGCCTTCATAGATGGAAGGTCAAAATTGAGAAAAGTTTGACCAACCAAATTCTAAGATCTCTATAGCATAAGGATCACTATATAAGCATATTGAGCAACAAACATTACAGCCTTCAGGCACAACAAACATTATAACATTTCATATTTAACATTACAACCCGATATAACATTTTGACATCTATCAAGCATGACTTATCATCATACCATTTCAATTGTAATGTGTACGGGAATAGAATAGGGCTGTTTAATCCAACATGTTTGCCTTGTTTCTTCGATGAATAAACATAAATCCATATCTCTCTGATGGATACAGCCATTTACTTCTTAAACATTTCTTCTTTTCCTACAGTTGGGGTATTAGACAGGACTTAACATAGCTACTCCGCTTTCCAAGATGACATTGGAGGGGTCTCAGAATTCTTCCAGGTGTAGGCAATTTGAGGATGACGATCTCCTTGGACATTATCTGCAGCCGCATAGGACACAAGTTCGGACATCTCATCTGGTGTGAGCTTCACAGATAGTGCCCCCACATTCTGATTGAAGTTCTCTATTTTTGTTGTTCCAGGTATGGGGCACACATCATTACCTTGATGGTGTACCCAAGCCAGTGCAAGCTGCGACGGTGTGCATCCTTTTCTTTTTGCCATTTCATTAACACACTCGAATATATGCGTGTTCTTGTCCAAATTCTCAGCTTGAAACCTAGGCATTTTCTGCAGGAGTATAAACTTGTCATTAAGAAGAGGCACGTAATCACATTCATAAATATTCCCTCTGCAGAAGCAGATGAATGAGATCATTGTGCCTTATTTTTTAGAACATATAGAGCATGTTTTTCTAGTAAGAAGAGTTCACAACAACCATAAAGCAAAGCAAGGGGGTGGTGGCTTGGGGAGGGGAGGGGTTGTGGTAGGAGCAAAAGAAAGCGAGGAAAATATCATAATCCACTCTGTTTTATTTTTGTTTACATGGGACAGATGAATGAGACAATTATATGATGAAAATAGGTGAACCGATAAATATAGATAGATATTTAGTTCACCGTAATCAATGGAATGGTAAAAATGAACATCAGTGCACTGTGTAGCGATGCATATTTTAGCTATGTTTGTAATGGAAGAATTTTTTGGCCAGAATTATAATGGCATTACTCCTATTTAGACAAAATATTAGAACCAGATGACAATGATGACTAATTTGTTTCCAAATGAACAAGCTGAGCAGGAGTCACGAAAATTCACCTTGCGGATATCCTGCTCTGACAGTGAGTCAATCAGTTGTGACCCACTCGAGAAGAAACCTCTGCCTAGTGGGCCGTAAGCTACGATTCCAATGTCAAGTTCTCTGGAATTGTCACGGTGAGGGATACTTCAGTAGAAATATATTAACTTTAATTTTAATTGAACAAGTGATTTGTTTGAAAAATACCTGCAAGTAGGAATTATGTCTTCTTCCACATCTCTAGACCACAATGACCACTCTAGCAACTGCAGTGATAGGATGAACTGCATGAGCTCTTCTAATTGTTGATGCAGATGCTTCAGATAACCCGATGTATTTTATCTTTCCTTCCTCGACTAACTTCTTGAGTTCACTAATCTGCAATGAAAAAGTAACCTTAGTGATCACAGTTCTGATAAACATAAAGTAGCAAACCAAACCTACTAATCTGCATTTGTAATAATGAAAATACCATTTGTGACATCTTACGAGATGATAGTGATGATGTAGTAATCTTGTTGGAGCACAAACGATAGCATTTGAGCCAATTGAATTTGAATACACATGAACCTTTCAAATGTATTTCGGGAGACTAAAATTTCTTTTACTGCAGGATGAAACAATATTTTTCCAATTTTGGTATGGAGGCAATGTTTGTTGCAAAGTTTTTGGCAAAACTAGCTTTTGTTCGATTGTTTTTTCAAAAAAATACAGAACCTGTTTTTTATTTAATAAATCGCATAATCTGATGAGACTGTCCAAATAATGCACTAGTCTGAGAACGTGACAAGTTTTTGAATGTTTGTTACCATAAATCAGACAGCAGGCCGGCTCACCGTGACTTCGATTGGCACCCTGGTGTCGATGCTGTGCTGGTAATACAGATCGATGCAGTCCACCCCGAGCCGCTTGAGACTGGCCTCGCATGCCGCCCGCACGTACGCCGGATCGCCGCGGAAATCAGGCTTGCCGTCGACGAAGGAGACGCCGAACTTGTGGCCAAGTCCACCTTCTCCCTCACCCCGCCTTGCAGTGCCTGTTCACATCACATAAAGCATCTTCTCCTTCAGTGCATACATATGCAAAGAAAGGAATCGACCAACCTTGGTTCTGCTTTAGTACGAAATAACCTTGCCGACGAGAAGCTCATTGGTGTGCGGGCCGTAGCTGTCGGCGGTGTCGAGGAAGGTGACGCCGGCGGCCACGGCGTGGCGGATGAGCGCGATCATGTCCGGCTCCGGCTTGGCCGGGCCGTAGTAGGTGGACATGCCCATGCAGCCGAGGCCCAGCGCCGAGACCTCCAGCCCCTGAGAGCCCAGCTTCATGCGTGGCGCCGCCACCGGAGCAGCAGCCATGGCGAAGTGATGCTCCGTCTACTGCTTGAGCTGCCGCTGTGTGGACGAAAAGATTCAGTTTGGACGTTAGAATGATCGGTGCCCAATTTATAGTGTGTTCGGGCTTCAGACAGAGCCAGAGGGCCTGGACCTGAAGCGTTAGCAGGCAACAGATCGGCCGGCGCCGGCGGCTTTGGGCTTTAGACTCACATCACAGTCAAATTTGGTGTGGTTACTGTGCTGCCTATGTCACTGCCTACGTGAGATGCGTAAACATGTAACAGCTTACGTCATCTATGACCAATTGCTAAACAAAGGCTTGAGTGCAGTTCAAGAACCGACACATTTTTTAATATATAAAAAAATAAATCTGACTCTTTGGTGTAAATCAACCTCTCCGTGCAAATTGTGCAAACTTCTAATCTGGGTCACATGATTTTGATCCCAGGGGACACAGGGTATTGGTTAATTTTGCACTTAACCGCCCGCTCCTAATCACACTATAAATTGCTATTATGGCATAAACGGTTATTTAGTAAAATATTAAGTACAAACCACTTCTTCGGTGAAATCGTGAAAAACCATTTGTAAAATTATACTTAGGAGTTTTCAAAAAAAAAAAAAATGAAAACTATGCACACTAATAATGAATATATAGATGTTTATTGTCACAAAAATTTAGCTTTAAACTTGTTTTTGTAAAAATTCATATGAAAATAACAAATTTTAGTTTCATATGCATCAGAGGATAAAATTCTAGGAGTTTTGTCCTCTAGTGCATATGCAAGTGAAATTTGTTATTTTTATATAAATTTTACAAAAATAAGTTTCAATCCCAAATTTTGTGACAATGCACATCTATAGATCAATATTGATGTACATAGTTTTAATTTTTTTAAAAAGAAAACTTATAGTGGTTAATTAGAGTTTTCACGATTGCACCGAAAAAGTGGTTTGCACTGACTATTTTGCCCGATTATTTAAGCCCAAACCATGTTGCTTAAGACATCGACAAAAACCTTGAAGTGAGTTTAGACATGCACATTACCTTTGGCGGGCGCAGGATTTTGAGTCTGGGTATTCGAAAAATGAAAATGTGTACTTTTTTTTAGATATATGACATAATTTATAGCCACGTTTTTTGGACTAAATTCATCATAGATTAGTCATTTACTCTTGTTTCTTTCTTATTTCAGTACAAATATATATACACTATATGTATAAAACTTATAAAAAAATGGGTATTCATTTGAATACCCATGCTAATACCTATGCCCGCCACTACACAGTACAGATTGTATCTGTTCATTAGATGTACAAATAGACATGCCATAGCGATCTAGACATTAGGTATTTGTGCAAAGTATTTTTTTTTTTGGGGGACAAATAGGCTTCCATACACTTATCTTGCATTGATTGTTCTATGATATTTAAAGAAATCACCATTGCTGTCAATATACTATATATTATTGATTGTTCTTGTAGGGTAAGAGAGAGATAGGAAAAATGGAAGATGTGGATCTAAAAGGAAAATGCAGCAAGTTGACTATTGATGTATTGTAGGAGACAAAGTGTCATTGGAAATCACATTTATTGATTATTAATTGTAGTGTGTATCATTGGTTTTTGGTTCATAGGTTATTTGTATTGTATCTTTGTCCATTTATTGTTTGTGATGGTAGGAACTATTATATATTATTCGGTCAACCTTTGTTCTAAGCTAGATAGGTACATGTCTCAATTGACAAAGATTAATTTTAAATCACTACGAAATGATAATTGATTGGTGCTTCTATTATTCGTAATCCTTTGTGATGCAATTTTGTTAATATCTTTATGATATAGTCTATAACCTTACAAAATAATTGTTTTGTTGTGAAGACCATCGAAATAGGGATAGTGAAAGATGTATTCAAAATAGTTTTGAATGCTCATTTGCCCCAATTGCAACGTGGCGGTACAGGTATCCGCCTAGTAGTTTTTATATAGACACATAGACGGAGCATGTGGTTCATGGACAACCTCAAAATTTTGTTCAAGATTAAACTATAGTAGATGAGCTCTACAAAATCATAAAAATTACATATGAACCACTCTATAATTTGGTTTTACATCCACAAACAATGATAAACCACCTTTACTCTAAATCTTAGCTACGTCACTATATGGGTATGTTTGGCATAACTTCATGAGCCATGTTTTCTCTTTTCTCACCAAGTGATGAGTTGGGATGAAACTAAAAGAAAAAGTATATTTTTAGCGCTCTCTCTCTCTCTCTCTCTCTCTCTCTCTCTCTCATTTCTCTCTTAACCATGCATGAAGTTATTGGTGAAGTTGTTTGCCAACAAATTTTTCAAAACTGCTTAGCTTAAACCAAAGAAGCTACTATGAATCTGTTTTCCAAATAAATGACTTCACTATTGAAGTTGAGTTGTGTCAAATGGGTCCTATATATAGAGAGCTTGGTCTCGTGATACCTGGGATCATATTAAGTAGGCAACATATCTAGTGTAAGCCAACCACCTCTCTGTGCAAATTGTCCAAACTTTAATCTAGGCCACATGATCTTGATCCAAGGCGGCACGGGGGAGATGTGAGAGGTGGGATTTGCAAAAGTGTGATTAGGAGCGGGCGGCCCACTTGCACCCCTTGGATCAACATCATATGGTACATATTAGCAGTTTGCGCGGTTTGCACTAGATATGTTGCCCTACAACAATAACCTTTAAAATAGAGCCTTCAAACTCATTTCAACGGAGAATGACATCTGAGATTCGCTTGTCATCGACTTTCTTGGTCAAAACACTAGGAATTTTTGGGTGTGGGAGGGGGTGGGGGGTGGGTGGAGGGAGGGCATCGGCCACCGGAGACAAGGAGGAAGCGGAAAGTTAGACGAAACCTGCTCGTGGTGCGGAGTCATGGTCACTGGGGGGGTTTGCTGTCATGCCACGGGGAGTCATCGTCGACAAAGGGAGTCGTGGGCACGCCGGGAGGAGTCACGGTCGTGTGAGGGATGGGAGTGGGGGGGGGGGGGGTGTGCCGCGCACGAGCTAGGGAGAAGTGGTAGCGTGCAGGCAAGCAAAAGAAGGCAAACACAGAGACAGATAGATGTCATTTGCGGATTGCCTATAGCCCCATGAATGAGGGACCAAGGAAAGTTTGGGATGTCCTCCTAAATTTAAAGGCTCTAGTAAGGACCCTACTAGAGTTGTGTTTTTGGCCTAGGCATCTCAAATGTTGGAGTTGCTCTGATATACTCATTTTATCTTATAATTTCTTTTTCTTGGAACCTGCCCCGCTGCTAGAGACTGTTTGGTTTGGCTCCTCCACTGGCTCCGTGTGCGACTGCAGATGACGCCACAATAAACAATATTTGCGAGGAGTGCTTACCCTCACCAAGATAGAGCCATTTTGCTGCACAGAGCTAGAACAACAAAAACTGTCTTCGTCGTATGGCTCTAGGTCCTATAATAGAGCACTTAGAGAGGAGCTATACCATACGCGCTCTTGAAGTAGTGATGCACCAAACAAGTCCTTAATTTTATTAGTGCAAGAATGATATTACATTCGTAACTTATAACTGCTCTACTTGGTAGTATAACTTAGAAACTATATATGACCAAAATAAGTTGAAATTAAAAGCTAACAATATTTTCTTACCACGATTCTCACCCATTCGTACTAAAAACACTCACGCTCTCTCTCTCAGTATCACCCATTCGTACTAAAAACACTCACGCTCCCTCTCTCAGTATCACCCATTCGTACTAAATACACATAAGCTAGATCAGACTATATTATTTTAACAATGTTTTTTTTTGTGTAACTTATGAGAGAAGCGCCTTTTTACCACTCTACCGATTAAGACCAATTTTTTGGTGTTATTCTGTGTTGTAATTTATTGTAATGGATCCAAAAGTAATCTAAAATGAAACGTACTCTCATATGCTACTGCTGAATTTCCAAGCGTTGGAAGGTGGTTCTCACTTCTCAGCATACTCTCTACATCCAAAATAAAGAGTAAAAAAGTATGGTGTACATAAAAACGAGGAGAGATATAGAGACATACTAAGAAGAAAGGAAAATATATTAATAGGACTGTTTTTATGGTTTTTGCGGCAGATAAGCTAGCTGATTGTTTTGTTGTGATACAAAAATAATATATCATCATAGATGATATATGTCAGGCTGATAAGTTTAAGCGTACGGGGTGATTGAGAAAAAAAGAAATATATATACGTTGGAATCAGAAAAATTTAGGACATTAGTTTAAATATATAAAGTCATCTATTTTAGAAGGGAGGAAACATAGTATCAAAGATTTCCCCTCTCTCTTCCCATTAGTCCGTGCGCAAGTGAAAAACATACCTGACACAGTATGTTAACAGAGGAAAATGAAAGAGTAAAATGTATGAATGAGCCATCAACTTGCGCGGGTGTGTCGATTTAGGCCACCAACTTTGAAAATCGTTTTTGGTCCAAAACTCATGCAGGGGCGCATTAACAGGCCATACTCCTTCGTTTTATGTTTATATTTACGAAAACCCCCCTATATTTAGTTTCCTTTTCGCATTCGTGTCCTCCTCTTCCCCAGATGGAGGCTGCCCAGGCAAGGACGACCTGCTGCCGCGGTCAGCCGACCCGCCGCGCCGCCACGAGCGCGCTCCGCCGCGAGCTTCACGTGCGCGCTCCGCCGCCGCACAGCCGCGCCCCGAGCTGCTCGCACGCCCGACGCCGTGAGCTCCGACGTAGCTCGTGTGATGCGGAGCGGTCGACGTAGATCCACGGTGATGCGGAGTGGTCGACGGCGCGGCCCTGCCGGTACACGCTGTTCAGCGCCACCTCCACGGCCAGGCAGCAGCCCTCGAACACCGACGCCGGCACGGGCTTCGTCGCCGCCGAGCGGCCGAGGCGGAGCTCCCAGAAGAGCACGTACTGGCCAGGGATGGTCCCCGCTCCACCAAGCTTGATTTGCCTGTCTGACGATCCGGCAAGCTCGGCGTACTCAGAGGGAAGGGTGGCAAGGATCTGTCCTGCCCCCAACACACAGCGTGCTAGCGTTGTCAGTGTCACTGCACTTGTCACCTAGCTATCAGTCGTAGGCACAAAACACAGGTCGTACCTGAGAAGGTGGTGACAACGAGCTCATACTCGTGACCGAGCTTGACGTCGACGAGGTCCATGAGGTCGTGGTGGTCGGGCTCGCCGCCGGCGGCGTCGTCGTTGGGGTGTGGCAACGGGAAGCACCCCAACGCGATGACGGGGCCGTACCCGAGCGAGAACGTGGCCATGAACGCCGTTGCGGCGCCCGGCGCCACGTGGTGGCGCGCACGGACACGGACAGGCCGAGGACGAGCAGCGACGCGGCCATGCCACCTGCGCTGGCGAGCAGCATGGGCCGGCGGCCGAGGCAGTCCGCCAGGAACAACGGCGCCATGATCGCCGCCGTCTTGGCGACACCGAGCAGCACCATGGCGCCCAGCACGGCGCGCGCTGGGAGGTGATCCCGGCGTGACTGAACACGTGCGGCGCGTACAGGACTAGGATGGCGAGCATGACTCGCCGCACGGCGGGCGTCGGCTGCAGCAGGATCTGTTGATATATTATGGTCAGATCCATATAATATATTAAATAATCAACAAACTCTATAATTATAATTTGTATTAAATAATTGTCATTGGTTTATTACCATATTGGGACACATGCATGCTTGCATCATGGGCGGTTGGCCTGACCGTGGCCGCTAGCAAGGATAGCAGGAAGGCTTACAACGCTTGAATTCTCTTCCACTTTGCCAATTAACATAATTGTTTGCATGAGTTACTAAAGTAATGTTTGCATGAGTTACTAAAGTAACTTGCAACTCCTTCCACTAATTAATTGGCAAATGAATTGGAAGTTTTATTCACTAGCGTGGTATTGTTTCTGTTGCCGCTTGCTCTTCGTGAGCTCCTTGCCTTCTCATCCGTGCGGTAGGCAGGGACAGGTGTATATATATACCAGCACCCCCATATGCAAAGTGAGTTCTTTTTGAGCACACAACCATAGCTTCCGTTGCCCAAAAGTTTTCCCCGTTCCGTCTCCTGCGCGCACACGAGATGGAAGAGTAGAGCCTCCGGAACGTCTCCGTCCATCGAGTTCATCTGCTCGGGTGAAGGGCGGCAATCACGTTTTTGGGGAGTGTCCGTCGGCGGTTCGACTACTCGCTAGTTCTCCTCCGTCCTCTTCCTCCCGGCAAGACTTCTTCCGTGGCTGAAGATCGTGATCGTCTTCTTCCCGGCGGCGACAAGGACTGCACGTCTTCCTATCGGCACTTTACAACGAGTGGAACAACTACATCGACTAAGCACCATGTCGCTTAACGGTGTTTCCGGATCTGCTGCGGGTATAACCTCTTTAAACGTCTCGTTATTTTCGTTATTCAAATCATATCCTTGCTTGGTTAGTGTTAACGTATGGTAGACATGGTTTATTTCAATGGAAATTGCTATCATACCGTCTTTGGTTAGCACTTATATCATATACATGATGTTTAATTTGATCAAGCTCTTGAATGACATCATATTGTTCATGTTTACGTCATTTTTATGGATTAAATTAAACGTGAATTTGCCTAAATTTCTAACAATCCAAAAACGTGATAATTTTAGGCAATTTTCATCTGTTGGCTTTGCGGGTTTGCTAAAACCATCGCCGTTTGAGGGCACTCACTACAAGAGATGGCGCCGAGAAACCATCTTGTGGTTGACCGCGATCGTTGTTTCTATGTGGTTGGTGAGCATGCTGTTGTTGTCGATCCGCTGATGAGCGCGCCGCTTTGATCATGATGACACAACTTGCAAGGCTGCTTTGTTGAGCATTATTGGGGATTCTCTAGTTGATGCATACGTGCCGCTTACTACTTGGTAAGGCCATGTGGGATGCACTTGAGGCCCGCTATGGTCTTGCGATGCCGGTTCGAGCCGTATGTCATGGAGCAGTTTCATGACTATAGGATGGTTGATAACCGTCCTGTAGTTGAACAGCTCATGAAATACGAGGCCGGTAAAGGAACTTGAGCTATATGGGTGTGCTCTCCCTGACAAGTTTGTGACAGGTTGCATGATTGCAAAGTTGCCATCTACTTGGTCTGAATTTGCAACTACTCTGAAACACAAGAGGCAAGAGTTTAGCATTGCTGAACTTGTTGGGACTCTAGATGTTGAGGACAAGGCTAGAGCAAAGGATGTGAAAGGCAAGAAAGCCAATGAAGGGACTTCTAGCGCACATGTGGTGCAAAAGAATCGTCCTAAACCACATAAGAAGAAATTTCAGCAAGAGCTTAAGCAGAAGCCTACCACTTCTTTCAAGAAGGGTAAGAAGCCGATGAACAAGGAAAAGATGAATTGTTTCACCTGTGGCAAGACTGGACATTTCTCTAGGGAGTGTCCTCGAGGCTAAGTAAAGCCCTCTCCTCCACGAAGTCAAACACCATTGAGACCGAACAAGGAACATCGGGTATGGTAATTTATTGCCTTCGGTTCTTTCAGTTGTTCGTCACCTGATTGGTGGGTTGATACGGTGCAAATATTCATGTGTGTGCTGATGTTTTCTTGTTCTCTTTTTACCAGGTCGGGCGGGTGGCTCCTTGTTGATGGGGAACGGGCGCGTGCGGCTGTTCGTGGTGTTGGTACGGTCGATACGAAGCTCACTTCGGGAAAGACCGTGCAACTCAAGAACGTGCATCATGTCCCCTCAATAAGAAAGAATCTGATTAGCGGTTCTCTACTATGTCGTGATGGTTATAAACTTGTGTTTGAGTCTAATAAGTGCGTCATGTCTAAGTTTGGAACCTTTGTTGGTAAAGGCTATGAGAGCGGAGGCTTGTTCCGCTTGTCTTTGATTGATGCTTGTTCTAAAGCTGTGAATCATGTGGTTAATAATGTTGAGACAAATATTTGGCATTCAAGATTATGTCATGTTAATGTTGGTTCCATGTCCCGCTTAGCTAGTTTAAGTTTAATTCCTAAATTTGATGTGATCAAAGGTTCAAAGTGCCATGTTTGTGTTGAGACAAAACAAACTCGAAAGCCTCACAAAGGCCGAAGCGAGAGATCGGCACCTCTTGAATTGATTCATTCGATATTTGTGAGATGAATGGAGTATTGACAAAAGGGGGTAAGAGGTACTTCCTTACATTTATAGATGATTGCACTCGATATTGCTATGTGTATTTACTTAAAACAAAAGATGAAGCGTTGCATTATTTTAAGATCTATAAAGCTGAGGTAGAAAATCAACTTGATAAGAAAATCAAACATGTGCGGTCAGATCGCGGAGGGGAATATTTCTCTAATGAGTTTTCTGAGTTTTGTGCGGTACATGGTATTATTCATGAGAGAACACCACCCTTCTCACCAGAATCCAATGGGGTTGCTGAGAGAAAGAACCGCACTCTAACTGAGATGGTAAATGCCATGTTAGACCATGCGGGAGTATCTATGGAATGGTGGGGTGAAGCAATTTTGACAGCTTGTCATGTTCTAAATAAAGTACCATTTAAAAACAAAGAAATCACACCATTTGAGCAATGGGAAAAGAAGAGATCAAATCTCTCCTATTTGCGCACATGGGGTTGTTTGGCAAAAGTGAGTGTGCCAATAAACAAAAGCGAAAGCTTGGACCCAAAACTGCATTGATTGTATTCTTCTTGGTTATGCTACTCACGGCGTGGGTTATAGATTTTTAATCGTAAACTCGGACATCCTGAGATGATAGTTGGTACTATTATGGAATCTAGAGATGCAACATTTTTTGAAGATGAATTTCCCATGAAAATGAATACACCTAGAATATCTAGTCATGACTCTACATCTATTTACGATTCTTCTGAACCATTTGTACACGCTGATGATGAGACCCGTGAAGAAATTCTTGAGGAGGATAATAATAAAGTAACTCACAAGAGTAAGAGACAGAGGGTTGCAAAATCCTTTGGAGATGACTTTATTATATACCTCGTGGATGACACTCCCACAACCATTGCTGAGGCATATTCCTCTCCAGACGCTGACTTGTGGAAGGAAGCTGTTCATAATGAGATGGATTCTATTATGACTAATGGGACTTGGGAAGTGGTTGATCGTCCGTATGGATGTAAACCTGTGGGGTGTAAATGGGTATTTAAAAAGAAGCTGAGGCCTGATGGTACTATTGAGAAGTACAAGGCTAGGCTAGTTGCCAAAGGCTATACACAAAAGGAAGGAGAGGATTATTTTGATACCTACTCACCTGTTGCCCGATTGACGACCATTCGTGTGTTGTTATCCTTGGCTGCCTCACACGGTCTTCTCATTCATCAGATGGATGTTAAGACAGCTTTCCTTAATGGAGAGCTTGAGGAAGAGATCTATATGGATCAGCCAGATGGATTTATTGCAAAAGGTCAAGAGGGTAAGGTTTGTAAGTTATTAAAATCCTTGTACGGCCTAAAGCAAGCCCCAAAACAGTGGCATGAGAAATTTGATAAAACTTTAACATCAGCCGGCTGCGAAAATGAAGCCGATAAATGTGTATACTATCGGTTTGGCGGTGGTAATGGTGTCATTCTGTGCTTATATGTGGATGATATTTTAATCTTTGGTAATAATATTGATGTGATTAAAGAAGTGAAAGATTTTCTATCTAATAATTTTGAGATGAAAGATTTGGGTGTGGCTGATGTTATTCTTAACATTAAGCTTTTGAGAGATGAAGGAAATGGTGGGGTAACTCTCGTGCAGTCCCATTATGTGGAAAAGGTGCTAAGTCGTTTTGGGTACAGTGAGTGTACTCCTGCGCCTACCCCTTATGACCCAAGTGTGATATTAAGAAAGAATCGCCGAATTTCAAGAGATCAACTATGGTATTCTCAAATTATTGGATCACTTATGTACTTGGCTAGCGCTACAAGGCCGGATATTTCGTTTCTTTGTAAGCAAACTTAGCCGGTTTGTGTCAAATCCGGAGATAATCATTGGAATGCTCTTGAGAGAGTATTGCGCTATTTGAAAGGCACAATGAGTTATGGCATTCACTTTACCGGTACCCAAGGGTGCTAGAGGGTTATTGTGATGCAAATTGGATTTCTCGATGCGATGAGTTGTATGCCACGGCGGATACGCGTTCACGCTTGGAGGTGGTGTCTTTGTTTCCTAGAAGTCTTGCAAGCGAGACTATCTTAACGAAGTCTACAATGGAAGCGGAACGCTGACATTGGATCTCTTTGCCGGGCGAGGCCGAGTGGCTTCGTGAACTCGATGGACTTACTTTGGTTGTAGAGAAACCTATACCGGCTATTTCCATGAACTGTGACAATCAAAGCGTGATAACTAAAGTCAATAGTTCTAAGGACAACATGAAGTCTTCTAGGCATGTGAAAAGGCGTCTGAAGACTGTCAGAAAGTTGAGAAACTCCGGAGTAATTGCATTGGACTATGTCCATACATCTAATAATCTGGCAGATCAATTTACTAAGGGACTATCACATAATGTGATAGAAGGTGCGTCGAGGGAGTTGGGCTTGAGACCCACTTAAAAGTCATTTCATAGTGGTAACCTGTTCTATGTGATCGGAGATCCCGTGAATTAGGATGGTGAAACAAACTAATGAATGACTGAGGGAGAGACTCCTTAGATCTAAGTCTAACTCATTTGAGATGCACTGTCTCTCCAATACTGTAAGGCAGGATGATTAAATTCTTAATGTGATCCGAGTGGCTTTGTTAAGGGGATGTTGTCCTACGACATCCTATAAGGAACACACCTATATGAGTTCGGTTGCTAGTCACAACCTATGAGATGTGGGTAGTCTCTAGATACTCATGAAAAGGCTAAGAAGTGCGACTTATAAGCTTCAAACAGAGGGGATGCTCTTTGCAGCCTAGTACCAGTTAAGAACTTTAGTGAAACTCATCTTACACAAAACTGTCAATTCAAGGCTTTGTCCATTGTTCAGTTGTGGCTGAGTGTAGCTATTGTTCTAGATGGGTGTTCAACTTAACAGTCCCCGTTGAAACTCTGGTATATCAAAGAACTATGGTTTTGAGATTATTTTCTACAAATCCTAGAATTTGGTGGGGATTGTTGATATATTATGGTCAGATCCATATAATATATTAAATAATCAACAAACTCTATAATTTGTATTAAATAATTGTCATTGGTTTATTACCATATTGGGACACATGCATGCTTGCATCATGGGCGGTTGGCTTGACCGTGGCCGCTAGCAAGGATAGCGGGAAGGCTTACAACGCTTGAATTCTCTTCCACTTTGCCAATTAACATAATTGTTTGCATGAGTTACTAAAGTAATGTTTGCATGAGTTACTAAAGTAACTTGCAACTCCTTCCACTAATTAATTGGCAAATGAATTGGAAGTTTTATTCACTAGCGTGGTATTGTTTCGTTGCCGCTTGCTCTTCGTGAGCTCCTTGCCTTCTCATCCGTGCGGTAGGCGGGGACGGGTGTATATATATACCAGCACCCCCATATGCAAAGTGAGTTCTTTTTGAGCACACAACCATAGCTTCCGTTGCCCAAAAAGTTTTCCCCGTTCCGTCTCTGCGCGCACACGAGATGGAAGAGTAGAGCCTCCGGAACGTCTCCGTCCATCGAGTTCATCCGCTCGGGTGAAGGGCGGCAATCACGTTTTTGGGGAGTGTCCGTCGGCGGCACGACTACTCGCTAGTTCTCCTCCGTCCTCTTCCTCCTGCAAGACTTCTTCCAGTGGCTGAAGATCGTGATCGTCTTCTTCCGGCGGCGACAAGGACTGCACGTCTTCCTATCGGCACTTTACAACGAGTGGAACAACTACATCGACTAAGCACCATGTCGCTTAACGGTGTTTCCGGATCTGCTGCAGGGTATAACCTCTTTAAACGTCTCGTTGTTTTCGTTATTCAAATCATATCCTTGCTGGTTAGTGTTAACGGTATGGTAGACATGGTTTATTTCAATGGAAATTGCTATCATACTTGTCTTGGTTAGCACTTATATCATATACATGATGTTTAATTTGATCAAGCTCTTGAATGACATCATATTGTTCATGTTTACGTCATTTTTATGGATTAAATTAAACGTGAATTTGCCTAAATTTCTAACAGGATCTTGCGCCACACGCTCGTCGACGGCGGCGGCGCCGCCCCGCCGGCCACCTGCTGCTGCTTGGTGGCCTCCTGCATGGACGTCACGATCTCCTGGAGCCGGCGGTCCGCGTCGCCGACTGTGCACGCCAGCACGCAGTGCGCCTCATCGGGGTGGCCACACAGGACCAGCCAGCGTGGGGTCTCCGGCATGGCCACCGTGGCAGCGGCCACCAGGAATAGCGGAGGCGCGGCGCCGATGCCGATCATCAGGCGCCAGTTTTATGTAGGGATGCGGGGAAGAGGAGGACACACATGCGAAAAGGAAACTAAATATAGGGGTTTTTTCACAAATATAAATATAAAACGAAGGGGTATAGCCTCTTTATACGCCCCTATACAAGTTTTTAAACCAAAAAATGCATTTTCAAAAATGGTGGCCTAAATCGACACACCCACGCGAGTTGATGGCCCATTCATGCATTTTACTCAGAATGAAAACACGTTCATCACGCCCCGCTGGCCCCCCTCGGCCTCGGCACGACTTTCGCCTCTAATAACACGTCATCAGAAAAATCAAAGCGTCGCTAATCTGCCCCACGCGCGCAATCCGAAGCAGCAAAAACGCAAACGGCCCTGTTAATTTCCTCGCCGTCTTCTCTCCTCGCGCTTTTCCCCCCTTAACCCCCCACGTCCCGCACTCGCCACCATCCGCCAACCCCACCACCACCACCTCCACCGCCGCTCGCCGGAACCCTACCGCAGCCGCACGCTTCGCTCCGCTCCCCGGCGGGGCGATCGGTAACCCAACCGGTGCGTCTCCGCGCCAGGCGGGGTCGCGTGTTCAGGGTACCTGACTTATTTGCTCGCGCCGCCGCTCCTTCCGCCGCAGCCCGGAGAAGGCCATGGCGGAAGGCGCCCGGCCGGCGGCGGCCGCGCGGCAGATCGTGAGGTCGCTGCAGCGGTGCGGGCGGCTCGCTCTGGAGCGCCCGCCCTTCGGCGCTGCTCTCGGCGACTACCACCAGTTCCCGCCGTCGCCGTCGTCTGCCGCTGCTGTGGCAGCGAGCCCCGGCGGTCGCGGAGAGGTGTTTGGTGAGGGGATCGTCATGAGGACGCCGGTGAGTTGGCGCCTTAATCTACGCTGTGCATATTCGCTTGCTGTTTTTTCGGGGCTTGGTTGCGGAATTTTGGGGGGTTTTGCGGGAGGATGTCCTTCGTGTAGCGGAAATGCAGCCCTCTTCCAAATAACTTGGGTAGGACTATCGTGTGGATTAAGTGCGTTTGGGTCGATTGAGGGCTGCTTGGAGCCAATAATTTGTGAGAAGCTGAAAAATGAAAATACTGCGGCTGTAAAGCTCTCACGCATGGGAAGCACTTGCCTGTCAGGCCGTCTGTATCCAGTGTCAATGAGAAAATGGGGTTTCCTGGTCTGATGTGAGTTTTCAGGTTTGGGGTTTTCGTTTTCACGGCTAGTGCTACATGTTATGTTCCTTAATCGTAGATGGTTGATTGCAAGTTGCTTGAGAATTGGGTGCTTGTTGGGCCAGTTTAGATTACTGTTTTTTAAATGCTATTTTTAGATATGTGCTCACTGTTGTTTAGATTACTGTTTTAAATGCTATTTTTAGTTGCAAGCATGGTGCAGGAAGAAAGGTCTCAATTCAGCCGCTTCTATTTTGTTATCCTGTTTATCCACTTATTTTGTTGCCACAAGCATCCATGCCTTGTGCTGGATTCTACAAACTAAAGCTTCAGCTTGTCATCTCGAATGCTGGGTTATGTTCATGTGCATTGTAGATGTAGAGACTTGAACATAGGGTTTATTCCCTTATCTAACATCCTGGATGCTGATGTGTAGTGTCACCAGTTTTATTTGATGCATCAGAGCAGATCACTTTGGAGCATTATGCTTATGCATGTTTCCAAATAAAGGTTTAGTACCAAATTGATGTGGGAACATGCAACTCTTCGATAGTTAGCAGAACTTTATGTTGAAACTCCACAAATATAGTCCTGCTAGCATTTATACTTATTGTGAAATATCTCAGAAGGATCTGTACCTTAGGATCACCGTGTTAGCTACTGTCAGGATACTGTCTGTATAATCTAAGCATCTATTCCTGACACTAATACAACTTTCCACAAAGTTTCTTTGGGATCAGGGACTGTACTGTAATTTTCTTACAGAATACTCTATTGTGATCTGTGATACTGCATTTTTTTTTTTTCTAATCGATCTTTATGGTTGAGACAAAAGATCTCTGTAACCTTCAATTAGCATCTGAAATATGTGTCATGGCGCTTCTACATTTATTGAAGTTTTGTCAGGGTTTAGCACGTGCTGCAGTCTACACTTGTGGTTATGTCGAGTGTAAGTCGACACTAATACATTTCCTCCTTTTATGTCCAGTTAAGAAAAAAGCTCCCTATGGAGAATGTGATACTGCTGAGTCAACCGGATGGAGTACGGCCAGTTCTGAGTGCATTCAAGGAGTTAGCAGTCCACAAATCACCCCAATTTCTGGAAAAACTGCTAGGAAATACAAGTCAAAGTCCGAATGCACCAAAGCTGGACCTCAGACACCCACATTAAATGCTGGTAAGTATAAAATCGTTGATCTGGTTCTGGTTACATCGACATAGTTTGTTCTTTCAACTCCCTCCTCTTATGTGTTTGTTCTGTCTGTCTGATAGTTAAATGCATAGTGCTTTTGTGTTGTAGCAGGTTCCCTGGCAACCCACCTACTCCCGCTGGCTCTTGTCGCTATGAGAGTTCATTAGGTGATTTTTAGCACTCTCATATGATAAATTGACTTTTACAATACTCCATGCGGTGCTTATTAGATATTCCATTCTGATTACATTGTTTCATATCAATTATTTTTACTAGTGTCTTGTTTCATATGAATTCTTTTACTGACACCTATTTATGTGAACATGTTATATTTGTCCAGCACTGTTAACGAAAAAGTTTATCAATCTGCTCAATGAGGCTGAAGATGGAATTTTAGATTTGAACAGCACAACAGAGACTTTAGGTGTATGGAACTTTTCCTCATTTAAGCTGCCATTTCTCTTTGTTTCTCTTGAGTCTTGATGCAACTTCTGCATGACTACGAAAAATCAGGTTCAAAAGAGGCGCTTGTATGACATTACAAATGTCCTTGAAGGAATTGGTCTGATAGAAAAGAAGTTGAAGAACAGAATCTGTTGGAAGTGAGCACTGTCTTCTATGCTTATTACAGGTTATGGTTATATGGTGCAACATGCTAACCTTATGATTTTACAGGGGTTTTGGTAAATTGGGACCTAACTTGGATGATGATCTTTCAGTTCTGAAGGTACTTATTTTTGCTCCTTTCATAATCATGTCCATATTATCAAACTCATGGTAAATGTCCCTGTGCCTAGACATGATAAGCCAAGTCTAAGTTCCACTTGGTGTAATCTCCTTGCAGGCAGATTTTGAAAATCTTAATCTGCAGGAGCAAGCATTAGATGAGCATATAAGGTTGGTAACCGCTGGATATTGCAAAACTATTGACTGCAGTTCCCAATGTTGCTATTTCAAATGAGAATGGTGATACAGAGTATTTCTCCTTGCAGTAAAATACGGGAAAAGCTGAAGGGCTTAACAGAAGATGAAAGCAACCAGGGGTAATCATATTAATTTGTGTCGAGATGCTTGCATACCAATCACTGTTTTACTTTATAATCATCATGTTTATTATTCCTGTTTAGGTGGCTATTTCTTACTGAAGATGATATCAAGGGGTTGCCCTGCTTTCAGGTCCGCTTACATGTTAAAGAAATTCTGAATTGTTGCCTTTTCCAAATTTCATCTTATTTCTGACTATTCTGAGTAAATTTCATCCTATGTTTGACTATTCAGGCTATGCTTAATACCAAACATAACTAAGCATAGTTAATTCTGCTGTGAACTCATATGTCCTTTTTCAATCTGCAGAACCAAACACTAATTGCAATAAAAGCACCTCATGCGTCTTCTTTGGAAGTGCCCAATCCTGATGTGGTAAGTAACCAGGAAAGCAATAACCAGTCCATAACTCCATATACGATGTGTTGCATGTTTAGTTATCATCAACTGTTTCATAATTTTGGCTCATTTATTTCATAAGATGACTGGTGATAGCTTTCAAAGGAGATATAAAATGGTAGTACGGAGTACAACGGGTCCAATTGATCTTTACTTGGTTAGGTAATGTTTGAATCTTCTTTTGAATGTGGTGCCTGGAAAAGTAAGTTGTCTGACATACATCCTTGATATATTGTTAGTAAAACTGAAGAAAAAATGGAGGGAAAGCTGGATGATGCTGCAGCACTAGCAGGGCACACAAATGTGGCAAAACATGGCTCCATAAAACGCCCCAGAACAAAAAGAGCTTGGCAAAGGAGTAGAGAGGAGGTGGCGCTTAAGGCTCAGAAGACCCAGAAAACTCCAGATCTAAATCCCCCATGTCATTCTGAAGGAGTGCTCAGGAAGATTAATCCTTCAGATTTTGACGTAAGTTAGATTTGAACTTTTGAAGTTTACCTTTTTTATATTATATATAATATCTATACAAGGTAATGGTGATGCATTCCATAATCATATCAGTTAACTAAGAACATTGAGCCTTATGATTATGACTTAATAGAAGAATTGCACCATTCTAAACAATTCTACATTAGTACATTACATACATGCTCTTAAATTGCATCTTAATTTCTTTTTATCCCTGTAATTGCATCATTTTTACTTGTAAGATACATTGGGTTTTCCCCCCCTACTTGCTGTATCTTTTCCGCTTGACAAGATCAAAGCAAATAGTTGACTTAGCTATTTATGGTCCTACTACACTTTTGCAGAGTGGAGCAGACTACTTGCTGTTTACAGACTCTGGTGTTAGCATCACTGATATATGGGGAACAGAGCGTATCCTTTTTTTTTCATGAGGTCTTGTTTAAATGTCATCTACAATAATACCATAGGTACTTGCAGTTACCGAATTGAAGTATTACTTAACATGGTAAAGTCACAGAAATGCAGTTGGATGACATAGACCCCAATGATTACTTAGCTGAAGAGGTGAGCTCACTAGAGACACTCGAGCAGTAGCCAGCTGCAGTTGGTGTACCTACAGCTGTGGGCTCTAACCATGGGCAAGAAAGGAGGTATGACTAGGCTGGATGTTTTGGAACGAACTGAGCTCATTTTGGATGGCAAATGTTCCTTTTGAGACTCCTGGGAGTGGTGGTTTCTACCACAAGGCAGGATACAGAGGTTGAGATGTGCCTGGTGAGAGAGGCCTTTTGTTGTGGATTCTTCATGTCACACGTTTGGTGGCTTATACAGCGGATCAGTGGCATGGATGCAGAACAATACTCCAATCAGGCGTATAAACTAAACTGCTGGTTACAGAGGTGCATTGCTAACTTTTAAGAGTAGGCTTATGTCCATCTGGTTCTGCCTTTGTGTACATATTATGCATATGCTGTCTAGGTGTGTAAAAGTAAGTAATGTCAAGCATCTTCAGCAAATTCCATGCTGAGAAATGCAACTCTGAAGCGACTGCATTTATCACATTTATCAGCTTCTAGTTTAAAAACTCTCCACTCGTCATCCATTATTCCTGCTAGTTCAAAATCGGTATTGAACAAACAGCTTTTACAAAAGCAGCACCAGACAGATTCACTGGCATCGCCTAGTGGAACACCTATACAAGCTTATACATAGCTATTTGCATAGATTACATGATTCAGTGAGAGCTGTACTCGAGTGGTGGTGCATCAGTCGCCGCCCTTCCTGAGCTTGCCAATCCAGCCGGCCACCACCGGCGTGAGCGCCACCGTCGGCGGGAACCTGATCGGCGACGCCGCCTTGTGCGCGGCGTAGGCCAACGCGAAGGTCCCGACCTTCCCTCCCGTTTCTCCCGTCACGATTCCGATCTGCAACGCGACGCACAAGGACCATTAGCCGATGGGGGCACACAGTTGGCGAGGCGATTGCCAGCTGGCCTGAGGTAGCAGGCTAGCAGCTCACCTTGGCGAGCAGGTCCTGCACGTCGACGCCGGCGCTGATGAGGAGGTAGCAGAGGGTGAAGGAGATGAGGGAGAGCGAGATGGAGGTGGCCAGGTACGCGCCGCCGTACTTGGCCAGGAGCTCCTTGGCCTGGTCCGTCCGCGACTTCTTCCCCTCGCCGCCTTCTTCCTCCTTGGAGCTGAACACCTGCAGCCACGCAGAGCGCAACGCAACTTCATTCAGCTCACAGCTGAAAACTTCGGACGGAGGCTGAAACCTGAAAGGGGTCTCGGTGTCCCCCGCTTACTTTCCAGAGGCCGAACTCGAGCCCGTACTTCTCGGTGATCTCCTCGGCCGTCTTCGCCTCGCCCTCCTTCGTCTCTTGCACGGCGGACACCGCGAGCCGCCGCCGCGGAGGCCGGAGGGACCGAGAGCAAGAGGCGAGGCAGCCCGCTGGAGCTGCGGCGGCTGCAGCAAGCTGTGGGTGCGTCGCTGCGTGGCCGTGGTGGGCGCGGCCAGGCTGGGAACGAGCACAGCCGTTGCCGCCATGGCTGGGCGGATGGCTGTGGCGGGGGAGTGGAATTGGTAGGAGCCGAACGAAGAAGACGATGTGGGGACACGAGACGACCCAACCGCGGGCGTAGCGGACAAGATAGGAGAATCAGTGGACTTGTGGAGCTGTGCTTGCTTACGCTTTGTGATGGACGGCTGAAATGCGTTTGGGCCCCTGCGGTTCTGGGCCTGAAGGCTTTGTTGGGTGAGAAGCCCAGGAGTGGCAACGTGAGGTGGACGAAGGGACAAGTTGCCTGCTGCTGTGCCATGGAGTACGGAGGACCAGCGTGGGCCTTTTGCCCTTGCACCTGATACGGACACCATAAATTAAGCTGTCCTCAAATCTGACTTGTTAAATAGTGGATTTTAGCAAAATGATTTGGCAAGCTGAAATTAGGCCATCTCCAACAGTTCCTCAAATCTAACTTGCTAAATAAAAAAAGAGGACGGCCCACCAGAATCCTGTTGATGACCGGTACATCTCCCCTCCCCATCGCGCGACCCCGTCTCCCATCGCGCCAAGGCCATCGCGCGACCCCGTCATCCTCCGCGACTTCCCTCCGCCTCCCTCACGCCGCCGCACAAGGATCACCGTGCCCTTGTCCTCCTCCCGTCGCGCAGGTCAGCAACTCCGTGAAGACTCCATCTCCTTGTTCCATCAGGTTACCTTGACCATCCTATAGCACTGTTGGCGATCTAGGTTTTCTTTTTGATCTGTATGCCCGGTTTGGTGATCTAGGTTATGTTGTTGGTTATCTCTACTCGCGTTTAGGAATCATGCCTAGGAAAAGATCCCGTGCGCGAAGAGTATTGGAGGAGTCATCATCCGATGACGATGAATTGCTAATATTATCTACTGCTCAACTTGTGCAAGCCGCCTTCTCCAATGAAAAAGGAACACACGGTGGCTCTGTGAAAGGTCACAGAGTTCTTGACCGTGATAGACAAGGCGGACACGACAGGATGTTTCAAGATTACTTAGCGGACAATCCAACATACACCGATGAGATGTTCTGTCGAAGGTTCTTGGTCTTACAACTTTGCATGAATTTGTCTCACAAGCTGAAATTTTATTTTAGTTCTGAATATTTTATCTTTGTTCTTCGGTACAGGGATGTCTAGGGACCTTTTCAAGCGCATATTGAAAGCCGTGGAAGAGCATGATGATTATTTTGTCCGAGAAAAGAAATGCGGCCAATGTTCTTGGACCGAGTTCCTTCCAAAAGTCACTGCAAAGCAATGCGTATGCTTGCCTATGGGGTTCCGGGATGCGACAGACGAGTACGTTCGCATTGGCGAAAGTACTGCAACTGAGAGCCTGCGCAGGTTTGTTCGGGCAGTTATTGAAGTTTTTGGTGATGAATACCTCAGGAGCCCGAATGAGGCGGACATAGCACGCTTACTTGCATTGGGTGAGAAAAAGGGATTTCTAGGCATGCTAGGGTCCATTGATTGTATGCATTGGGCGTGGAAGAACTGCCCATATGACAAACAAGGTTAGTTCAAAGGGCATTGCGACAAGCCCACTATCATTTTGGAGGTTGTTGCTTCAGAAGACCTTTGGATATGGCATGCCTTCTTTGGAATGCCCGGGTCTCACAATGACATCAACGTTCTTGATAGATCTCCCTTGTTTGATAACTTGGCGGAAGGTATTGCTCCAGAAGTGAAGTTTTCCGTTAACGGCCATGACTTGGAAGAGGCGACTTGGGCGAGGCCTACTCGCGACGACGGAGGAGAAGACTTGGGCGAGGAGTCCTAGCGACGACGGAGGAGGCGACTTGGGGCGACGGCCGTCTCGCGACGACGGGGGAGGAGACTTCGTGCTGAAGGCTGATCGATCAAGGACCAAATATAGATGGGAGTCGGAGGAGCCACTCGCGGGAAGGTGTGCGGGTCACACGGTGAAACTTCCACGACCGCGCGGGAAACGACTCGATCGCGCGGGGAGGACCGATTCCAAGTCGAGTTCGCGTGCGCATGTTTACGCGTGCGGCGAGGAACTTTGGCAAGTTGGAAAACTTTGGCAAGTCAAATAGAGAACTGTTGGAGATGGTTTTTTCATTGTTTTGCCAAATTTCATAGGATGGCAAGTCAAATAGAGAATTGTTGGAGATGCTCTAAGGAACTCTTTTGTCCTTGGAAAAGTTGAATGGAAACTCTCCAACATCAAACACATCTTTCTAGCAATATATCTATTTTTTTGCTCTCAGATATCTAAAAGTCTTGTGTATCATGGTATTAAATCCAAAAGCAGGATCTAAGATGTTGTAAAAATTGTATTGCGCGAAAACAGTTGCTTCTAGAAAAAACAACATGATGCTTTTGAGCGGTAGAAACACTTTTTAATAACTGAACCAAACACAATCTAAATCATTCTATGCATTTATGAACTTCTTAAGGTGATTTCAACTTATCGATCCTGAGTGTCGTTCCAGCCATACTCAAATGGCGGTGTATTAATACAGAAAAACTCATAACACCAGGGACTACAAATAGAGCTGGGCATTTATTGGGCTACGTCAAAAAAACATGCCCACAATGTTACATGAGTTATGTTAGGCCGGCAGGCTTAGGCCATTTTTTTTTTTTTAAAAAAAATGTGTTTCACTCGCAAGCTGTGCCACCAGATCGACCAAGTAAACTGGATCCTATAAAAAAGATATTAAAGGGTGAAAAGATATAGATAGCATTTTTTATTAAAATGACTCCAAATGATAATTTAGAGAGTCAGTTTAAGAAAGACTCTTAATTATAATGTCTTATTAGGTGGTTCAACATGGAATTAGTCAGTGAGCGTGCATATTTAATCATTGTTTACTACTAGATTGTAAGTTGTGACATATAAGATTACAATAACACATTTTGAAAAATAAAATATACATTATGAATTAAATGTTTTGAAATCAAATATTTGAAGATCCAAATTTCAAAAGCAAGCATGCGCATCAAGTATTTGCAGATAAATAGAGTACCAAGTACTATTCGCTTTTATATAATATCGTTTATGTTCATGCAATTGTACTGTTGTTTAATTTCTTTAGTATGTCATATCATTATTTAAGTTATATGGATCAACTTGAAAAATATTGTTTGTCGAATAGAGTTGGCATATGTTTTTTTAGGAAAAATTGCCAATTATATTATTATATTTAGAGACTGAACAACATTTCTTTAGCCTTTGACAATATTTCTTTAAAAGCAACTGTAAAAATAATATACCAAATATGTATTAATAGAGAAGGGGGAACATGCAAAATCATAAGTTACACGGAAGAAAAACAAAACCACACTTGTATTAATAGAGAAGGGGGAACAAGCAAAATCATAAGTTACACGGAAGAAAAACAAAACCACACTCACAAAGGAGGGGGTAACAGAAAACGACCATAAAACACACCAACAAACCTCTAAAGCATCAGCTGTCAAACAGCATCTTACACACCACACAATTACAGGATGAAGGGAGGAGGTTTTACATGGCCATGCCTCCAAATACGAAAACGGCATTAATAAATGCCGCCAACGCCAATAGGAGAAAAGTTTTTTCAACCACAACACCTTTTTTCAACCACAACACCTCTGACAACATAAACCACAAGCAGACAATGCAAGCACACCATTTTTTTTATATTTCACGGTACATACGTACTACATATTGTCACATGCATGCTTAAAGAGTTCTTTGCTAGCTAGTGTCATTTATTCGTACGCCGTAGAACACCAGCAGCTTCAGTGGCACAGCATAAGTAACCCCATCACTCGTGCAGACCGGGAAGCGTGTACTCTGCAAAATGGAAACAAGAACCGATCGTTCACTTTTTTCTACCACCAAATTCATAGTACAGCAGAATACAATGTACTATCAAGTTGTTGCAGTTTGCACCAAACTACGAAACGAATAGTTGAATACGTACCGCCGCACTTGTACCCGACGGGGCGGCTCGCCATATTGCAGCGCTTGGGGATGGTGATGACGGCCTCGAGGTCGACGCCGGAGTGCTTCACGACGTCGGAGAGGAACAGCGCGCAGAGGCACTCGGGGCTGTGCCGCTGCCCGACGTCACGCACCGCCGCGCAGCAGCTGCCCGAGGGCGCGGCCTGCGGGTCCTCCACCGCCGACGCGCACGGCGCGAGCTTCAGCGCCAGGTGGTCCGGCCTCTTCGATCCGCACTCGCCACCCCCGCCGCCGGCGCCGTCCGAGCCGCGTGGCATGACAAGGACTGCGGCGCCGGCCAGGACCAGAGAGAGGACGAAGAGGAAC
Organism: Themeda triandra; assembly: GCA_018135685.1. Lineage (NCBI taxonomy): Eukaryota > Viridiplantae > Streptophyta > Magnoliopsida > Poales > Poaceae > Themeda > Themeda triandra. Next base: position 2,680,096 of record JAENPR010000005.1, on the reverse strand, counting down.
CTCATTGCCATTGTCGTCTCGATGTGTTCAGTCTCGATCCCTACTCGTTGCCTGCACCGTCAGGCTGGTTTCTCTTTTAACTATCCGTGTGTGTTCTTGTTGCTGAAATGGCATGCTAAGCTGATGCTTATATAGCGTCGAGCGTTGATGGAGAACACAAAGGCCACTAGGCCAGGAGGCCTAAATGGGACGAACACTAGCTATCTGCTTGGGGGACACTTGGCGAACCCGTACGCGTTATCCAGTAGAGTTGTGCAAGCTCAGGCCATGGCAGGAATGCGTGCGTTGCGCATCACACAAGGCTCTGTCGAGCATTCCATAGAGCTAATCTTAGCTTTTTGGTTGATGGAATGCATGGTAAGAGCTTGGATTTTGACATTTTAGACACAGGCATGTACAATTCAGAAAGTGGATTATTATTATTGTTAGTTTTGACAGCAAGATTGCACAGTAAATTTCTTTGCACACACGTACGTGTCTGCACCCTCCCGGGCCTCGCTGTGTACTTTTGACTTTCCAAGCCATGGTTGGAGCACTCAAAATTCGGTGAAGCCGTGAAAGAGGAAACCAGGAATGCCATGGCACGGCACGTCAGCACGCGGCTACACCTTGATGGGCTTGGGCAGTGAGACCTGTTGTTTTCCAAGAGATTTCCTTGCCTCGGAATAGCTTGCCAATGCGAGAACCGAGACAATGCCGCAATCTCGATTGTCCCAGCCCCGCGGTGGGCAGTGGGCGCACCGGAATGCCGATGAGGAAAACGCAGGCGCGTGGCGGTGCCATCATTTCCAGGAAACTATCAAAGCTTAAGCGCACACAAGGCGAAGGTGTGACACTGTTTCTGATTTATAGTAAAATCATCAAAACTGGAAGTTTGCAGATTTCTAGTAAAATCATCTCAAGATGAAGGAGCTTCATGCAATGAATAATATTGGCCAAGTGGAGAGGTTAGCCACACATGGTGATGACCATTGTTCATTATATGGATGACGGTGAGTTGGAGACTGGATGCTCGCGGGCATCACATCTCCCACAAATAAAAAGAACAAAACGTGGACACTTCTTGGTGCGGTAATTTTTTTTTCCGCCTGCTTGCTGCCGCCCGTGCGAAACAATACCCCACCTATCATACCTCGCATGCGGAAAAAAAAGGAAAGAAAACCTGCAATCACGGCATGCTTGCCCCTGGAAAAAAAAATCACCCGGACTCCTCAAATCACGGCAACACCTGCTCCACCTGGATCTCATCCTCCCGTCCCTAAAAGAAAAGGCTCGTGAAAAGAACTTCTAATCTCCACCACACCTTCCTGCTCTAAAGTCCTTTGATTTCGCGTTTCCAAAAATAGCATTGCATGTCAAAGGAATTGAATCCTCCACTTCCTTTTCTACTACCCAACTTTCTTCTATCCAATGCCACGCCCCGCTCCTAATCCCACGGCGCCGCCAGCCCAGTCTTCACCACATACGCGCAGCCTCCAATCACGCACACGCCCTATTCTCGCCCCACTAGACCGTCGACGAACCACTGAGAAGCACAGCTCAACCTCACCGTTCTCGTTCGTGTCGTCGTCCTCGCCTCGCCCAGAAGAAGGACTGCTGAGGTTTGCACCCATTCTCATCCTCTCTCTCCCGAACGTCACACCGCCGCAAGGTCGTGCCCATAAGGAGAAGGCCTTTGCTTGATGATGTCGTCCTCACATGCGCCATACTCCTCAACCTGCTCCAGTCCGCGCGTGTGGAGCACTGACAAGGAGAAAGATTGCAAAGACTAGAGCACGCGGGTTCATGGCTCCACCGTCGATTTGTGAGTCGTACGCCGTCAACCAAAGGGCATACCCCATCCTCATCTACTCCCTCCTCACTGCGACAAGCCGACAATGGAGAGGCTTGTTGTGACATCAGAGAGGCAGTAACAACATCCAGGTTTGCCCTCGCACCTTTTTGTTCATGATATTTTGGAATTATGCAAATGACCATAGGATCGGATACTCATCTTGAGTAATCATTTTTTAGATACGTGAAGGAGATCGTGCGTGTCCCAGAGGTGTCCGGAAAATTCCTCATCTCTATACTCATAGGAGGTAAGATTATAGACAATTCTTTGTGAATTTGTTCGTCAAGGAAATTTGCTTACAATAAAGTCAATTGGCTTGTTTTTACAGTTAGCTTTGTACCTCTATCGAACACTGACAGATTCTTATTGCTAAATAACACTTGATTTGTGGTTCTTTTTACTTTGAAATTTTGTTCTCAAATATGTTATGTAGCAAACATATATTTGTCGTGGTACATTTCAGTTTCAGTTTGATGATCTGAAATCACATCTTAGCACATTTTCAGTTTCAGTGACGGATACTAAATATTACTCTTTTCTAATTTATGAAACAGAGCTTATGCGTGTCTAATGAAACAGAATATATGCTCTACTAAGTCATCTTGACTTCATATGCAATTAGCAAACTTTGGAGTTTATTGTAACATTGCAGACTTTAATGTTTATTTTCAGGTAGTTCTTCAACGTTCTAATGCTACCATTGCTGAATTTCTGAGTTATGTCAATTTTCTCAGCATAATAAAAAACTTAAGACTTTAGCCAGCAGAGTTATGTCTAAATAGAATTAGGATGGTATAGTATCTGTCGGAAAGGATCATGTGGATTTTCATAGCTTGTGTTTTAATTGTATGAACATATGTGAAGGGATAGTTGAAGCTATTCTTGAATTGTTTGAGGGTTTTAACTTTTATAGATCTCTATACTGAAGCTATCTCTAGATATAGAAAAGAAAAGATGAAAATAAACAAAATTATCAGAGTTGTAGATTGAGATTTTTAAAGTGGAATTATCAGGGTTTTACCTTATAAATATGAAATCAGCAATCCCTTTAAATTGTTTTATGCTTTTGTAAGGAAAACACTTGCAATTCAGAACATGTAGCGAAGGTGGACTGTCCATAACTCCTCATCCAAGAACTGCTCAGCAATTCAGAACAACTTTCTTCCATACTTAGGTTCTGAACTTTGTTATGTGCACGAATGCACAGGAGAAAAAAAATACTAAAAAGAATGAGGAAGCAAAGAAAAATTAAGAATGTGTGAAATAAAAAAGTAAGGATAAGAAGATCCTAATAGTTGATGGAACTTTCACGAAAAATATTGTATTTAAAGAGGTTCTACCGCAAGGTAATAAAACATTACACATACACACAATGTATTTTTTATTCAATTTATATTGTACAAATATTATTTCACTAATACCAAATTTGTTGATGTTCCTAGGTATTTTTAAGATGGTTTGTAGGACTAAATGTGAAGATGTTGTATACATGCCAACTGGAAAATCATCCGTACAATTTTAGAATAATGTCGTGTAACACAATTATATTTATATTTAAGTTTATATATATGGTAGCTTGTGCATGGCGTTCATACAAACAACTGAGTTTATGAGCCTGCGACATCACGATCTTCATTATTGTGTTAATAACTGTGTTAATTTCACAAAGTTGTTTTTTATGGATTAAATGGTACTTTAATATCATTATTTAATATTATTGTCATCATATCATGCGATCTATGTGTTTTCAAACAAAAGTTTAGTTGTCCCGTAGCAACGCACGGGCATGCTACCTAGTACAAATAAAATGGAATGCGCGAGAGAAAGTTACGACTTTTAGAACATTTTATTCCACCGGCCATTGATGTGTAGAGAAATGCACGAGCGATTTTAGCATATAGATAGCCTTACTATCAACAAGAGGAAACTCATTATACATGTCGGTTATATAGTGCCACTTGTGCTAAAGATGTTGGTTGTCTCGTCGGATACACTTGGAGATAGCAAATTTTCAAAAAGTTTGAAAATCGTTAGAACAAATGTTCGAAGATGAGTTGTTTAGAGTGTGTTTCAGCCTACTAGATAAGTTGTGTACTCGTGAGGCAGTTGGCACCAAAGATTAGGCTCTTCGCATCATGGGTTATGTGCCGACTTGGGATCCTATGCCTGCACTACTGGAAACTGAAAAATCCCTGTCGGGTGGAAAATTGACAGGAAAATAGTGTTTACCGACAGAAAAATTGAAAAATTGATTTTCCTGTCGGTACAACCGACAGGACTAGCTCGACAGGGAAATAGAAATTTCCTGTCGGTAAACCATTTTTTCTGTCGGTTCTGCAATTTCTATGTCTGTACAGCGTTGATGGGAATATTTCTACTGAACCGACAGAAAAATTCATGGCCACCAGTTCTAGAGCTGTAACTAAACGACAGGACAATTTGAATACCGACAGGAAAATGTGAATAACCATCAGGTTTTATATTAACAAATGAACATTATAGAGAACTAAAAATGGAATCAATGGAAAAGTGGAATTTGATTCAAATCATTTATATAGCAGAAGAATTTATTTAACAAATCATATTACATTGGACATACACCACACGAGTAGGAGCAAATCCAATGACTAGATTCAAATAGCAAGTATATAACAATCCATCCATATGGACAAATTATAGTGTTCAGTAAATAGTATCCATATATCAATCCAGTAGTGCTGGACCAGTAGTATATAACAATCCATCCATATGGACAAATTACAGGAACTTTCTAGTTTCCAGTAGTGCTGGACCATAGTGGCGGATCCAAACGGGGGCTGTCGGGGCTACGGCCCCCCTAATCAACATGATTTCTTTACTACTCATTGTTGCTTAGTGTGAAACCACCATTGATTTTTAGTTTTAGCTCTAAATCTTCTTTTGTTTAGCCCCCCTTTATCCTCATCCTAGATCCGCCACTGCTAGGCCACACGGTTTGACCAAGTCTTAGGGTGGTTTGACCATAAGCCATATCCAGAGGATTAGTTGTCTCATTTCTTCTATATATAGTTGTACTCTTTGTCTGGTGGTGATAGTTATTAGAGCACTGGAGTAAGCAAACTGACGGTCTGACCGGCGGTAGGTACAGTCAGACCACCAGGGGTTTTTGAAGCTGAGCAGGCAAACTAAAATAGTATTGAAACTTCAAAAACTTGGTAGCTCTTTCTCCGATGATCCCATGTGTCATGCGCACCAAAGTTTTCTAGAGAGGGCTAAAAACCTTCTATAAAAGATTTAGATTAGCATCAAAATCTTCCAATGATTTCACTAGATAAAATATCATAGAAAAAGTTTCAAATTTGACTGAAGAAATAAGATCAACATTAGGAGGACTGACCACTGGGTGAGTCGATCAGACCACAAGAGCCTGTATAACGGCTAGTTTGGCTCTAGCTTCAATATATAGGTGTTGTGCCCATGTGTTTCAGGGTTGCTATAGTGCCCTATTTGATAATAGGGGCACCTTTTAGAGCCAAGGTTAGCTCTCCACTCTCATATGCTAAGTTGATATCTCTTTGTGGTGAGTTTGGAGCATCTGTAGTGTGCGGTTTGTTGAGAGATTGATTGAGTGGCACTAGAAGATTATTGATTTGCATGTGGGACTACTGTTACTCTTGGAGGGCGTCACCACCTAAACAACCTAGTGGCTGCAACTCCGTGGAAGCATCGCAACGGAGATTGTGTAACAACTCTAGAGAAGGATTTGATTGAGGCTCCTTTGCTCACTTGTGCAAGAGGAAGGTTAAGAGAAACTCTAGTTGATTAGAGAAACTCAAGTCTAGTGCTCACGTTGGAGCCTACCTTGTAGGGTAGTATGAGGTTGTGGTCATGGGAACTAGCAAGAGGAGTGGCAGTCCTTGGACTCACCTCACGATAGCGAGGAGGCAGTTTGTAATCCACCAAACCTCAGGAGAAAAATCATCGCATTATCACTTTTCTCCCATTGGTTTTGTGCCTTCCTAACATTAGTTGTTTTCTTGCATTATCTTGTGATGATGTAGTTGCTTCTTGTTGTTTACTTTTGATCATTAGCATCTATATGAGCTTTTTTGCTTGCTTGTTGTTCTTAGGTTCGTTGACCTTGCAAACTAGACGTTGCATTGCTTATCTTGTACATAGGGTGCTAAGGTTGTTATAGAAGGGGTGGCATCGTTATCTACCCATTAGCTTTATTTTGTATTTGTTTCAACTAGGATTTACAGTTAAGTTTTTGGAAATGACTATTCACATAAACACACAGTCTAGCATGTGCATTTGTTTCAACTACAGGATTCGCGATTAAGTTTTAGAAATGACTATTCACACACACCCCTCTATCATGTGTAGGAGCTCTTATGCTTGCTTATTGTTCTTGTTGCTTAGGTTGACTGACCTTGCAAACTAGATTTATATAAGGGTTGTTGCTAGTCACCCTAGATGCCGCATCACATATCTTGTGCATAAGAATGTTAATGCTATTATGGAAGGAATAAAATGTTATCCGACCATTAGATTAATTCCACATTTGTTTTGTCTAGGATTGGCAATTAAGTTTTACAAACAACTATTCACCACCTTGCATCTAGTTAGCCACCTTGATCCTACACTTAAGTAGTTTCTAGATTTTGCATTTGATGATATGCATTTGAGATACAAATGAAGTTACAAAGATAAATTTGACTAAAAGATGTGTTTGTTATTAATTTCCCCAATTTTTATTGATGAAAATATAAATGCATTTATATGTGAAAATTTCTTGTATAACTTGAGATTGTAGGGAGAAAATATTTAGTATACATGATTCTACAACTAAATTCATGCCAAAGGTAGAAAAGACTGAAAAGTTCTAAAAGGCTTTTGAGACTACAAAGTCTAGATCTTGCCATGCATAAGGATAAAATCATGGCAATGTGGAATAATGAACAAAGTAGATATTTAGCTCACCATGAAATATGTTGAAGTGTAGAATATTCTAGAATTATGATATTTTTCTAGAGTGTTTGGATAATCGCCACTTAGAACCAATCCAACGGTATGTAACACTAAATATTGGGGCTGCTTCCACCACACAAAGTGAATTTAAGAGAAGCCATTGGAAGAATGGTATATCGGTAACCACCATGAAGAGTTAGTGTGTTATGCCATAGCATGACATGAGATAAGTAGGGAGTGGTAGGGTTCCCACCATTAAACCATTGAGAAGTGTGAGACCTTTATATAGAAAATCATCACCCATATATATATATATATATATTGGTGGTGGTGGGTACATATATATATATATATATATATATATATTGGTGGGTCCAAAAAAAAAAAAAAATCATATCACAAAGGCTACTTCTAAAGAAGGTGACTAGGCTAATTTGTCAACATAAGTTTTTATATGAATTACCTAGAATGTGTAGTTCAAAACAAAAGAGCTTAATATTGGTAAATCATTAAAGTATTCACACCATATATCGGCTATCTACAGAAATATTTGAGGGAAAATGATGAATTTCATAAATTCTGAAAATAATAAAATCATGATGTCCTATAGCTTGGTTGGAAGCTTTGATGCGATTTTGTAGCTTGCTGCTCCCATAATACAAATTCTGAAAGTCCTCAATTGAATAGATTCCAATCTACAATAAGTGATTAATTTTAGAGAAATGGGTGGTTGAGAAAATAGGAAGATGTGAACATAAATTTAGAAGAAAAATGTAAGCAACCATGGACATGATGGCCTAGTCATCGTCATTATTAGCCTTAGTCACTCTAGAGCCTACCCTAAAAGACTAGTTTGTGCCGATAGCCATGACCACGACAACTTTGCATCACAGTTGTTAATGGATAGCATGACGAGGGCATCCAAGGTGATGCGGAGGACCGAGGACGATCTCTACAAAATCAAGAATGAACTATGGGAGGAGAAATCCAAGCATGTAGTAGATGTTGGCCAGCTCAACAAGGAATTTGGGGTGGCCAAAAGTTGGCAAAGTCTCAGAGCTCGAGGTAGAGAAAATAGAGTCCGAAGTGACAATGCACCAATTGATGCAGTAACTTCCGACGGATAAAAGCAAGTCCAACTAATTTGCGGAGGATTTTCACATGGCCCAAGCCAAGCATGTGGCAGAGACAAAGGCTCTTAACGATGAGTGGCAACTCAAGATTATGGATGCGCAACGCCATTGCTTCGCTAAGGGAGACGTGTAGCATGGTGTTGAAGACTCTTGGAGAGACCCTTGAGGTGAGTCCTTCCATCAACATCTTTTTGCACAAGGACCTCATTGTCCTTAGGCTCCAAGATGTTAATGACATGGCTGTCTTAAAGCACCTGATAAGAGGAAACACTGATAGCTAGGATGATATTTAGAATGCGATTATTATTTATTGAGCTTTATCTTATCAAGAATTTAGCTTTATCTTATCAAGAATTCAAATTATTATGGATTATGACTTCTAATGGATCAAATTTAAATGGCCTTCTCTAGCTCCCCTTCTTCGCTTCTAGCTAAGCATCTTTTGGCGAACCAAGTGAATGAATGCGCTATGAGTGAAACACAATAGTTATAAGTAAGGTTCGCCATGTTCTTAAAAGGTGTGACCATCTTTTATTCCTATCTACTGTGACATTGAGCGTGCAGCAAGCATGGGCAATAGTCTCTGTAGGGGTGGGGCACAAGCAAGCATTTTTTGGCTCAAAGGCAGTGACTTGTGCACCCTAGGAAGAAGAAAATCAAGAGCCTGGAATCTCGGTGCATGATCCTTTAGTGCCGCACCTCAATCTCCATCATCCTACCCAGAAGATGATGATGGCGACACTTCAAAGCATTCTTCTGAATTTGATAATTCTCCCAATGTGTCTGATAAGTAGAAGTAATTTAGTATCTTCTATTCATGGCCTTTATGTTATCTTTAGCTCTATATTTAAGTTGGAACTTTCTATCTAATTTAGTTGGAATTATTGTCTGAATTCTGATGGTGATGGATCTGTAATTCTGTATTTTGGTAACCTGTGTGCTGGACACCTATACAGTTTTACTCCTATGAATTGTTGGTTATGACCTTATGAATCAATTAGAGATGGTTATCAGTTATGTACTTTATGAAATGTTTTTATGTTTTGTTGTTGTAAAAATAACTAAATGTCTTAGTTGCAGCTATAGCTATCCTTACCTGTTGGCACGGGCAACAGCTAGGCTTACCCGGCTATTTAGAATCTTAGATCTAACATATGGATTCAAACTACCCTTCTAATGAAGAGAATCACAAGTAAGATTTACTAACTTTTCTTATGAGAAACTGATGCAAATGGAACATTCTACGAATGTTGTAATGAGAAAATACCAATGTAAAAAATATTTGTTGGTATCATCATAAGAAGAGTATCCAAATAACTATTCACTTTTCAAAAATTTTAATTTCTAAACTTGGATAGGAAAATGTTCAAAATTTTACCATTCAAGGCTAGTTTTGGAGAATAAGGTGAATTCTAATCTTTAATATGTGAATTATGGTATTTCAAAATTGTTTGTAGCAACATAATGTGAACCATTTGTGGTATTTTAAAGTGTATTATTAGTTTTTTGATATGACTACAACAAGGTCAAGGTGGATAAGTGTACCTTTTGTTTCATGTATCAAGTACTTGATTTCTAGTTTATTTGATTCAAGTTTTTTATTTACAATGTTTTCCTATTTTTACTATTATAAAGGCATAAAACCTAATCTTATTAAAACTAATTGATAAATCCTTGCAAAACTTAAACCTTCCACCTTGAATTGAACTTCACCAACCTTGGAAGCCTTCATAAAATGGCCTAGAGGGGGTGGTGGTGAATATGCCTTTTAGAAATTCAACTTGAACCGATGTGAGTTCAGGGGTGCGACACTACTGCACCTGGACAGCGGCACTACCGCACCTATGCAAACTAAAATAACTGAAATTGAAATTTGACCAACGAAAATTGAATCTATCAACTTTGAGCTTCCTGCAAGGGTAAAGATCACAGATTGAGAGTAAACAGATCGCAACAGACCTAGACATGTAGATCAAGCACAAACTCTATTAACTCCTCAACAACAATATGAAATGCAATGAAAGTAAATGAAGCAAAGGTGACACAAGGATTTATCTCGTGGTTCAACTTGCCACCAAGGCTTGCCTAAGTCCATGTTGTGGGGTATGCACAAAAGAATTGGCTCGCCACCAAGGCTTGCCTTGCCATTGATCTCATGTCAAGAGAGTAAACTCTTTGATGTGAGGGGTGATTTCTTAGTTGCAACGTCCCTATGCTGCCACACAAGTTGGCAAGCTCTAGGGCAACGCCTAGCCGGGTAGGAGCAAAGCTCCAAGAGTAACAAACCCTAGGGCATTGGCTAAATGTGCACCAAATGCTCTTTTGATAGTGGGAATCAATAGATCCACTCTCCAATCGAAATTTGATGCCTTTTCTCTTGTGTTTTGATGGTGGAAATAAGGATTGGTTTGGGAGCTTGAATGAGTAACAATGGAGAAGAGAAAGTGAGCTTTCAGGTGTTTGCAACGGTTAGAATAATGAGGAGGGAAAGAGAGTGAGAGCTGGGCCGACCAAGGGGTATAAGTACCCCGTGGACCCAATGGCCACTTAATGTGTCATACTGCTCCAAAACAACAGATTGGTGGAAGTGAATGCATGGCTGTTTTGGTGGTGGTGTGAGGATGTTCTATTTCAGATATGAACATTTAGTTGCACACTTGACAAGTCATCCTAGGATCCCTTTTGATAGTACGACTTTTTCTAAAGTCAATTTCAAACAAAAAATGAATCTAAACCTCCTTTGAGTTAAGCATAGCCATCTTTTGCAATTTGGGACCCTCCAACCTGTACGTCATCCTCGCTTTTGTAATTCCCTACCTGTCATCTCGATAAATCTCATTAGTCCTCGAATTCAGTGGTCATCAACGCCAAAACCCACATTAGGGCTTGACTGCACTTACAAAAGTCTATGCACAAGTCACTCTTAGAGCACCATAAGTTTGGTTTCGTTTATTTTTTTATATAAATTTAGAGAAGTCTAGAGATACTTACAAAGGGGCCTAAAATCATGTTGACACTCCCGTACCCCAATATTTTCAATATTTGACATAGATTTGTTCAAATAATACCATACATGAAACAAACGATGTACTATTTAATATAATTTGTGCTTACTAGATAGATGAAATAATTGTTCTATCCAATAAAATAAGATGTAGCAATAATACCATACATGAAACAAATGATGTACTATTTAATATAATTTGTGCTTACTAGATAGATGAAATAATTGTTCTATCCAATAAAATAAGATGTAGCTTGAATTAAAAGCTTGAATGGTCAAGCACTACGGAACAAAGATGATACAAGTATTCTTAGCGCATATCCAAGAGTATCCAATATTTTCTTCCCCAAAATATAGAGTTTTACAACTCTAAAAACAGTATTGGAAGGAATAAATAAGGCCATCTCCAAGAGTTTCTAATAATCTACTCCTAAAATATAGAAGATAATTTTACATCAGAAATCCTATACATAGTATTTCTAAATTTTCCTAACCACTTTATATTTTCTTTCTCTCTTGTACATTTGCATCAGGTACTCTTTCCTATCTTTATTAATTCTTTCCATGTCCTTGGACCTTTAGATTCCAACAAATACACTTGGGGAGAGAAGATACATGTGACTCGAAAGTGCATAACTTTAAGCAGAATAGAGTGACTTTTTCCAAATTCTAAAAGATTAAGAGGATGGATTAGGAAGTTGTTATAGAAGGCTTTTTTCTCATCTTTAAAAACTAAGGATTAGGAAGAGATTACGGGAACTCTTGGAGATGCTCTTATATTGAGAGAATGGCATACAAGAAAGGTTCCACTTACTCAACTGCTGCTCCTTTTCTTTGAAGTTAATTTTGTTCAAGTTTGATGTTGAACTTTTTAGATATCAGAAGGAAGTCCCGGCTTTGTTCAACCTCCTCAACGAGGCGTCACTATACTGGTCCATAATTCTTACAAGTGTATTTATGGCTAGTAAGTAGTGTGCAACCAAATGTTCAATTAGACACCGCAAAACAAAGTTCAACATTTTGTCTTTAATACAAATTACATCAAGACTAAATCGACGATGACTCATGTTAGTCGTCCCTTAAAACAACTCTAGTTTAAACGAGAGATAGCACATACGTGTGCCTTGATTTTTTATTTTTTTTTTTGGCAAGGTCTGTATTAGATAACAAAATGGATATAACAGAAAAGTCAAAGCAACTATAATTTAAAATGAAGGGCGTATTTTTTTTTTTCACGATCATACCCAACCCTTTAGGTGTGTTTTTCATTAAGCAGAGAATAAGCCGTTCCCAAGCACAGAGGATGGCAACCAAATTACCAGAGTCACACACGCATACCCACTCAATCGGTGTTATACAGGATTTATTTCAACAACAATGCGGACTACATCTCTGGACCCTGAACACAGCTATATGAGTACGTATCTAGTGATACATACACACAATCATACTACAAGAGTTCCACATGTGTGGTACTCGCATGTCATGTTTATTGTGGACAACACACAATCATACTACAAGAGTTCCACATGTGTGGTACTCGCATGTCTTGTTTATTGTGGGCAACACACACAGACTGGCAGACACGGACACGACACAGGACAAGAGCTCGCGCTTAGGTGATTTTCGAACATGTCATGCAGCAAATCCCTGGAATCCTCACCGCTCATGGCAGAGTGTAATCTGTAAAGAATTAAAAGAAGAATCACAGACAGACACACATTCAGTGTTACTGCATCTTGCTGATGATAATCACACATTAGTTTATTGCTTCCTTAGTTACCTCCGCACTTGTAGCCGACGGGGCGGTCGACGAGGTTGCAGCGTTTGGGGATGGTGATGGCGACCTCGGCCTTGATCCCGGCGCTCTTGGCGGTGTTGGACAGCATGACGGCGCACAGGCACTTGGGGCTCTGCTTCCCGATGTTGTGTACCGCGCTGCAGCAGGAGCTGGACGGCGCGGAGCTGGGGTCCTCCGCCGCCGACGCGCACGGCGCCAGCTTCAGCGCCATCGTGTCCGGCGGCGTCGCCCCGCACTCGCCCGCGCCGTCGGCACCCCGCGGCGCGGCCAGGCAGACCGCGGCCACGACCAGAGCAAACACAAAGAGAACCCTGGCCATGGCAACGCTAGCTATACGAGTCTACGACTACTAGCCACCCTTGCGAGCTTGCTTCTCCTAGTGATTTGTGGGTGGTTGTGTAAGCTGGTGCCTTCATGGCTACCAAGGTCGCTTCTTATATAGTGGTGTCGAGTGTGTAGCCGTGTAGGTAGCGACCATGATGAACCGAGCTCGTGATGGCCGGCGACGATCGGTGCAGTGAGCACTAGCCGCGCACCGTCACGCGGCGTGGGCGCGTGGCAGCACGAGGCGCCTCCGCCAGTGGCGCCATTCAAGCTCGGCCACACACACATCTCAGCCGGCCGGCTCAGTGCGGCCCTGTGGTGGTTCGATGTAGCTTTGGGCCCAAAGGAACAGAGTGTGAACGGCGGAACACCATGGCTGGCGTAACCCGATCGGCGTGCACGGTGGTTCGTTTCAGTGGACGCCACTTTTTCATGTTGCCTCTCAAAGTGCGGCGGCTGCGCTCATTCTAGCAAAGAAAAATATTAGCAGGGTGCAGGGCAGTTGTTTGTTAGCTTCCTGTGCTTGAGGTGTCGGTGGCAGGGGCAGTGCACAGGATGGACACGGTGGTAGTGCTTCAAAGTCCCAACCCCACCAGAGTGCCTGTGTCTTCTTCCTCCCTTCGGTTAGCTCGTGAGTGGGACTCGCTTTCCGCGGCCGAGTTCCTCCGTTCCCCCTCCCCTCCGGCTGCCGTCTTGGCACCGGTGAGGATGGGGAACGGGGGCTGAGGTGAGTGGTGTATATAGCTTTTATTTGGTTGCTAGTGTTGTTTTCGCTAGTGTGTGTCGTGGTGTTGTCTGGCTTCTTCTTCCCGGAGGAGTCGAGGTGTGTCTTTCCTAGTGGCGGCTGTTGGGTGGAGGCAGCGCCATTGGTGTGGAATAAGCTTTTTCGGTCTGATTTCCACCTCGTTGGTGTCTGCTCCGATGCTGGCAGCAACGGGCGCGGAATGTTGAAGCCTGTAGGATCTGGAGTGGGTGCTGTTGTTGGCTCTGTTTCAGATCTTGATGGCTTTATCCTAGGAGCCTGCTGCTTGGCGACTTATCCAGGTATGGTTAAGTTGTCGGCAACTCGATGCAGAGGATTGGCTGTTGGGTTTGAGGTTTGCTGGTTGGTGGATCTGTGCACTGCGACTGCGTCCATTGCCGGCCGGCGAGGTGCACTGATCCTTGGCCACAGAAGCATGGGGCGCGTCCCCGGCCTGTCAGCAGTCCCCATCCTGGTGCTCCAATGGGCTGGGCCAAGTCGTCTCGCAAACGAAGGAAGAGCAAGCTCCTTGCTGGGCCGGAGTGGGCCTGCCTGGCGTGCCTGAAGAAGAAGCCCAACGGCAAGTAGGATAAAAGGGATCGATAGCTTCTGGAAGGGGCATCTATCAACAACCAGAACTCAATTTGTATTTTCCCTTTACATTTCCATTACAATTCCCCGTAATAGAACCTCGCCGTCGCCGCCGTCGTCTCCGGCGCCGGCGCTACTGTGGATTTGTTAGCCTATAGTTAACACGACCGATGCTCCTCCATGGATGTTATCAATTGCGGCTTGAATCAAAGCCTTGCTGCAAAGATGCTTCTGTGGGCCTCAGTATTGGCGTTCTCTTCCATCTCAAGTGGTGGCTTTGGCGATGACAGAGGTGGAAGACGAGCCGTGCATCAGGAAAGCACAAAAGATCTTAAGGGTCTGGTTGTAATTTTATCTTTTTCTATGGTCTTTTGTGTATGTTTGGTTGAACAGCTGGTCTCTCTGCGCCTCTCTAAGGTGCCTGTATCTTCCTTGTACGTGTACGTTTGTCTATTGAATGAATGCAGGTACTTATCAAAAAAAAAGGATGGACACGGTGGTGAGATGTACAATAGAAAAATGATTCTGAGAAAAAGAACAGTATGTATCTATAAATGTATGCTTATTATTAATTTATTATTATTGGATCATTTGATATGCATTTATTTCAGACCATAAAACAGAAATAGCTCACTCTTGTACGATTCCGATTTCATTTCACGAGCCAGTGGCACATACCACTGGTTCGCACATTTACTCTTGGTTGTGTTAAAGTTCGTAACTAAAGAAAGCATTATTGTCGGCATGGGCACCGTAGACCCCCGTTGTCCTAGTTCATAGTACCAATCTAGACTAAAAGCCATCATTTAGTTTCGATTGGTGTCATCAACTCGAACCAGAGGTCTTGTGTTCCGGTGTTGAGGTAGAGTGGCATGCCTCCCATTTTATAGCGCAAGGGGAGGTCAGGTTACAACGGCTACTAAGGGAAAAGGAAAAAGAGCAGAGAACAAAGAGAAAACAAAGAAAAGGGATGGGGTGGTTCATGGCGTCGTCTTCTCCTCCTTTGGATGGTCACTGTAGGTTGGCGCTGATGGCGACAGGTGCCATGCTCGACCCTGTTGCGTCATGCGGCTCTGCCAATCCTGGACACTTGCCATGCCTATTTTCATGTTGCGTCTTGCGCGTCGGGGACGTGATAGCCAGGTCATGGGCTGGTTATGGCCGGTACTAGGTTAGGCAAAATAGTTGCACACTGTTGCACGTCGTGGGCCTTGGTACACTATCTGCCCGCACCATTCCTTGACGTCTAGGTCTCGTCCAAAGTGGTCGGAAAGTGGGTTCGAGGGCCACGAGTCACGCCTGCCTTGTCTGAGGGTTCATTTGCATAAATGCCGGGTTGGCGCGGCGGGACGACACTGGGGGAGGAGGGGGGGGGGAAGGGAAAGATGTTGGGTCGGGAGGTGGAAAATACCATCCGCGGGTAGGCGTCGCGGGACCCACCTGGAAGAGCTCAAGCGAGGTGGAAGCCTCGCCTGGACGGTCAGCGAGGGCGGTCGTTCAGAGGCCAGGCAAGGTAGAACCATGAAAAGCAAGATCTCGAATAAGAAAATAAAAACCGACGAAAGAGCCCTTTGACCATGGCTCGGGGTTGGCACACCTTAATCGATCCTTGACTTCTAGTCTTAGGCACCGGGTTATTACCCCCGACAATATGAACAATAACCAAAAAGACAATATATAAGATTAAAAAATGCACTAAACATACCTTTGTTGCACAACACTCAATTTTTAGTAAATTTTTAATACAAATTTCATAGTTTTAGAGTTAAAAATGAAATAATTATGTATTTTCAAAGATTATATTAGGTTCTAGTCATTCTAGAAATTTTTAGATAAAAAAAGTCAAGGGAGCGACACATGATGGACAATAAAAAAAGTCAAAGGGAGTGGCCTGACATGTACTCGTAGTGGACTGACGGCGTGGCACTGGGCGCATGCTGGGTGGGCACTGGGCGCATGCTGGGTGGTACGGGTCCTGCTAACGTCATGATTAAGTTAGCCGTAGGGTCGACCGAACGGTAAAGATCCACCACTCAATGGTCAGTTGCTACAGTGGAACGTAAGAGTGAAATTCACTAGTACAAAAAACAATTTGTACTGGTGCCACCTTTTCCAGCTTGAGAATTGCTAATACTACAAAGTAATTCATGCCGGCGCTTGACTTGTCCCGTCGACTATAACAAGTTACCAACATAAAAAACAATCAAACATAAAACCACAAGCAATTATATTTCCAATGTTTCATATGGATATTTAATTATTTATACTAGCGGTTCATAGCGGATGGGCTATACTTTGATTTGTATCGGTGCCTTTCTTTATGAACCGTAAAGAGAAAATCTGTCTCAACAAAAACTATTTTGATACTACTCCCTCCATCTTGAAGTAAAATACATAGAGGCACTTAAAAATTGTCCAAAATTATGAACTAGTCTCAATTTGTTTCAACTTGTTTTCTCTCACAGAATACTATTGAATTAGTCAAAATTAGCCAAAAAACTTACCAACTGAACAACCAAAGCACCAATCATATCGTACTTCCATTATTGTATATCAGCATGCTCAAAATATGGTAAGCACAAGATCTCTCTATAATTAAGGTTTTACCTTATCACTACAAATGTCTTGAATCATGGGTGCAAATTGAGTTGGAGACTCAAAAGCAAGATTTACCAAAACAACCTAGCTCTCAATTCGTGCTCATTTATTTATGAGAAGGCTAACTATGTGGTTTTTGAGTTGAAAACACCCGGATTCTACTGCGTTGGATGATGTTCTGGTGTATTTCTCGAGATGTTCCAACGTGTTTTTGGTGATGTTCCGAAATGCTAACTCAAAAACCAGGTGTTTTTGGGGTTGAAAATGCTCGGATTCTCTAGTGTTCTGGTGTGTTTATACAATGTTCCGACGTATTTATTACGATGTCTAGTGTGTTTCTTGTGATGTTCTAGCGCGTTTTGGGTGATGTTCTGGAAAATCCAAGTGTTTTTGAGTTGAAAACATCCGGCTATTGTATAGACACTTCCTTATTTATTTGTTTGTTAAATGGCCGAACACCAATTTTTTTAAACCAAAACAATGAGAGCACACAAGCAGCTCTCTTAACCAAATTTGTCCAAGAAGAAAAGTTTTATTTCGAGGATGCAGAACAGCATCTCTGGTTCCCTGACTCTGACTACAAGAGAGTACAAGTACATACATAGTGAGACACCCAGCCATATCATACTAGATTTCCACATCCACATGTATGGTAATCACAAGTCTCGTTTACCGGCAACACACAAATATACACTGACACGTCATCGTCACTTCGTCGTGCTAACTCCGACGGATCATGTGCTCAGGTAGCTCTCGCAGCTCATGGCAGGGTGTAATCTGCAAAGAATAGAAGTATCACACATACTCATATATAAATATATCTATATCTACTCTGCTTATAGCACTGCCAATTCTGTGAGGACTGAGGGGTTGGAATGGAGCAGACATTGTTGGCTTACCTCCACACTTGTAGCCGATGGGGCGGTCAGCGATGTTGCAGCGCTTGGGGATGGTGATGGCGACCTCGGCCTTGATCCCGGCGCTCTTGGCGGTCTTGGACAGCATGACGGCGCAGAGGCACTGGGGGCTCTGCTTCCCGATGCTGTGCACCGCGTTGCAGCAGCCACTGGACGGCGTGGAGTTCGGGTTCTGCGCCGCCGACGCGCACGGCGCCAGCTTGAGCGCCATCTTGTCCGCCGGCGTCGCGCCGCACTCGCCCGCGCCGTGCGCGCCGCGGACGGCCACGAGGCACGCGGCGGCCGCGACCAGGGCAAGCACCAGGAGGCCCCTCATTTTGCTCCTTGCTTGGAGGTGCTCGTGTGGTGCAGTGGAGTGCTTGCTTGTCTTCTCGGATGACATGTGTGGTCTTTCATGGCAGCTGCGCTGGGGTTTATATAGTGGCGTGGAGCGTGCGAGCGTGGCGAGCACCGTCCTACCTCATGATGGCCGGAGTCCGCCGGAGAGGATCGGTGGAGCGAGCACTAGCGCGCACCGTAACCGCGGCGTGGCAGCACGGGGCTCACCGTCCATTAGCGGCATGCTAGCTCGCCCGGCTTCAGTGCGCTGGTGGGTAGGTGTCTCGCTGGGTCATCCCTAAAGGAACAGAGATTGAACGCGCATGGCACGTTATATTGGGCGCCGCGCGCGGATGGCACGTCGGCGACCCGATCAGCACGCGCCGCTGCTTTGAGAGTTTGGAAAATTTTAGAAAGCGTTGTGAAGCGGCTGTCTACTACGGTCACTCAGTGGATGCCAACATTTTTGTTGTTTAATTAGGAACTAAGTGGGTGTTTGGAGGGCTCCTTGTGATGGGCTCTTCTGAAGAGTCGGAACCGCGTTTTGAAGAGAATTTGCTCTAGATAGCTTCTATGTTTTCCACTGAAAAATAGTTCTTCCAACAAAACGTTTGAAAAGACTCCTCCAAAGGAGCTGAAGCTGGAGAGGGGACCTATCAAAGAAGCCCTAAGGCCATGTAATGCAAAACGCTTACGTAGATGCTTAAAAAATATTTCACCATGAAGCACCGGTTTAAGAGTCCTAGCCTACAATGGAATCAATCATTTCATAAGTGCTTACATGTTTTTGCTAATTATAGGAGCCTGTTTAAGGCCTCGTTTGGCATGGCTCCACTTCACCAATGAAGCTGTTTGAAGAACTCTATTCGTGGAGTTGGATATGTTTTGGTAAATCGTTTGGTAAAACAGCTCTACATATGAAGTTTCTTAAAATATGCTCTCACAGAATGTCAAGTAGAATGAGGTGAAGCCGGAAGAAGCTACTATTTTTGGCTCCTTCCCACCTTAAAGCTCTGTGAGAGCACGTTTTTAGGGCTTTATCGGTGGAGACGTTTCATTTTACCCCGTTTGGCACTCCAAACAGCTTCTAAAGCCGTTGGAGAAGCCGTGTCAAACGGAATCTAAGTGTCTATCTATGCAATGTGTGCATGATTTATTTACAATTATTTAACTAGACTCGAAGCGCCAGCGCCCGGTTTCACTAGATGCACGGTCCAAGCGTCGGTCGCCTGGAGGAGCGCCTTTTCAACCTGCAAGCGCCGCTGATGCTTCCACCGTGTCATGAAAATTAGTTAATTGATGCTTAGCGCCGCCTAAGCACTCCTCATTGTATGTACGTGGCCTAAATGTGTTCGGTTCATGTCACCAGTGAAGAAGCTAGGATTTGAACATATGAATATTTTGTATATTATATAAAAAGGATACAAAACTACAA
Source organism: Themeda triandra (assembly GCA_018135685.1). Lineage (NCBI taxonomy): Eukaryota > Viridiplantae > Streptophyta > Magnoliopsida > Poales > Poaceae > Themeda > Themeda triandra. The sequence goes on along the minus strand of JAENPR010000005.1, from coordinate 2,660,449 downwards.
AAGGAACACAATATATTTATAAAACAGGAACAAAATTAATTCTCCCTAGGTCGTCTAATGCTCATATGAAGATCAATCTAATTCTTGTGCTGGAAAAAAGAATCACGACAATGACAGAAAGACTAATCCCAAATAATATATGTGATAATGGAGATTAATTAAGAAGGAGAGCAAACAATAAAGCACTAATTATATTTAATTAGCTAATTATAGGGTTATATTGTGGAGATAAAAGATATGGTAAAAAATAATAGAAAGACTACTTTTTAATTATATATTAGATATTAAGATGCTATATGTAATATAGAAGAAGACAATAAATCCAAGTACAAATAACATCATTAACTAGTTAAATAAGTATCATATAGCCAATAAATATATATATTAAGAAGTTTTATTATACATTTCTAAATCAAATCTATACGAGTTAGATGTATATCCAAGGGAGAAGATCTAAGGTGGGTAAAATGGTTTTAGGTGATAGGTATTTTCTAACTCATTCACTCTTTTATAGAATAGGTAGACACATTTATTGAGTAAAAAAAATTGCAATTATTGCACTTATCCTTGCATAGAAAATTAGCGAGTGTTTATTAGATTTATGGTGGTGCCCATGGTGGTCATTCCATCATATGACTAAGGCTCAATTTGAAGTATATGTTCAAAGTACTCTGTGAGTTATGAAAAGTATTATAGTTTTTTAGAATATCTTGTATGCTTATGTTCTCTTTAGCACCGTGAAAAGTTGAACTACATTTATTTCACAATTTGTTACAAAGAAACTATTTTTAGAGCTTCTCATGTTTTTTAATTCTTGGTGGGAAGCGATTTTCCTAATTAGATGACTTTGTGGATAAATGTGGTTCTCTAGAATACATTTTATGTAAGAAACTAAGAATTGATTATGTGCACGAAGTAAATAAGAAAAAAAAACTATTTTTGTCAACCACAATGATCCTAGTTCATTTTATTGAATCATCATAGAAATACTCTATCCATTATGTAATATACGGTATCCAAACTTCAAATCCCAAGTTATAAGAGGTTCTAGGTGTATAAATCCTTTAAAAGGAAACATTCACATAAATACCTACCATTAATATTTATACCAATCCAAATCGTTATCATAAAGGGTTACATGTGTTATTTGTTTTACTATATAATATATTGTGACATTGTCTGTATACCTTATGTTTGAGGACATGGAGAGCAGTCTATACTCCGTAGTAACTTAGTTTAACAAAACTCTAGATGTAGCCTAAAAATTAGTCTGTGAGCTCTTGGGAGTATACACATCATGGAAGTATACACTTGGGCAAATTTTCTCTACATAACGACTATTCTGTAGATGCATGATGCATCTATTGTGATGACAATTAGCCATGGTGGTGCATTGGACCATTAGCCATGGTGGTGCTACACATTGGACAATGTTTTGGGTACTCTTGCAAACAGAGGAAGATCAAGATCCTTCGTTGCTTCTCATGGACGGAGACAGAGGTTTAGTAACTGGATTTACTATTTTTCAGCAGGTGACTCGTTGCTGCTGATGCATCTATTGACTATTGTGATGACAAACGCCCAAAATATAGTTTTTGGATAGAGGGTAGGCTAATATTTTATTCTATCATTTTAAAGATAATGTCACAGATATTTTTAGCAATATATGATGTCATTGATATTATTGTGATTCTAATTGCTTTTCAGTGTTCTCGCTGCGAAAAATCTTGCAGAACAAACACATAGTATCTTTATCTTTGGTGACTGAAAACCACAGGAGGGAATATTAGGGCACTACCAGAGCTAGGATCGTGGAAGGAAGAGGATCATAGCAGCGTCCCGAATTGTTAAAAGGCCGCTACAGTGGCTGATTCGAGGAGACTCTTACATCCGCCACAGATTAAGCTATCAAGATCTTTCAGTGTTACAGAAAGAGAGATTCTTGTTCTTCAATACAAATACAACGTTATGACAAAATTCACGTGGAAACTTAGCACATCACACCATCTTTACAGCATAATACTCCAGTAATAATCCGTAACACGACAGACGTGGTAGGTGACATTGGCAATGGCGTCTGAGCACCATGGACACAGTATCCTGAATTTTCAGATGCCTACGGGAACAGACAACACGAGACGAGACAGCCATTTGTTTAACCCAAGTGCATTAGCCCTGCATCAGCAGCAGTCTAGGCCTTGGACCCATCCGGAGGATGCCCGTGGCCACTGCCGCCGCCGCCGCCGGCACCACCTCCACCCACCCTGCTCCGCGCGAGGAGGAACCCGAGCGCGTGGCCAGCCACGGCGGCGAGGAGCACGCCGCCGTTGAAGGACATGACGGCGAGCATGACGAGGTACGCGGTGCCCATCCTGGCCGCGTGCGCCGCGGTCAGCAGCGCGGCCGTGGACGCCGGGACACGGCCACCGCCGTGAGTAGTGCGGCGGCGCGCGGCGAGGCAGCGGGAGGCCGCGGCGAGCGCGTCGGTGAGCGCGGCGAGGGCGAGCACGAAGAGGAGGCAGAGCAGGTACGCCCCCGCGCCGCGCGCCCCCGGCCACCCCGGGAACAGCACCACCGCGCGGTCGCCCCAGAAGAAGGTCATGTGCATCATCGACATGTGGGAGGGGGAGGACTTGCCGCCCGGCGCTGGGGGTGACGGCGCCATCTCCATCGTCGTCGGGCCCCCCATGCCCTTCGTTGCTGCTGGTGCTGGATCTTTTGGAAGGGAGTGACAAACGAGTTCTTGGCTGCTACAGCGGAGCGAGCGGAACTGTAACCAACTTGGGTGAGGAAGAGGCTGGATTAAAACGGCCTGGAGACGGAGGCGCGCGAGCCCGTGAGGCCGTGACGGGGTCAGGGGAATCGCGAGGCCGGGCGGCGAACAGCGAAGCAGGGTTTTGGCATCGGGCAGCGCCCGTCTCGTGACTGAACAACTGGGGTGTGGCCTAGGACTAGGAGGAAGCCGGGGACCCGGTGGCATTTGTACGTTGGCCGCCCGGGAGCGATACGCCGCGGTGGTTCACCGTTTCACCTGCGTGGCACTCACTCCTGGCGGCACCGTGCAAGTGCTGCTGGCCCCGGTCCGTGCAGGAGCTCTATGCTGCACTACACGTAGGCAGAGGCTGGCATGGGGCACGAGTGATGTCTCCACCTGTCAGTGGCACCTGCCCTGTGCTCCTGCCTCCTGGTCCTTGGCTGGTTGGCTGCAGGAGGAGACCCGGAGCCCGGACGGGCTTGTTTATCGCTTCCGAATCGCATGGCGGTGCCGTATTTAAATCGAATCTGACTGAGGTTTTGCAGCGTCTCGGCATGCGGCCCGTGCCGTGCGGGGAATCTTTCGGAGCCCAGCCCCAGCTGCCGTAACTGCCCCAATTCCAATTTAATGAACGTTCACTAGTTCCGTAAGTAGCGAACACTCCGTGCTGAACCGCTTTCTTTCTCTGTGTGCCCGCTCCAATATACGTGTCTAAATCGTTCTCTTTTCTGTGTATGTCCGCTCCAATGCAACCTCCCGCATGCGCCACTCTCCTTTCTTTACTAGTTTTCTTTTCATTTTTATTTCACTTTTATTCTATCTGACTTCTTTAAAATATGTATATTTTTTATTTTATTTACTTTTTTTGTTAGTGTTACTAAGTTATATATAATAACTTATATATAAAACTTATGTTTGATAACTTTTGTATATAAGTTATGTTTAAAAACTTTTATGTTTTTAAAGTTTAAAATAAGTATTAATTTTTTTATATATAAGTTATGTTTGATAACTTTTTGTACATAAGTTATGCTTAATAACTTTTATGTAATAAGTATAATAATAAGTTATATTTAATAATTTTAAATTATAAATTTTCATAAATAAGTTGTATTTTGTGTTTTTAAGTTTTGACATAAGTTGTGCTTAATAATTTATATACATAAGTTACGTTTTGTTAACTTTTTTGTGTTTTCACGTATTGGCATAAGTTATAAGCTCTAAGTTAAGTGTTATAAGTTACATGATATAATTTTTTGTACATAAGTTTTATTTCACAACTCTTGTGGTTCTAAGTTTTTATATAAGTTATATATTATAAGTTTTGTGTTATAACTTTTATGGTATATGATATATGTTGTAACTAATGCATGATAACTTTGCTTACAAATAAAATAAATTTCTTACGTGTGGTTTGAAAAAAAAAGTGAAAGAGAAAAAAAAGAGAGAATAGAATGCGCCATCCGTCCGCCCAGTGGGAGCGTTTGCTGCTTAACTAATACAATAATTTGCTTTGCCAAATGGAGAAAGTGGTGGGATTTAATTGTTTCCTAAAATAGAAACCATACTGGTGTCTGATCGTTCGCTCGTTCCCGTCCTCATGAACGTTCGCGATTTAGTCGTCCCCCGTAACTGCCCCTTGTTGTGCGGGTTCAGCCGTTGGGCTGCAACCAACAAGGATCACGCCTCATTTGTTCGCTTGCCAACAGTTCCTGCATAGTAACTTCCAGGTGTAACAGCTCACTCGCCGAATGAACTAAGGGCTTGGTTAGTTCCACCTGAAATTGCAAGTTTTTTCACTCTCTCTCCATCACATCAATTTTTAGTCGCTTGCATGGAGCACTAAATGTAGGTAAAAAAATTAACTAATTACACAGTTTAGTTTAAAATCACGAGATGAATTTTTGAGCCTACTTGATCCGCGATTGGACAATATTTTTCAAATAAGATAAAAGAGTTACTATTTATCAGGTTGAAATTTTTTGCAATCTAAACAAGGCCTAACCTCTACGACGCTGAAGGACGGACACATTAATCAACCAGTTACCTACGCTGAAGGACGGACACCGTGCCGCATAACTAGCTCTCTGGAGCTTAGTAGCTACTAAAGGCTCCCGGAACGTAGGGAACACTGACGGGAACGTGGTATGTGGTAGGACACTCTAAACTGTGGAATGAGAGGAGTATACAGCTTTGATCTATTCCTTTAAGAAGGGGGACACGTACCTCGCTTGACTGGAACGTGGCCGGAACGTGTTGGTTTTGTCTATCCAGAATGGAATCATTCATTTCTGTGCTGAGATCGAATTCCATGGTCCTCAACCTTTTGTCTATCTTTTTTTTTTATTATATTGGCCCATCAGTAGCTGAACCCTCGCATTCGATGAAGCTGCCACCGAGCAGATCGCCGCCGGCGCCGCCACACGAGCTAACGAGAGCACGCTCACAGATGAGCCGGCGACCGCGATGCGCTCTTCTTCCACGAATCACCGTGGATAAGTCACGTTCCATACTCGTTTGGGACTCGACGTTCCCGTGATTGCTTTTGGCCTCGAGTCACGTTCCATCACATATGGGAACACGCGTCCCGCCATGTCCCCGTCCGCAAATCGGAGCGAAGGTTCCTGGGACGGGGAACGAGCCCACGTTCCCGTACCCCGGCTTCTAAGCTCTCGAGTCGGGCCAGGGCCAGGCGAGGCCGACGGGAGAAGAAAACGCAGAGCCATGGCTATTGGGCCCAATTTCTCTTTTTTCTTTTTTTTATTTTTTTTCTCTTTTTGTCACCGATGACTGGTTGCCTGGCGTAGGGGTCTTTTTAAATTGTTTGTGCTCTAGTCAATTCTATTATTATTATATCTATATTCACATACATAAATATGTCGTGACGATTTTTCTCTCAAATCTGCACATTTTTTCTTTTCATGTCTAAAATGATCATCAATGTTGTTAGTTTTGGTGCTTGATCCTTTTGGTGTGTGTTGCTCTGTTGTGTTTACCCAGTCTAGATTTTCTTTTTTTAGTATAATCAGCAGCAACTCTCCTCTTTGATTCGCTTAGAAGGGTGAAAAGGCGATAACCTAAAAATATCGCACGGTTAAGCGTGTTCTGTTGATGAAAGACAGTAGCCAGTAGCTGATAGTAATAAGCATTAGCAAGTACTACTTTAGTTTTTTCTTTATTGATGTTATAGTCAGCTCAGCTCAACCCCATCGAGAAGATAGTAGAGAAGATAGTGGAGAGTAGTTGAGAAAAGAGTGGAGAGTAATTAAGAAAGAGCAAATCAATCAACGATCTTCTCTGTCTCCCTTCTTTTCCTTTTATATAGGAAAGATGTGAGGGAAAATTTCATAATTCCTCCTAATGGGACTTGTATTTAAAAAATATATTTATATTTTAAAAATGTATTTAGGAGAAGAGTAAATTGCATATAAGGTACAAGAACTATACTTGAGGGTACAAATTACCCCAACAACTTGTAATTTGTTCAATTGAGTACAAGAACTTGTTATCTCGGTGCATAGACGGTCCGAAAACCAATCTCTCACATGCTTGGTAGTATACGGCTACGATCGGACTCATATCACGTATGTTACATATGTATGGCTTGTGCAGCTAGCAACTCGGCGTACACGGCTTGTGCATATATATATATCGCGATCAATTGGGAACACATGACGATTTTTCTAGTTCGTTGAGGCACACAAAAACAGCAGGCCTGGATACCAAGATCTCGAAGAAAATCACGACATGTGGATTAAACATAGGAGAGTACATGGCTCAAGATGAGGCAGGAGATTTAAATGTTCACCTGTGATAGCTTCCAAACAGCGCCTTAGTTTTTTTTTGTCAACCTATTTATCTTTAGTTGTTAATTTCAGATAAGAATTTCAGAATTTTAGTTAAAAATCCCCTGCAGCAGTAAACACAAAGGTGCACATTTCAAACTTTAACTGTAGTTGAATATTTTTGTACCATGCATCTTCTCTTTAACTTGCTTCTCCCTCCCTCTCTCTCTCAAGGTTGCAAAGAATCATTGGAATCTTTGCTAAGAATGCGACTTATAGCTACTTATGATGATGTTGAGTTCTTAGGGAAGCAAGCCGCAGACTACGTCCACAGGCTCGTCCCCATCACACGAGCCAGGCACATCCAAGCTACGGTACGAGTCCTATGTACGTCGAGCATACGAGTCTGTGCCTACACTACCAAGCAAGCGAGAAATTATTTTTTGACCGTATATGCACAGAGATGACAAGTTCTTGTACTCAATAGAGCAGATTACAAGTTATTGGGGTCATCTGCACCCACAAGTATAGTTCTTGTACCCCGGATGCAATTAACTCTTAGGAGAATCATTGTCGCATAGGGCTATGTAATTGGGCTCTGGAGACACTAGTAAGGTCCCTAATATATAATGCACCTCTAATAGAGAACTTAAAAGCATCCAAGATGCATTAAACTTGATGATTTCCCAGTGTGTTTCCTTAGTAGAATTTAAAAGATAATATTGTCAGGGTACATTGAACTTGGATGCTAGAATTTTCCAATCTGTTTCGTTGCTAGAGAACTTAAAAGCATCCAAGATACATTGAACATGATGGTTTCCATGTGTGTTTCGATGGTTGTCCAGCCCATCCATCCATCCATTTTCTAGCTTCATATAATGGTGTAGAAAGGAGCTTCTTTGCAGTCACAGTGCAGTGGTTTGATGATCACTCACCAACCTTGATGCCATGGGAAAAAGTTCATAATCTTCAAAGGCGATTTTTATCACTATTGCTTGGCGACAAAAACTTTTCAGGGGAGGGGCAATGTCAAGGCCATGAAGGAGAGGGCAAGAAGGATCAAAATTATTGTTACACATTTGGCAACAGAGCAAATGATGTCGGTCAAGGTGAGATAATGTTGACACCTAAGCCATAGTGGTGTGAGTTGGTGGCGAGTTATCGAGCATTACTCTAAGAATCAGACTGGTATATGACGTTTGAGGCCATTGTGTCTCGTAACGAAGAACTTAAACTCTAAAACCTCAAAGAAATCTATCTCTATTCTTTGTCTCCATTTTTTCTTCTCTCTCTAAATCTCCGATTCTCAAGCTATCTTTCCGATTTGTTGTGAAACCGTAACAGTAGGCTAAGAAACCCAATGGACATCAGTCTAGGTTTTAATTCAGATGTCTTCTAGTGGGGTAAAGAATTTAATTACAAATACATGGAGTCAATAGAGGATAATAGAAGTCACAAAAAAAATAGAGGATAATAGAGATGTTGATTCAAAAAATTACATATGTTATCGTAGATATACAGATATATAAATTATATGTGCTAATTTGTCAAAAGATGTTTGAAAGAAAAAAAAAGAAAAAGAAAAAAAGAGATTGTATGGGCTTATATTTAGTGGCTAATCTACAAGACCATTAATTTAGCACAAATCCATGCACGGCCGCATAGTCTCTACCCTAGCGCTACACTTAACAGTAGTTGTCGTTCCTTATCTTCCTCGCAGCGCCAATGCTCAACCTTCTGCTCCCTCCCCCACTGACGCTCAGCACGATGGCGATTTAGGCAGTTCTAGGCTCAGTGGTGGTGTCAGCAGCTCCCCTCCTGCTTCTCGCCATTCGCCTCGCGCCCTGGCCTCCGTCGTCCGCACACCAGGCGGCGACCTTGTGTATGCACCTCCCTCTCCAGCGGCGGATCCAGGATTTCAATTACGTGGGTACGAATATAAGTTTCACAATATAATGTCTTTTTTCCAAAAAAAAATACATTGATGATTATAGAAAATTGCATGATGAAATAAAATGTACATAACTTTTTTTAAAAAAAAATGCCTGATTTTCAACCAAAATGAACACTCCGACTTAATGAATTAGAACTGTAATGATAGTTTAGAAGGAAAAAGAGTCGACTTTTCCAAAGAAGACGTATAATTAATTTGCTCTCGTATTTAACTTGTACTTGTGTTCATTTTGAGTTATATTATAGTCCCACATGGATGAGTAATTGATTTCAAAAATATTGCTACGGTTAATAGTGTTCTAGATAATAATATATTATTGGTATATATACTTGGTGTTTCTACAAAAAATTTTGGGGTACAGCTCTACCCCCATGCACCTATACTACATCCGCCACTGTCTCTCTCCCCTCCCGCGCTCTGCTACACTGTGGGAGCCCGGCCAGATGCCCAGGTGGCCGGGCCTTGGCTCCGCCGGTGATGAGATAATAACAGCACATTCATTTGCATTCCAATGTTGGCGTCCTTGATTCTACAACCGCGTCTATTGCTGCCGACCTCTTTACTCTCTCATCGCGTTGTAGATATATAGATAGTATCATGTAGATATAGGTTAGATGCTAATTTGTCAAAAAAGTACTCCCTCCATTCCAATTTATAAGACGTTTGACTTTTTTAACACAAACTTTGACCGTTCGCCTTATTTAAAAATTTGTTCAAAATATCATTTCTTTTGACATGGCTTCCTTTATTAATAAAAGTTTTTCAATACTAACTTAAATTTGACTGTTTTTGTACAAATTTTTTGAATAAGACGAGTGGTCAAACTTGGGGTTGAAAAAGTCAAACGTCTTATAAATTGGAATGGATTAAGTATTAGAAAGATTTTTTTTTTTGTGAATTAGAAAGAAAAAATAGAAAAAGAAAAGAGATTGTATGGGCTTTTATTTAGTGGCCCATCTACGAGCCTATTATTTCTTTCTGCGCAAACCCTGAGTCACACAGCTCGACAGTCAACACTGAGTCACACAGCTCAGCTCGACAGTCGCCGCCGTTTCTTTCCTCGCAGCGCCGACGAAGGCTACGGAAGCGCCGGCCCTCAGCGACGGAGGGACAGGCCCAGGCTCGGCTGCGGCGTCAGCGGCTCCCCCTCCCGTCCTCCGCACACCGGCCGGCGACCCTGCGTACGCACCTCCCTCTCCCCTCCCGCCTCCGCTGTACCTTTTTTTTTTTTTTTTTGCGGGAGCCCGGCCAGCTGCCCAGGTTGGCTCCGCCGGTGGCTGGATCTGACTGGCAGGCATGCCAATTGTCACCCCCATCGAGCGCATGCCTGCATGCCACAGATCTGTTGTAGTATATATGTGCAAGGTTCGAAACATGCTTCAGCATTCTAAGGGAGCTCAGAATTGGTGCCTGCATGCATGGCTCCCTATGCCCAAACCACCATATCCATACGCTCTTTTCAGATTTGGTTATGCGGGCAATGATTGCACCGCATTTCAGGCCACGGTTTTGAGCACAAATTGTAGGAGGTTGATGCTGTGGTCCTTGTGGGGTTCTACTGTTTTAGTAGGATTAAAAATAGCAGAACCACATTGTCTATCTTCTGGGATCTGGATTTTTGACCGAATATGTGAGGTTCCTCCTTTCTTATCAAAGTTTTATGAAGCTTCTTTTCGACTACTGGTTGCTGCCCTGCCTGCACAATCTTATCAAAGTATCCCATATACTATGTGCTGCATTCTTTTGATTCTAGGAATTACTAGGTAAACTCTGCTGGGCGTGCATCATCTCTGTTTTAATGATAATACAAGGCTGGGATCTTAGGAATTGCTTCAAGTTATGCAGGAGATACTTACTTGACATGCAACTATTGGCACAGCACTCCAAAATTTCGCCATTTCCTGTGAATGCCCTGCTGCCCCTGACCTGATGGGTTCCTGATCTGGACCTTATATGGTTAATTACTTCATTTGTTCAGTGTTACTGCACTGTCTCTACATGTTCCCTGAAACATTATTATATGGTTGATACTTGAATGGCAGTGTGATGATGTAGCTTTATCATTACAGCTAGCTGTTAGTGAGATATCTCCTCACAGTTCAGATAACAATCTGCTTGTTTCAGTTATTTCTTCCATCTAGTGTAGAAGCTCTTACATGATATGATATATGTGGTTTGCTGTTTTTTTTATTAACTTCACTGTTTAGCTAACTCTGTTGTTGTGTGCTCTTTCAACTGTGTTCTTCTCAGAAGCAACCTCCACCCATGGCGGACGTGCATGAACCTTTGGTGCGCCGCAAGAGGAAGAAGGTTTTGGTGGACTACTTGGTGCAGTTCCGATGGATCCTCGTGATCTTCGTGGTCCTTCCTATTTCATCTTTGATCTACTTCAATATCTTTCTGGGCGACATGTGGTCTGCCATGAAGTCAGAGAAGAAGCGCCAGAAGCAGCATGATGAGAATGTGCAAAAGGTTGTGAAGCGGCTCAAGCAGAGGAACCCAAAGAAGGATGGTCTTGTTTGCACAGCCAGGAAGCCTTGGATTGCTGTTGGCATGCGCAATGTGGACTACAAGCGTGCGAGGCATTTCGAGGTCGACCTTTCTTCCTTCAGGAACATCCTTGAGATTGACAAAGAGAGGATGGTTGCCAAAGTTGAGCCCCTTGTAAACATGGGTCAGATAACCAGAGCTACCTGCCCAATGAACCTTGCCCTTGCAGTCGTCGCTGAGCTTGACGACCTCACTGTTGGTGGGCTGATCAATGGTTATGGAATTGAGGGAAGCTCTCACCTCTATGGCCTTTTCTCTGACACGGTTGTTGCAATGGAAGTTGTTCTTGCAGATGGCCGGGTTGTTAGGGCCACCAAGGATAATGAATACTCTGACCTTTTCTATGGCATTCCCTGGTCCCAGGGAACACTTGGGTTCCTTGTCTCTGCTGAGATCAAGCTGATTCCCATCAAGGAGTACATGAAGCTCACCTACACTCCAGTGAAAGGGAATCTGAAGGAAATTGCGCAGGCCTATGCTGATTCTTTCGCACCAAGAGATGGTGACCCAGCAAAGGTCCCTGATTTTGTTGAAGGAATGGTGTACACAGAAAGCGAGGGTGTCATGATGACTGGCGTGTATGCTTCGAAAGAAGAGGCCAAGAAGAAGGGCAACAAGATCAACTGCGTGGGGTGGTGGTTTAAGCCCTGGTTCTACCAGCATGCTCAGACAGCGCTCAAGAGGGGCGAGTTTGTGGAGTACATCCCAACAAGAGAGTACTACCATCGCCACACCCGGTGCCTGTACTGGGAGGGGAAGCTGATCCTGCCATTCGGTGACCAGTTCTGGTTCAGGTTTCTGTTGGGTTGGCTCATGCCACCAAAGGTGTCTCTGCTGAAGGCGACTCAGGGTGAGGCTATCAGGAACTACTACCATGACAACCATGTGATCCAGGACATGCTGGTGCCACTGTACAAGGTTGGAGATGCTCTTGAGTTCGTGCATCGCGAGATGGAGGTGCGTTTCTTGTTACTGCTGTGTCATATACCAATACCATATATCTCAACTGACTGTTATTGTTGCACACCTGCTACTGCTGTTTACGAGTCGTCCACTGAATAATTACTTAATAAGCAATTTTTGGAATTGATTGTTGCTAGGTGTATCCTCTGTGGCTGTGCCCTCACCGCCTGTACAAGCTGCCTGTGAAGACGATGGTGTACCCTGAGCCCGGGTTCGAGCACCAGCACAGGCAGGGCGACACGAGCTACGCACAGATGTTCACGGATGTGGGTGTGTACTACGCCCCCGGTCCGGTCCTCAGGGGTGAGGAGTTCAACGGCGCGGAGGCGGTGCACAGGCTGGAGCAGTGGTTGATCGAGAACCACAGCTACCAGCCACAGTATGCTGTGTCAGAGCTGAACGAGAAGGACTTCTGGCGCATGTTCGACGCGTCCCACTACGAGCACTGCCGGCACAAGTACGGGGCAGTGGGCACGTTCATGAGCGTGTACTACAAGTCGAAGAAGGGGCGCAAGACGGAGAAGGAGGTGCAGGAGGCGGAGGCGGCCATCCTGGAGCCGGCCTACGCAGACGAGGCCTAAGCTAGGACCCAACCGTTCAGCGGCAGCGGCAGAATTTGTTTACATAAGACTTTGAGATGATGCGATCTGGACGAGATGAGATGTTTCTCTCGTTTTGCTTAATTAATTAGAACTTGATGATGTAGTGTGTGTCTGTCCGTAGCGCACTTAAGCTCGTGGTCAGTCAGTCGTTGTTGATGCCCAGTGTTGTATTTTTTCTCTAATGGAATTTCTCAGATCGATTCGGGACTTGCTACATGGCTCTGCTCTTGTATGTGTACATGTGATTGCTAGCTCTTATGTTTTGTTTATGTTTTCCATGCGCTGCTACTGCGTCTTGGATGCAGGAGCAGTGGTAAATTGGAGCCGCTGATTAACACAACTGGGAGTGGGAATAGATAACTGATGGAGTTGTTGCAGTTGCAGGATGAGGTAGCACTAGCAGACTGGAATGGGGAAGAGCCAGAAACCATGATGAGGAGGCAGAGCATGTGATGTGGGAGGCAGACTGTAAATGATAGTTGTTTTATTTCTTGGTAATTATGGGCCTATTGTTTGCACCTTGGTCACCTGCAATGATGAGTTACAGTTTAGTTTGGGGGAATGGACTGCTCTTGTGATGATTACGGAGCTTGAGGAGTTTTAGAGAACAAGTCTTTAAGGGTACTGCTTAAGACATCGATTATATACTTCCAGTTCCAGTCTTCCACATAGTTTTATTGTTCTTTTTAAAAAAAAAATGTTTGAAAGTGAACCATTCCATTGCATGACTGCTTATATATCAAATTATGGAGAAGTGTCTATTTTAGCTTTCTGATGGGATATAATATTTTGAAACTTTCAGGTTTGGCTATATGTCCAAATTTTGTATGGATCAATTAGTCCTCTCACTACTTTATGCTAACAGGCACAATACGGTTGGATCTCAGAATACATTTCTGTAAAGCATGGTGTGATCCATAATAGTGAAAAAAATAATCATCAAATTTGTATACTAGAACTTTGCCATACGAATACCAGTTTAATAACTTTTCTTGCTTAGATGATGAAAAAACTAAATTGGTAATTTGCATGTCATGCTGTGGCAACATTGGTAGAATGATTATCAGTAGAGCTCTTTTGTACCAATGCTACGACCAAAATGAACAACTTATTAAGAAATAAGAATTTCTAAGACCTTAGGTTTGAATGTAATATGTTTGAAGCTGTTTTTGGAGGAATCACATTGGTTCGCTGTTGATGGGCACATCACCTTCTACCAAAAAAATGACACCGTTGAATCTTTGGAACAATAAATCTAAAAAAAAAAACACATAAAGCCTTGTCAAGTAGATTAGTAGAACACTCTGCCTGGATATATTGTTTTGTCGCAAGGAATGTAATTAACTCAGCATCATGAGAAAAACACGCATGATTATTAGTATTTGGATACCTAAAATAATTGGAATTCAGTTGAGTTTTTTAATTCGATTTAATTGAAAAAAGGGATGTCCAATCTACTTATAAAAACAAAGCCATGATCAACCCTAACCCACAGCAGCCTCTCGCTCTCCTCTTCGCCGCAACTACTTCCTTCCGGCGTCGGCAACAGCTCGTCGCCGTCTAGGAGACTCGACGACGACGGCCCCCATCATCTCCGCGTCAACGGCGCCGACCTCATTGTCTCCCCCCTCCGCCAGGTCGGATTAGGCCCTTCGCCGTCTCGGATTCCTCCTCTCCACCCTCGCTTTTCTGCCGTCTCGGATCCACCCTCCCCCGGCATCGCCTTCCTGCCGCAAGGCGATGGGTAAAGTATGGGTTGGAGGCGAGGATGATGCTACAGCTCTCCCGGATGATCGCAGGGATGGCCTTGAGGATGGCAATGGCAGCAGCACTGGATCCGATCACGGGGATGGCCCTGAGGATGATTGCAGCAGTGAATCCGATGAGGGTGAAGCTACATTTGGTACAAAAGCGGTGCAACTATTGTCCATTCGTGCAAACTTCCATGTCAGAGGTATCAACGTCTTTGACTGGCACAACGGCCAATACATCTACAGGCAGCGGATTGGGGAAGTACAAGAGGAAGGGATGGTGGATCTGGTACCCATTGGACCATATAGGATTATAGAGGCTTACGGCTGCGTGGCCTTTCAGGTTTACCCAGATGATGACACCAATGATGTCTTCCTAGAAGAATGTGATGTTGATATGGAGGATGATGAAGTTGAGGAACGTACACAAACCATCGATGTAGGCCTTGGCCGCAAGTTGGAGATCACATACTTGGTGATACCGGATGCCATTGAGACCCATGTTGACGTCAGGTTGAACCTCAAAGACCTCGGTTCCGGAAGCCGCAGCGTGTACGGTGGCATCAAGGCAAGTGCCATTGACTATGGGGGCAAAAGCGTCTATCTCTTCAGCCGTTACCGAGAGGGGAGCTTGGCCTTTCCCTGTGGCTCCACATGCATTGTTCCGCTGAGTCCATTTGTGATTGCATTGCCGCATCGTCGACATTTCAAACTCCACATAGAGGTGGACCTAAGAGTAATCACAAACTGTGACACCCAAGAAGAGGGTAAGAATTTGAAGTTCTGTCTAGACTTCACCCGTAGAGTTACGAGTCATGAAAGAGAAGTTGATGGTGATCAAGTTGAAGTGAATGTCACCTGGTACCTAGATAAGATGTATACCTTGTAGGAAGGAGGTAGAAGATGACTAAAATAAGTAAAGGGATGTGCCACATCTGGAATTTTTTGTGTTTGCAAATCATCATATTATCTATTTCTGTCTTGTGAGCCTACTGTTAAGATTATTTCTAGAATAGAATTGTAATTTAGCTCACAAAAGGAATACGCTTGAACTGAAATTGCTGCAATTTTTATGAGTTTCTGTACAAATGGTCATTGGTTAAGTGAACCACATATACTGTTTCAAATGACTCGGAGCTCTGCCATCTGTTATATATTGGTACTTTTTTTGGTACAAGTTTGTTTTGATTGAAATGACCCGGAGCTATGCCATTCAATTAAGAAAAAAAAGAGAGATTAGTTACAAAGCAAGACACTGAAGGCCCTATTATGTTCATCAATATCTTATTTGACCCTGTTGTGCTGTATGGTATTTACTGTGATTAATGTGCTGATTCCTCTCATTGAGAATGTTATTTTTTTGGGTAGAGTTCTATAATGCATCGGATGGCTGTTGATTTTCTTTAGTCTGAAATGGATATATTGCTGAATTGAGTGTTCCAGCTTTTCCCAGAATTAGCTCCATTAAACTCCTTGTAGATAAGGCATTCGGGATGGCAGGAATTGAATAGAAGCTGATCAGCAGATGTATACCTAACAATGGAAAGCCACACTTAATTTTTTCAGGCTCTACTTGTTCTTACCCTTCTTGAAATCAGCAGATGTGTATTCAGGAAGCACTTGAGAACACCTTTATTTTTTTTAATAAACTATTATCATTATTCAAACCATGTAAGTTTCACTGTGAATAGTCTTGGCTTATTCTCCATGTAGTTTTCATTCTTGAACAAAGATGGTTCATAGGTTTAGGAAAACAACTATAACTGAAAACACTTCATATTCTGTATAGTTTTTTGAGGTTGCTTGCCCCTCAGCACCCAAATAACTATTATTAGAGGGAACTATGAAGTATGGTACTCCAGTTAGTGTTGCCATAGGATATACACTATTATATTAATCACTATGCATGGCAAGGTTTGATTGCACAGCCCCAATGGGCAATATATAGTACACGAGAGCACCCAAACCTACATTAGTATAATGGTTATAACACCCTGAATGCCTGAACTGTAGTAGTTCCTAGGATAATAGTTTACAGGTCTATCAAAGTTGAGTTAATTTGGTGCCGTTGATATCCTGTAAAGGTGATGAGTTGAAATGTTTTGTATAGTACTGCAAGGTGTTTTTGTTACTTTCTCTTGTTGGGTGGTTGAAATGATGACTGAGACTCTGCTTGAGGTGTGCAGTGAAGCAAGCTTATGTAGTTGTGTTGGTTTGGTTATACTCATGACTGCACTTGGACTTGGGATGATGAGGATAATAGTCTTTTGAGTCTACAAAGAAATTATGAAGGAAGTGGAGAGATGGTTGAATTTCAGTATGTTTTTTTCGAAAACGTGCGCTGCACGTACCTCATTAAGAAGAAGAGAGTTTTTGATTACAGTCCGTTCATCCCAGGTGGCGAGGTGCCGGGGTATGAAGCGAACGACACACATAATACATGGCGCCGGCTATAACGGCGGGGCTTAGAGTGGTGTAACTAAGTCGAAACTAATTGTGCTCCAGGTGGCGTCCCGCTCAGCGTGCGAAGACTTGCAGGCCCTTGTAGCCTGCCGCGAGCCAGCCGTCAGCCTCATCCCGAACGCGGAGGAGCAGCTGGGTTGTCGTGGAAGCAAGCCCATCGAACGTGCGCTTGTTGCGCTCCTTCCAGATCATCCAGGCAGTGAGTAGAACAATGATGTCAAAGCCACGCCTCGCCGTGCGAGGCATCCTGGGTCGCGCCGACAGCCACCAGTGAATTTCAGTATGTTCATGTGATAGTTATTTTTTGCCTATGGAGGAATTTTGTAGGAACTGGAAATGGTCGTAGGAACTGGAAATGGTCATGTCGGATATATGGGCCAGGGTACATCACCACCCGTATAAACAGCCCACGCCTACATACGAGGAATGAGCCCCACAAATTCTTCTGACAGGTCGGATTTGAGTAAATTAGCATGAGGTGCACATCTACCCTAGTGTCACAGGGCTGATGCTTTGGAGCGTGCTATGTGCTGGGTCTGCCTACCTGCATTGCAACATGCTGGGTCGGGGGGAGACAGATAGGAACGGGCAAGCAGGTAGTAGCGTGAATTCTCTCAATGCATATTCAGCGGCATGCAATGCAAAGCTTCAACTGAGATGCCAATGACTGCATGCCTTCAATAGCAACCTGAACTTTGTCTCTGCTTTCTGATAGTCTTATTCGGACCAACCAGTCAACCACACATGAAAACAGTTCCCTCTTCTCTCGATGGTGCTATGCTTGAAACCATATGAACGCCACGCTCTTGGGAATATGTCGGCCAGAATTAGAAACTCTAGTTGGTTTCCTTGCTCTAGCTGATAACAGGGAGTTTTTCCTTGAAGATGCTGCCTGACAATAGCGTTGTAAAAGGTGTAATGCTGGAGTCACACACCCAGGCTCCACAACCTCACAAACTTGCTGGCACAAACTGATCGAAAGCCATTCAAATCTTGGAACATCACCAGTGTTCAAGGCAGCAAAAGAGAGATGGGAGGATGGTCATGCCCAGTGAAGCCCACCACTCTACCTCTGTGCCTCCTTTTGAGTGAACCACGAGTCCATTCCCCACCAAACTATCCTACAAGTTTGATTTTTCTCTTAAAATTTGAAACCATACATTTTTACCCCTTACATTCAAAACTGTTCAAATTTTAAACGATACATTTTACCCCTTAAAACATTTTTTACCACTAAACTATCATAGTAGTTTGATTTGGAGGAATTTTGAGTATACTTTTATCTTTTCAGTTAAAAATTTTGATAAATAATGGATAACATTTTTTTTTTCGAAACCATGCATTGCATGTACTTCATTAAGAGAAATGGGAATAAAGTTACACTACCCGTTTGGCTTACAGCGAGCTGCCAAAGTCAGACGGGTTCCACACTAACAATAATCACCGGCTTGAACGGTGGAGCCTAGAGTGGTGTACTAAGAAAAGAAACTATTGTGCGACTAACTCGACGTGCACAACTAATCAGTCCTCGTGCATTCCGTCGAGTCCCGCCGTGGCCCCCCTCAAGCGATCGGCTCGCAAGGGGAACAAAACACCCATGGCTTGACGCCTTGCGGTTACAGACATCTCAGCAAACGTCTTGCTGAAGTCGGTGGCGACTGTGGAGTCCGGTGTATCAGGAACCACGGTACCAGGCCGCCACTTATTCAGCAGCACGCGCTTCGCCTGCCTCTCTGGGTTCGGATCACGGGAGACCGCTTTGGCAGCTAGGCGGACGCTACGACGTGGGAGCCAGTCGTCGTCGCGAGACCTTGGTTTCCAGGCGCGAGGTGTGGCCTTGATCAGAGGCTCCTCCAGCGGTAATCTCAAGGAGTCGACAAACGAAGTCACCGAGGCCACCGTAGGCGCTGCAACAACAGGTACTGGAGGTGCAGGGGATGTGACCGCCGTTGCGCACAGCGGAGCATCCTCGGCCACCGCGTCCACACCATCTGCCTCCAGCGACTCGTCGGCCGGGACCGGCTCGGCCGCAGCGGTCGGTGCTGGAGGGTCGACATCGGAGGCCGACACAGGGGTGTGTACCTCCGCCTCCAGCACCTCAACGGTGGGGAAGCCCGGCAGTGGGGAGCCCGCAACCGCGACATCCTCGCCAACCTCCCCGGACGCCTCGTCGCCCGCGAAGCAGAGCCTGGTCGCACGTAGCGGGGATAAAGGCTCCGACCGCGCCGGCTGGGTCTGAGGAGGGACAACCAACAAAGAAGTCGGGTGCGCGACGAGGTGGGCGGCGAGCTCATCAAGCATCGGGTCGACCCGAGCGCAGCTCAACTGCCCCTTGCGCAGCTCAACCAACGGCGGGACGTAGTCACCAGCGTCGGCGTTGTCGGTGGAGGCATCGACCTCGACGACGTTGACCTCCCTTGGTCCCTTACGCCGGCGCCGCCGGTGCCGACGATGGGCGGCCCTCACTGCCCTCCGCGTGGCCCCGACCGAGCCTGCCGTGGGCGGTCTATGCCACACGCCACCGTCCATGGCGGTCGAAGGAATCGGACAACGGATCTGCCCGATGACGATAGGCGCCGCGTGCGGGACCGGAGCGAGAGGAGCGACGTGGCCACCACCGCCGCGCGAGACAGCACTGTCATGAATCTTCCTTTGCCGAGGACGGGAGGCCTGCACGCATCTCGCAGTGCAGTTCCTCGCCCGGTGTCGCGTGCTGCGGCAGAGGAGACAACGCGACAGGGAGGTGCACTGGGCGGCGACGTGATCTCCCGCGAAGCAGTTGAAGCAGAGCCCGACGAGTGAAGCCGGCACTGGACGCCGAGGACGAAGTTGGCGCGAGGCGCGACGACGTCCACGCCGACGGCTTTCAACAAGAGTGAACCCATCGGCGTCGACTACCGCGGCCGCGCGAGGAACGTGGCGCCGAGGGAGATGGTCGCGCAGGGGCGTTGGAGATGCCCAGTGTCGCGGAACAAGTGGATAACATTTTTAACCATAGAAAATATCACTAAGTTTTTAAAAATTCTAAAAAATCAGTAAATATTGTTTTCTTGGAGTTTGAGGGCAACATTGCCCTAGGCCCCTAGCCTTTCATTCATAAAAAAAGACCACAGGTAGTCCAGTTTACAGCTCAGGTTTAAAACCATCATCCACCCAGCACACGCCAGAACCGGGGAACAATACTGCTAAGAACAATAAGGTAGACAAGACAACAACTAAGATAAATTTAAGCCTGCCAACTCGTATCACATCGCTTCCAGCACATCATTGAGCGAACGCCACCGGCGCTGGTTTTGTGAGTTTTGTAGGCACCCGGAGTCTGAATTTCCAACCAATATCCAAGCACTGCCCCCGCCAATGATGTCTTGGGAAGTCGCGGACAGGTCGCAGAGTCATCTATCAAAGATGAACTGGTTCCTCGCCTTCCAAATGGAACTAGAGACAAGCAGGGACAGTTAGTCAAATCTATTCAGTTGTCCAGCCGGCACCAGGTCCCTACACGACATCCACCACTCTGCAAGGGTCTCGGTATGCACTGCCACTAGCTGCACGCCGTTGGGGTCAGCATTCCACCGCTGACAACGGCTACCGGAACGCCCACAGCTCCCGCGGCAGTCATCTCCGACGTCGGGGCACTTTTCAGCAACCCACCACCGCCTACTCCTGCCGCCGAACCGCCCACACCCCCTGTGCCTGTTGCTGTGGCGCCTACAATAGCTTCGGTGGCTGCCTTCATCGACTCCTTGACGCTGCCGCTGGAGGAGCCGTTGATCAAGACCCAGCCTCACGCTCGGACTTCACGGGTCATGTACGACGACTGGGTACCACACCGCAGCGACCGTCTGCCTGCCAAATCGGCCTACCGTGACCCTCAACCGGAGAAGCAGGCGCGACGCGTCACGTTGAAGAAGTGGCTTGGGCCTGATTAGGTGTTGGATGATACCCCAGACCCCACAATCGCCACCAAGTTTCATGAGGCGTTTGTTGGTCTAGCTTCATCTTCTAGGCTAGAATCTATGTGTCATTTGTTCCCCATGCTCCGTGCTCGCGGGCAGCAAGCCATGGCGGGAACTGCCGAGTTGTGTGAGGATTGATCGGTCGGGCACATCGCTTTAGTCGCACAATTAGTTGTTTAGTTAGTACATCAGTATTTGCTCCACCATTCGAGCCGATGATTCATGTTTTTTGTGTGTTTGCTTGTGGTGATCTACGGCATCTCGCCAACAGTCATAACAAGCTGTGTAAGCAAACTCTAATTTCCCTTAAAGCAAATCGTGTAAAAGCGCGTTTTCGAAAAAAAAGGCCGATGGGCGCATGTTCTTTAGTGGACATCACACTAGCTGCACATCACACTTCACTGGATCTCGTGCTTCAGTCTCTTCAAATTAGCATCGGCTCCTGTTCTTTAGTCTTTACAGTATTAATCTCTATTACCTCTAGGTGCTTGCATTAGCGGTTGGTCTATGTGAAGGTTTAGTTAATGACCACTCTACACCTGTGTTAATGCAACACTGAACCCCCCCCCCTCCCTCTAATTTCACCTCACCAGCCATCGTAATGCTTGTCGAAGTGTCTGGCCACTGTTACAAATAGGCCCTAGGTAGGGACATGACCAATATCATCATATGCCACAACAATGCAACATTACCGAGATACCAGGGACAGATCTAGCGATGAAGCGAGGGGGCTCAAGCCCCCCTACCGCGCTGACCAGGGTGTGCTGGAGATCGGAGATGGACTTTCAGCCCCTCCTAGATCCATTCGTTGCGACACTACATCACACCCAAGGTGAGCTCAAGATAGATAGGCTGGACGGGAACTAGGGCCCATGGAGAATAGGATGCACGAGTATGCTAACAGTGACTTAAAAGGCTGCTATGGGTAGATTTTTCATGTAATGCAAAATTGGCAAGGTATATGGATGCTAACAGTGACTTAAAAGGCTGCTAAGGGAGCAACCAATTTTAAACAAGATTTATAGTGGCTGGGAAGCAGATGCAAAACACATTCTATCTATCATATTGAAAAGTGAAATGGAGGATATTTCAGCCTAAATTTACATCTAATTACCAAATACAAATATTTTTGACAAGTCTCCTCTCCCCTCACGTCGCTTCCCATGGAGGCGACTCGAGGGTGCCCACCTGGCTGCCATAGTGCCTCGCCTCCTCACACTAGCTCAGCTGTCACCGTCACCATGGCACCTCGCCTCCTCGTCAGTGGCGGCAGTGACCATAGGGAGGGACTAGAAAAATGTTCCCTTCCCCGTTCTTTCTCCGCCTTCTTTCTTCTCTGCACATGCCCTACCTGAAACCCGAATCTCTGGACCCATGCATGTTTTTGCTAGAGATACGTGCTCCTAGGGGTTGGATCCATGTGTCATCCACTTTCCTAAAAGCATCGCCGAAGGATGAGTTCATTGTACGGATTGTTAGGGTTGGGTATGGGGCAAAAGTCCTTGTTACCTCTCTAACGTTATCGGCGTCTGTGGACGTCATTCCCTCCTTGGAGGCTTCATTGTTGGCCACCATACGTCAAAGCCGCTCCTTGCTTTTTGTTGTGCCTGCCTGTGCTTCAGCTTTCTCTATGCTTTAGTCTGTGCACCTTAGGTGTTGGCATTGCCGCATTCCTCTTCTTCGCATCGGCTATATGGCCGCTGGCGGATAAATTGTCCTCTTTGCAGTGGCTACCTGATCACTGACGGATATTGTCATCTTTTTCTCCATATCGACTATTGGTCGCATCTTCTTCGCAGCGGCTACCTGGTCACTTGCGGATACTATCGGTGGATGCTTTGCGCCTTTGCCACCATGGCTTCACCCCCCTCTGGTTGCGACCTTTGTGTGGGTGTATTTTTCTTTTGCATGCATAGTCGGTTGGTGCTTTGAGGTGATGGTTCTCCCTTATGTATTCTTGTTCCTTTGTCTTTGGGATTCCACGGGTTATTCTAAGATTACTTACGAGTCCTTTGAAACTATGTTTAGCCTTTCCTTTTAATGAAAAATGGGTTAAAACCCTGATCGAGAAAAAAACATATAATTACCCACATGCAACTATGATAGATAATCTGCAAAGCCCTTAGCATTACATCTAAATTACCACTTCTATCATTATTAAAAAAAATAAAATACTATACCAAATCTACATCTAAATTATATCATCATCTTATATTATAAAAAATATTTTTAAACCGTAAAGCATATATATGTTTTACATTACCCAATCCTATTAATAACTAATACATATAAATAAATTTTGTGGAAGGAGGCATACATGACCAACCAGAGATCCCCAAACCGAAAAGGAAAGCGTGTGCAGAGACCATCGGGGCCGGCGACGCATAGCGCATATCGGCGGCAGTGCCGCAGTGGCGACTGCCGCTTTCGACGACGCCCTTGCGTAACTACCCTGGCACACAGGCCGCTAATCAATTCTCAAAGACCGAGTTAAGAACGGCCCAGGAGAAGGCCCGCTGCGCTCCGACTGGCCCGAATTACGCTGCTGGGCTGGGCTAATGGCGCCATCGCATTCGTCCACCTTGACCCCGGTTCCCGGTCCCCGTGCGCTCTGTCTCGTAGTCTCTACCCCTTTCTCGGCCCACCGCGCCGCCGCCGCTGGTCGCCAAGTGCCGAGGCCTGTCTTCGCCGGCGACGAGAACCCATCAGGTATTCCCACCCCTTATCTTCCCTACCTGCTGTGCGAAACTGAGCTCCCAAACTGTAACTTAAAAACCTACTTGGCTCTTTGATGCCCACTGTTCATCTCTAAAATTCGCCATTTATTTACCACTGAATAATTTTGCAAAGCACAGATCCAGAGTCGAGTTTATGGTAAACAAGGCCCTCTGTCCGATCCCATGAACTTGGCTTAGTATTGATAGCACAAAACCACATGTTACCTTGTGCCGCTGAGCGACCTAGATCTGTTCATGAAATTACTATCAAGGCTCCCACAATAATCCGCATGTTTAGCTGCTGCGCAAAGAAAAGATGCATAGGATCAGTGGATCACCACTCATGTATTGTACCTATTCGTTAACCACCTGGATCGCAACTGTAATGCTCTAGGTGCCAGCATTTATGGTTCCCCTCCACCAGTGTATCCTTCTCAAAGGTCTATACATTTTGCCCAGCTTAAATCAATCTAGAGTCCTGTACTCCTGTGTGCAACTAAACCCCCCAGCAGTAGCATGGACATGATTAAGCTGTGTAACGGCTTGTATGTCAGGAACAAGTAAAATCGTATCAGCTATGTTTTGTTTGTCATCCTTGTTATTTTTTTCTTTATCACAGGAAAGCACCTCATTCCCAAATGAAGCACATATTCAAGATTGCTGCAGTACTCGCAGCAATCTCAGCTATCTGGATTGCTCTGCTTGAAACCTCAACTGTTCCTCGAAGCTATACTTGGCTGGTCAGCGTCACTGATTTTTGCTAGTAAATATCTTATAAAGAATAGTGCAAGGCGATTATTAGTTTGTTTATGAATTTGATTGTTGCTGTTTCAGCTTCCCATCTACTTGGTAGTGGCTCTTGGATGCTATGGTCTTTTTATGGTTGGATTTGGGCTTATGTTTTTCCCAACTTGTCCTCAAGAAGCTGTACTACTGCAACAGGTTAGTTATTTTAGTCCTAGGTACTAAATTTCTTTTCTTAATCTATCCATGACTGAATTGAGGAACCTTTGGAAACTTCTTGAGCTGTCGTTGCAGTACATCTCATGGATCTTCATACAGATCATGACAAAGAAATCCATGCTAATTGCTAAATGATTTTTTGTTTTGGTCGTATGACCATACCTTGTTTATGTCTGAAAATTGATGTATTATGCAGGATATTGTGGAGGCAAAGGAATTCTTAGCAAAGAAGGGTGTTGATGTGGGCTCTGAGTGAGATCGATTTTAAGTGGTTGACAGTTGTGACCGTCTTGAAGGATCACCATTCTTTTCCTAGGAACAGGTTGCCCTTTTTTTGGATACTGTAGATAGGAAACATGTAATTTTACTATGTTCAGCTATTAACACAGTTTTACTGAGTTGGCATGTTATACTGATGGGGATCATGTTGACTTGCTGTTAGATTTTAAGTATGAAAAGTGAACTTTTCTAGGATTATTTGGTTTCTATCTCGATTTCCCGTCAGCAGACCCTTTGCCAATTCTGCTGTTCTGTACATCACCTTATGCTGCCTTATGACTGTTGCTTGTACCCTCAAGTTGAGGATTCAGTGTTTGAAATTTTGTGCAGAAACTTCCAAAGTTCTTCCGTTCAATATGGCATGTTACAAATTACAATTAGCAGATATTCTGAATGTCAGATGGTAAATATATACTTGTTCAAATAATCAAAGGTTTCCTACCCTTGAAAAGATGGAATCTTACAACAGAAAACCACTATGCGGCAATGCAAGAAGATATGGTTGCTGACAATATGAACAGAAAATTTATAAGAAGCTATCTGTGTTTCCAGTGGATCCTATAAGTTTTTGTCCGTATGCCACCTGTGCTCAAATCAATCTGGTTCACAATAGTTCCCTTGATCTGATCCTATGCCTAAGCCTAATCTTTTCTGTCTCTGCACATCCTATACATCCAGCGACTACTTGGTATCTTGGTCTACTAGTAGCCACTGCGTGGCCGGCGGTGCCTTCCCCCGTCCCTCCGGTCGCCGCCTGTGCCATAGTCGTCATCGACGAAGCTTGGCCTCTCTGCCCGTTCCCCTCGGAACGAGAAGAATCTCTGCAACGCCACAACGGGAAACAATCACAACACTTGCACTAACCTCTGAAGAAGAGAAGAACATATATATAGCCAAATTGAAGTTAGAGTGTGTACCCGTGTTCTTGACCCTTTGGACGCCTGCGAGCGGACGTAATCGAGCACCCGGAGGAAGAGCTCGTAGCCCCTCTCGGTGAAGTTCTTGAGGTAGAAGACGAGGATGTCCCCGGCGTTGGCGCGCAGGTACTGCAGCCTGGCCTCGATGTTGGGCTGGTACTGCATTACCAGCGGCTGGAGGAAGGTCTCGTACACGATGTCCGTACCCTGGTTCATTCAGAGCACAGCATTATTCAGTTCAGAGACTCATATGATCAAGCAGCTTGCAAGTATATATGCACAGCTGCATCTTTTTTGTTGGTGAATTTCAGACAGACAGAGTGTTTCTAGTACATACCCTTGTCTTTGGATACCACAGGTAGACGAGAAAGGCTAGCTTCAGCTCGTAGTACATTGGAATCCTGTGAGAGGAATGGCAGGGGAAAGTCGTCAGACCATTGTCACATTTCTGAAGGAACATGAGTTCAGATTTGTGTTTTCGTTATTACTTGTCAATGAGAACCCCGGCAATTTCGTCGAACATGACAAGGATGATCAGGATGATCCTGCAAGATTGCTGAAACTAGTCAAACTTAGCAAGACCAAGACTCAAAAGTGAACCTTATGTGATACTGCAGACTATCAGTTTCAGTTTATCATCTGTCTGAAGTCAACCACCAAAAAAAAAAAAAAAAAAAACAGCAACGAACTGAACTAGAAGATGGTGTGCTTATTTATCCCAAGTACGAACTTGCTACATATAATCCATAGTAATAATATCATAAAAGGAGAATGGGATTTGCTACTGAGTTTATTTTACATGATTCTTTGATTCATAGAAGGGGGTAAACAATACTTTGCTACTGAATTCCTCATCAAGCGCATCAACACTGTACCTACGAGATAGAAGATATCGATCCCCTTTTGTGGACGAGCACAAGGTTGGACAGATCAAAGTATCCAACCCTCTCTATTAGTACCAGTTCGAATTCGGATCACCACACAACAACACCCAGTTGAGGAAATGAAATCACAGGGAGCTAAAGCGGATCATAAATGACCCAAAGAAGAAAAAGAGGCTTCTGAATCATTACCAATACTGGCACCAGAAGCGGAGCTGATCTGCCCGGCCGGGCCGCTGCTCGATCGCCTTGAAGCACTCCAGCGCTGGCATGGCATACCCGAACAGCAATCTGCAATAAAATCAAATCAAAATAACAAGAACAGTTGAGCCCAGCACAGCCTAAATTCCCAGGAGCAGAGACCAAACAGAGTCGCCCGAACAAAATTCCAGGCAAGGAAGGCCTGGACAGGGATGGAAGGGGGCACTTACGTGAGGAATTTCGTCAGCAGCTCGGTCGACATCCCTGAACCAACGTGAAATTCACGACGAGAGGAGGAGGATGAGGAGGAGGGCGACGCCTGCCTGCCTGAGTTCTCGGTTTCTTGGTCGCCCAAGACTATGGGTTAGCGAACAGCCTAGCCTACGTGACTTGTTTGGTGACGATTTGCTTACTTGCCAAGTTACAGACGACGAGACAAGAAGCCGGCAGGTGGTTAGCTCAGCTGCTCCGGCACCGGCAGAATCTCATCTTCGGACGGGGAAATTACAGAATTGCTCCTTGCAGCTGGGCCTGAATGCCTGATGGTCCATGGTGTGTGGGGCATCGGTCAGGGGCTTTTCTGGCTTCGGATTTAGGACACATGGTGATTGATGAGTTGTGGATCAAGGGGAGGATTTTGTGAATATACTAAAGGGAAAGCTGAATTGGGTGACATGCGGAAAGTAGAAACTTGGGAAAAGGAGATGAATAATTTAGGCACAATTTGGGTCTGTTTGGTGTGTTATTATGACATATAATTGATGGAGCAAGGAGAGTCAATTAGTGACGGTATCTTCTCTTTGTAGTTATGACCCACTCTATATCCAATCCAATTGGAAATGAAGTTCATACTTAGTCATGAGACGTTTTGCTTTGACAGAAGTGTTCAGGTGCTTTCTGATTTGTAGCTGAATTGCTGTCAAGAGCATTACCTCTGAACTAATAGCAGAGTAGGGGAGGGCACTGCTCTTTGAGTTTTCTGTACTAGCATGGTCCCATATTATTATTGAAGTCTAAATTTGTGTATGTATTGTAATGATTTGCGTTTGATAGCGAGATAAGGTTTAGGTAGTGGCCAAGTATATGTGCACCTCTAAATCCTTATCCATGAGTTTGTGCTTCCAATTGCTATTGGAGTGTTGATGCTGGGACAGCTTACAGCTCTCTTCTACTCCTACTAGGTAGCATAGTGGACAGTATTGGGAATTGACAGTCTCCGTAAAGGGAGGCAGAGCATTCATCAACAGTAATTTTGCTACTTGACAACTGCTAATGTCTTGGGCGCAGAAAATTGTCGTCAGGTTGGTGCCGCTCTGATGAATGGTACTCCTAGATGCCCACCTTTGAGAGATTCTCTTCACAAACACCAATCCATCAATCAGTAACGCAAGCTGGATGTTTAAAATTCTTTCTTTTTTTAGTGCGGTGGATCTGAAGGTACTGAATGTCTGAATGAATATTATTTTTTTTTTTTTTTTGGTGTAGTGGATCTGGATCTGAAGGTATATTGTGAATGATTCTCTCTCTTTTTTTCGCAGTGAAAAAGGCAGCATTGCAGTAGAAGAAAGAACAAAAAGAGCAGTTGGTTCATCTATCGTAGCTGTTGTCCTGAAACCTGAATCGGATCCAACTCCACCACCATAGCGGATTCCCTGTACTGTACTGTACTGACTTGCAAAGAACAACAAAGCAATGGGTTAATCTTTTTTAGCAAGCCAGAGAAAGGCAAGATCCCGGAGAGATGAGAGATCAACTTTCTTAATGCAAAGAAAGCCGAACCAAACAAATTGAAAACGTGCATTCTCAAGATCTGTGCAGACACAACTTGAGAACTCCGTTTCCATGCTGTTTCCATGCAGAAAAGAAAAAACTCATCATCACTCGATGTCTGCCTTTGCGCCTGGCCTGAAACTTGTCGTGTCCACCACAACACAAGACGCGTGGACCAACCAACAACCTCTGGTCCTGGCTTTGCCTGTACTTGTTCATCTTAGCAATCAGCTGCAGCATAATCCATGCGTACGGTGTCATCCATCAGACCATCACACGCTCACACGATGGCACGCACACGCATCAAATGGCACACGGCTGGCAGTGGCAGCGGTACACTGTTGGTTGGTTGGTTACGTTAGGTGCTCGCGCGATTTCGACGCGGCGGAACGCGCGTTGATGGTCCTCGTTGTTGTAAAATATAAGGACTCTATTTTAGAAGGAAAAGGAGAAGGAAGAATCCTAATCTCAGTCCGTTTGTATATGGGCTTTTACCGAAACTTTTGGGTCTTGACAGGACTATATATACGTGGGAGCTCTATGTTGTAAACACTAATATTCAGAGAAATAAAGAATAGTCTTCCTACATCTTGTGTCTATGTGTTCTACTTTCATCTACTATGTTGATCATGAGAGACGGAGAGGGGAAGGTCCTAACCGCTGGCAACGTGTTTCTTAACACGTTATCAGCACGACAAGCTCTGCGTCGACATCGTCATTGAAGCCGCCGCCGACCTCGACATCGACGTCCATGCCGACGTCCCTGCCGCGACTACTTCGACGACGTCGACGTCCCCGACGTTGTTAGCGGAACGGATCTGCTTCGTCTACTTTCAACCGATCTGCACTGCATCGACATGTACCGTCGTCGTCAAGCAGACATGTCTACGATAATGCCAAACGCCCTACGCGGTATGTGTCTACCAACCACTACCCTACGCGGTACGTGACGTAGATAAAATTGGCATCCTCTATGAGGTATGAAGTCAGATTGCTTATGCTCGTCATTGAGCCGGTGTATATACTGCATGTTGAATCGTACACGTAGTATGTAAAATTGGTATATGCATTACATACGGGAGTTGCATCTATGGTTAATTATTAAAATAAAAAACCGAGAGCATCAAGGCATTGGAACCAAGGCTCGTGCATGAACGCACTTGACCAGTGGCTGCTGGTACGCTGCCACGGCACCATGGCCGTCATAAAAGAATCACAGACTCTTTAGATGCCATGCAAAGGCTCGATATCAACTCGGGCCCGATGCCCTCATCGGCTTGCAGCCATAAGCTTGTGACAACCACCGTCAATCCTTCCTGCAGAAGGCTTGCGTTCGTTGCCAACGGCCGGATCATCGTGTATACTTCTGTGATCTCAGTCACACAGTTGGCATGCCAGCGCCACGCGCGCTGTAACCGCATACTTCGCGCTCTCTGTCCGGTATGGCAGTTGATCTTGTAGTTTGTATGCACTGCCACCGGTGCCCCGTATAATCACCTGGTTAATTTTTTTTCCTCTGGCACACAGCCAGTATATGTCGTATACGGGTGGATGGCCGTGCACCATACCAATCTTTTGACACCGCACGGTCGGCTTGCAGCTGATTTGTCAAATGTCATGTGCCGGCTGGCTGTTAATCTAGACCCACCTTTGCACTTTGCAGTACGAAAGAGCCGCTCACACACAAGCATGTAGCTGTGGTGATGGAACGATACTGCAAGATAAGGGACATTAATTAGAGTCTTACACTAAAAACTCTAATCCACATCGGATCGGACCGTAAGAAGTGGAGAAAACCAAGAAGGTTTCTAACCGGATGAGAAGAATATGTGGTAGAATTGGCCTTAGTAATGGATTGGGCCACGGAAAACTCAAGAAAAAAATCTAAAAATCCAGAAAAAGAAAAATAAAAAAGGCTGATTTGTTTACAAAGAAGCCATGTTTCCCGTAGAAACAATGCATACGTTATTTATTCTTGCAGAATTACACTTATGCTTTCTGGAAACTATAGCCTAATTAATTAACCTTAGACTCTCTGCTTATGCATATTTACTATGTTTCTTATACCCGCATGTATAAGAGAGCGTGACCATACATATTAAATCTGATATTTGATGGGTGATGTTTTCTAGCTTTATTTTCCTGAATTAAATAACAAAATGAATTATGAAGATTTCATCTTGGTATTAATTCGGAAGATTTGTATATACCATAATCTTGAAAAATGCTAGGATGCTTCTAAGAATAGTTTTCCATAACCATCCACTACCTTTTTGCACCTTACTACTTGTTTAAACGCAGTAAACCTATATGCACATGATTTTGTTATAATGATATACACATACTTTCTTGAAGAAAGAAAAAATATCCTGGACTTGCCTTGAATGGCATAATTATTTGTTACGGTTATTATTAAATCCATGAAGGATATTTGACTACCATTGAAGTGATAATTACTCTCCAGAACGAGTATGCGGCCGAGAGAAGTAACAAATGAATTGTGGGACTCACCGAATGAGTAAAATCCTAAATTATGATTATAGAATATTATATTGCACTGAAATTTGAATTTTCATGCTTGTATACCTATAGATTGACGTATAATGCTGCTCTATAAATAATAGCTTGAAGCTAAATGTCTAGAAAACAAGATGGTAAATAAGATTTTATCTCTATTCTCAAAGAAATATCTCTTGTGTATAGAATATCACAGAGCAATATAATACATGAAGTATTTGAATTTACCATCATAAACTACTCAATAGAGTTTGAGTTGGATTTTTTAGACAGCTTTATAAACCAGGATATTATCAGATAGATTAACTTTGAATATGTGACTTGCATATATCATACTCCTAGAAGGATCGAGCAAGCATGAAGCTGCTAAATGTCAAGTGCTGAAAGCTAAGACATATGAGAACTTTTAAAGAATGTAAATCATGTGCTTATAAATTTATTTTCTTTGGTGCATTAAGCTTTTAATTCCCGTTGAATTAAGTGGATTATATAAACTCATAGAAGAGTTAACGGTTGTTTTATTAGCTTGAAGGCTAATATGAAATATTTAATATTCTTAGTTGCAATTGTTACCCGAAGTAATATTTGATAATTTCTCATGGAATAAATTAGATTTATATGTTTCACATATAAACAATTGCCTATATTGCCTATATAAATAAGTTTTGCATTATTTTATCCACAAAGAAGCCTCAATTAACCACGAAGGTTATAGTTCTTTATGCACCCGTACTATGTAGGTAGAATGGAAATTGAATTTCCTAGAAGCACATGAATAATTGGACTATACTGGCATTTCTCCTAGAAGGACAAATTTAGCCAAGAAATAGTGTAATCCTTAAACTAAGAATTTAATATTTTTAGCCCGAGAACTAGAAGTTTTATTCTACCCTATATATGTGAATTTCATGTCATAACCAATGAATACTAGAAGTATAATTGGATTCTATGGAGCATTAGAAGTGATTATTCATAGATCATGCAAGAAGCATATTACTACTTGAAGTAATTATGGCATGAGGGGGAGAAATTTTGGGTAAAGGCGCATAAGAACATGTGGGTAATATTTAATAGGCATAGCCTTCCTAAATCTACCTTTAAGTGCATGTATCAAGACTTGAAGTTTTGCCCGCGTCCCTTCCGGCTGAGTTAACTTTCTCTACTACACTAATTGCATATAAGCTTGTAGCTTTGCATTTTATTGTTATCTACTACATTGGACCGAATACCAACATTCCACATCATACACATGCGCGTGTATTACTATTTTGTTCTCTCATTGAGCTAAACTATCTACACTCTTGCATAAATATTAGCATAGAAGCTATAGTTGTAGCTAGTAGCTACAATTACACCCCCTATAATTAAATTGACTAGCTAGCACGCTATATTCAATGGTTCTTGTTGAACTAAGAAATATGTTGCTTTAAATGCGTTGCATGCATAAGCAAAAGATTAGTCTATGGCCATGTAGCCTAAGATCAAGGGGAGTAGGTTAATATGTTTGCTTAATGGAGACTAACTCAATTGATTGAATGAATAACTATGGATGATGGTGGATAACATATTTATGATGATTTGAGATTTATGAAGAAAAGGCATCAAGTGAATTTTGCATTAATGGCAATTAGAAAATTGTAGAAGAAATTCCATGTGAATTGGACGTTGCGTATTTTATATTTTGAAGTATATGGTCCATTTTTTTTATGTATGAGTACTTGTGGATCAATTATTTTGGCTAAATAATAAAGAAGCTAGACAATGAAATAATAGTTTATAAACTATGATATGTGCAGATCAGGGGGAGAACGTCCCTGAGTATGTAGAAATGTTGAACATTCTTAAATGCACTACATGTGTTCTAGCTCACTGCATCTAATATAGAGTAACCCCCATGTTTAAATGTGTGTGAATATTTCCCATAAAGTTTCATCATAGCATACATAAATGGGCCTTCGCTTGTAGACGGACATACATGAATATGAACTGTTATAAGCCCATCAGAGGGGATTATTTTGAAGTATGCTATTAAAGATCTAATATTGGCATTAGGGGGAGAGGGAGCCTATTTTAAATGCCAAATATTATTTCCACAGAAGGAAAATGATCTAGAGAAAATATTCCTTGAAGCTTGAAGCAAGAATATTATCACACACTAAGTCAACTATTAGTTTGACTTTTGCTCTTGTGTAGCATGAAGCGGAGCATATGCCAGATATTGAAATGAGAGGAGTAACTTGAAATTATAAACCGAAAGTTTTGTTTACTAGTAGTAAACTAATTATTGTATACTATCAAGCTACAATCTATGGGGACGCCTATAGATTATAGTTTTAATGTATACTTATTGAATAGAAATAAAATAAAACTCCTCCATTCTCATGAAGAGAACACCTCATGAATAAGGTTGAGCACCTCATGAAGAGGATTATCGTGAAGATGGAATCCAACACACTAAGTGCGCACATCATTAGTGTTGGATATGCAGAACAATAAAGTATCTCTTGTTTTTGGGAAATAACAAAGAGATAGAATAATCTCATATTATGAGAATATTGGGAGAAAATAATAGTTGTCGACAACGCTAACCTCTATAATTGCAAATGTTTCTCTTATGAGAACCCGGATCCGGAAACAAAGTCCATGGCAAAGTTGCTTGTAGCGATTATATCGGGTCAGTGAAGAAATGCAATTGAGGATGAATCTCCTACTAAAAAGAAGAAATAAATGTTCTGCTATATCTCTGGCAAATAAAATGAATGAATATGAAATATGCAGTTAATAAATGGATTACAAAGATCCACACAATTCCTGAAGAATATAAATCGGAATGTATGAAAATTAAATCTCATACTGAGTAATAAGAAGTGTAAGGTATAATATATTCATAAAGGAATGAGTGAATATTAAACACTCTAGAAGAGTATATCCTAGAAAGAACAGTCATCGAATGACTTTATAGTGAATAACACTATCTCATTTGTGTATATCACTTAATAATCTCTCATGTAGTAGAATGAGAACATCCTTGAAGGAACTAATCTATGAAGGATTAACCAGTCAATTCTTGAAGAAACACCATTTATCCTTGAAGTGAATATAGACCCGAGAGAAAGAAAATGAGGAATTCTAAACACCATGAAGGTGTCATACAAACACTCAGAAAGTGTAAAGCTAGCAATAAAATATTGATATCCTCTAAATACCATAGAAGGTATAAGAATAATGGTCACTTTGGCATTTGAATTATCCCCTACATACCAAATACAAGGCTGGATTTATTATTTAGTGGTACAATCAAAATCTCGAAGATTTACAGACATACAATTTGAAAATCCACTAAGTATCCAAACTCTAGTACAAGTTTGATACACTATCTAGAAGATATTATATTAATATATTTACCCCCATAGACCTCTGAAAGGATCTATTACCCTGAAGGATAAATTTTATTTGTTTTTGCACAACTAATAAGTGGTTATTTAATTATTTATGCATGAAGCATATTGCTCTTTGTTATACCCATATAATTCATAGAAGAATTATGAGCCATCTTTCTGAAACATATAGTGGTACTGTATACCACTAATTAAGCAGACATTTATGAAAAAGTGTGGTTTGAACCATAAAGTTCAGAGGATGGCTTTATGAGGGGGAGCAATTTGATTAAATCTATGTTGAAGGTAATTAAACCACTAGTGTTACAAAGATCAAGTAGATCATATATTTGCTAAAACGTTGGAGTTTATGCATAGATCATGAAGATCGATGTCTATTCATGAAGAATATAATATCCCGAAGAATATATAACCAAGAAGGTTAAATGTTGTACTCTTTTTCCCTATGTGAGTTTTTACTTGAAAGTTTCTCACACAAGATTTTTAATGAGACAACATGTGCAATGCAATTAACGAATGCGATGTACTCTTTTCTCCAAGAACTGTTTTTTCCCACCGGGTTTTCGGATGGAGTTTTTAACGAGGCATGTACATATCATGGTAATCGCCCAAGGGGGAGTGTTGTAAAACATAAGGACTCTATCCTAGAAGGAAAAGGAGAAGGAAGAATCCTAATCCCAGTCCATTTGTATATGGGCTCTTACCGAAACTCTTAGATCTTGACAGGACTATATATACGTGGGAGCTCTATGTTGTAAACACTAATATTCAGAGAAATAAAAAATAGTCTCCCTACATCTTGTGTCTATGTGTTCTACTTTTATCTACTATATTGATTATGAGAGACGGAGAGGGAAGGTCCTAGCCGCTCGCAACGTGTTTCTTAACACTCGTGTCCTCGCGCGGGCGCGAGGCTGCTGCCGCCGCCTGCCGCCGCGTCGCCCTACCAGTCCCTACTACCAGTGCACAGTAATGAAGTCGCAGCCCGGTGGGCCGGAGGTGACCAGTGTGCTCTGCAGCTACCTAGGACCTAGCCCGTCCTGTGCGATCTGTTTGGGGCTGCGGCGACTCAGACGGGCCCGGTCGTGGGCTCTCGTTGCAGAGCTTGCGTGAAGCAGCCGTGCAAGCGCCTGTTGGCCTGTGAGTCCGTGGCTCCAACCGTGCAAGCATCGTGCAGCAGTCTAGAAGCTAGAACCTGTCTTGTGTTTCTCCAGAGCCACGACAGGTTTACTTGGAACTACCACAAGGACGGTTGCAAATGGTGTACTGCGTACTGTAGTAGCACGGTAAAACAAGCTGTCGGTGAGGAAGATTCGTGCGGAGCTGTACAATGCCGGAGAGAGAGCGCTAAGGCCAGTCTCAATGGGGATGTCAAATGAGTTTCATTTTCATTTAATGCTGTGACACGTCACCAAAATTGCTGAGTTGGCGAGATATTAATGAGGAAAGAGAAAAAGCGAGTGTCGTCCCGACGACACCCAGCCGGCACCGATACCCAGGCAATGAAACTCGATGAAATCCCCACTGAGCCGGTCAAGTTTCATTCGACGGGATCTCCTGCGAGCTGCGACGCGCGCGCGAAATCTCCATCCCGCCGCCGCCTCCCGCCTTCCCCTTCGCGCCAAATCCCTCCATCCCAAGCTGGTCCGCTAGTGCAAGTTCTTAGGTTCGTCCACGGATCTGGGCAAGTCGGAGGGGTAGGAGACATCGGCGAGCTGCCGCCGGTGCCACTGCCTTGCGTGGACGGCGCTGGGACAACGGCAAGCAGTAGGGCGGGCCGTCATCAACAACCGAAGGTCCTTGTGACCGAACTCCTTGCGACGGTGCTCAACAATGTCGTCTTCCTCTCCACCAGGAGCCCCACAGCCGCCATCTACGACACCTATAGGAAGCTGCCCCAACTCTACGACAGGGCTCTGGTCCGCATTTGACAACGGTGCATGGTAAGTTTCTGATATGAGTAGGATTCAGATCCCTAAATCTTGTGAGATTAAATGTATTTTTCTTTGAGGGATGTTTCTGATATATTTTAGATAAGACCATGTTTTAGATCGGCCTGTTTATCTGTGTTAGATCTAAAAAGAATGTCAGGGATTTCAGTTTGTAGCCACAATTTTTTCGCGTCATTAAAAAATAGTTACTGCAGACTAGCTTTGTTATCTCGGTTGTTATCTGAAACTTGCTAGCTGAAACCTCCTGACATTTTGGTGAAAATTTGTGGTGTGAAACTTAGTTGTGACGCTATCTTGCAGCAATATTTTGGATGATTTCATCGCTGAGGATAACATCCTAGATGAGGTACTCGATCAAACCATGGGGGCTGTATTTGTGAAGTCAATAAGAATGCCCATCTCCGAAAAGGATAAGTTATATGCACAGGAACAAGAAGGAGCAAGAAAGGATATTGAACGAGCCTTCGGTGTATTGCAGCGTCGATTTTGCATTTTAAAACAACCAGCTCGTCTGTACGACCGGAACCAACT
This sequence comes from Themeda triandra, assembly GCA_018135685.1. Lineage (NCBI taxonomy): Eukaryota > Viridiplantae > Streptophyta > Magnoliopsida > Poales > Poaceae > Themeda > Themeda triandra. The sequence continues at coordinate 2,623,544 of JAENPR010000005.1, read as the reverse complement.
CCGCAATGTTGTGCTTGCTTGCATCATACTTCACAATATGATAGTTGAAGATGAAAAGGAAGATGAACTAGAAGAGAATCTTGATTTGAATGAGGCTCCAAGTACAGTGATTGTCGAAGAACCAGAATTCTCTCCTGACCAATATGTTACATTTGAAAGAGTTTTAGAGAAAGATAGTGAAATTCAGGATCGTCCGGCGCATTACCGGTTGAAGAAAGATTTGGTGGAACATATTTGGAACAAGTTCGGACGCCGTCGAAACCATGAAGCAGTAGCATAAGGTGAGTATTGTGTAGGACAACAGTAATCTGATTTGAATGCTTCCTCACTTATTTTCAGTTTTGAATGATTCTTCTTAGTGGCCCTCACTTATTTGAATGCTTCCTGAAACCTGAACCTGTAGCAGTACTAGAAACTTGAATTTCTCCAATATTTGATTTTAGCAATGAAATTTAGAGTAGAAAGCATTAGCAAATGTGTGCAGTACCAAATTTGCAGTGACTTTCCTTGTTTGAATTACTACTGAACCTTGTTTGAATTACTACTGAACCTTGTTTGAATTACCAGTCACACGACTCAAGAAGTGAAGGAAGGTCAAGACAAAGCGTTGGCTTTGATGGCCAAGAAGTTGTTTTCCAGAGGAGCAACAAGCCACTGAGTTATCCGCAACTTAGTCTCAGCTATCAGAAATAGTCTCACTTATCTGCAGTAGTCATCTTTACTTATGAGTCTTAATTATTAGTGCTTAGTATCAGCTATCTGAAACTTAGTTATGGTTATTATCTGAAACTTGTTATCTGCAACTTGTTACCTAAAACTTAGTTATGAGTCTGATGCTATCTGAAACTTCTAGTGTTGTGAAATCAAGCTGGCTTCTATTCAGTTTTAGTAGCACATTCACTGTATTTCTTCAGCAGGACAGTAGGTAAGCAGTCAGCCTGAATCTGACTTTATATTCAGTTCGGTGGATGCAACAAAATCGTAGCTACTCCTGTGCATGTGTCCTCTCTTTCTTACTTCACAAAGCTAGTGCATGTGTGGACGTGATGCTTGTGATCAGTAATCTGAAAGCGTGTTTTTGTTTTGAACAATAGCAGTGCAAAATCTATTGTTCACAATGACAACGTTCAGTTTGCATAGATGACTATATAGTTTACTTGGTACATTTGATCACCATACCATGTATTCATTAAATGCTGCAAGATGTCTATGAAACCGTGAAATGAAACCCCCATTGAGAGAGCAAGTTTCATTTCTCAATTCAAGTCTATAAAGCTGATGTGGCTGTCTTGGAAACAAAGTGAAATGACACTCCCCACTGAGACTGGTCTAAGGAACTTCTGCTGTGTGCAATGCATATTAGGAAAGTTAAGAACTTCTACTGTCTGCATAGTAGGAAAGTTAAGCCCGTTTGGAGAGCTTCTAGTTGGAAAGTTAAGAGTCTGTTTGGCGTGATTATCGCACCTGCTTGTCTTTCCACTCCATGGACGAAGAGTCGAAGACCAAACTCTCTAGTGAGGAAGAGGGCTTCTAGGTGGTAAAACAAGAGAGACAGAGTCATTTCCACATATAAACGTTGAGGTGCGAAAACCGGCTCCTTCCAACGGTGCCAAACGGGTCCTAATAAGCTTCTTTCAAATAGCACTACAGTGTACAAAGTAATTTATAAGAGACATTTGCAGCAACAACTGTGCTTTTAAAGAAGACTAGTAGGCATGTTCAATTGAGTTTTGATTTATCTCTACCTCTTTGGTCCCCTTTAATAGTTGATCTTAAAGAAAATTCTTGTCTAGGACTAACTGCCAGCGCGATGTTGTTTGAGTTGAGCTCTGACCTCTTGCAACTAAAGTTGAGAATGAACCTCGAAATGATGCAAAACAATGCCTTATTAGGATCTCTTTGGATCCATTACCATTAAAAATAGTAGCTAAAATTATTATTAGTACATTCAAACTGACCTACTAATTATTAAATAGAGGGGTTGACTTTTTAGTCATATTAGTTAGTTAGTTAGTTTTTTTTTTTTCTAAAGGTTGTCATATTAGCTAGTTTGAAAATCGCTAATAAGTGCTAATGATTTATATGGGTCCAAAGAGCCCTTTCTCCTTTCTTGGATGAAAACATATCAAGCAACGATTTTCAGTCAACTTGGCAGCCTAGGCTAATAGGGCAGCAAGAGGTGTTCTACCTTTTATGGTTGTACTACGCCCCGTGGAAATTTTCACACCGGTAACTCTTGGAGGCCGGTCAACATGAGACTTGAATTATTGTCCCAAAAAAAACATGATTGAATCGGCTGTTCGCTTGGATTGGACAGAATCAGCTGGGACCTCACCATGCCATGTCACCATGCCATGTCGAAAATGAAACGTAGTCCTGTTGAGGCGAGCAGCTATAGATTCATGGACCCCCTGCACTGTACACATGCTCCACGCGCGCATTCAATCAAAACGACAGGGACGGCCGGTGACGGACTGACGGACGTGGGGACGACGTAGGCCTTCATACGGCGTATTAATATGTCTTGAAAGTGTTTAATATGACTACATCTTATAGTTATAGCTACCAATTTATCTTACAACGTTCATCAGTCATTGTAAAAATCATAGCCATATATTAAAAAGGTTTTCTGCAATCCAATATAACTTTCATTCGAAATTTAAGTTGGGTTTGAATTATTGTTAGTCAAGCTTTGGAAAGTGTAATGCTTTTTCATATCCTAATTTGCGCCATAAAGAAGAGGGTGTATATTTCAGCCAGCTATGGCAATCGCTGTGTGGAACTGTGGATGTGGTGGGTATCTGCAGTTTTCGTACGACCGATTGGTGAGTGTACTTGTACAAAATCCTGCTTGGGGTCCATGAAGATTAGAGATACCTGAGATAGGGCAGATAGGGTGTGTGTGCATGTGTATACCAAATTTTAACTATTGAGTTCTTGTGTTATTTGGGTGAATTTTGATGTACTTGTGTCCGTGGTTTGTACTGTTATTTGTGTGAACCACGATTAATTATTATGAGCATCGACCTACTGTTACTCAACTTATACCTTATGTCGTCGGTTCATCTCTTATCTGTGATGAGTGTGAGTTTGTAGGCTATGAAGCGAGAAAACGAGAATTTGCTTAATCATTTACTAATCTTGTCTTTCTTACAGAAATATGTGTGCCAAAAGTGGTATTATTGTACATGTTGTTGTAACTATAGCAACCCATTATTTGTTCTATCATGGATAGATCATAAAGGGTACTCGAGAGCCGTGACCGTGGGTTAAGATTTTTCTCGATGTGGTAAGCGAGGTTTTTGCGTTTTGAATATTCTTGTAGGTGAGTACGTGTTTTTCGATGTAGTAATCAAGGTTTTGCAAACTATAGTGGTCGAGCAAAAACCAATCCACTAAATCCTACATGAACTTGTCCTATGTCCTTCCCTCTCATTCTCCAACTAACTTATCTAGTCTCTCTTATCTTACATTGTGATAGACTAACTTGGCTCCATCTAAAATTGAAGAGAGAACTTTCAGTTGTTCTAACTGAAAAAAATTTAAGTTTGATTGAACATATAGGAAGACTAATAATATTTACAATATCAAATAAGTATATATTGTTATGTTAATACTTTTGTCCGTAAACTTGGTCAAACTCCCGCTTTCTCTGTCTGGGCATTGCTAGGTCAATTTGCCTTACATGGACTCTCAGAGATTGAAGGGAGCTCTCCACTAGAAAGGAGTATCGACACACTTGAGCAAGATTAACTCGCCATTTGAAATTGATACAAAAAAATAGAAGAATTTTGGAGTTATTTTTGAAAGTATTCCAGTGGGAGCTTTAGAATTCAAATTGAGGACTTTGTCTCATTGTGGACCAGCCTTCAAAATATTCACCTATAGCATGAGATTAGAGGTCGATTCCATATGGAGATGGATGCTAGATGGACAATATTTATCACAGAACCGACCAATTTATACAAAATTAAGTACAGATGTCCCCGCTAATACGTTGATACTCGTATACTTTGTCTTATATAAACCCGGTAGTTCAACGAAATCACGAAGGATTTCAAACCAACTTGCAACAAACCAAGATCGTAGTAATTCAGCATAACCACATCACCTGTTATAATCTTTTACAAATAATCTACATAGATTATATAATATCGGAGTACACTTTAGTTATTACAAACCAGAATACAAAGTAGCGGAAGAAGCATAGTTTTGAAACAAAACCAGAGATAAGGTTTACATTGCCGCCCGAGCTCATATCTTACAAGAGCAATACAAGATAAGAAGTCTACTAGAGACCATGCCCAATGGTCTAGTCTTCGTTCCCAGCAGGGAGAAGGCAGTAGTTGCAGCAACCATTATAGAAGATGTCATCTGCAACAGGAGGGAATAAACCCTGAGTACTCAATTGTACTCAACAAGACTTACCCGACATGAAACAGAAATAAAGACTCCAAGGATTATGCAAGGCTTTATAGGTGGAGTTGGCTTACTCTTTTGCATAAAAAGCTTTAAGTGATAAGAGTAACCAAATTATTATTAGCATCAGGTTAATGTTCGTTAACCTGTCAACTATGTTTGCACCTGTGCTAAACAAGCAAGGAGAAGAGGAGTACATAACCATATCAGGTTCATTAACAGCTATCTTGTGAAGCATCATTAACCATCCAACTTAATGTTTTCAAGTATGGAGATACTCCCGTCAAGCTTCTCACTATCCAGGAGACGATGGCGATTCGAATCGATTACAACCCAGCTGGGGAAATATTCCTAACACTCTCCCGGCAAGCCCCGCTAAGGGTAGCCGTAGAACACCATTCGTACAACTCAGGAATCACGGATCCGAACAGCGCCTCACTTAGGGTCGCCACCATGCCATGAGGTCAGGAATTATAACACCTGCCTCTGGACTTACGGACATGACTTCCCACACGGACATACCACGCCGGATATGCCAATGGATCAGGAATTATAACACCTGTCGGCGGGTGAGACTTGATACTCTTCGCGATCCGGCCTAAGTTGAGCTACTAGGCTTCGCGGCGGATAACCTCCGATCCAGCCAGCTAAGTGCTAGGCACTGTTCAACATGACTAGGAAAGGCTCCATTCCTTGTGTGTGATTAATCAACATGGCGGTTCGCTTGATTACAAAGCTCCCTGGCCCTGTGACGTCCACGTTCCGCCTTACCGTCGATTTACATCCATATGGTTATTTGCATGATAGCACATATAGCCAACCGTGAACCATCATCCTAATTCTCGCAAGTGATCATTAGTCACTCGACTTCTACCGTTTAAGCATGGCTAAGCAGATGCTACGGTATCATATCATTAGGATTTCAAGGATGATAACTGGACAAGGAATGATATAAATGCAGCAAGGGGTTCCAATTCAATTCCTAGAACTTAATGCAACAATCATAAAGCATTTAATAATTATAAAAGTTAGGAAGTTAAAATGCTCCGGGGCTTGCCTTTCACGAACGTTGAAGGTTCGTGTCGTGGCACTCAAGAACAATCTCCTCTCCGTCGTTCGATCACCTGAACCTTCGCTCTCCCAGGGATTCTCCGGCTCCCTCGCGGACACGTTCCCCTCGAATTCCAACAGTCACTCCCTGCGGCGCACCTATTGCATGCATATGCATTGAATAAGTATAACGATTTCATAAGTGAGGATAGTGATGATGACATGATGTCCATGATGACAAGTTGATATAATTATATCACCGGACACTCGTTACCGAGTTCTCCACCTATATTCAAATCACTATAACAAAGGCAAAGTGTATAATTCTTATAAAAAGCAATTACACTTACCAAATCTACACAACTTAACATACAACAACTCATCCTCGCTTAAAGACCTAACACCGCACCTAAGATCTTGCTTTAATGAGTTTAGGTACATAAAGTATTATGCATGACATGTCATATGATATATAAAGAAATTGATAAAGACATATCAACATGAAAAAGCATGAGCTCAAACAATTAAATAAAGGTGCCAAAGGTCATTAGGGGTAATGACCTAGGGTCAACACTCAATCCAAAAAGTCAAACAATTCCTAAAATGATTAATCAAGATTAAGGATTAATTAAAGCATTAATCAAATAATTAATTAAGCAAGCATAACTAAGGCATAAAATAAAATTAATCCAATTAAGCCCAAACTCAGATTTCATATTTTTCCTAGATCAAGCACCTCATGAGAAAGCTACACAAAAATTTTCATAATTTTTGAAGTTATGATTAATTTTATACAAAATAGACAAATACAAGCACTAATTATCAATTCGAAAAAGAATAAATCTTTTTAGAAAAAGAAAAAGGCCATCGGGCCGATTTAACTCGCTCGGCCCACTCGGCTTGCGGCGCGGCGCGTGCGAGCGAGCGGCCTAAGTGGGAGCAGGCCGGCCCGGTGCAAGAAGAAGACGCGCGGGCCCGGTGCAAGGCGAGCCGGCCTATCGGCGGGCGCGGCACCTTCGCGCGGCCCGGCGACGCGGCCTGGCCAGGCTCGGCCCAAGGCGGGCGGCAGCCACGCGGCCCAGACGAGCGTGTCGCGCGCGGGCACGAGCGCGAACAGCGGCTCGGCGGCGGCGTTGGCAGGCGGCGGCGGGCTCGACGGCTCCGGCAAGGAGAGTGGCCGGGGCGCGTGCGCATGAGCACCACGGTGCTAGGGCGGGTCTAGGGCTAAGAAGATGAAGCACGGCGCCGTGGCGGTGATTCACGGCCGCGTGCACGGCGGTGGCGGCGCACGGAGCACCGACGGCAGGCGGCGTTCCGGCGACACGGAGGCGCTAGAGCCAACAAGGGCTTCGGTCCTAGGCTAGGCATGGTCGGGCGACTCCAAAACACTAGAGAGAGAGACAGGAAGAAGATGAGGCGCGCTGGCCATGGCGGACCGAGCTTCGCGGCCATGGCGGCCATGGCGGCGGCGCGGCTTGCGTGCTCACCTCGCGATGGCACCGAGCAAGGCTGGGTCGGGAAGGACGAGTAGCTCGTGGCGGAGCGGTGTGCGAGACGAATTGGAAAATGAGCGAGTGGGAAAGGTGAATTTGCAGGGCGGCTTGATGACCGGCCGGCGGAAGCAGGGAGAGAAAATGAGGAGGAAGGGAAAATGAAATGGCCGGCTTCGGCTCTGGGCGGTGCAGGGAGTGGCTGGCGGCTTCGCGACGCCCTCCACGCGCCTGCTCGCGCGGGCAAACCGGGAAGAACCGGGATGGCCACGGCGACGGCGAGGAGCAGGGATGTTGGGGGGAACAACCTCCGCTAGGACCCCCCTACTTAGCTCCGCGGCCCTAGCATGGGCTAAGACAGGCAAAGCTACTAAGCAACCACGGACGACCTTCGCCGTCGTATGCCCTTTCATGGCGAAGGTCGTCAGGTCTGTCTTAGCGATTCGGCGAAGGTACGTCATACCTCCGCAGTCGAGCTCTTCAAACCTCTTATAGCGCAGGTACTTGATGATTCGGAGGAGTCTCCCAAGACCTCCGCGATGAGCGGTCCCCGAAGACCTTCGAAGGAGGTATTCAGCCACCTAGCCCTACAAAGGCGGAAGACCTCCGGACGATCGCTTGCAAGACGGACGCAAGGCGGCGCCGATGACCTGACGCGTGGCGGCACCAGAGGGCGACACGTGGAGTCCTGAAAGGCATGACACTTGGCGTCTTGGGATAAAATTAGATGAAGGTGTACTTAATTTTACAATGTACAGTATTGCCCTTGTTGGGGCCCGCTTGTAAGTGTGATCAAAGTTGAAACCCTATTGTAAAAAGCCATTTGACCCTTGGTATGGCCTATAAATACCAAGGGAATGGCAAGTGTAAGGGGGGGGGACTCTTGGCTTTTTTAGTCCCAATTAATGCAAAACCCCTGAGGGGGGCCCGCCAACACTAGTCTCACTTTGGCATTAGTTTTGATCCCACACTCGTCCTGAAAACCTCGCCCTCCTCCTCCGGACCCCGGCGAAGGTAGGGGCAAGAGTTTATACCAACAGCTTGGCGCCGTCCGTGGGGTTCGAGCGAAAGAAGCAAGCCATGGCTCCAAACATCGCGAATTTTCCTCGGACAGGGGGACCAACGCGATCCGACCCCGCCGGGCGGAGGTGTCGTTCCGCCAAATCCTCTCCCGAGCAACCTCCGATCGAGCGGTCGGCCAACCCGGGCAAGTCGATCCCAACCTGACCAAGTTGCACCCGGAGGTCGGCGCGAGCGTCGGTGGTCGTGGACATCATCATCCAGCCGCACCCTCATACCTCCGGAGGTGGCATCGCCAATGGATCCACGACCGACGGCGAAGCTTCGGAAGAAGAAAAGTTGGCCGTGCATCTAGAACAGCTCCCAAGAAAGCATCCTCGCCGGCAAAATGCACTGGAACAAATCAATAAGGAATCAAGAGCAGCAACCATCCGGCGCGAACGTAGGAAGCGAAGTAGAGCTTCGCCGCATCGAGCAAAGCATCGAGCGGGCAAATGAGGCGGACGCGGAGGTGAGAAACTACGAGACCCGGCTCTCCCGGGACATGCGCGCCGCCGCACAACCTCCGATCGAGCAACAGCAAGACCCCCACCCACCACGCCCGTAACCGGACCTCCGCGCCAACATACTTTACCCGGCAGCCGCCGGCGGAGGTGTCCCGTGAGCCAAGAGCGCGCCGCGGGTCCCGCATTATGACTCCAAATCCCCCCGTCATACGACCTTCGCATCACCGAGTGGCCCTGTGGCTTCGCCATGCAACATCTACCGCGGTATGATGGCACCTACGAGCCACGCCAATATCTAATGTCCTATGAAGCCGCTGTCTCAAATGCCGGAGGTGATGAGGACATCATGGCCAAAGCCTTCGTGATCGTGGCGAGAGATATTGCTCAAACCTGGTACAAAGAACCTCCGGCCAGATCCATCGATGTTGGGATGACCTTGGCGAGAGAATCTGCACAAACTTCAAAGGTGTCGGTCGGTCGCGGCCAAGGCCACCGCTCTTCTCAATTGCAAACAAAGAGTCGATGAGCCATTACAAGATTGGTGGAAAAATTCCTCAATACCAAGAATCGCACCCCGGTATCACGGATGAAGTCATGATTTTGGCAGTCACAAGTTGCATCCAAATGGGACCATGCTCATCGAAGCCGTCAAGAAGGGAACCGAGAACCATCGCGAGTTATATGACATCATGGAAAAGCAAATCGAGAAGATAACAATGAACATGTCAAGTCTCAGTCGTCCCAACCTCCGCAACGTCAACAAAGAGAGCGCAATCCGAACCCTCGCAATGAATACCCCCGCATCGACATGGGAAACGTCAACGCTATGGATGGCAGTAACGATCAGCAAGCTCGGCAGCACCCTCGTCAGCCCAGACAACCCCCGCCACAAGTCGATAGAAGACCCGCCAACTCAGATCAGCAGAGGCAGCAACCTCCGCAGCTGCATTATTGCCATTTCTGTGGAAAAGCCAGCGACCACTACACCAAGCGGCGTATGGTACATCAAGGGGCTTGAGTGCGAGAGACGGCCAAGCCCCACCAGCTCCGCAGGAGGAACAAATCAACCATACCCGCAGAGCAGACCGAACCCCCGCAACCGCAACCGGGATACAACCACGGCCATCGAGCTCGGAACCCCGTATCAAGAACCAATTTACTACCCTCAACCGCCCTTCGCTCAGGGTCAATATGCTCACAACCAACAAAGCGGCAATACTTCCATCGCCAAGCACAACAGCCAGATCGGAACTTCAGCCAATCGCTCATCAAACCCAAGCGCAAGCCTTACCTCCACCACCACCCCTACCAAGACTACCTCCGCCACAACCAATTAAAGTTGAGGGAGAAGCACAGGGAGCACAGACAGCGATCAACAATCCCACAGCTACCTACGGGGTCATCATGGCAATTTCCGGAGGTTCAGGGGAGGATCATGGCAACAAAAGACAGCGCAGAGAGCACTTTCGCCGGGTCAATCATGTAGCCTGTGAAGGTCCTCACAGAAATGATCACTGGTCGCACATTCCCTTGACCTTCAACAGCTCAGATCTCAAGCTCAAGCAATACCCACATACTGATGCGATGGTCATAGAAACAAACATCGCAGCGGATGCTGACCAAAATCCTTGTGGACAATGGCAGCTCCGCCGACATCTTATTCACATCCACCTTCGATGGCATGAAGCTCGACAGAAATAAACTTCAACCGGCAGGACATCCGCTATTCGGGTTCGGAGGCCAGCAGATTAGAGCAATCGGAAAAATCACTCTACCAGTATCCTTCGGCAACAAAACCATCGCCCGCACAGAGCACATCACCTTCGACGTAGTTGATATCCCATACAACTACAACGCCATCTTCGGGAGGGGCACCATCAATCAGTTCAATGCTGCAATTCATCCTGGTTACCTCTGCATGAAAATGCCAGCGCCCGGAGGTATCGTAGCCGTCTACGGAGACCAAAACACGGCCAGAATAGCGGAGCAAGCAGCCACTCCGGGGCAGAAAAACGTCCATTGCCTGCAGGAGAAGGAGCAGAGACAGCAGCAAGAAGAAGAACAAAAAGAGCAACGAGAAGCAGAGCCGAAAATAGACGTAGCTTGGTTACCTTCGCGCGCGCAATGGAGGAAGAAACAAAAAGATTCAGCTATTCCCGACGATCCCGAAAAGAAAGTCATCATATCGGCTGTTAGATACCGAATTTGAAGCTCAACTCATCCAGTTCCTCCGCGATAACAACGATGCCTTCGCATGGTCGGCTTCGGACCTCGTCGGCGTAGACAAAACTTATCGAGCATCACCTAAACGTCCGCAAAGATCATCCTCCGATCAAGCAAAAGCTCCGCAAAATGTCGAAGAAAGGAAACAAGCCGCCAAAGCGGAGGTAGATCGGCCGCTAAAAGCGGAGGTTATTCGCAGGTCAAATATCCAACCTCGGCTCTCTAATGTGGTATTGGTACAAAAGAAGAACCTCAAGTGGCGAATGTGTGTTGATTTCACAAGTCTCAACAAGGCATGTCCAAAAGACTGCTTTCCATTACCCAGGATAAGCACCCTTGTGGACGCTGCCGCGGGTTGTGAGCTTTTGTCTCGCCGATTGCTTCTCCGGCTACCATCAAATTTGGATGAACAAGGACGACGAAGAAAAGACAAGCTTCATCACCCCCGATGGCACTTTCGCGCTCGTAAGAATGGCCGAGGGGCTCCGCAACGCAGCCCAACTTTCGCCCGCATGACGGCGGAGGTCTTCAAAGATGATCCAACAGTCTCGGCTTATGTTGATGACATTGTGATCCAGAGCAAACTCGGGAATCAACCATATAGCCGATCCGGCTAGAACCTTCGACAAGCTCAAAAAGGCGAAGCTCAAGCTCAACCCCGAGAAGTGCATCTTCGGAGTCGCAAAGGGAAGCTTCGGGATGTCTTGTCTCGCCTAGAGGAATCGAAGCCAATCCAACAAAAATAGACGCAATCGTTTCCATGTCACCTCCGACGTCAAGGAAGTCCGCTCGCCGCCTAACCGGTCGGTTAGCTTCGCTTAGCGATTCATCTCACGCTGCCTCAACAGAGCGGGGGTTGCCCTTCTTTGATGTACTCAAAACCGCGAACCTTTCAAGTGGGGCCCCGCCCAGAGGCCGCCTTCGATAGTCTCAAGCGTACTTACTCAAGTTAACAACCCTCGCGAGCCCGGAACCTTCGGAACCGCTTACGCTATACGTCGCAGCTTCGCCTCACGCCGCCGGCCGTTTTGGTCAAAGAAACCCTCGAGGAACATCAAAGACGACACATGCCCGTGTATTACGTATCGAGGTCCTCGAAGGTCCCAAGAAGCATTATTCGAGCTCGAAAAGATCGCATATGCGGTGGTTATGGCTGCAAAGAAGCTCAAGCACTATTTTCGCCTCACCCCATCACAATACCTTCGCATGTCCCTTTGGATAACATCTTCGAAACCCGGAGGCAAGGTGCGAATCGCCAAGTGGGCTTCACAACTCGCGATTACACGTTAACCTTCGTTGGCGCACACACGATCAAATCACAAGCTCTAGCAGATTTCATCGCAGATTGGACCCCGATCCTCACAACAAGGCGAAGACATCGAACCTCCGTGGACGGTACACGTGGACGGAGCGTGGGGCGCCCAAGGGGCCGGAATCGCAGCAATCCTAACTTCACCTTCGGGAGTCCAGCTCGATACGCCGCAAGACTCGAGTTTCAATGCACCAACAACTCGCGCGAGGATGAAGCCGTCCTCTTGGCCCTCGCGAAGCTTCGTGCCCTTTACGTGCGCCGGCGATCATCCGGACCGACTCTCGTGTGATCGCCGGCCACATCGAGAAAACTTTCAAGGCAAAGGATCCGGAGCTACGAAATACCTTCACACCGTCCGCAGCGTGCTTTCTTCTTGGGCATCACCACAAAGTCCATCCCTCGCAACGAACGGGGAGGCGACGAAATAGCGAAGGCCGCAGCTCAATTAACTCCACTACCTCCGGACGTCTTCTTTGAGACCTTCGCAAAGACCACGTGAACCGCCGCAACACACCTCCAAAGGAGAATGGTCAACATCATATCCAGCGAAGATTGGCGGGCCCCTATCATAGCTTACATCAAGGGGTTCTATGAACCCGAATCGAAGGAAGAAGAAAAAAGAATGATTCAAAGAGCGCGAGGGTATAAAATCGAAGGACAGAACCTGTATAAGGCCTCGGTCACGGCTCCTTGGCTAAAATGCGTCGCCACAAGCGAAGGTATCGCCATACTCAAAGAAATCCACCAGGGCATCTGTGGCTCGCACAATGGCCCAAGGGCTCTAGTTGGAAAGGCATTCAGACAAGGGTTCTATTAGCCCACCGCTTTGTCCGACGCTTCCTTTGCCGGTGCGACACCGCGAAGGTTGCCGTGGGCCGCCAACCATTCAAGCGGGCCCGGGCTCCGACCACTTTGATCTGCCCGACATGGCCAATGCAACCAAGCGTTGGGCCATGGATTTGGTTGGACCCCTACCGACCGCTCCCGGAAAGCTCCGCTACGCGATGGTGGCGGTGGAGTACTTTACCAAATGGATCGAAGCTCGGGCGCTTGCCACCATCACCTCCGCTACGGTACAAAAGTTCTTCTGGCAACGAGATCATATGTCACTTCGGCGTCCCAAGGGATCTCACAACTTGACAATGGAACCCGGTTTGATAGCTTCGCCTTCAAAGAGTTTTGTTTCCAAATCGGCACCAAAATATATTTCGCCTCGCGGACATCCGCAAATCAATGGACTAGTCGAAAGGGCCAATGCAATCATCCCGCAAGGAATCAAAAAGAACCTCACGCAAGCCACCGGGCAAATGGGCGGAGGAGCTCATCACCGTCGTTTGGTCTCACAACACCTCCGATGGCAGGGCCACCGGCATCACTCCATTTAAGTTGCTCTGTGGAGAGCTCCGCCACGGGTCACCAAGAAGAGCTCCGCCACGGGTCACCAAGAACTACCTCCGATACCAACACTCAAGATGAAGCGCTTGACAAGGACCTACTCGAAGAAGTAAGGTGCAAAGCGGTCAATAACCTCCACAGGCTACCGGCCGGAACCCGAGGTGGAGAGACAAGAAGGTCTCACCACGTGACCTCCGCCAAGGAGACATGGTTTTGATCGTAGCGTAACGCGAAGATGGCGTGCAAGCTCCAAGACAAGTGGCTCGGCCCTTACATTGTCACAAGCTCGCAAGACAAGGCTCGTTCCACCTCCAGATGCCGAAGGTCGCAAACTACCGCACACATGGAACATCGACGACCTCCGCAAGTACTACCCTTAGCATCTCACAAACAACTATGTAATCATTACCTTCGCATCGTTCTTTCCCTTCTCTCCTTCGCATACATAGACTATCCTTGCACTCTTTTTCCTTATGTCCAGGGCATGAGGTTTTTTAATGAGGCAAGAAAATTATGTAATATAACAAAGTTTTATTTCCCCGAGATTTGCATGTCAACCACCGCCGAAACGGACTAGGCTATGCCTTGCCCTCATCGCCAGCCGCTATAAATGCGTGGGATTGCCTCGGGCCGACAATCGACCCCGCCGAAGGTCACCCCGATGCAAGCCCATCCACAAACCCCCGCCGCCGGGGCCGGGGGGCTGCGATGAAAGCAAACTCCACCTCGACCCCGCGGAGGGCGAGGAGCGGAGCTATCAAATTCCGCGCACCCCCGCCCGCCGGGCCAGGGGGCTGCGATGAAAGCAAACTCCACCTCGACCCCGCAGGGGCGAGGAGCGGAGCTATAAAATTCCGCAGACCCCGCCGCCGGGCCAGGGGCTGCGATGAAAGCAAACTCCACCTCGACCCCCGCAGGGGCGAGGAGCGGAGCTATAAAATTCCGCGACCCCGCCGGGGCCGGGGGCTGCGATGAAAGCAAACTCCACCTTGACCCCCGCAGAGGGCGAGGAGCGGAGCTATAAAATTCCGCAGACCCCCGCCAGTCGGGCCAGGGGCTGCGATGAAAGCAAACTCCACCTCGACCCCCGCAGAGGGCGAGGAGCGGAGTTATCAAATTCCGCAGACCCCCGCCAGTCGGGCCAGGGGCTGCGATGAGAGCAAACTCCACCTCGACCCCCGCAGAGGGCGAGGAGCGGAGCCATCAAATTCCGCAGACCCCCGCCAGTCGGGCCAGGGGCTGCGATGAAAGCAAACTCCACCTCGACCCCCGCAGAGGGCGAGGAGCGGAGCTATCAAATTCCGCAGACCCCCGCCAGTCGGGCCAGGGGCTGCTGAAAGTCCCTAGTTTGGTTTTGGCTAATTGATGAAACCTAGGACTAACCTTGTTTATCTAAGTGGTTGATTTAGAGAAAGGTTGTCCACACGATGAGCATATTGAATATGAAGCATGACACGTGTCATGTGATCAAAGATGAAGATCAAGACGGTGCTTGGCTCCATGGACCGGTGTTGAAGGTGAAGGGCTAGTCAAGGCTTGGGAGTGAAGGACCATGCGATGGTGAAGCTCGGGCAAGACTAGGCGCCGATGGACCGATGCACGGTGAAGGGCAAGTGAAGTCGAGGTCGATGGATCGAGACGGTCACATGATGGTGTGAAGTGTTCATATCATTTGGAGGAACAAAATGGGCTCAAAGCAAAGGTATAACCGATAGGGCCATTTTGTTTTGCACTCAAGACACCATAGAGGGTGTGAGTGGTTTAGGATCGATAGCCGCACTATTAAGAGGGGAAGTCTTATCGGCTATTCGACGCATGGGTGCCACTAGGTGAATTCATGAAGTGCATTGCATGTAGGACCTAGTGAGCTAACCTAACCTTTGGGAAATGGTTGTGAAAAGCTAACACACAAGCACATGGAGATGTACACTTGGTGGTGTTGGCACATTTACAAAGGTGGCGTTTGGGCGCGCCGTGGTTTGCGGGGTAGAGATGGGTTTGGGTCCCTCTCTTCCTCCCGCCGAGCCTGTGAGGCGGGATTCGGCGCGTTCGAGAAAAATGGATGCATATTTTCTATTGCGCCGGATGCAAAATTTGGTTGAAATCATGCTATCTCTGATGATCAAGTTGGTATACTTGTTGGATAGCATGTCTGAGAAGTTGGCGTCACGACGGGCTAAAAAACGAAGTTTTGACAGCGCCGGACGCGCAGGGCTTGGGCGCCGGACGCGTCCGGCGCATTGTGACTTGGCGTGAGCAAGTGTCGCGCGTCGGACGCGCGCCGGACGCACGCGGCGGACGCGGGCCGTTCACTGTGCAGAGTCCGGCGCGTCTTGGGCTTCGTCGCGAGGCTGTTGGGCCGTCTGAGGGCGGCGGACGCGGGCTGGCCGTGTCCGGCGTGGGCCGGACGCGGACCAGAAAGTTTCTGAGCGCGGGCGTTTCCTCCGGACGCGGGCCGCCGGACGCAGGCCGGACGCGGGCCGGACGCGAGGTGATTTGAACGTTGGGCCGCCAACGGTCGGCTGTCGCGGGCGCGCGAGGAGGCGCCGGACGCGTCCGGCGCTTGAGCCGCGGACGCGTCCGGCGGGTTGAAATCGGCCTGCCCGAGGGGTAACGGTTGGATTTCGCCTTGGGCTTATAAATAGCCCCTTGGCCGGCCATGGGAGGCTCTCTTGCCCATTTCTACTCACTTGCTCATCCTTTGTGCTAGAGAAACACTCTCCCTCTCATCTCTCTTGCTTGATTGTGAATCCAAAGTGAGATTGAGAGATCACCTAGTGCATTGCATTGCTTGAGGGCATCTAGTGGCACTTGTGGGTGGTTTAGCCGGTGGATTTCTTGTTACTCTTGGAGAGTACCGCTCCTAGCCGGCTTGGAGATTGTTGGAGGCGTTGGCAAGAGAAGGTGATTGTTCTTGGCCACCTCCGGTTGTTTGTGAGAGGTTTGAGCTCACCTCGTGGGGATCACGAAGAGCATCCTAGTGGATTGCGCGTGTCGTTGAGTACCTCGCTTGAGAGTGGTGTCTTGCGGTGCCTTGCGGGGCGAGCCTTGAGGGGCTAGTGACTTGAGGGTCACACCGAAGAACCATCTAGGTGTTGGTCGACACAACCGGTGACTAGCTTGGCGGTGCCCAAGTGAACACCGGGTGAACAAAAACAATTGTGTTCATCTTTGTTCCCGGTGATTGGTTGTCATCGATTGTGTGTTGCCGATTGTGATTGATTGCTCATTCTCTTGGTGATTGGCAACCTTGACTCGACACGTCGGTATAACAAGCTCCTACCCTCTCTTGTATTACTTTGATTACATTCTTGCAAAGTAGAATTGCTTGCGTGGTCGGTCGGGAACCACATCTTGTGTAGACTAAATCCCGTGGGTAGAATTGCTTGTGTGGTCGGTCGGGAACCACTTCTTGTGTAGACTAAATCCCGTGGGTAGAACTCTTGATCACTAGTGGTAGCTTTTGTGTGTACTAGTGATCACCTACTAGAATTGCTTGGATAGGAGGCTTGTAACATCTAGTAGGCTAAGCATAACTTGCTTTCCGCCGTTTGTGTATCTAACGAAGTTTGCTTAGTGAGTTTGTAGAAATTTTTATAGGCTATTCACCCCCTCTAGCCATCTTGGACCTTTCAAGTGGTATCGAGCCGAGGTCACCGTTTTTGTGCAAGGCTTAACATCCTACGGTGTTGAGATGGCTCAAATTGTGTTCAACCATGTTGGGGGCAAACCGCCTATGTTTGATGGAGTTAGTTCTTTTGATCATTGGAAGAGAAAGATGATCATGTATCTCGGTTCAATTCAAGAGAGAGTCTTGCAAGTTACATTGCATGACTATGCTATTCTTGATAATGATCATCTCACCGATGAAGATAGAGCCAACACAACATGCAATAGAATGGCTCTCAACACCTTATACAATGGCATTGATACAAAGGTGTTTGAGGGGATCAAGGACTTGGAGCGTGCAAGTGAAGTGTGGACAAGGTTGGGTGAGACCTACGAGGGCACCAAGGTTGTGAAGAGTGCCAAGTTATATGGACTCAAAAGTGAGTTCGAGAACTTCAAGAAGAAGGAGGATGAAACAATCATTGAAATGTTTCATCGCTTGCAAGTGATTGTAAATGATCTCAAGAGTTTGGGGCACAAGACAAAAGATGAAGACTTTTGTCATAAGTTCTTGATTTGCTTGCCGAGGAGCTTCAAGATGTTGAAGCTTATGCTACAAAGAGATGGGCTTGAAGGCAAGAAGCCAAATGATTTGCTTGGTGAAGTCTTGACATATGATAAGTTTGATCAAGATGATGAGAAGGTGGAAGAGGAGAAGAAGAAGAAGACCGTGGCATTCCAAGCCACATCCTCCAAGGGCAAAGCACCAATCTTTGAAGAAGAAGAAACCAATGAGGAAGATGGTGACTTTGAGATTGATGATGAGGCACTTGCTCTTGTGGTGAAGAAGATGGGACACATGTTCATCAAGAGAAGAGGCTTCAAGAGAAACAACTTCAAGAAGCAAGAGCAACCAAGAAAGTGCTTCAATTGTGATAGCACCGAGCATCTACAAGCCGAATGCCCATATGAGAAGAAGAAGAACTACAACAAGGGCAAGTTTGAGAAGAAGAAGCATGAGGCCAAGATGACACTCAAGAAGGGCAAGAATGGTGCATTTGTGGTCACTTGGGAGAGTGACAATGATGATGAAGATGAAGATACAAGCAACAAGGCTATGGCTTCCATCGCCATCAACAAGAAGCCTTCATTATTCTCTTCATCACCATCGTGCTTCATGGCCAAGGAAACCAAGGTACAATATGATGATAGTGATGATGATAGTGAGATGGAATATGCTCACGATGTTGATAATATTGATGATGATGATGAACCTTCTAAGGATCAATTATATGACTTGATGCAAGAAACTAGAGATATAGCTATTGCCAAGGAAAAGGAGTGCAAGAAGCTTTCAATGAAAGTAGCAATACTTGAGAAAGCCCTAGGTGAGCTTATGACCACTCATGAGTGTCTAGTGGAAGACCATGAGAAACTTGGTGATGCTCATTCTAAGCTTGAAAAAGCTCACTCACTTCTTCTTGAGCAACAAGCAAAGAAAGTGGTGGTTGCATCACGTGATATAGGCCTTACTTGTGACATCATTGATGAGTCTTTTTATCAACCTATCATCATGACAAATGCTAACCCTTCTTGTAGCACATCATCCACCACCACCACCGACTCTACCTCTACTACTAGTGATGGCTTCACTTGTGATGCTACACTTATGGTTGAGAATGAGACTCTCAAGAAGGAGGTGGATGAGCTCACTCATGCCTTAGGCAAAGCCTATGGTGGTGAGGCCCGCTTGCTAAAGTGCTTGGGTAGCCAAAAGTTCTCTCTTAACAAAGAGGGATTGGGCTATACCCCCAAGAAGGGCAAGTCGGCCTTTGCAACTCCAAAGCCTAGCTTTGTGAAGAGCAATGGTCGGTTTTGCTATAGATGCAAGCAAGTTGGGCACCTAGAGCAAAATTGCAACAAGAAGCAACAAAACAAGAAACTTGACAATGCTATATCTTTTGATTCTTGTTATGTGCTTACCAAGGGTGTGAAAGGTGTGCAAGCTAAGTTTGTTGGTACACCCATTGTTGGCCCAAAGAAGAAGGCTATTTGGGTACCAAAGAGCTTAGTTACTAACCTACAAGGACCCAAACAAAAATGGGTACCTAAGCTTCATTGATTTGCTTGTAGGTGAATTATAAAGCCGGAGGAAGGCATTGGATTATTGATAGTGGGTGTTCTCAACACATGACTGGCACATCAAGAATGTTTGATTCAATTGCGAAGAATGATAGTGGCATTGAGTCAATTACTTTTGGCAATAACAAGAAAGGCAAGGTTGTTGGTTTGGGCAAGATTGCAATATCAAATGACATGAGTATCTCCAATGTGATGCTAGTTGAAAGCTTGGATTTCAATCTTCTCTCCGTGGCACAAATTTGTGATCGAGGCTACAAGTGCATTTTTGGGGCAAATGATGTTGAGGTAGTCTCTCTTGATGGCTCCAACTTGGTGTTCAAAGGCTTTAGATATGAGAATCTCTATCTTGTTGATTTCAACACTAGTGAAGCTTCTTTGACAACATGTTTGATATCAAAATCAAGTTTGGGTTGGCTTTGGCATAGAAGGCTTGGGCATGTTGGCATGAAACAATTGTAGAAGCTCACACAACACAATCTTGTTGAAGGCTTGAAAGATGTTGTATTTGAGAAGGACAAGTTGTGTAGTGCATGTCAAGCCGGGAAGCAAGTTGGTAGCTCACATCCAAAGAAGAGTATAATGAGCACATGCAAGGCATTTGAGTTGTTGCACATGGATCTATTTGGCCCAACTACATACACAAGCATTGGTGGCAACAAGTATGGGTTTGTCATAGTGGACGACTTCACAAGATTCACATGGGTATTCTTTCTTAGTGACAAGAGTGAAGTGTATGACACCTTCAAGACCTTTCTCACTAGAGTTCACAATGAGTTTGACATGAGAATCAAGAAAGTGAGAAGTGACAATGGGAGTGAGTTCAAGAATACAAGAATGGAAGAATTGTGTGATCACTATGGCATTGGTCATCAATTCTCGGCCAAGTACACTCCACAATCAAATGGCCTAGTTGAGAGGAAAAATAGGACATTGCTTGATATGGCTAGATCAATGCTTCATGAGTACAATGTTAGTCAATCATTTTGGGATGAAGCAATCAACACGGCATGTTATTACATCAATAGGCTCTATTGTCATACTTTGCTAGAGAAGACCCCATATGAGTTACTTCATGGAAGAAAGCCCAATATTGGTTATTTTAGAGTGTTTGGTTGCAAATGCTACATCTTGAGAAAGGGCACTAGATTGGGAAAGTTTGAAAAGAGATGTGATGAAGGGTTCCTACTCGGTTATTCAACTACAAGCAAGGCTTATAGAGTTTGGAACAATTCAAGTGGCATTAGAGAGGAAGTCCATGATGTGCAATTTGATGAAACCAATGGGTCACAAGATGAAGATGAGAATCTAGAAGATGTTGGTGGAACTCAATTGGTTGAAGCTATGAAGAACATGGACATTGGTGACATAAGAGCAAAGCAAGTGGTTGATGTACAAGATGATAAAGATGAAGTGCTCAATTCTCCATTGAGGCAAACTAGCAATGCTCAAGTGCAAGATCATGGTGCTAGTTCATCAAATGAAGACAAGTCAAGTGATCAACCAAGTTCAAGCAATCAAGTGCAAGTGCTACAACCACAACATGTTGCAAGAGATCACCCAATTGATAGTGTTATTGGTGATATGAGAAGTGGTGTGCAAACAAGATCAAGAGTGGCTATGATTTGTGAGTATGCATCATTTGTGTCAACCAAAGAGCCAAAGAAAGTTGAGGAAGCCTTGGATGATGCCGATTGGATCATGGCAATGCAAGAAGAGCTCAACAACTTCACAAGAAATGATGTGTGGGAGTTAGTTGAGAGGCCGGAGGATCACAATGTCATTGGAACCAAATGGGTTTTCAAGAACAAGCAAGATCAAGATGGTGTTGTGATTAGAAACAAAGCAAGGCTAGTTGCACAAGGCTATACTCAAGTTGAAGGTCTTGACTATGATGAAACATATGCTCCCGTGGCAAGATTGGAGGCAATAAGGATTCTATTGGCTTATGCATGTGCCCACAACATCAAGTTATATCAAATGGATGTCAAGAGTGCATTTCTCAATGGGATCATCAATGAGCTAGTATATGTTGAGCAACCTCCCGGTTTTGAAGATGAGAAGAAGCCCAACCATGTGTACAAGTTGAAGAAAGCTTTGTATGGCTTGAAGCAAGCACCTAGAGCATGGTATGAGAGATTGAAGACTTTTCTTCACTCCAAGGGGTTCATTATGGGCAAGGTTGATACTACTCTATTCACCAAGAAGATTGGTAATGATCTCTTCATTGTGCAAATCTATGTTGATGATATCATCTTTGGATCAACCAATCAAGCATATTGTGAAGAATTTGGTGAAATGATGGCAAATGAGTTTGAGATGTCCATGATTGGTGAACTTAGCTATTTCCTTGGTCTTCAAGTCAAGCAATTGAAGAATGGGACATTTGTGAGTCAAGGGAAATACATAAGGGACATGTTGAAAAAGTTTGGAATGCAAGATGCAAAGCCAATCTCAACTCCAATGGGCACAAATGGGAATCTTGATAGTGATCATGATGGCAATATGGTGAATCAAAAGGATTATCGGTCATTGATTGGAAGCCTACTCTATGTCACCGCATCAAGGCCGGATGTCATGTTTAGTGTTTGCATGTGTGCTAGATATCAAGCCTCACCTAGAGAGAGTCATCTCACGGCCGCAAAAAGAATATTGAGGTACTTGAAGCAAACAAGAGATGTTGGACTATGGTATCCCAAGGGGTCAAAGTTTGAATTGATTGGATATTCGGACTCCGACTATGGTGGTTGCAAGATCAATAGAAAGAGCACAAGTGGTACATGTCAACTTCTTGGAAGATCACTTGTGTCATGGTCCTCAAAGAAACAAAATAGTGTGGCAATCTCTACCGCCGAAGCCGAATATGTTAGTGCGGGGAGTTGTTGTGCACAATTGCTTTGGATGAAGTCAACTTTGAAGGATTATGGCATCAATTTCAAGAATGTGCCATTATTTTGTGATAATGAGAGTGCAATCAAGATGACACAAAACCCGGTTCAACATGGAAGAACAAAGCACATTGACATAAGGCATCATTTCATTAGAGATCATCAACAAAAGGGTGACATTTCCATTGAAAGTGTGGGTACCGATGATCAACTTGCCGACATCCTCACCAAGCCACTTGATGAAAGAAGGTTTTGCAAGCTAAGGAATGAGTTGAACATTCTTGATTTCTCAAACATGTGTTGAATGCACCCCACCACTACTTGACATGCCTCTCCTTCGACAAAGCAAGGTACCATTGGTTGACATGTCATTCATTCTTAGGATTATACTTGTGGTAGCACATGGAGACATACAAGGTGCATTTGGAGCATTCATGATAAATCAAATGTGTTTGATGTATATATGTTTACCACTATTGCTTCTATGTTTTGCTTGATCTAGTGGTGACATATGACATGTTTGTGAGCTTGCAATCCTAGTGTTGAATCTAGAATATTTGCTACAAGTGTTTAATTCAACATAGGCAAGATAACCCTTGTCATGAGGTGTGAAGAAGCTTGTCTTTGGTTCAAACCGAATTAAATGTCTTTGGCAAGTGGTCTAGATTGAACCAATTTTGACTAAAGTTTTGTTTACTCCATCAAAGTCCTTTTCTCTCCATAATTTGATCCCATTTTGGGCAATTGTTGACAAAGGGGAGAGAAAAAAGATGATTGAACATGATAAAGGGGTAAATAAAATTTTGATGCACACAAGAAGGGGGAGCAAGCTCATGAACAAAGTTGTTGCATTTGTTTGTGCATTCTCATATGACTTGCTCATGGCACCTAGTTTTAAAGTTTTATACAAGTAGTGTCTCCTTGCTTGTGTGGTGCAATGCTAGTATAGAACTTGATTGATGAAATGATCTACTAGCATGCATAGGTTGTAACTAGACTCCCCTTGCTTTACAAGTGGTTCAAGAACTTTGCTTATAATGTTGATCTCACGGGGTTCTTGAGTTTTTGATGGATGTCTAGTTACTTCATGGTGCTAAGGATGGTGTAAATTGCAACTCCGATTGGTATCACGCTTCAAAGGTCCATTTCTTACACCTTAGCATCATTTTGGTAGAATTACTCTCCCCACACTTCTATCCATGCATATGTGCAAAGCTTCAAATCCAAACTCTATGCACATATGTAGGGGGAGCAATACTACCAAAACCGAACTTGCTATAGTTGTCCAAATTTCTCTTGTGAGCTTAATGATTGGACAAGTATGACAAGTTCAAAATCTTTATTATAAAATCATCTTTGTTGAGGTTGTCATCAATTACCAAAAAGGGGGAGATTGAAAGTCCCTAGTTTGGTTTTGGCTAATTGATGAAACCTAGGACTAACCTTGTTTATCTAAGTGGTTGATTTAGAGAAAGGTTGTCCACACGATGAGCATATTGAATATGAAGCATGACACGTGTCATGTGATCAAAGATGAAGATCAAGACGGTGCTTGGCTCCATGGACCGGTGTTGAAGGTGAAGGGCTAGTCAAGGCTTGGGAGTGAAGGACCATGCGATGGTGAAGCTCGGGCAAGACTAGGCGCCGATGGACCGATGCACGGTGAAGGGCAAGTGAAGTCGAGGTCGATGGATCGAGACGGTCACATGATGGTGTGAAGTGTTCATATCATTTGGAGGAACAAAATGGGCTCAAAGCAAAGGTATAACCGATAGGGCCATTTTGTTTTGCACTCAAGACACCATAGAGGGTGTGAGTGGTTTAGGATCGATAGCCGCACTATTAAGAGGGGAAGTCTTATCGGCTATTCGACGCATGGGTGCCACTAGGTGAATTCATGAAGTGCATTGCATGTAGGACCTAGTGAGCTAACCTAACCTTTGGGAAATGGTTGTGAAAAGCTAACACACAAGCACATGGAGATGTACACTTGGTGGTGTTGGCACATTTACAAAGGTGGCGTTTGGGCGCGCCGTGGTTTGCGGGGTAGAGATGGGTTTGGGTCCCTCTCTTCCTCCCGCCGAGCCTCGTGAGGCGGGATTCGGCGCGTTCGAGAAAAATGGATGCATATTTTCTATTGCGCCGGATGCAAAATTTGGTTGAAATCATGCTATCTCCGATGATCAAGTTGGTATACTTGTTGGATAGCATGTCCGAGAAGTTGGCGTCACGACGGGCTAAAAACGAAGTTTTGATAGCGCCGGACGCCGGGACGCGGGCTTGGGCGCCGGACGCGTCCGGCGCATTGTGACTTGGCGTGAGCAAGTGTCGCGCGTCGGACGCGCGCCGGACGCACGCGGGCGGACGCGGGCCGTTCACCGTGCGCAGTCCGGCGCGTCTTGGGCTTCGTCGCGAGGCCGCTTCAGGCCGTCTCGAGGGCGGCGGACGCGGGCTGGCCGTGTCCGGCGTGGGCCGGACGCGGACCGAAAAGTTTCGAGCGCGGGCGTTTCCTCCGGACGCGGCCGCCGGACGCGAGCCGGACGCGGGCCGGACGCGAGGTGATTTGAACGTTGGGCCGCCAACGGTCGGGCATCGCGGGCGCGAGGAGCGCCGGACGCGTCCGGCGCTTGAGCCGCGGACGCGTCCGGCGGGTTGAAATCGGCCTGCCCGAGGGGTAACGGTTGGATTTCGCCTTGGGCTTATAAATAGCCCCTTGGCCGGCCATGGGAGGCTCTCTTGCCCATTTCTACTCACTTGCTCATCCTTTGTGCTAGAGAAACACTCTCCCTCTCATCTCTCTTGCTTGATTGTGAATCCAAAGTGAGATTGAGAGATCACCTAGTGCATTGCATTGCTTGAGGGCATCTAGTGGCACTTGTGGGTGGTTTAGCCGGTGGATTTCTTGTTACTCTTGGAGAGTACCGCTCCTAGCCGGCTTGGAGATTGTTGGAGGCGTTGGCAAGAGAAGGTGATTGTTCTTGGCCACCTCCGGTTGTTTGTGAGAGGTTTGAGCTCACCTCGTGGGGATCACGAAGAGCATCCTAGTGGATTGCGCGTGTCGTTGAGTACCTCGCTTGAGAGTGGTGTCTTGCGGTGCCTTGCGGGGCGAGCCTTGAGGGGCTAGTGACTTGAGGGTCACACCGAAGAACCATCTAGGTGTTGGTCGACACAACCGGTGACTAGCTTGGCGGTGCCCAAGTGAACACCGGGTGAACAAAAACAATTGTGTTCATCTTTGTTCCCGGTGATTGGTTGTCATCGATTGTGTGTTGCCGATTGTGATTGATTGCTCATTCTCTTGGTAATTGGCAACCTCGACTCGACACGTCGGTATAACAAGCTCCTACCCTCTCTTGTATTACTTTGATTACATTCTTGCAAAGTAGAATTGCTTGCGTGGTCGGTCGGGAACCACATCTTGTGTAGACTAAATCCCGTGGGTAGAATTGCTTGTGTGGTCGGTCGGGAACCACTTCTTGTGTAGACTAAATCCCGTGGGTAGAACTCTTGATCACTAGTGGTAGCTTTTGTGTGTACTAGTGATCACCTACTAGAATTGCTTGGATAGGAGGCTTGCAACATCTAGTAGGCTAAGCATAACTTGCTTTCCGCCGTTTGTGTATCTAACGAAGTTTGCTTAGTGAGTTTGTAGAAATTTTTATAGGCTATTCACCCCCCTCTAGCCATCTAGGACCTTTCAGCTGCGATGAAGGCAAACTCCACCTCGACCCCCGCAGAGGGCGAGGAGCGGAGGTGAGAGATTCGCCACCCAAACTAAAAAGAGATCCGAGACATCGATCAACCCTACACCCAGTTCCTCAAAATATCCACATCCAGCTCTAAGTTTACACTCCCATATATAACCTTCAATCGTCAAACCCTCGCCGTACAAGCCAGACTGTATATTAAAAGCCCTGTACCTCGCCTTAACCACCACACCTACCCTAGTACCTTACAAATCCCAAACATTACACCTGTTTGTACTCCATTACCACCAAAATATGCTTATTTAAGCAAGACCCAATACCAAACCCAAGCATTCCCAAACCATGTCCGGCCATTAACAAACTCCCTTAGGAATGTGAGGAGTCGGGAAGGAGAGCCTAAGCCGGTGTTTGAGCCGAAGGTCTCGAGTCCGCAAAGACGATCACTTTAGCACGCCCAGCTAGCCTTTAGCCCATACCAACCCAACCACCGCAGCCACAGTCTCCGAAGGTCAGGGGCATGAAGCGCAATGCCCTTTCCAGCCATCACTTGCACACACCCTCCGCCAGCCACCTCAGCAACAAGACCCAGCAGCTTTATACAGTCACGCGCAAGGCCACAACTTGACATCTGCTGCAGTCCAAACCGCCGCTGAGAACCTAGGAAGAGCTGTGCCTGAGCTAAAATCTGAGCACGCGAAAGTAAGCAAACTAGCGCATAATTCTGAACTCAACCCTCGCGCCAACAATGCGAAGCTGCTCACCTTCAGAATTCGGTAACCAAGGTTCATCATCAACCGAACCTTCGTGGCAAAGAACACAATTCGCCTCTTTTGAACCGCTATTCCAAAGGCCGACCGGCGCCATGTAAACACATGTAGGCTAAGCTCCGCTTACGGTTCGCGCAAAAGATCCCGTATCAACTAAATATAAGTCTTTGTAACTTTTACTACCTCCGCAAAACATGCGCTCTTACTACCTCCGAAAACTTACGCGAGCCTCGCTTTTGAAAAGTTGGGCGTCGCTGCGCTCTTATACCACCGCAAAACATGCGCGAGCCTCGCTTTTGAAAAGTTGGGCGTCGCTGCGCTTTTACTACCTCCGCAAAACATGCGCGAGCCTCGCTTTTGAAAAGTTGGGCGTCGCTGCGCTCTTATACCACCGCAAAACATGCGCGAGCCTCGCTTTTGAAAAGTTGGGCGTCGCTGCGCTCTTACTACCTCCGAAAACTTACGCGAGCCTCGCTTTTGAAAAGTTGGGCGTCGCTGCGCTCTTATACCACCGCAAAACATGCGCGAGCCTCGCTTTTGAAAAATTGGGCGTCGCTGCGCTCTTACTACCTCCGAAAACTTACGCGAGCCTCGCTTTTGAAAAGTTGGGCGTCGCTGCGCTCTTATACCACCGCAAAACATGCGCGAGCCTCGCTTTTGAAAAGTTGGGCGTCGCTGCGCTCTTACTACCTCCGAAAACTTACGCGAGCCTCGCTTTTGAAAAGTTGGGCGTCGCTGCGCTCTTATACCTCCGCAAAACATGCGCGAGCCTCGCTTTTTTGAAAAGTTGGGCGTCGCCGCGCTTTACTACCTCCTTGAAACATGCGCGAGCCTCGCTTTTGAAAAGTTGGGCGTCGCTGCGCTTTTACTACCTCCGCAAAACATGCGCGAGCCTCGCTTTTGAAAAGTTGGGCGTCGGCGCGCTCTTATACCACCGCAAAACATGCGCGAGCCTCGCTTTTGAAAAGTTGGGCGTCGCTGCGCTCTTACTACCTCCGAAAACTTACGCGAGCCTCGCTGTTGAAAAATTGGGCGTCGCTGCGCTCTTATACCACCGCAAAACATGCGCGAGCCTCACTTTTGAAAAGTTGGGCGTCGCTGCGCTCTTACTACCTCCGAAAACTTACGCGAGCCTCACTTTTGAAAAGTTGGGCGTCGCTGCGCTCTTACTACCTCCGAAAACTTACGCGAGCCTCGCTTTTGAAAAGTCGGGCGTCGCTGCGCTCTTACTACCTCCGCAAAACATGCGCGAGCCTCGCTTTTGAAGAGTCGGGCGTCGCTGCGCTCTTACTACCTCCGCAAAACATGCGCGAGCCTCGCTCTTGAAGAGTTGGGCACCGCTGCGTTTCACTACAGCATTTCATTACCCCCGCGAACAAGCACAACTTTCATTAACAACAACAAGTTAAAAAGTTTCCTTTACAAGTCACCTCCTCAGGCGACCTTGAGGGTCAACATAATAATGCAACACTCGACCACGCTTCCGCCGAGATCGTGGTCGAGTCACCTCCGCAGCCATAGATTGCACGACCCTTCCAATATGTCGTCAACAAGCTCCTCCGCAACCATGCCAACAAATTCCTCCACATCCGTGAAAATTATCTCACGACCAGCAACATATTCGTCGTCCTCGTCGTCGCTAATGACTACCACCTCCGGGGAGGTTGCCGGTTCGCGTCGGTCTCATCGTCGCCGTCTTCAATAAGAATCGGGGCACTCCAAGAACCTCGCCGCTTTTTACCACAAGAGGTAAGTCGCCTTCAAGCACCCTCGAGCGAAAACACCGTCGGAGATCACGCGTGTCTATCTCCACCGGTTCCTCCTTCGGAATAAGCAATCCGCCACTACCTCCGGATTCCTCAGACCGCCTCCCACGGCCAGCGGTCCGGAGGAGTTGGCGCGACTTTTGAACTGACCGATCATACTTCGCTACTCTCCACCACCAAATCCTATCAAATTTCACATGAGGATTTTTGCCCCTCGATTAATCCAGTGGCTCCCGTCATGAAAAAATCTTGACGATTCGGCATCGACGGAACCACATTAAAAATGGCGAGGCCCAAAATCCAGAGGAACTGCGCGAAAGGCACACGATCGGTGCTCGCCAAACCCCGCCCTAACACACGAAACCAAACCCTCGCATAAAACAAGCGGAGACACCTAGGCAGAACGCCAAAACACCGATCAAATCTAAGAAGGAACAAGCCCGAAGGTAGCACAATTTAGCCAAACCGAGAAGCCTTATGGCTCAATGTATCTTACAAGCATCCAGAAGGCACACAGTGCAAATTGTTCAAGAAATGTTTCTCTCTAAGTCTCACCAAAAAGAAGATAGGACCAATCAACGATACTCTAAGCCTGATCGCCGGGGGTAACACCAACCTGTTCATCTGCGGAGCCTTCCGGAGGCGGGTCGATCGCGGTGGTAGTATCAGCCTCCTGCGTGCCTAGGTTCACGGGTCCCGGTGCCGAACCTCCGTCGGCGGACGTCCCGGTGGTCGTTGTGGCGTTGCCTTCCTCCGGAGGCGGCAAATCCTGCGTCCCCTCAGCCAGCGCGTCAATCTGCAAAACCTAGAAAAGTCCCTTTAGAAATCAAAGCAACTCTATAATCACAACAGTTACTCACGGACAAGAAAGCCACGCGACCCTTACCCCCGCAAAGAACTTCCGGCGCGACGATCTCGTACGCCGGTCCGTACCTCCGCGAGACAATGAACTTGTCGAAAGCCGCATGGCCCACGGAGGCAACCAATGAATCCTTCCTTGCCTCACGGACCTCCTCCACGGTGGGCCGGCGGAAGTCGGCGCCAATGATCTTGCGGGCGTGCTTACTCCCCACATCCCTAAGGGCGCAGTGCGAAGGCCGAACCCCGCGAAAAAATCCCCGCCTCGACCAAATGGTCAAAAAACGACGTCAAGTAATTCAGCTCATTCTTCAACCATTCCGCATAACCTTCGACGCCGGGTTCGTGGGCGGGTCGCTAGTGGGAGCCCCGCCGCATGTGCCCTACCGCGCATCAAAGATCCCCTTGACCTCCGCCATGCGGGATACAAGGGCGCGCATTAAGTCCGCCTCCCTCTCCTCCGCATCTATAGCGCGCTTCTCAAAGCGCTCCTTCTCACCCTCTGCGTCCTCCGCCCGCTTCCTCATGTCCTCGAAGGCTTGGTTGGCATTCCGAAGCTCAGTCCTCAGGTCCACGTTCCGCGACACAGCAGCATCGCAATCTTCATATGCTTTCTTTTTAGCCTCGCGAAGCTTATTCATATCAGTCTCATGAGAAGCTTGCTCCGCGAGGAGCTCCTGAACTCGCCTTTCGAGCTGACGGTTCTGCTTTTCGAGCTCCGCAATCCTCTTCCGCGCTTCAGCCTCATCCTTCGCGCAACGCTGTCGCGAGCCCCGCGCAAGCAAAATAGCTTCAATCATCTTCGCCTCGATGTCGGTCAAGTTGTTCTCAACCTTCGGCCCGCCCGGCAACGGCTCCGCCTCGGGCACACCGACGCGTCCAAAGGCGGGGACCGGGAACCTCCGCTCCCCTTCACCGCAGATCAACCGGGTCGCGGAGGTCGGCACTAGTATACAGGTGTGCCTTAGGGTCCGTGACCCCCGCCAACTGGGCGAAGTAGGGCAGTGAGCTCGGCGATGCTTCTCCCAAACCCTTCTTTCCAGGCTCCGTATGGGGCGGAGGTACAGCTTCCTCCCCGTTAACCCAGATATGGATTCCTTCGTACTCCAGCGGCTCGTCGCGAGCGCCGGAGGAAGTCTCAGCATCCACCATCGCCAGATCTTGGTCTTCTCCTCCTCGTGGCTCCTCCGCCGCCTTCTTGGCCGCAGCCTCTTGCTGGACCTCCGCAAGGACCTGCTGTTCAGGAACGTGGGGCGAAGTGATGTCCACGTCCTCGTCCGCCTTCTTGCCCGACCGACCTGAAGGAGACGAGCTGCCAGAAGATTTGTCCCCGCTGCTGCTGCTGCTACTGCTGCTGCTGCCGCTGCTGACGGTCAGAACCGGAGCGGGTTTTGGCACCGCCAGTGAAGCCAAAGAGGGCACGCGTCCTCTTCCGCTCCCTCGTCCCCGCCCACCTCTAGGCGCCAGCGGAGGTCGCTGGGCGACAGGGAGAACGTTCAGCGGCTCCTCCGTAGACACAGCGGAAGAGAAGGCCGCGCCAGAGCGAGTTGTTCCCGTCGCCAACCCACCTCCGCGGCCGCCAGCCGACGTCTTCCGGATCTTCCCACCCCCACGACCACCTCCGCCGGCCGGAGCGGGGACATCATCGCTAGCCGAGACCTCGGAGGTCTCCGAGGCTGTTTCTGTTGCCGGCCGCTTCTTAGCCCGCTTTTGCTTCTCCTTCGCTGGGGCAGCAGCTTCAGCCTCGCCCGGTACTTGATGCCAAGCGGGTCATAAACCCGGTTCACCCGGGTGACCCCTCCATCTCCTCCTTCATCTTTCGTTGCTCCTCGGCGTCCACTTTCCCGACGAGCTCCAGCACCTCCGTTTCCACCACACAACGAATCTTCTTCAAAGCCTCCGCCTCGCTCGAAGCGGAGGAGAACTCCTCCGCCCAAGCAACGCGGAGGTTCGGCAAGTTTAGGTCCTTCAGAAATTTGTACCCCATAGCCGCATAAGATGACGGCCCTTCCTTCACCAGGCCTGTCCAATCATGGTCGGCCTTCAGAGGCACGACCTTCGCGCAGTGATACTCCGCGAACACATCCCGCTGCGCCATACACCGAGAGAGGTCACGCATCGCGTCCTCGCAGAGCCGTGACCCTTGGTCGGAAGCGGTGGTCACCTTTAGAGCATCCTTGTTCGGGAGCGGGCGAAGGCCGCCCGCCAAGTCACGCCCCTCCGCATCATCCAAACGGTAATAGAACCATTTGTTCAGCCAACCTTCCCACTTGTTCTTCTGAGCTTGCACCGGCACCTTCGCGTTGTTCCGTCGACGGAACGTAAGAACCCCGAATTGGCTGTCCTCCGTCACCGTCTTGTCGCCGGTGGTCACCGTCTTCGTCTTCCTCTGCACATGCATGCTGTGCACCTTCGCGAAGCCCTCCACAGTCGGCTCCACCCCCTGCGAGTGACAGCCCCACACAAACGCGCAAAGCTTCGGGAAGCTATTGGGCGTCAGGTGATGGAACTGCACGCTGAACTTCCGCAGTGCGCCCAGCACCAGCGGGTGAGGGGGAAACCGCAGCCCCGCTTCAAAGAAAGCTTCAAAGACCACCACCCGATTGTCGTCGGGGGTGCGGCGTCGCACACCTCCGGGAGCAGTCGCCCTGCCCCTCTCTAGCCAACCTCTGGCAGCGAACCTATCGAGATCCCCCGCCGCCACTGAACTAGCTCCGATCTCATAGACAGGGAGGGTGCTAACAGTGCCCATGGCGTCAGTCCCCTTCGCCTCAGATCCCTTCGCCATCAAACGACTACCTCCGCTCCCACAAGACAACCTCCGACTTCCTGATGCCTCTCACCCCCGCACGAGTCTACTACCTCCGGACGCGAAGGAGCGAATGAAAGCAAGATCTAGAAGCAAGTTGCAAAGGCAAAGGCACGGCAGCAGGTAAAAAGTGTCTCTTTCAACCCACCCCGACTATTTATAAGCCGGGGGGTTTCACCGCGGTAAAGGGCGGCACCAATCTCGAGGATCCGACGATCCAGCGGCGGATAAAGCGCCACGCAAACCCTAAGCGTCCCGTCGCCGCCACGGCCGCGAAGCCCGATCCGGCCCATTAATCGATTAAAATAAAGCGCAACCGGGCCCGGCTAAAACGGGCCGCGAGCAACGGTTGGGCGTCGGCCGGGAGGTGGACCTCGGGCCACACGTCATCGGACCATTCCCCCTCTTTCCTTAAGGGCGTTGCTCCGACCCCGCCGCCCGGCCGAACCATCGTGGGGCTACTTGTTGGGGGAACAACGTCCGCTAGGACCCCCTACTTAGCTCCGCGGCCCTAGCATGGGCCAAGACAGCAAAGCTACTAAGCAACCACGGACGACCTTCGCCGTCGTATGCCCTTTCATGGCGAAGGTCGTCAGGTCCGTCTTAGCGATTCGGCGAAGGTACGTCATACCTCCGCAGTCGAGCTCTTCAAACCTCTTATAGCGTAGGTACTTGATGATTCGGAGGAGTCTCCCAAGACCTCCGCGATGAGCGGGGTCCCCGAAGACCTTCGAAGGAGGTATTCACCACCCTAGCCCTACGGGCGGCGGAAGACCTCCGGACGACTGCTTGCAAGACGGACGCAAGGCGGCGCCGATGACCTGACGCGTGGCGGCACCAGAGGGCGACACGTGGAGTCCTGAAAGGCATGACACTTGGCGTCTTGGGATAGGATTAGATGAAGGTGTACTTAATTTTACAATGTACGATATGCCCTTGTTGGGCCCGCTTGTAAGTGTGATCAAAGTTGAAACCCTATTGTAAAAAGCCATTTGACCCTTGGTATGGCCTATAAATACCAAGGGAATGGCAAGTGTAAGGGGGGGGACTCTTGGCTTTTTTAGTCCCAATTAATGCAAAACCCCTGAGGGGGGCCCGCCAACACTGGTCTCACTTTGGCATTAGTTTTGATCCCACACTCTGTCTGGGAAACCTTCGCCCTCCTCCTCCGGACCCCGGCGAAGGTAGGGGGGCAAGAGTTTATACCAACAAGGGAGAGGGATGGCGGAGCACCGTAGTAGTAGGAGATTTTCCACTTTTTCAAAAACTCACAATTTCATATGGAAACTTGAAAATCTTCCAATGTGAAAGTTGCTCCAATTAATGAAAATGACAACTTTGCTTTTTGAAGCATATTGAAATTCCTAGTATTTTTGAAATTAGGTTTTCAAATTTAAATTTGAATTTGAATTTCAAACATCACTCAAATGCAATGTCATTAAGCCATTTAATGATGCTTATGGAATGCAATTAGGCTATTAACACTTGAAGTGTTACAAATTTTCCTTAAGAAAATCTCGTCCCGAGATTTTGAAAAGCGTACCATTTGGAATAGAAGAATGGATAAGCATTTTTCAAATAGTCCTCTTGTTCCCATGTTGCATCTTTCTCACTGTGGTTACTCCAAACCACTTTGAATAATTTTACCACCCGACTGCGAGTCACACGCTCTATAACATCCAATACCTTCACGCTCTTCTTCATAAGAAAGATCGATTGTAATTTAATATTTCGACTTTAACTTCTTCTTCCGAGATGCGAAGACATTTCTTCAACCGAGAAACATGAAAGGTCAAGATAGTTCCCATTTCGGAGGTAGTTGAAGTTTGTAGGCTACTTTTCCACACTTCTCGATGATTGGATAAGGCCCAATATAGCGAGGTGCGAGTTTACGCTTCACACCGAAACGTTTCACTCCTTTCATGGGCGACACCTTGAGGTATACACGGTCACCCACCTTGAACTCAATAAGCTTCCTTCGTTTGTCGATAACTCTTTTGTCGAGCTTGAGCCGCTTCCATATTCTTCTGGATTTTTCGGACTTGCTCTTCAAAGATCATTGACGAAGTCACTTCCATAATACTTTCTTTCCCCGCTTCTACCCAATTCAAAGGAGTTCTACATTTTCGACCATACAAGGCTTCGAAGGGAGGCATCTTGATACTCTCTTGATAACTATTATTATAAGAGAATTCCGCTAGAGGCAACCATTTGTCCCATGGTCCTTTACAGGATATAACACAAGCTCGAAGCATGTCTTCTAGAATTTGGTTCACACGCTCAGTTTGTCCCGAAGTTTGCGGGTGATAAGCTGAGCTGTGAAGTGTTTGAGTGCCAAGATCTTGCTGAAGACGTTGCCAGAAACGAGCTGTAAATTGGGTTCCCCTATCAGAGACAATAGTCTTGGGCACACCGTGAATACGAACTACTTGTTCAATGTAAATCTCAGCATACTTATGAGGATGATAGTCAGTCTTCACAGGAATGAAATGAGCCGACTTTGTCAGACGATCGACGATCACCCAGATAGAGTCAAAACCCTTTGGAGTGGTTGGCAAGCCAACAATAAAGTCCATGCTTGTTTCATCCCATTTCCAATTTGGAATAGACAAGGGTTGCAGCAATCCAGGTTTCATGTGTATCGCCTTGACACGGCAACAATTGTCACAACGAGCAACAAAGGCTGCAATTTCTTTCTTCATTTTGGGCCACCAGAAGTAAGGTTTTAGGTCTTGGTACATCTTACTACTTCCAGGATGGATGGACAATTTAGAAGAATGAGCCTCGGATATAATTTGATTCCTTAGCTCCTTATTGTTTGGCACAACAAGTCTATCTTCAAACCGGAGAATTCCTTGATCATCAACTCTAAAATGCTTGGTTTCTTGATCTTTCATCTTTCTTTTGATACCTAACACACTCTTATCGGTCTTTTGAAGTTCAATAACTCGGTCAAGAGAATTGTCAATCATGATATTATGAAGAACAATAGGATGGAGAAGACGAGATAAATGAAAATCTTCAAAACTAGAGAGTGGCAATGAGACTTCCCGCTCAAGGCATCTCGCAACCACATTTGCCTTGCCAGGGTGATAATGCACTTGAAGATTATAGTCTTTAATTAACTCCAACCATCTTCTTTGGCGCATGTTCAACTCAGGTTGAGTAAAGATATATTTGAGGCTTTTATGATCGGTATAGATGTTGCATACATTACCAAGTAGATAATGTCTCCATATCTTCGAGCATGAACAACAAAGAGCTAACTCTAAGTCATGAGTAGGATAATTGACTTCATGCTTCCGGAGCTGACGCGAGGCTTAGGCAATGACTCGGCCATCTTGCATAAGAACACATCCCAAACCGGTGCCTGATGCATCACAAATTATGTCAAAAGGCTTCTCGATATCCGGTTGAGCTAAGATAGGAGCGGAAGTCAACAAAGTCCGCAAAGTATCAAAAGCCTTCTCACACTCGAGTCCACAGAATTTTTCATCCTTTTGAAGCAATCGTGTCATGGGCTTGGCAATTTTAGAGAAGTCCTTAATGAAGCGACGATAATATCCAGCTAGACCAAGAAAACTCCGAACTTCATGAACGGAAGTCGGGGCTTTCCAGTCTAACACCTCTTGCACTTTTGAAGGATCAACAAATCCCATCTTCGGATAATACATGACCTAGGAAAGGTACCTTCTTCAACCAAAACTCACACTTGCTGAACTTAACATAAAGCCGATGCTCACGCAAGCGAGTCAAGACAATTCTCGGATGCTCGGCATGCTCTTCTTAATTTTGAGAATAGATAAGAATGTCATCAATGAAAACCACCACGAATCTATCCAATTCGGGCATGAATACCTTGTTCATAAGGTATGTAAAGTGGGCAGGAGCATTGGTCAAGCCAAAAGACATGACAAGATATTCAAACAACCCATAACGGGTTGAGAAAGCGGTTTTGGGAATATCTTCGGGACGAATCCTAATTTGGTGATATCCCGATCTCAAATCAATCTTGGAGAATACCTTAGCCTTTGATAGTTGATCAAACAAGATATCAATATGAGGAAGAGGATACTTATTCTTGACAAGAACTTGACATTGAGCGGGCGATAATCCACGCACATGCGCAAAGATTGGTCCTTCTTCTTCACAAAGATAACAGGACTACCCCATTCAGAGGAACTAGAGCGAATGAAACCCTTCTTTAAAAGTTCACCTAATTGAGTTTTAAGCTCTTTCAACTCATTGGGTGGCATTCGATATGGTCTTCGAGAGATAGGAGCAGTACCAGGGATTAATTCAATTTTGAACTCCACATCACGTTCCGGAGGTAATCCAGGTAAGTCATCAGGAAAGACATCCGGAAATTCACAAACCACAGGAATATCAGCAATGGCCTTTGCTTCAGTAGCATTAGCCGTATTGCGAATGGTGGTATCACGAGGGAGCTCAACTAAGAAAGCTGCGTTATCAATCGGATCTCTCAACATTACCACAAGAGTGGTAGTGTCAATAAGAACTCCGTTCTTGCTCATCCAATTCATACCCAGAATTACATCGATTCCCAGACCAGGTAACACTATAAGGTTCACAATATAGGTTCGACCCTCAACTAAAATGCTCACATCTTTTACTATCTGATCAGTAGAGACGCGAGTCCCAGCGGCACTAATGCAATAACCCCCATGAGTTACAGTAGTTATGTGCTGACTGAACTTGGATGCAAAAGTAGGGCTCATAAAAGAATGCGAAGCACCCGAATCAAATAGCACAACTGCGGGTTGTTGGTTCACTAGGAACTTACCAGCGGTGACAACCTCACCAGATGGTATCTCTTCAACAGTAGTATAATGAACATTACCAGGACGAACATTTCCTTGATTAATCTTCCTAGGATAAGGACAATTATTCGCCCAATGTCCTGGCTGGTTGCAATTCCAACATGGCTTATTGCTGGGAGGGACATTGGAACTACCCTGCCCAGATGTATTCTTGGGAAGAGCAATAGTGTAACCTTTGCGATAACCAGTCTTGAACTGAGGTTTCTTCTGAGGAGGACGATATCTGATGTTAGCAGCAGGTGGACGATTCTGAGTTCTAGCCATGACAGGAGCCCTGGACTGAGAAGCTCCTGCTTCATATGCCCTCTTGCGGCTCTTAAAAGCAGCATAAATATTATCATTACTTTCTTGAGTTAGAGCATCACTGCCAAACTCATTGAAAGTCGCACACTTGCTATTGCCCATAGATTTCATCAACTTAGGGCCAATTCCCCTCTTGAAACTAGCAATCTTCTTAGCTTCAGTATCAACCATTTCTGGAGCATAGCGAGACAGATGGTTGAAAGCCTGATGATATTCAGTAAAAGTTTTGGTGTCTTGAGTCAGTCTCATGAACTCCGTATGCTTGATAGCCATAAGACCAGGAGGAATAAAACGTGCTCAAAACCTCACGAAACGATCCCGAGACAAGATTGGTATTAGCAGGTAATGTCTTCCAATAGTTGGCCCACCAAATACCCGCTGAACCTTGAAGCAGATAAGAAGCATACTCCACTTTCAGGCCCTCAGTAAGCCTGAGCAAACGAAACCTCTGCTCTACAGAATTCAGCCATTCATCAGCCTGAAGTGGTTCTTTTGTCTCTTCAAAGGTAGGAGGCTTGGTGTCCATGAAATCCTTGAAGTTACTCTGACGATTTGGTTCCTGATGGGCATCACGACCACCACGATTTGCCAACAGACGAACTGTTTCACCCATAAGACGCTGACTTTCCACCATGGTATGCATAAGCGCCTCTGGAGTAGGCGGAGGTAGAGGCTGAGGAAGACCATGGTGCTCACCGTGATGGTGGTTTTCAGCCATCTGCAGATATGCGCAAATAGTGAGTATTGATGATGTCCAAAAAGTGTGGGTAAATTATATAATCATGCCAAACTGAATTCATTGGAGAAGAAACTCAAACAATAAATAGAGGCACAATCATAATTTCCACAATACACATCACCAATAACCTCATTGGATGCAATATCGCGATGTATCTGAAAACTCATTTTACTAGCAACTAAAAGTTCCTATATCTGAGGAGTTTCATTAAGCCCATCTGAAGCAAGAGATGCAACTTCTTGTAAGAGGACAATTTTTAGAGAAACGGCGTATTAAAAACTTTTGAGGTAAGAAGTTTTATAAGGGAGGACAAGTGCAAAGATTATATGAATGTCATGATGCATGCACGATCCGTACGTCCTCACAATCCTAACTTTGATTCTGACGTTCTAGACGGTGGCATACATACATTCTCTCATATATCGTAACTAGTCGAACTAACGTGAGCATTGTTAGTGTACCTGCAAGAAATTTTCATTTCAGCCCAACAATTCCCAATATAACACACAAGGAAAGCAGAACACAATTTACGCACCCCTCCATCTATGCATATTCCCAATATACATAGATGTAGGTGCACGATACCCGAATCATCGTCGAAGACGGCATCACCAAGAATGGTGGAAAACACCCTCACATGGGGCACTTTCATATAAACATGTGTGGAACATGTGAATACTTCAAAGACCATATAAGCACTCCCTAGATCGGCGTTTGTCCGATCATGCTCTCACAACTCACCTTACCTTGGCGACGATTCAAACATTAACACTAGCGACATATATGGCTAATTCATATATGAAGGTTACCACCACCATCAGACCACAGGGTAACTATTGCGGTCAAGTTATCACTCTTCATACCTTAGCAAAGGCGTCGATGCAATATTTAAATTCCCCCGGTTAGTACTTACTAAGCCACCTGTAAGTCCTTATATGGGCATAAAGGATATGAACACTGGCAACCTTTAGGTTTGAAATTAAGTTTTCACAAAAGCTTTTTGTTTTAATACACAAATGACGTGTTTAGTGCTGAACCATGCTCCGATGCCAGCTGTCACAGAACCGACCAATTTATACAAGATTAAGTACGATGTCCCCGCTAATACGTTGACACTCGTATACTTTGTCTTATATAAACCCGGTAGTTCAACGAAATCACGAAGGATTTCAAACCAACTTGCAACAAACCAAGATCGTAGTAATTCAGCATAACCACATCACCTGTTACAACCTTTTACAAATAATCTACATAGATTATATAATATCGGAGTACACTTTAGTTATTACAAACCAGAATACAAAGTAGCGGAAGAAGCATAGTTTTCAAGTATGGAGATACTCCCGTCAAGCTTCTCACTATCCAGGAGACGATGGCGATTCGAATCGATTACAACCCAGCTGGAGAAATATTCCTAACACTCTCCCGGCAAACCCCGCTAAGGGTAGCCGTAGAACACCATTCGTACAACTCAGGAATCACGGATCCGAACAGCGCCTCACTTAGGGTCGCCACCATGCCATGAGGTCAGGAATTATAACACCTGCCTCTGGACTTACCGACATGACTTCCCACACGGACATACCACGTCGGATATGCCAATGGATCAGGAATTATAACACCTGTCGGCGGGTGAGACTTGATACTCTTCGCGATCCGGCCTAAGTTGAGCTACTAGGCTTCGCGGCGGATAACCTCCGATCCAGCCAGCTAAGTGCTAGGCACTGTTCAACATGACTAGGAAAGGCT
This sequence comes from Themeda triandra, assembly GCA_018135685.1. Taxonomy (NCBI): domain Eukaryota; kingdom Viridiplantae; phylum Streptophyta; class Magnoliopsida; order Poales; family Poaceae; genus Themeda; species Themeda triandra. The sequence goes on along the minus strand of JAENPR010000005.1, from coordinate 2,583,954 downwards.
CCATTCCTTGTGTGTGATTAATCGGCATGGCGGTTCACTTGATTACAAAGCTCCCTGGCCCTGTGACGTCCACGTTCCGCCTTACCGTCGATTTACATCCATATGGTTATTTGCATGATAGCACATATAGCCAACCGTGAACCATCATCCTAATTCTTGCAAGTGATCATTAGTCACTCGACTTCTACCGTTTAAGCATGGCTAAGCAGATGCTACGGTATCATATCATTAGGATTTCAAGGATGATAACTGGACAAGGAATGATATAAATGCAGCAAGGGGTTCCAATTCAATTCCTAGAACTTAATGCAACAATCATAAAGCATTTAATAATTATAAAAGTTAGGAAGTTAAAATGCTCCGGGGCTTGCCTTTCACGAACGTTGAAGGTTCGTGTCGTGGGCACTCAAGAACAATCTCCTCTCCGACGTCAGGTTCGATCACCTGAACCTTCTGCTCCTGGGGATTCTCCGGCTCCTGCGGACACGTTCCCTCGAATTCCAACAGAGTCACTCCCGCGGGCGCACCTATTGCATGCATATGCATTGAATAAGTATAACGATTTCATAAGTGAGGATAGTGATGATGACATGATGTCCATGATGACAAGTTGATATAATTATATCACTGGACACTCGTTTACCGAGTTCTCCAGCTATATTCAAATCACTATAACAAAGGCAGTGTATAATTCTTATAAAAAGCAATTACACTTACCAAATCTACACAACTTAACATACAACAACTCATCCTCAGTTAAAGACCTAACACCTGCACCTAAGATCTTGCTTTAATGAGTTTAGGTACATAAAGTATTATGCATGACATGTCATATGATATATAAAGAAATTGATAAAGACATATCAACATGAAAAAGCATGAGCTCAAACAATTAAATAAAGGTGCCAAAGGTCATTAGGGGTAATGACCTAGGGTCAACACTCAATCCAAAAAGTCAAACAATTCCTAAATGATTAATCAAGATTAAGGATTAATTAAAGCATTAATCAAATAATTAATTAAGCAAGCATAACTAAGGCATAAAATAAAATTAATCCAATTAAGCCCAAACTCAGATTTCATATTTTTCCTAGATCAAGCACCTCATGAGAAAGCTACACAAAAATTTTCATAATTTTTGAAGCTATGATTAATTTTATACAAAATAGACAAATACAAGCACTAATTATCAATTCAGAAAAGAATAAATCTTTTTAGAAAAAGAAAAAGGCCATCGGGCCGATTTAACCCGCTCGGCCCACTCGGCTTGCGGCGCGGCGCGTGCGAGCGAGCGGCCTAAGTGGAGCAGGCCGGCCCAGTGGCGCAGCAGCAGCAGCAGCACGCGCGGGCCCAGCGCAAGGCAGGCCGGCCTATCAGCGGCGGCACCTTCGCGCGGCCCAGCGACGCGGCCTGGCCAGGCTCGGCCCAAGGCGGGCGGCAGCCACGCGGCCCAGACGAGCGCGTCGTGCGCGGGCACGAGCGCGAACAGCGGCTCGGCGGCGGCGGGCTCGACGGCTCCGGCAAGGAGAGTGGCCGGGGCGCGTGCGCATGAGCACCACGGTGCTAGGGCGGGTCTAGGGCTAAGAAGATGAAGCACGGCGCCGTGGCGGTGATTCACGGCCGCGTGCATGGCGGTGGCGGCGCACGGAGCACCGGCGGCAGGCGGCGTTCCGGCGACGCGGAGGCGCTAGAGCCAACAAGGGCTTCGGTCCTAGGCTAGGCATGGTCGGGCGACTCCAAAACACTAGAGAGAGAGACAGGAAGAAGATGAGGCGCGCTGGCCATGGCGGACCGAGCTTCGCAGCCATGGCGGCCATGGCGGCGGCGCGGCTTGCGTGCTCACCTCGCGATGGCACCGAGCAAGGCTGGGTCGGGAAGGACGAGCAGCTCGTGGCGGAGCGGTGTGCGAGACGAATTGGAAAATGAGCGAGTGGGGAAGGTGAATTTGCAGGGCGGCTTGATGACCGGCCGGCGGAAGCAGGGAGAGAAAATGAGGAGGAAGGGAAAATGAAATGGCCGGCTTCGGCTCTGGGCGGTGCAGGGAGTGGCTGGCGGCTTCGCGACGCCCTCCACGCGCCTGCTCGCGCGGGCAAACCGGGAAGAACCGGGATGGCCACGGCGACGGCGAGGAGCAGGGAGAGGGATGGCGGAGCACTGTAGCAGTAGGAGATTTTCCACTTTTTCAAAAACTCACAATTTCATATGGAAACTTGAAAAATCTTCCAATGTGAAAGTTGCTCCAATTAATGAAAATGACAACTTTGCTTTTTGAAGCATATTGAAATTCCTAGTATTTTTGAAATTAGGTTTTCAAATTTAAATTTGAATTTGAATTTCAAACATCACTCAAATGCAATGTCATTAAGCCATTTAATGATGCTTATGGAATGCAATTAGGCTATTAACACTTGAAGTGTTACAATATTCCACGTGTTTAGTGTCTCTGGTTCAATTCCAAGGCTCATATAGAAAATACCAGACAAACCTAATTTGGAAAGCTCGTATAGAAAGAAGTGTAAGTTGTTTGCTTGGACACTCATACAGAGCACAATTTTCACGACGGCTATTTTGGATTTAAGTAATGGTCTCACTAGGACGATTGTATTTTGTGCAATTGGCCGCTTGAAAGTGGCCTACACCTGTGCCTATATTGCCCTTTTGCGAGACTTGTGTTGGCACCAAGCACTGGCCTTGGAACACTTCGACACTGGTTTGATCCAACACATGATTCATCATCCATCAGCTCTTGGTGGGAAGCAATGACACAAAAGGTAGAAAAGGAGAGCAACAATGGTGTTTCAATGACTTGGACATTTACATCATGTGGAGCGTTCAAAAAGGGGGGATCGAAGAATTTTTAGAACCATATCATGACAGCACAACAAGTGGTTATGAAAATAAAAGGAAGACTTCCAGCTAAGGAGAAGGGCGCTTGTTTCGGTGTATGGAGTAATTTATCTCTATGTTTCTTTGGTATCTTCTTGAGTGAGGTGTTGTTTGTGGTACGTGTATAGGACCTCTTTATTACCTCAGTACTTGGGTGGGTTTAAAACTCACGTTCTTTCTTAATTGAAAGACATAGCTCTCACCATCTTAAAGAAAAGAGAGATTTAGAAACAAATAAGTGAACCACACGAATTTGTTTGAAATTCTTATGGAATGAGTTTTTTCTATATAAATATTATTGGGAAATAAGCAAGGCCTAACCTAATATCACGTTTTTTCCTTTGTGTATTAGAATTTCTAAATTATGTCTAAGTAGCATTCAAACCCTTCCAGCTCTCCGTCTCTAGATTTATGTAAGGTAGACGCACCACTCCAATTCTTTTTTTTTCCATTTCTACATTTTAAGAATCTCGTGTTCCAAAGAGTTCTTTACTATTCTTGTATGTATATTTTAACAATCTTGCGTACCAACGAGTTTCTTACCCATTCCCCGCTTCAATAATTTCGAGAGAACGTGCTAACAGCATCTTCTAACAGATTCGACCATCGACTACAAACCGAAAACAGAATAAAACAAAGTTGTCTGAAGAATGGCGCGTAAGCAAAATGTGCTCTCACTACTTAATAAGAGCCATTGCAAAACATTTTGGCTTTAATCCATTACATTAAAACTAGAAATAGTAAATATTTAAGTGCATAGAAAAACTATATTAAAAAACAAAATATTTTATAATTTAGAAACGAGAGAATACTAAATAAATAAATAAAATCTACCAGCTATTAGCCCTCACAATTAGCCAAAAACTGTAAATCTGGAATGTTTTTGATCGAAGTATTGGACTTAAGTAAGAGCTATTGCAACCGGGCTCGATCATACGATGGTTGCTCTGATGGGTCTCGCAAAAACATAAAACCTAATTAACGAATAGCTTGTAGTACTAAGTAACAAGCACAGTAAAATGATCAGAATGGACACCATGGCTACGCGACTCAGTGGCCGAACTGCCAATTAGCGGTGGGTCTCCAAATCATGGCATGTTGGTGAAGCATTTATACAGAACTGAGGAGAACACCAACAATGCTTAATGCTTCTGCAAGGATCAATGTTTGATATTCAGCTCCTGCACAAATAACCTGGGCCGAGTTGAGCTGCTCAAATCAAATGCCATGAAAATCGTTGAGAAAACAGCATTATAATCGCAGCTGCTAACAGCAACAGGCACAGAGACGAACATGCTTCAGAGTTAGTAGACAAGTTAGTTCACAACACGCAAGAGACAGGCATCAAAAGGACATATAAAAAACATGCAGATGCAGAGAAAATAAAATATGGCAAATTAGTTGTCTAGGCATTAATCTATTCTGATGGTCAGCATCAACTAGTTTTAGCAACTGTACATCCACCATGGCTGCATTCTGGCCTCACCTTCCATTCTCATAAAGCGCACAAAATAATTCTAAGAAAAACTGCAATCTCTGAACGAGAAAAAAAAAATTAAAAATGGCGAACGCGGAGGAGCACCTCGGCCTCAGCTGTCAGCTCAGCTCTTGCCGTCTTCCTCGTCAAAGGTCGCCGATGAGTACTCCTCGAAGGTGATGCACGACGACGAGGGCGACGGCGACGGCAGCGACGGCGGCGGGGGTGACGCAGACGCCTGCTGCGGCTGCATGGTCACGAGAAGGTCGATGAATGCGCCGACGATGGCGGCGTGGACGCCCTTGGCGTTGAGCTTGAGGTACCACGCCAGGAGCTCCTCCAGGGCCTCCCAGTCGCACAGCCCGTGCGCCGCCACCATCTCCGCCATGGACGCCCTGAAGTCGCCGTACGGGTCCTTGGACTCCACTGTCACCACCACCGCGCTGCCCTTCGCTGCGACGGCCTCGGCCTCCGCCGCTGGCTCGTCCTTGTCGCGCGGCGCGTCCGTCTCTGCCGCTGGTTCCTCGTTCTTGACGCCTTCCACCGCCACGGTGGCCGCCTCGTTCTCGCCTCTCGCCGGCGCCACGCCCTGAAACCTCTGTCACTTTAGAATGAGAACCGACCGGCACGACGGACGACGGACGGCACAAGAAGACATGCAGAATGCGTTACCTGCTTGGGCAAGAACTCTGCGCCGGCCGGATCGAAGAACAGCCGCTCCGAACGCACGCCGCGCACGACGGCCGTCTCGCGCAGCTCCGTCTCCTCCTCCTTCTCCTCCTCGTCCACCTGCTCCGCGACGGCCTCGCCGAGCAACGACAGAGGGCTCCGGTCGAAGCACGCGGCCTCATCGATGGACGAGCGCCGGCCGACGAGGAACTGCTCCGAGGTGGTGTCGTAGACGCTGTTCAGGGTCCGGAACACCGCGGCCGCGGCGTCGTCGTCCTTGGGCCCGCGGAACGAGCTGGTGCGCGGGTGCCGGCACGACGGCCAGGGCCACGCCGACGGCGCCGGCGGGTAGCAGCGCTGGGCGTAGTGCGCAGACGGGGTCGAAGGCGCCGACGCCGGCGGCGAGGCAGAGGGCGGTCGGTGCGGCACGTCGCGGAACTTGTAGAGGAACGCGGCCAGGCCCTTCTTGGCCATGGCGGCGGGGTGGTGGCGGCGCTTGAGCTTGTGGAAGTGGAGGTGGGGAGGGTGCAGGGACGGAGGCATTGTGCCGCTCGCTCTCGAGTCTGGAGTCTGGACTGGCCGGCGGGAGCTGGTCTTGCCACTCTGTTCTGTTCGCTTGTGTTTTATAGAAGGGCAGAGAAGACGATGCTCATTTACTGTAGGGGTTAGAGAGGTTTCAGTGAGGAAATGAATACACCCAATCAATGGCTACTGGTAAAATATAAAGACCACAATATTTTTTTTTCTCAAATACGTACGAATGTGCGTATCATTATATTGGAAGAATAAAAAGGTTTTTACAAGAACGCGTTAGTATTTGTATGATCTACATATTGAACAAAAACATCCAAAAAAAAAAACGTACAATACAAGATTTTTTTTATTTGTCCTGAAATTCTTTACCAGGACCGGCCAATATTCATGGGACCAAACGAAAAACGTTGATTAAGAGTAAATGTCATACTATTTTCTAAATAATGTTTAATTCCACCAAAATAGGATTTAAGAACAGAGCATACACATAGGAAACAATAAACCAAAAACAGATAAAGGAAAATGAAAAACTTTGAAGAACTCACCTACTACCGCCGGCGAAGACGGAGAAGTTTGTTGACGTTAGGGTTTGCGGTTTCTAGGAGACGATGATTCCATGATTTAGAAGGTGGGGCGTTGGAGGGAACATTGGACCGACGATAGCAGCACAAGTGACGGTACTGGAGGCGCCGCTCGACGGTGAGGTGGGAGAGGTCAGTTGGGCAGTGGGAGTGGTGAGGGTGTTGGCTAGAGGAGGAGAAGCCGACTTTGACTTAGCAATAGAAGGAGATGGTGGTTAGGTGGGGTGCGGAGGCGGACGTACCGGAGCTCAGGTTAGGTGCCAGCTTGGATTTAGCGAGGACAGAGGTGGGCGCCGCCAGAGCTAGACGGAGTGGAGCTAGTGGCAGGGGAGTGGCAGAGTGGAAAAGATAAGGTAGAGAAAAGGAGTAAGCTGGCCTAGTACTTTTTGCGTGCGCAACTAAGCATTACTAAATCCTGTACAATTTCCTTTTTCATAAATCCAGTATTCACCTTATTCGCTTGAACTTATCAGTACAATATTTTTCTATCACAACAAAACTACATCAACGGATCAACCGACTTATCAGCTGCAAAAGCCATCAACCAAATTTTTTAGTAAGCAAAGTATACATATATAACATGGTAATCTTTTAGTAAACGGAATGTGAAATAGTATTTTTCATCTTCTAACTTTGCGATGGACACGTCATCTCTGAAATACAGCTGAGCCTCCGTGTTGAGTGACAAATTTACATGCCTAGTTGATTCTGATATGTTAGAAAAGTCAAATAACTTCATCAATTCTATATGTGTTTTTCACTCTCAAAAAAATTCTATATGTGTTTCTACATGAATGACATGGGCCATGCTTCCACATAACTTCGTCAATATGTGTTTCTATATGGATCACATTTGCTTCCAGACTTTGATATGTTACAAAGTCAAATAACTTCATCAATGTGCGATCACTATAAGGCCATGCTCATTTCATCTTTTGTTTAGGTATACCTTTTATAATCACGAGCTGAGACGGAACAAACAAACTTCTTTTTTATCTCAGCGTTCCACAAAGCCACATGCCAGATTATCACAAATTTCATAATCCACTCTACACCAATTTTTGCTAGTACCCGCCTTACTCGTGAGGTCTAAGCAGTGGCGGACCCAGCAGCTTAATCGAGCCTGGGCAAATCATAAGGCGGCCATCAAACCATGTGTCTTGAAGCTTGCTACATAGGATGCTGCAATTGAAACTCTAGCATACGCCGGTGTCGGAGCCCAGGCAAGTGCCCAGGCTTGTCCGGCCCTATGTCCGCCGGTGGGTCTAAGAATATGTACCTTTTAAGCCAATATAACCTTCCAAATTGGACCAAGAATTAGTTTGATCCAAATGATAAGTTTGGAAACCTCTCCATCCAATGTTGCTATTCCATTCGAATTTGGGACACAATTTATGCTTGGCCTGCGACTAATTTAGAGACATGCATGGTCAGTGCCTGAGTGCTGTATTCGAGTTGCACTTTCGAAAGGCTGACCATGAAAGGCCTTTCATATTCTAATCCTCATAAGTTGGAAAATTTGGGATGAGCAACACTCTAGAATTGTCCATCGAAGACATGCTTCGATAGTCTCCCTTGTGGACTTGTGGAGAAAATTAAGGAAAAGGTGACGACTCGAGTCAGTGTGGGCGCAAGATGCCTAAAGAAAATTCTCCCAAGCCCTTAATGGTTGCTTGGTTCTAGAAAAAATGCTCGCCTCACTTTGCCAAGTCGAAATATAATTGCTACCGTCAGCGAGTCAATTTGGCTGGTCTTAGCTGACAAGGATTGGCTTGCTCGCATGAGGGAAGCTAGGGCCTAGAAACCAAGTTGACCCTTAGTTTTCCTTGCTCTCTTTTAATCACGTTTGTTTCAACATTACAATTTTAGGTTTAGGGCTGCATTTGGATAGCGATCAAAGGACGTTTGTATTTGCTAGTGTGTAGTCTGTTAGTCATTTGCTAGTGCAGATGATTCCACATACATTAGCTCATGTAATGGACGCATGACTGAGAAGTACTTCTCGTGGATGCAATGGACAGACAAAATAGAAAGTGGATGTACAATCCGTCATACGTTCTCGTGGATGGAATGAACGGACAAAATAGAAAGTGACTGTACAATCCAACGGACGAAGTTTTGGCGATGACGTGCCTTAACGTGAGAGTAGACTGAGATACTCGTGCAGATAATGAGCTACCTATTTTCATAGGGTTTATATTTATTAAATGAGCTTTGTCCTACTGTAGATCTCAAATAAATTCAATGCCCATAAAACATATGTTAGTGCAACACAAAAGATTAATCATGTACGAGAAATAGACAAGAGAATAACTCAACTTAAACAGGTGAGGAGATAGAAAAAGAAGCATATACTATACTAGGTAAATGCGCGTATGTTGCAACAGGAAAATATTAATACCATAACGACATTCTTTCATCCTCGGTAAATCTCGTCGGTCCCTAGGGCCCTCCTTCTACGCACGACAAGCTATGGAGCCGCAGTAGGCTTGCCGCGCTCAATGTCTTACCCACGTATATATGCGCCATCCACCCATGTATCCTTCATTTGTCTTACTTTTATTTCCTTTTCTTTCTATATTGCCAAGCTTAGTCAATTTTAGCCACGTGAACAATTTTAGTCAATATATGATTTTAGTAATGTCTAATGATATTTTTATACCAAATCTTGGACATTTATCTCACTAAATCTAAAACGTCTGGCCTTCCAATTTTTTGTAAGAATGATATTTGTTCTAAAAAAATATTTCTTTTCTAATGTCAAATAATAGACATGGTACTATATCCTCTATGTATATGTTGCCATAAGTAACATTCATGATCATATATGTCTTAAGTTACTTAAAGTCATCTAAACATTAAGCTGCTGTAGTACTTGAAAGATGGCATTGGAGTTAAGGTTATATATAGTGTGTTTTGCTTTTTAGACCATCTTTGTTTTATTGACAATAAGCCAATTCTCAGTTAGTCATTCCCTATAATGTCCTTTAAAAAATATGGTCAAACAACCATTCCTGTTAATTAATGTAATCGTTGAGCTATGAGCATAATATAGTATATTAAAGCCCTATTATCTAGAGCTTGGGCGGGTTTCAACAAATTGATGCTTTGTTTTGTTTTCAACCATGATCACATCACGTGAATGGCTTTTTTAGTAGAACATGTTTTGTCCCACATTGTAGTGGATAATGTTTATATACGTGGATACTACTAATTAAAGAGAACCATGCAAAACCCATCCTCACTCTTTATGCATGGCATTTGTAAGTCACCTGAATAGCCTTTGTCTAGATACATAGTTAAAATTGATGGAACCACGGCATTCAGCCAAGACCGATGATACAGTATGCTACGACAAGAAACAGCGAGCTATACATCCGACCCTACAACATCGAAATCGAATCGCTGGAGCGGAACCAGACCGCCGAAGACGCGTAGCGTACAGCCTTACCACACCCAAATCGAATCGCAAGAACCCACCAGAAGTAGACCGCCGGAACAGAGGCAGCTAGATGCGAACCATACACACAGGAGGAAAAATCGCGGCCACCCAAAAATCGCACCCTACCATTCCCAAACGGAGCATCAACTACGCCACATGGAGGGTGGCAAACCAAGAATGCCCCGCCGAGCACCCAAATCCAGAACTAACAACACGCGCAGGACCTAGAGACTGAAGAAATCAGGACCCAGACGGCAGACACTAGCAGAGGAAGTTGCCCTCACCACGGAACAGAGAGCGTCGACACAACGACGAGAGGAGCCGTGACGGGTCGACAACGGCAAGAATGAAGGCAAGGATGCCACGACGAAGTTGAGAGGACGAAGAGAAAAGAGAGAGCAACCGGAAGGTGGGCAGAGCAAGTAAATGGAGCGCCCAATCTAAGAAAGCCACGCGTCCCGGCAATCTCCCATTGGACCAAATCCAGGAACACGCGGTAGCCGGTAACTGGCCGACGCCGAGCCACGCTGGAAGCCAAGCCACGCCGAATCCACAGGGTTTAGGCAATGAACTCTCTACTCCAAGCTGGTTTTTTCGTTGAAAGTGCTACAATGCTTTTCTACTTTAGTTTTCACCATTAAAACAAGGCCTAAATCAAAAAATGAATAAAAAGTAATTCTGAGCAATTTGTTTTCATCTAAATGTCAATTTTGAAAATTTAATTCTTTTAATGATTTCAAATTCATTGACTCAAGAGAGGCATAAAGAAATCGAGAGAGAGAGAGAGAGAGAGAGAGAGAGAGAGAATGGCTAGGATTTGGAGCGGCGTGCACAACGGCGTGTGGGGTGGCGGCGGCCGGTCGGGTGACGGCGGTGGTGTGTGCGCGAAGAATTAGAGAGAGAGAGGGGGGATAGAGTTTGAGAGCGAGCCTTTCGACAGTTTCTTTCTTAGAGATGAGAGATGAGAGAGAGAATTTGAGAGATATCCTTTTGACTATTTCTTTCTTAGAGATTCGAGATGAGAGATGAGAGATGAGAGAGAGAGAAGAAAGAGTTTGAGAGCTAGCCTTTCGACAATTTCTTTCTTAGAGATTCGAGATTCGAGATGAGAGAGAGAGAGAGAGTTTGAGAGCTAGCCTTTTGACTATTTCTTTCTTAGAGATTCAAGATTCGAGATGAGAGAGAGAGAGAGAGAGAGAGAGAGAGAGTTTGAGAGCTAGCCTTTCAACTAGATATTCGAGATGAGAGAGAGAGAGTTTGAGAGCTAGCATTTCGACTATTTCTTTCTTAGAGATTCAATGGGTACAAGACCCTTTTTATTTATAGTCCTAGGGGACTTTGCTTGTAAGCACTCTAAACTGTCATGCATTAGGCGTGTGACAATTGCTTATTTTCCAAAAACAATGGACAAAATATTTTGTCTAAAACTCTAAATATTACAAAAAAATGGTCTTGTTTTATTAGTGAAACCAGATGGCCAAAAACCATATAATGACTATAGGCAGGTACAAGACCTGAACATCTTAGTCCATAGACCACATGACTAGGAGGGCGGGGTACACGTACACAATCCCCACACCACATAAACTAGCAGGGGATGAATGTGATTTGTCTCAATAACTAGCAACCAAATATGACATACAAAATATGACATACAATTTGTTACAAGATAGTAGTAGAGAAACAAACATTAATGACAGTGATTCCATCTATATAAGCTATAAAAGGCAGGTTCTGTCTTTTTTTTTTACATACATTAAAAAAAAAGTATAGGAAGATTAGAGGCTCAGTGGCCAATTTAAGAGATGTTGAGGGATAAAAACATAAAACTTAGCCTTGAGCAATCGAGGGGTGAAGATGGCAATTTCACCGAAGGAGGTAGCGAACTTTTTGAACAGTCGAAGCTTTCTGTTCTTGTGACAGATTGGCAGTGCTCCAGAGTACAGAGTACTAGTTAATTCTTGGCAGAAAGTTATGTGTTGTTCTACTGAACTTTTCGACTTTTTCCTCTGAGCTTGACAGAGATTGACATGTTTGTTGCAAAGATTAGGTGTGCTTATCATGTTGTAGTTCGTTGTCTCTGATCAACAACTTTTGTTTGCTTTTTTAAGCCATTTTCTATTACGCCCCATCTATAAACAATTCTTGTGCCTAGCAGATGTTTCCTGGCTTCCTGCTAGAAGAAAAAAATTCAGCCATTTATGTAGGAAGTATTTATTTATTTTGAGGGAGAGCACAAAATCTAAACAGCTGTGCTGGTCAAAATAATGGCATCCTGTCTACAGGCATTGTGGGCATTGGTCCTATTTTGACCTGTGGATTGCTGACCATCTGAGACTGAGAGCATTTACAGTGCACCCTGTGCATCTCTCTGCTTCATGCTGCCACTCCCTGAATCCCACATTCAATATTTTCCTGAAATGCTAGTACAGTATACTGTTCTCCTGTTGATTGTTAAAAAGACAGATGCAAAAATCTACAGGATGCCTGGCACGATCTGCAAGCAATTGAATGAGTGCAAAGATGTTACTTAGATCTCAAATTTTATAGTCCTGCAAGTCCGGTAAAAACTTGCATTGCAATAGGACATTCATCCATCTGAAGAAGCCATGCTCAGGTACAGGTGATGATGCTGATGCATCATGCATGAATGAGTGAAATGCATCTCGGACATCTCGGACAGGTGAAGATTGTAAACGGAGATTGGATAGTTCATGCCTGACAGATGTGGCAGAACCTCCTAAGTAATGTGGCCCACATGCACTAATCCTTGTCTTAAAAGACCTCGGATTACTATGCATGTGTTCCACACGACTTAACAAGCTCTGTCGGGTGTCCTCGGGAAACCCGAATCATCCACGAATCTTTCGAACTGGATCGATCATTATAAGAGACATTGCAGTATTACAACAGTTTTGTACAAATAAAATATATCAGAGTAAAAGTGCGGAAGGATTACAATAACATAAGTTTACAAATCATTTATAAATAAAACTTTACAAATAAAAAGTTATGTTGGTTACAACCATAGTAGTGGAATATCATTACTTAACTTTATGATTCACCAAAACGTAGGGCTCTGCCCAGGAGCCAAACAAACTACTCGACGTCCTCACTTGACGGACACACCTGCAACAAGGGTAGAACAAACCCTGAGTACAAAAGTACTCCGCAAGACTTACCCGACGAAAAAGAGGGGAGAAGACTCGGGGAATGAAGGCCGATAGGACAAGGTAAGGCTTAGCAAAGAATCAAAGTATTTTGCGAGAAAAGCACTAAACTAGTTTCAACCTCAAGTTTTACTTTCCAGATTAGTCATTAGATTCTAAGGTGAGCCTAGTCTAGCTTGATTACAGCAGATCAAGATAATTCACGGAGATCACAATCTTAGTCTTCCAACAAAATTTCTTCAAGTTCCATAAGTTACGACGATTCGAATCGATTATACCCAGCTGGGGATCCCTAATCACACGATATATGTAGAACCAAATCTTGCATATATCAACCTTCACTCAGATCTTCCAAAACCAACCCGTGCCGCGCCACCCGAGAATACCGTACGCCTCAAATCCAGGACCAAGCCCACGAGGGTAACTCGTATTCCCGCCATCTCTCCACTCCCAAAGGCGCAGCTTATCCGTTCTGATGATGGAATAGCTGGGGTCTTAGGCTTACCATAGTATGTGATTAGTTGCAAGGCTCGAACCACAGGCGGCCCTACAACGATACGGTCCTTAATCGACATAGTCGGAAACACTACATCCCTAACCCAGATGCAAGTTACCCGACCGGTCTCAACTTCATTAAAAGATGTAACAGATCCAGACCAAAGGATTACATCGAGACGTCATTCGATGAAACCCAATAGTCTGATCAACGATTTCATTGCGAAGTAAAATTTAACTTACCGACAGGGTAAGCACATCCTTTTGAAAATATTTTCGAAATCCGAACTAAATTAGCAAGGCTAAGCATTGTTACGTACTTTTCAATCAAAACGGTTTCAAGGATGATATTAGAATAATCAAGGAAGTCAATGCGTCAAGTAGGTTATCACTCAACGCCTATCACTTAATGCAACAATACATACTCAAGTGATAAAACTTTTGCAAAATCAAGGAATTGGTTAATGGATCCGGGGCTTGCCTCGAAAGTCGGTGTAGACGTTCTTCAACGACGTATCTGGAAGATGACCAATCACCAAAGATGGATTGACTTCCTCAGGAACTAGGGTTGTCTCGACAACTATTCCTCGGAAATGGAATCGACAGGTCTCTCCTCGATCACGGGGACTACACGAGATAATTAAAATGCTTCAACATGATGGAATATAAAATATGATGCTCAACGGATGCTAAACAAGATTATAAACAAGCGCAAACAATTAATTAAAGTGCCGAAGGTCATTAGGGTTGATGACCTAGGGTCTTCACTCAAATCCAAAGTCAAACAATTAATTAATTAACTAAGGAAATTAAACCCTAAAATAAAAAGTTGTCAAATTGATTTCAAAAATTAATTTTAAGTAGCTTATATCAAAAACAGTGCACCAATAAATTTTCATGATTTTTGGATAAATAAATAAATAACTAAAAATCAGAGAAGACTCATTTTTCAATTAAAATAGGTAATTTTTGAACATAGCAAAACTACTCAAAATTGGCATTTTGAATTTTTCCTAGATCAAGCTCATGACAGGGAACTCACACAAAAATTTTCACAATTTTTGGAGCCCTAAATAATTTTATATAAAATAAACAAGTATCAGCACTATTCATCGATTTCAGAAAAAGATAAATTCAAAGAAAAAGAAAAACAGAACATGGGCCGGCTTCGGCTGCTTGGCCCAAAGACCGTGCGAGACCGGCCCGACACCGTGGCGAAATCGGCCCAATAGGGCAAGCGAGCGGTCCGATCCGGCCCACTCGGGCCGACCGGGCCAGACGGCGGCGGCCTCGCCGGCGTTTCCTCGCCGGCGGCGGGGTTCCAGGCGGCGCTGCTGGCTTCTACACGATCCCCACGACACGGCGCACCTTCTGGGCCAACTAATGCGACGGCAGACGCGGCGGCGCACACTTGCCGGCGGCAAAGGCGGAGCGGCGGCACGGCGGTGCGGCGACGGGGGCTCGTCGGGGCGGTTCCGGCGGCGCTAGCGCACGACGCGGAGGCTACGCGATGCGGCGAGTGGGATGCGCGAGCCAAAGAACGCGGCGCGAGGCCCTATCGGCCTCGGCCTTGGGACGCGGCGGCGGCGACACGGCGAACCGGCGGCGAGACACGGCGGCCGGAGCTACAACGCACTAGAGGCCAAGCAAAGGGCATAGACAGCGCGGGAGCTCACCGCGGAGCCGATGCGCTTGAAGATGGAGAGGATGGACGGTCGGAGATGGGAGCTTGGCGGCGGCGGGAATGGCGTCGGCGGCGGACCCGGCGGCAAGGGCGGCGTTCCGGCGTGTCCCGTCCACCAACCGAGAATCAAGGAGCGCATCACGTGCCGGCGATCAAGGCGAACATGGTGGCGAGAGGAATTGTAAAATGGAGCAACGATGACGACCTACGACGATGGCGAATCACGACGGCTCGGCGACCGACCGCGAGGAAGAAAGTGGGCGTGCGGCGATTCTAGCGGGAGCAAGGCGCCACGATCAAGCTCAACGGACGCGCGAGGACGAGGCGGAGCTAGCGGTGGTATTTGCTTGGGCGGAAACGACGCAACGGCGACGGCGAGCGGAGGCGGAGCTCGGGCGCAAAGAATGGCGAGCGGCGGCCGAGACGAAGGGATAAGGAGGAGTGGTTGGCCGGCCGGGCGGGGTTAAGGCGCCGGGACGGGCCGAGGGAACGGCGACACGCGGCGGAGAAGCTTCGAGCGCGGCTATGCGCTGGCGGCCGGCGGCGACAAGCCGGCATGGCGGCGGTGACCAAGAACATAGGGAGAAAGAGGACGATGATGACGTCAGCACTATTGCAGGGTGGAAATTTTTGCAAAATACTCCAAATTTTTGAACTGTACTCGAAAAATTCCAAAAACAACCTTGGCCTAATTTTTCATTCTCTACAACTTTATCAACTGGCACATTTTCAAATTTTGCAAGGAAAATTGAATTTGAATCAAATTTTGAAAAGGGGACAAAAACCCTAGGATGAAATATTTGAAATTACTTTGGATTTTTCTAAAGAACTTGAAAAACTCCAAAACTATGGAAAACTCAACTTTTCAAACTGCACACTTTCTCCAAAAGATGTTTTTCCAAAATATGCATAGTTTTTGAAATACGATTTGAAAATCAAAAGGGGACAATTGTCGGAAAACCGTATTTTCAAAATAATTTGAAATTCTTTTTGAAAACTTGAAAAACTTTGTTCACCAACATTGTAGCTCTCATCGAGACCCACAATTTTCCTTTTTGAACCAACCCCAAATTCTTTGTATATTTTGAAATACGAGAAAAGGGGATAAATGGGGTTTTGGGGAAAAACGGGTTTTGAAACGAATTTTGAACTCGATTTACGTTCTACACTAACTAATCGGTCATTAGCAATCACAAGCATCATTTCATATGTAAAACAAAGCATCACATTAAAAACAATATTAAAATATGAAAACAATTACGCCAAGATACTCGATGCTTAGGTTTTAATAAAGTACTAAATCAAGTTTTAGTTGTAATTAACATCTAGGATGTTACAACAGACAATCACAATCACAGGGTTGGTTGGTTGGTTGGGCAATGTGACAAAAATTTGAAACGTCCCAAAGAAAAATCTCTCGCTTGGCCTCTTCCCAGTTCCAAGAGAGATTATATAAACAAGGCATACTCTGTCCTGCTCTCGCCGTCAGGCCCGACGCCACAGTGGCCATGCCTGCAGCTCCCTCGAGACGAGCTTCACCTCCACGCGCGCGAGCGTGTCGTCGTTCTCAAGGCCAGAAAAAAGGCCATGTCCAATCGCTTGCTTAAGCCTTGTTTAGTTCCACCAAATTGGTGGTTGTCAATTTGACACAGTAAAAGATTTCCCATCACATTAAAATGTCGGCACACGCATGGAGTACTAAATTTAGATGAAATTAAAAACTAATTACACAGTTTAGTTGTACTTTGCGAGACGAATCTTTTGAGCCTAATTAATCAATGTTTGGATAATATTTCACAAATACAAACGAAATCTTCTGATCTTATTCTGACAGCACCCACTACCAAATTGGCAAGCCCCAAATTGGGGGAACTAAACAAGGCCTTAATCTATGCCTAGTCCGCCATTGCTGCTTTTAAGGAGGAAAAGCTTTGTCTGCTCGTGTCATTGTCATGGTTAAAAAGTATACTACTGTTTGCCACTAGTGTTCTGCTGTTCTTTAAGCTGGTGTCGACTGGGAGTTGTGCACGTGTGACGACGGGCCGCAGCCAGCGGACGTCCGGGGCCGTCGGATCAACCAACCAACGGTCCACCGGTTTTCGGTCGAGTAGTGCATTGCATGTTAAGTTTGTGTTTGTCGTACACTAACGCCGAGCAGTTTTTCCGCATGTCTTTGCCTCTCTTTGTGTTTCTGCCACTAGTGTATGTATCCTGGAAGTGGAAGTGCAGATGCAGCTTTGAAAAGATGATATAATGCAGTGTATATATAATTTGATTTTGAGTGGCAAATTGCCATGAATCCTCGTAATGCATTGCATGGTCCCTGAGATGTCTCCTGCGAGGCTTTCCATCCCTGTTCCTCATGACAAGAAAAAGCTATATACTCCGTAGGTTGGAATGGAATATACAACCGGCCGCCACTTTGCATTGGTTTGGTCCCAACAGAGAGAGCTGATGGATCCAACGGCTAAGGTTGACCCAACGTGGCAGCAATGCTGGCTGACTGGCTCTTTCCAGAGTTTCCCGGCCTAATGGCCTGTGAATTCCCTTGGCAAAATAATAGCAAGGTTTCAGGCAATTATAAGCCGACAAATACCAAAACGCACGGCCGTTTAGCTTTGGAGGAGCTTTCCTCCGTGTTTTTGGATGGCACCTTCTTGTTCTCTTGTGCTGATGTTCTTCTTGCCGAAAGCTTTGTTCTTGTTCAGGTTGTGTGGGTGGAGCAAAAGCCGCATGTCTGTTGTTGCAGATTTTTTAAACTAAATGAAAAAAAACACTTACTAGTACAAGCTGACAAGCAAGTACAGTGATAATAATAGTGAGTGTGTTGGCATTTCAATTAAGAAAGGGCCGTGTAATCTGGATGTTTAGTGCGTTGCAGCTGATCCGTTCAGATGGATTAAGTCTGTTCATCCTATATAAGTAGCTTTTGTCGTGTGCTATCATCAGCATGTGAGAAATCACGGGAAGTTCAGAGAGTGCCTGCATACTCTCTGAGTCTGAAGAAACAAACTCTGACGGGCTTGCAACCGTTGGATCATTCCACCTAATCATTGTTGTTGCTGCTGTTTTTTCTTTGGAAAGAAAATGACTCTTCTACTTATCATTCCACCTAATCACCTTCGAATTAGTTAACTAGCTATGAAGGTCATTAGGTTGTTCCTCTGATGGTGCCGAATTATGGGAAACAGATTTATAGCATTAGCTGATTAATAAAGAACATCAACGTTCTATTCTATATACACAGCAAATCTTCATAGAACAAGTTCCAATCCAAATGAATAAATGATGGAACGGAGTCAACAACTACACGTACGTATAGCAAGGAATTCACAAGGTTAATGATGCTCCGTCATCTGCATCTGCACATGCAAAGTTGACTAGTTCCTTGTCTCTAGCACATCAAGCTGGTATGGAAGCAGTGTCGCCCCTGGCCCTGGGATTCCCACCGATCACCAGCTTCGAGCATGTTGGATTGCTCGAGGGACACTGGCTCCCATGGCTGGAATTGAGAGCCTGCCTGCTGGTCCTTGTCCATGTCCATGGCATGCGAGATCGAAATGAACAACGCCAAGCGTGCACATAATTTTCCACTATTAGTGCTTGATGAACCCACAGTGTACACTACAGCATTGGGAACTGCATTAGCAGGACCTACATCTACATATGGCAATGCAATGGTGAAAATGCACATGATGGTCCGACAAGAGTGGCCTAAACAAATCAGAGGTTGCTGATAGGAGTAGTAGGTAGGCAGCCTCTTTGTTTTTTGTGGCATGCCAATGATAGGGAGCACGTAGGCTATGTTTTCTATCTGTGTCGTCGGACCAGCAAAGATTCACATTCACCGGCAGGGCAAGGTGATGACCTGGTCGTGTGCCTAACATAGCTTATCCTCCCCCAGATTCCATAATCCTTTCATTTTCTTTACAATTATGCGATTCCTTTTGGGTTGTTTATCTTATTTACGGTGTCTGATGAAGGAGCATACTCCTACTTGTCTTGTAGTTTCTTCTCAGTAAATCCAAACACGTACGTTTGGCGCTACTGGTTCAAAAAAAAAAAAAAAAAAAAAAAGGTTTTGCGTTCCAGACTAGCTTGACTGTGCATCTTATCTGCCACCTCCGGATCTGAAATAGTTTTTGCACTTTATATTGCAAAAAAAAATGGAAAAATTGATTTTTGATGGTCCATACCGGGGGGGCGATGGGCCGGTGATCTGAAATAGTTTTTGCACGGGCCGGGCTGCTCTGGTAACTCAAGCCACGGGCCGGTCCAAGTAACCGTACCTCAAGTTGGGCCAAACTCAGATTGCTTGGGCTAGCGGCCTAGCGCCAAACGAGCCCATGTCCAGCCAGCGGTCGCCACCGGTTGTGGCCGTCGCTTTCGGAAGGCGTCGAGAAGCGGCGGCAGGCTGTGCTCGGCTTCCTCGGCGCGTCGCCGTCTGGAGGCCGAAGCTTCTCCTTATCCTCTGTGGAGGGGATTCTGAAATCGAGGTGCGCAAATAGGTGAGCCAGTTTCCACGGTTGCCGTGCTCATCATCGGAGGCGGCTGAGGTGTCGATTTTTCTGTGACTTTCTGGGGCTATTTTTTCACCTGCATTTATCTTTTTTTATTAAAAAATATACAACCCTAGTTTGAGCTGTTTGTATTCTGTTAGCGTGGGTATTTTATCTAATGAATTTTATAGCTAGTTTATTCTACAACTCGTGTTTAGTTGCAATTATTAATCTCTCGTGCACGTCTCCACTATGGCTGTTAGACTGTACCCAAAAGTCTGTCAGGCCGAGGTTGTTTTTCCCCCTCCCGTATCTTGTAGTCCCGTTTAGATATTTTAATGTGAGATGACGTGATGTGATCTCTGCATGATCATAACCAGCAACGTGCTTCGGCGACCTTTGGCTGATTGCATATACAAAGCCAAACCTGTCGGCATTGGGACCCTTGGTGGGCTCTGCATTAGGTGAATGCTCTTGTCTTTCGTCTTCAGATGTTGCGCTTAGGCCCCTTATGTTCCACTGGACTTGGACATATCAGGATAGTTGCAGCCAAAGATTTCTCTGTTTTCCTTTTCGCTTTTGACCTCAAGCAGTCAGGGAAATTGGAACTTACAAGGGCTTCAGCCATTGTTTAAGTGCACTGTACTTTTTGTTTATCCAACTCAAGGCTTGCTCTTTGTGAATTATCAGGTCATTCATGGGCATTGGTCATATCTTGCCGTTGAGGTGGCGCTAACGCATTGTGTTGATCAACCTTAACACATATGGAGTGGTCAAAAGGGTGTTGTAAACATGTTCACACTTAAGAGTGTGGAATTGTAGACTTTTTGGGGTAATATCATTTTCACCTAGCAAGATGTGGCTATATATAGTCTAAAGGTGTGTGTCTAACTTGTGCTTTCCAAATTGTTCTGAGATAATGTCGAATATTTTCAGCACTTCAGTTTTGGTAGACTATACTCCATATTTCTCTATTAAGAAAAAACATAAATGCAGTAGAATTTACTGGAGAAAAAAAATACCTGTGTTAGTTTCAGTTCGTTTAGAAATACATGTTCAAGTGGTGTAACTCCCAATTCTCTTTCGTATTGAGTTTTATCTGTTATGTTGAATTGTACACAATTTTAGATCTATTATTCAGCTATTGCATATTTTGTGTTGTTAGGCATTTGTTATAGGCTCTTGGAGTACTGGGCTGTAACTTGAGATGAAGGATGTTTGAAAAAACATGCAAGGTCGCAATGTTATACTCCCTTTTTTATATGTACAATAAATTCCAATTAATTGCTTATTTGTAAACTTCTTAATTTTGATCTTTAATATCTGTAATTAAAAGATTCTACAATCCATATTTTTTATGCTTATATGAGATAGAAGACACATTTAGCCTCAGCCTGAAAATATCCATGCTTCCAGAAGCTTCATTTTTTGACAAACTCTACCATTTTGTACTTATTCACACCGGTGTTGACCTTAGCTGCAGTTCTTTTTGCTCATTATTCTCTGTGGTTCAGATGATCCATTATTCCTCTTGTTCATTAATTTCTTTCTTCAGTGAATTTTCTGGTTTTGCCTTTGTTTGACTAATAATCTTGCAATTATTTTTTATACAAAAATTAATATAATTTGTGGGAATGGGAGACCACATTAAGGTGTTTAAGTTTTTTCATACCTCATAAGTAAGTTTTTAACCTTTGATTGACCAAGTTTGTTGAAAAATATAATAATGTCTATAATACCAAATGTACACACTATCAAGACATAGTTTATGATGGATTCAATTAAACTAATTTGGTGTTGTAGATGTTGGTGCATTTTTCTGTAAACTTAGTCAATTTAGAGAAGTTGGACTTAGGACAGAAAAAAAAAACACAATACAGCTTGGAACAGATGGAGTACTAAGTAATGTCTCGATATTCCTTTATTTGTTGTTCCATGTTCTTATGCTCTTTGGCTTATCAGTTCTAGCATACTCTGGTTTGGTTCCGTGCAGATTTTTGCAATTGCCTATTTTCTTGTGCTTTAATAAGTGTGTTATAAATCGATAACTTGGTTGATTTTTTTGAGAGTTGATATCATGTGTTCTCTAGTTGTCTACGACATGGCAAGTACACATAGGCCCTTACATTCACCAAACAAAACAGCTGCATGCATGGTAATTGTTAAATTAGCTACTTTTTTTTGTGTTTTACTGTCATAAATATATTGTGCTACAATTCAGCATGACATTCGATTTTTCTTTGTTTTTTGTTTCATACTTATGTTGTTCACATTTCTTTCTTCTTTTCCCTGTTAACAGCTCATTCCTTTTCTTTTGTCTTGTCACCGACCTACCATATTACAGCCTGAAACATTGTTGTTTTCATCAATGAATGAAATGAAAGGGACAAGATTGCTATTTTGAGTGAACATGAATTAATGGGCACATCCTATATAGGCACATGTTCTTTGATCTTTTGATCTTTCTCCTATTGATTGATGTGATTCAAATTCACTTGTAATATCTTATAATGTTGATCTGGACTTAATCTGAGGCGTCTTTATCAATTGAACTTAAATATATTGGCTTGACAAAGTTGACCAAAGCAGCATTGAGTAAGGTTGTTGCATAATAATGATCATATATTCAGATGGATGCACTATGAAAACAGAGTGACGCATGCTGAAATTAATCAGTATTTATTGCATGGCGTCACACCAATTTTTTTTTCAACCTTTTTTAAACATATCTCTTTCCAATTTGAAATTGCATCACCCTTTCAATACTTGATGTCTTCATGGGTAGTTGATAGAGTTCATGAAGCACACATCTTTTCAACTCAGAATAATGAGGAAATTGAAACCGATACTTGGAAGCTTGGATTTGAAGCTCCTTTGTATGATAGAATGAAGTTACTTCTCAATTTCACTCTATCAGGGTGAACTTTTCTATTGAAACGAAAATATAGGAAGTCTGGTCCTATTTCTAAACAAAACTATTACATTTAGAGCCACAAAGGAAGGAAACAAGGATGAAAGATATAGCCCTCACTCGTCAGTGTATCTGTGATATATCAAAACTGTGATACTAGCGTATCGGTGCTAGCTTCACAATTTTAGTATGGATATATCACAGTTACACTGAAGAAATGACTGGACAAAATAGAACTACTGGACCTAGGACTTCATATAACTCTTTTTCTTGATGTTGTGCCGCCTAATGGAACCATATTGCTCATCCCCTCCTGCTCCTCCTGCTGCTATTATTACTGTTGTTCTTACTTTTGTTGTTGTCCTGCAGGAAGTCAAGGAGCACAGGGCTCTTGCACTGGGGGCACCGAGGGTCATCTTGTGGGAGCATGACGTAGATGAAGCAGCGAGGACAGGCAGCAAGAACCATGGATGTGGCCTCAGGGCTGTTGGACCACTGCAGGCCATGCTCGTTCTCTGACGACAGGCAGGAGCTCGGGGATGACTCCTCATCAGCCATCGCCCTCCTGGAGGAGTCCCCTGTTGCAGGAAGTGAGAGATTCAGTTTCAGGTCAAGGCCCCTAGAGCTCTTCCTGTTGCTGCGGCTCATCTTTTGGAGGTATGTGCTGTCTGCATCCATCAAACGTTGAATCAGCTGATTGAAATATACTTCAGAATGGATGGTCTACTGTTACGAAGATTAGAGGCCTAGATACAGATAGCAAGGGGACTTACTGTTTAGCCGAGTGACGAGGCGCTGGATGCAAGCAGCTGGAGATGAGAGCGATATGAAATGCTCTGGAAGGAGAGGACTATGAGCTTTAGAATGCTCAGAGGTGTTTCTTTGGTGTTGTTGGAGAAGAGATGGCTGGTATTTATAGGGGGAGAAGGATGGGAGGTCAATTGGGTTTCTTTAATGTGACAGTAAGAGCTACGCTCCCACTTAATTATTACTCTCTACTATCTCATAGTAGTAGCAATAGTACAATTGGACGCATTTTATTTCCTATCATATTCATGGTTGGGGAGTGGCAGAGGAAGGATTGAATATGTGTTGGGTGGAAGAGAAGTGCTAGGTGAGAGGTTTTGTGGTGGCCTGTTGGGTCATATGCAAAAGATCAACAAATCTGAATGAGGAAAACAGGACCTGGGACACATCTACAGTTGAGTTTTTGCTTCGCTTTGCATTGCTTTTTATACAACATTAACTAGTCCTGGGAAACTTTTACCTGTTGCTTAACAAGTTATTTGGTATTTTTTATTATTATTAATCAGTATTTTTAGCCAGCTAGCAATGCACTTGCTCCACAACATTATTTAGAGTTAGGCTTCTTTTTTATTGCATTTGAGTGAGAGGTTAAACTTGCTGTCTATATTTAAAAACATGTTCCAATTTTTTGAAAATGACTGGCATCCCACAGATTTTAGCAATAATACCTTATGTGCTGCTGGAAAGTTAGTTGAGCCAATCAGATAATTATGACAATTATTATTTGTTGTGTGGTTGAGTGTTGAAACCATCAATTTTGTTTCCTTTTGATTATTTATAAAGCTTGTACAGTTGAAATTTGACTGGCTTCCAACTGATTATTTATAAAGCTTGTACAATTGAAATTTGACTGGCTCCCAATTGATTTCACAACTTGATGTGGCCATGAATGGAATTTATTGGGCACAGTATTTCAAATGCACAGTATTGCTAAAAGAGCACTAAATGGGCTTGAATGTTGAGCCATTTCTCTTGTTTATTTGAATAAATGAGGCTCTTGAATATAGATGGAGTACTGTATGCTGCTAGCTTATGAAATTAGGTATTTAGGTCTTTGAATGACACAAGGCCTGTGCACCCATACATTTCCTGGTGCGCATCTTGATGCAATGGCTAAGAGATAAGCAAACTCATTAATGTCACTTTGTTTGATGCACATAAGAGCAGCCTCCTCTAATGTCATCTCCCTCCCACCCTATGAATTGCAGCTCTGGGATTTTGCTTGTTTCCAGCTTGCAATGTTAAAATGCTGACAGCGTATATATTAAATTCGATGGTTGACTTGTTAGTATTCTGGAGATATTGCATCCCGGTTTTGCGCCTTAAATCGCCTTTCGATTAAGAAAAGGGTGAAAATTTGTCCCTCAAGTCATAGTAGCAACCCACTAATGTAATCCCCCAAGATTGCTTCCATATCCCACCTTGGTTAATAATGATGACACACAACTCACTTAAAGTTGTTTTGGTTTGTGTGTTGCATTGGGTCTGGTCAATGGTACTGCCTGCTAATCTACATGGTTGAGACTTAAGAGAGAGCCATCTGTGCATTTCTTTTTTCTTGTGCCTTTGCTGGAACTAATCCCAGCATTAATGCCACTTTGGGGGCAAATAGAAGCAGTAGTTAATGGTTCTGGGATCCAGAGCCAAATTGTAGTATTCACCTTGGGTTCAAAGTTTAAAATTCGCTTTACCCGATCGCATATTATTTTGCCATCATTCGCCATGATTCGATGCTGACGTGTTTAAAATCGCAGGAGAAGAAGGCTCGGAGTTGAATGCAACTTCAGCCCAACTACTGAGACATGGGGGGTTGACCTGAATGTGGGCTCATAACTGTGGCACTAGGTTAGTGTTAGTACAAGATATAGTTTAAATATGATTTTGCACGTATAAGCTGTGATTAGTCGGTGTTTTGGGACCAAACCCATGTGCACTTCTTTAAATTCATGGAGCGATCTAAGGTGTTAACACTAAAATTAGCCCCATGCTTTAGTTATGCCGTGTGCGTTGTACGTCTTGGAGAAGTTCGCGGAGCAACTTATGGAAATGCATATGGACAACTAAGTTTTTCTTTTGAATTCCTTTTTGCATGTGGTAGTAATTTATCTTGAGTATTGATTCTTTCTGATGTGGGCCGGTTGTGGCGCGAAAATGATATATAAATGACGCCCGTATGGTGTTACCTGTTGATGACTTGCCCTTCCGTAATTTGAGTGCAATTTAAGACCTGTTTTTAACACTTACCCTTCCGTGATTTGAGTGCAATTTAAACCCCATTCTGAAGTCATAGGTGCTAGGGTATGTAGGATGGTCGATCGAGCTAAGGACTCCTCTGGTAGTGCCGTAAACATTTCTGTTCTGCTTAAAACAAACCAGCTGTCAATTTACACAATTATGGTTTGCAATTATTGCTATTTTCATTTTCCACAGCAACAAAAACGATCTATGGGAAATTTTGTGTTACAACATTTTAAAATCCTAATGTTTGTTTCTAGAAATTTCTACGTACTCACCAAATCATGCAATCCTAAAGCTTTGTTGGCTTTTCCTGAAATATTTCCATTGGTTAACCCTACTTATTTCTACGGAATATCATTCATAGTTCCTTATAAGCACCACATTTTTTTTCTAGGAATATGCACCACAAAATTTGCCTTGCTAACAGCAACATGTTGGCCAATAACTCCAAACCTAAGATGAAATAATTACTGCATTTTTCAAGGATATCTGAGATGTTTCATCCTAAATTGTTCTAGAGACAATGAGGCAATATGGATCATTGCAGCTAATCACATAACACCATGATAACATTAAGCAAAAACTTATAAAAAAAACATTTGCCCAAAGATCTCAAGAATTTGAATGTGTCGTGGCTGCCTCAAGATCTCAAGAGTTTGAAATTATGTGTCATATTAATTTATTCTACATATATATATATATATATATATATTTCCATAATTTACTATATATATATATATATATAAACTATTCTATATATATATATATATATATATATATATATATATATATATATATATATATATATATATATATATATATATATATATATATATATATATATATATATATATATATATATATATATATATATATATATATATATATATATATATATATATATATATATATATATATAAACGCTGATTTGTAAATCTGAGATCTCATATTATAGTCTCTGCAATCCCGTCATCCTGAAAAGAGAGAGAAAAAATGAATTTGAATTATATAACAAATTACTGTACTAGGAACCTCTAAACCCATATAATCACACTGCAAGTGATAATTTAATTGCCAATTTATCTAATGCTGACATTTTTGTCAATAAAAGAAAAGATACATAGAAAAAACAGAGAGCAATCTTCTTATTGGCGGTCGGCATTAGTTCCCCATGACTTCCCCTATTGTTGCGTTGGAAGAATAGACAAATACACCATTCCACCCACGAAGGGAACAGCTTGCCAATATCTTAACCTTGTGACACCGTGGGGTTTAAGTGCCACAGTGCCCTGTATCTCGCGGTTCAAAAGCTAGTTAAGGCTAAATATTCATATTCTAATCACAAAGGAA
This sequence comes from Themeda triandra, assembly GCA_018135685.1. Lineage (NCBI taxonomy): Eukaryota > Viridiplantae > Streptophyta > Magnoliopsida > Poales > Poaceae > Themeda > Themeda triandra. The sequence continues at coordinate 2,557,211 of JAENPR010000005.1, read as the reverse complement.
AGATCCTGCGCATTAATATTGCAGGGGTGAGTCAAACTCCTAATCTTCTACACACGCACGAGCGCGTCCAACTAACAATGCATTAAAGCACCCGAAGCATCCTTCAAAAACAAATAAAAGAATAAAATGAAGCATTAAGCTTAAGGACTTGTTTAACCTATTAGTTTTAAGATAGTGGACTCAGAGTGCAGGCATCACATTAATCTTCCTTTTAATGCTAGCACGAACCCAGGAGTAGACTACTGCAAGAAACTGACGTTTAAGGGAACAAAGCATTAACCCCGGTTGCTTGAAGAAACTGCCATGAACATCATAGGCCAACTTGAATAAACAACACAAGAAGTTTTGAACCTCCATTTACCACCACAAGTGTCATTAGTTCCTAATGTCAACCCATATGACCACTCTAGATCCTATTCAATATTTTTTCTGGTTCATGTACGGTTCTACCTTACATTTGTCCAATATATGCTCTAAATAGTATAACTATGCTTCTACATTTGTTTGCAAATTTTTGTAGCAGATACTCTCAAGTATTGCTGTAACGTGACATAACAATATTATTGAAACGATACGACAGTTGATATTATTAAGCCAAGCGGAGAGTTTCAATCAAAAGTGAACAGTTTTAATTTTTTCTCTCACAACAAATCAGCATCAGCCAGCCAGAAACAAGCAAATTTGTATGAGGCTCATCATAATAATCCAACCTACATTAGACCCCTTTCTTCATCAGATTCTCTTAAATATTTCAGAAGCATCATATGCACATAAATTTTTAGGCAAACAAACACACCTCAATCACCTAACAAAGATCAATCCGGACAAATTTTAGCACCCCATCCTCATCTCCCCAAGCACTCAGGAGTGTGGACTCCTTCAAAGAGGAATATTACAGGATTTAGTACGTGCATCATAATGGTAGACATGTGCCACGAGCCCAAGACATGCACATACACTCGTGTGCATGCCCACAAGAAGACATAGTGCTCACAGGCACACATCCCACTAAGAATCTAACACGGATCAACCAGATAGGGCAGAGAGTTTAAATCTTTTTTATATGCTGCCACATTATTTTTACTGTTGTGGAGCTACTAATATGGGTATCATAAAAACTCATTGACCTCCGAGCAGTATTGGTGCACCACCATGCATGGGCAAAGTTATTAATACCTTGGGCACGAAGATAAGTTTGTCTGCCATAAACAGGCCGTAACAGATCCAGACACCTAAAAAAAAGGTCGTGCACCACCTATATGGAAGAGAGGCTCCAACAGCTAGGTGGGTAGCCACTAGGTGAGGTTTATATACCTAGGACTAGGATACCACATGTACTAAGCACTAACCTACAAGCACAGCTGCACAGATATTTGGTATCTACAAATGTACTAATCTCTCTTTTATAATCCGAAAAGACTGTTTATAAAAAAACGAAAAGACTGAAACATCATGGGGTATGATCCCACCACATTTCATTCATATATATGTTCATTGAAGTTCAACTCCCGCTCAAAATTGTACTTTTACCATAATAATGGAAAAAATATCATAAAGCAAAGCAAACATAATAATAAAGCAATTAATGGTCTGCCTACAATTACTAAACATATGCTGAGTAGCCCGTTTTCTAGTTAGATCAGCTCCATACCATTTTGCAAGTAAACATGTCTCACAAGGAAATCTGCTTAGTTACTGATTTAGAAACATGTACCATCCCAGATCTAAAACTCCTCTGAAAACTATTTTAAGCTCTGACATTTCTCAAACATCTAATACTGGACCACAAAATCACATATATCTTGTATGCTGGTATGCAACCGAGAAGGCAAGCACAGTAAAAGATGGTCCACTTAATCCATATACGAACCAGTTTAATCATTTTCTTTAAGACTAGGACGAGACCATACTTAACGAGGTGACATGTTGCATACTCACTCTAGCACCAATTCTGCAACCAGCCATAACCAGAGGTATCCCAGATGGAAGCATCTGAAAGTATCTTTCCTCAAACCATAATATAAATAACATGTGAGCATGTGAGCATTAATGGCAGCTGCTTGACGTGTTAATGACTAAAACATAAGCCTAGTGAACTTTGAGGTTACGAGAACACAGCTAAGTGTGTTTGGCACGGTTCCGCATCTGCGGGCTCCTCTGCCGGAGCTGGAGCTGCAAATCATGGCTCCGTCTCCATACACAGAATGGGCTCCAGCTCCTAAGCATGCAGAGGCGCTTCTCCTCATGTTGCCGTTCGGTGCAGCTCCTCCTCCAGTGTTGGAGCTGCCAGTGGAACCGGAGCGCCACTAAACAGGTTCTAAACTCACAAGAGCTGCAAATCAGTCGAATGGAGCGAGCCTCCCTGCCTAGGCTCATGTGAACCACTGGTTGGCCTTCGAGCTTAGGGCTGGGCACAAGCTTGGCTCGGCCAAAGCTCATGGAGGCGCAAGCTTGTTTGAAGGAATCTCAAGAACTGAATTTCAATATAAAATCTTCTATGAAAACTCACCAGAGCTTGCTCAGTTCATGAAAACTGAGCAAATATACAACATAGTGCGTTGTATACGAGCTTGGAATTTAGCAGAATGATCTCATTCTCAGCTCAAAAATTTGGGATGGATACATCATGTCTGGGGTGGGATGTGGGTGTTGACCCGGGGGGGGGAACTGAGTCAAACCTCATACTAATCGAGTTAATGAGGCCCCTACGAGCTTGGGTCTGCGCAACTCGGGTTATGAAGAGTTTGAACTAAGCTCATCAAGATCTTTTGACAGAACTGTATATGAACGAAACAGGCACTACACTTCTATGAGTATGGCATAGGGTAAATCAACAAGTCATCTTTTCAAGACCTTCTCCAGAACTGAAAGCCTGATACTACCACACCATTGGTCTAGGTAACAATTCAAGGTGTGACTTCAGATTTTTCAAACATGATAGTAATCAGAAAGGATTGTGCATATTATTGCTACAAATTCAAACAAAATCCACCTGAATATTGGCTCTCACTATGATTATAGGAACTAACAGTTTTCAATTTTTCACCCATGAACTTGACAATGGCCCAGCACTTCTCCAACTTCTACAGGGAGAGCAGCTTTTTCCATTCATGGCTTAGCTTTTTCGCTGCACCTCCCTTCACTCCCACTCAAACTCTGCCCACTGCTCCTTCTTTGTTCCTCATCGCTCCTAGGATGAGATCCCCCTCCACGGTGGCGACAGGAGCTGAGCAGCCTCTAGATTGGTGCAGGCCCCGTCGGCCCAAGCTCTGCCTCCATGGGGCGAAGAAGGGGAGACAGCTGTCACGGAAGCGTGATCAGGCGTGCGGGAGAGGGCATGAGGTAGGCATTGATTTGGCCTGGCAGCAGCGCGCAGCGAGATTGGGTCAAGATGGGGTCGGTGGCAGAAGGATAAGAAAAAAGAAACCAGGCTTGGATGCCAAACACATAGGTTTTCATCTCATCAACTTCAACAACAAGCTGCTACTCTAGGCAGCTCACTAAAGCTGCTTAAGAAGAAGCTTAGGCCATATCAATATCTCAGTCATGCAGTTATGACACTGGCACAAACATGTTCAAGTGCACATCACATTTTAGATGTGGGCATGCTTGCACATTCACACCCGGTGGAAATTATATAACTTTATACTTTAGGCCCAAACATTCTGAGTCACAGGAAGATATTATGTTAAAATTCAACAGTGTAACATTTTGGTTCGAATTTGATCTTTTTATTTACTCTATGTATGGTCAGTTACTTTGGACCTCTTGAAAATGAATGCAACCTACTAAATTCTTTTTCAAAACAATGTGTCAACTACTAGGTAATTCAGATATTTGCACCTTATTAAGAATATTGGACAAAAGAGAAGATAAACTGTGTTTCCTGTTCTTGACAAGTTCATCAATAAGAAAATTGTGTGCTGCACGGTATATCAATAGGCAATGTAACTTTTCTTTCAATTCTTAAGGGTCAAGATTAGAAGTACCTTAATAGCAAATGTCAGAACTTCGCATCTTAATCAGGGCCATACTTCAATAGTTGTGCAGTAGCACCCTGATCTTTCACAGTACCTGAAATGAATTACAGATACAACCATCAAAAGAATATTCCAGGCACTGGAAGTTAAAGGCCCAAATGAAATCATGCTATGGGAACTCCCCTATTTCCCTAGACAAAAAGGGCACAAGTTTTTCTTTAACTTGAGAGGTGGTGTTTGACAGCTGATATAAGTTCTTACAAAAGGCCTAGTAGAGCTAAATTAACTTGACAGAATTTAGTATAGTGTGGTCCAAAGTTAAATTTTGATATTATAACAAGATGAAAGGGTGCTCTCAAATTTTTTTTTGACATTTAGCTAATGCAAGATTACAGGACATTTAGGATGCAAGCACCTACTGTAAAATAATTCAAGTTGCAAGAAAAAATTGTATTTCAAAAGAGCCTCAACTAACTAACAGATTACGCTAATCCAAATATCTTATATATAAGTAATCCAAGGACAGCAACCATTTCCTCGCATCAACAACAGCAGTTTATTTGCTGGAAGTTGGAGTTCGCCAGTAATCATAAAAAACACTAGGATTAAAAATGCAATAATTTGCCAAAAACAAAAGGATAAATGAAAAACTCTGTGGGAGGAAGCACTCACAAGAAATCATTCCATCAGCAATGGAAACAGTGAATGATCTCACCAAAAAAAAGCAAACCATCCTCCCAGCTCTGAGTCTGACAATGTGAACACTAAGCTAATAGAGGTGTCTTAACTCAGTCCCGATTCTCCCACCTATGAGGTTGGGTTTGAGTGTATGTGTGTTTGGTATGGCTGTGTTGGTGTGATGATCTTTTGGTTTTTTTACTCTGGTGTTCTTCTCAATCCAATGGTACACAGCTCCCCTGTGTATTTGGGAAAAATGTTTCCAGTGTATAAACTCAGCCTGTTGACCAGCAAGTCTATATCATCATATGATGAACTTCCACCATATGCATTGACCATGATATCTCGTTTTCTGTTTATTTCATAACCATCATGAGGTCTCTTTTCTTCATTCACAGCCTTGTCAACTTTTCAGTGGGGGCCAGTAACTTGATACAAGATATATACACCACTTTGGTCGACACTGCTTCACGGCAGAACTACGGTACGGCCTGCTATTTTGGTTATTCTCTTTCCAGTCATCTCAGCCCTAACTTCAGAAACATCTCCCCACCTGTCAATGTTAGCATACATATTTGACAGGGAGACATAATTTCCAGCATTATCCGGTTCAATTTCAAAAAGTTTCTTTGCTGCAATTTTTCCAAGCTCAATATTACAGTGAAGCTTGCATCCACTCAATAGTGCACCCCATGCTCCAGGATGAGGTTTCCCGGGCATCGACATGATAAGTTGATATGCATCTTCTAGCATACCACAACGTCCAAGGAGACTGACAAGGCAACCATAGTGCTCACCAGATGGCACGATCAAGTACTCATTCTTCATCATATCAAAGAACTTCTTCGCTTCTTCTACTAGACCAGCATGACTGCAAGCTGTTAAAACAACTGTAAACACAGCATTATCAGGGGAGAGGCCCTCCGAAAGCATCTGAGAGAAAAGTTCAACAGCCTTATTAGCTGAACCATGGAGGCAGTGACCTTGCATCAGTGAACAATATGAAAACACATCTCGAGCTGGCATAGACTCAAACAAAACAGTAGCCCTCTCCAAGTTCCCACACTTTGCATTCATGTTCACAAGACCAGCCAACACATGAGCATTGTTCATATCTACAGAGTACTTTGTGATGTAATCTTCAATCCACCTTGCCAACCTGATGTTACCTAGTTGGGAGCATGCAGACATCAGGCCAACAGCAAGAAGTTCGTCTGGGCGTATGCCTTGCCGTTGGAAGTCATCAAAAGTCCTCAAAGCCTCCACAGGGTAACCATTCTGTGCATAACCTGATATCATCGCTGACCATGAGAAGAGATCACGGTCCTCTAACTTATCAAACAACAATCTCGCAACGTCCATGCTCCCTGCCTTTGCATACCCGCCAATCAAAGATGTACATGCTGTGGCAGTTCTCTCGGGCATTTCATCAAACAGCTTCCTTGCGCCCTCCATGTCCCCGCACTTCACATAGCCATCAACCATCACATTCCAGTGCACCGCGTTCCGGCGAGGCATTCTATCAAACAGCTCTCTGGCGGCCGCGATGTCACCACTGTTGACATAGGCAACGATAATGGCGGTCCAGGAAACCTCACTGGGGACGTCGATTTGATCGAACAGCGCCCGGGCCGCGCCGGCCACGCCGCACCTGCCGTAGAGCTGGACGAGCGCGGTGCGGACGAAGAGGTCTTCGTGCACGCCGAGGCGGACAGCGGCGGCATGCAGGGCCCGTCCAGCGGGGAGGCAGGACACGCGGGCGCACGCGCGGAGGAGGGAAGGGAACGAGAAGGCGTCCGGGCGCGCGGCCCGCCGGAGGAGGCCGAACTCCGCGAGCGCGGCGCGGAGCGGGGCGTGGCGGGCGAGCGACGCGAGCACGGCGTTGCGGAGGCGGAGCGGGGCGGCGTGGGGGGAGTCCGGGAGCGCGGCGACGAGCGAGGCGGCGACGGAGGGGCACCCGAGCGCGTCGCAGGCGGCGGCGAAGCGCGCGAGGAGGGCGTGGTGGCCGTGGAGGCCCAGGCGGATGATGCGGGCGTGGAGCTGCGCAAGGCAGCGCGCGGTGCGGCAGCGGCCCAGGAGGGTGGCGACCGGAGGGGAGGAGAGCCGCCTGGCGGCGGCCGCGGCGGAGGGGGAGGGGGAAGGGGACGCGAGGGCATTGCAGGTGGCGGCGAGGCTGGCGATGCGGCGGGCTGGGTGGTAGTGGGCGAAGAGGGTGGCGACCGGAGGGGATGGCCGGCCGACGGCGGGTGTCATGCGGCGGCGGCGGCGAGTCGGGAGGCGGGTGCGGGTTGGGGCATTTGCGTTTGCCTTGCCTTTCGGCCTTTTGAAATGGATGTTCCTAGTCTTGGACTTCACGGCACTTGGGCCGACTAGTGCTTGACAAATCTCAATCACACTTCAATTCATTCAAAAAACGAAGGTCAAGAAGAAATTTACCCATTTCTAAAAAAAAGAAATTTACCCTTTTTGAAACAAAACATTTCTCGCTTTTTTACCAGGCCAAATTATTGATCGTTTTGGCTTTCCTACAGATGTAGTTTTTGTTATGCACTAAAACAGTGGCGGAGGGAAGGGGGGGCTGGAGGGGGCCAGGCCCCCCTAATGCTCTGTTGATACCTCTATTAGGTATAGTAAAGTATATGTATGTCATGGTTGTGAGGCTGTCATGGTTGTGAAGCTCAGTAAGATACAGCCCAGTTACGCATATAGTACATCTACTTCATCTCACTTTAGGAAACTGCGAATACGAACCATCGCCCTCATCTAGAGATCGACGAGCGCCAGCGTCCGAATGGTTTGACGAGATGGTGCCAGCCGTACGATCAGGACGCCGGACGCAGAGGCAAGACGCAACGTGCCGGTGGCGCTATCCAAATTCATACCGTCTGTCAGCACACACCAGCTGTTCAGTAGGTTATACGATCTCTAATCAACTAATCATCTAGAGGTATTTCCTTTCCCTTATATAATCAGCAATAACTATCTATTTTTCCCTTCCAATTTTCCCTTCACATTGGTGAAACTGCTAAGTTCTATCGAAGCTATATATCAGAAGCCGAGGCTGTTAGAGTAACGTGGAAGCGAAAACTATGGTATGATTTAGCCCAATTTGCAAAGATATTGTTTCTTATATGTCACTATAACTCTTTGTAAGTCTCTCTTATAACTCTTTGTAAGTCTCTCTTATAACTCCTTGTAAGTCTTTTTCTTTATATATAAATAGAAAATGAAGTGTTGTGGGGAGCTCGCCCACAATTTTTTGCCTTCAAAAAAAAAATATGTCACTATAAAACCTAGTATGGTTTATTAGTTATACTCTTGTTGTTGTCCATTGCGCCCCCCCCCCCCCACACATGCTCAATTTTTTGCTCCGCCCCTGCACTAAAATATACAAGGTGTCTAGATACATAACCAAAGTTGTGTATCTACGAAAAGCCCAAACGACCAATTAATTAGAATGCGGGGAGTATTACTTTTGCGGTGTCCAAAAGAGTGCAATTCTAGGTTTGAAAGTCGGACTTCTCTATGTTTGATTAAGCTTATAGAGATTAGTTCAATATTTATATCAACTTTTTGTGTTTGATTAAGTTTATAGTAAAATCAAATGCTTGACTAAAAGTTAACAAATAGATGCTACCGGATGATGTGGCCTATATCTATTAACATGTCATCGTTAGCTATAGTCTTCAATATATGTGAGCAAAGTTTTGGGTTTGTACACGCTTTCTAGAGCTCTCTTTGATCAATTTGTTGTCGTTTGTGTTGCAAAAATGAAAGGGTTCTTTGTAAATTACTCCCGTCGAAAGTATCTGTCACGTCTAATTTTGCACGATTTTTTATGCACATCTTTGGCAACTATGCTTCTAAAATCATTCGAATTTATGAATTTTCGCTAGTGTGGCTTGATACAAATTACGCATATATGTAAAATGGTTCTTCCAAACTAAATAATTTAGTGTACTGAGGTTGTAATTTTGTTGATGTTTGACCAAATCTTGCCCCAAACAAACATGTTTTGTGACCAGTGTGGGGGAGTACCTGAGAAGGCTAGCTCAGATATTCAGCAGATTGAAAAACCAGAGGGCACGAGGGCGGCACAGATTTACACATTGAGCTCAAAAGCAGCTTATCATACATTGAACCAAATCAGAACCCTATTTATACAGCAAAGGTTCGACCGATTGCGGCATGCAGGCACGCAACGCAGCATCAGAGACGGAGCTTGATGGCTGCTTCACTTCTCGAAGTAGTCCTCTGTCCTGCCCTTGAACCCGATCTGCCCGAAGGTGAGTACGATGAACAGACCCAGGTGCCACGTCACTAGCCACAGCCTGCAACACGCGCACAAGTTCGTGTTCGTCCGTGAGTTCTCGTTGTAGTCGCATATCAGATCAAATGCTGCACATCCAGTACACAACAAGAACAAGTTCGTGTTGGGATCGAGAGGTGTGGCTCACCAGAACTGGGAGGTGACGGGCGGCGGCGTGGGGAAGTGGGCCAGCTCCTCGCCGATGCTGGAGAAGAAGAGCCCCGTGAGGCTTTTGCCGTCGATGGCCGGGATGCTGGTCGGGCCGATCCAGCCGATGAGCCCGTAGCCGATGATGCTCAGGTCCCTCCGCAGCCAGTCCCGGGGAAACCTGCAGGCGAGCACACAGCAGGATCGATCAGAGGAACCAAACCGTATATTTCACAGAGAGCTCGTCAATTCAGTAGGCACTACTACTCACGTCCCGCAGGTGATCCTGCCGTTCCTCTCCAGGTTCCTCGTCATCAGGGGGTTCCTCGCCGACACCCGGCTGCCCCTCGCGAAGCCTGCAGCAACGCAACGACGACGACCAAGTGAAGTGAGCATTTCATCAGGAAATACAACTTACATCTATCGCCAGTGGTGCAACCACAAGAAGGTGCATTCTGCAGACGATGATCGATGGAATGGGAACAAGGAACGTACTGGTGGAGAAAGCCGGCCGGGTGGCCAGGGAGGCGCCGGCGAGGCCGGAGACGGTGGAAGCGGCCATGTCTGTCGTCGGTCGGTTGAGTCTGTCAGATCAGCTGCTGCAAATGAATTTGTGGCTGCGCGCTGCACGGCGAGCTAGCCCCTGGTTATGTGGTGTCGAGGCGCGGCGCGGACAGGGACGCGCGGTGGTGTGGACTCGAGAGGACGGGATGAGACGCCGCGGATTGTTGTGGGGGCGCGGCTGATGTGGATCACTTGCAGCGGATGGAATAGATTCGGCGCCGGCCAAGCCGCCTATGGGAGCGCTACACTTGGATATGCCTGGATAAGATATTCTGATGCTGCTCAGACACCGTGGCGATGCGACGGCCGGAGGATATCTGAGTTTTGCAGGAACATGCTCGCTCAAAACAATACGTGACCCCAGGCTCCAAATTGTGTGGATCAGGGATGCAACCTTTTTCTGCTGATTCTGTGCTAGGGCAACATGTGTACACCGATATATTATTGGCTTGCTTGATAGTCGTGTGCCATACCAAGGTGTTCGGATTCGGACTCTTTCATTGGCTCAAGGAATTTCCATTCTGTACAGGACAAATACAGAGTGATACATGTATCGAACTCTGAGAATACTGAAGTGGCTGGCAACTACTCCCACCGTCTCAAAAATAAGTGACCTTGTACCTAGAATTAGGACAATTTGACCAGATTCATAACTATAAGGTCACCTATTTTAGGACGAAATGAGTACACACCATTAATTTGTGTGTGGGAAAAAATAGATGACGATGGAAGTGTGGGCATTTGCCAATGTATTCATGCTACTCATCCATGTATAACCATATAACTGTGTAAAGAGGGATAGATGGGGAAAAAACTACCACTCTCTCATACATTAGATGATTATGTATGGACATGTGGTGTGAATACGGGGCAAGTACTCACAGTTGCATCAGGGGAACAATCTCTGCATCAGGGGAACAATCTCTGCTGAAAGGAAAAAGTCCACATTGCCTCCTTTAACTATTGTGAAAATCTGTTTTTTCTCTCTGTACTCTAAAACCGGGCACTATCTCCCTTAAAATTTCAAAACATATGTGTTTTACCTCCCTAGAGAAGTTTTGAAGGCCGTTTTATCCTTTTTTTATTTATTTCGATTAATTCCTTGAAAATCCATAGAAAATCATAAAATAGAAAATTCAATTTTATTGGATTTCACATGAGTATATCTACATAGAGAATATATGATATGTTTACAAAGTTTTAGTTGTAGATTTAGACCTATTCTTTTCTATAATTAATTAAAATAATACATAATTGCAGTTATATGGTCTAATTGTGGTGAATTTTTTTTATGGTGGCCTAGCTATTGTATGCTTGAACAATAGTAAAAATTTCATACTCATTGGATCATTAATAACTTAGTTATAGGTTTATTTAGTGTTAATCCTAATTTTTTATGGTGGTCTAACTGCAGTTTTGAAGACGGTAGGGGGGCTTGAGCCCCCTTCCCCGCCCTACCGCTAGATCCATCCTTGTCAGGCAAAACTTTGATGAACATTTATCTAGATATAATATAAGAAACTAAGTTCATATATTCTTCCTGTGAAGAAAAAAAAAGAGAAAAAAGAGCAGGCCCCCCTCGTTAAAACCCATGCCTCCAAAGTGGCAAGAGAGCATCACCCTCTCTACGCTATTATGTTTATGTACATGGAAATATCCTATCGACTTCAATGCCCTTTGGATTAATTTATGAAGCAAACAACCTACACGTGAGGAATTATTAGTGTTGCCAAGGTCATCTTGGCCTTCTATGTATATAGGACTTGTTAATGTTAATAAATCTATAACTAAGATATACATGATCCAATGAATATGAAATTTTTAATATAGTTCAAGCATACAATAATTAGGCCATCATAAAAATTTCACAATATTTGAACCATAAAAACTACAATTATGAATTATTTCAATAGATCTAAATCAATAGCATAAACTTTATAATAAAGTGTAACATATTATACATTTTCTGTGTTATCTACTCATGTGGAGTTTAACAAAATTAGATATTTGATTTTATGATTTTTATGTGATTTACTATTTTTAAAAAAAACTTTAGTCGAAATAAAAATTACAAAGCCTTATTTAACACTACTCTAGGGAGGTAAAACACATGGTTTAGAAAGTTAAGGGAGGTGATTTGTCTGTTTTTATAGTTTAGAGAGAAAAAACGAATTTTCACAATAATTGGATGGCAAAAAAATAAACTTTTTCGGTACTGAAAATCTTTTGTGAGAGTGGGACACCAGTTAGTGGGCCTTGGTCATGTACTTGGGCTGTTAAGAACTTCCGTTTGTTGGGTTCGGGACTCTGCTTTTGTAGGCAAGATCCAGCTGACGGCCTTGGCTAAGCAATGCTTGCTTGCTTGCAAGTGACGAGCACGACTGGGTTGGGCTGTTGGGCTGTAATTTTTGTTTGAGAAAAGATCATTTTATCTCCTTAAATTATGGCATGAATTTTCCCACTGAACTTTAAAATCAGACATCTTATCTTAGCCTCTTAACTCTTAAAGCCATTCTAGTTATCTTTTTGCCCTCGATTGAGATGGGTTTAAAGGCAGTGTTGGCTTGTTTTAAGTTAACAAACATCTGACAAAAAATACTTGATAAGACTTTTAAAATGCAAAAATAGTTATGAGATTTTAAATATTATATGAAAAATGCTAAAGATGGATTGGGGTAGGAACCCAAATAAACTATTTAGAGTTTGCAAAAAAATCTCTAAAAGTTTGAAAAATATATTTAGCTCTACATTATATAAAATATCTAGTAAATAAACACTAAAAACATTTTATGTTTAAATGTGTTTTTAAAACTCTCTACGTCAAAATTATTAGATACAACCAACAGGAATGCATTCATGCTATGTGATCATGTTGGTTGTGTATTATGTTTTGGTGTGAAATGTTTTCAAAACACGTTCACATATCAAAAAAATATTTTACAATCTTTATTGATATTTTCTAATTTATTGTATCCAAATGACTTTCAAAAGTGTCTATGCACATTTTCATAATCCCTAAATATATTTATTTATATTATATATATCTCAATTGATATCTATATTTTTTTATAAGATTTTTAAAAGCTTGTAGAGATTTTTATATGGTTTAAAAATACGACCCTAGCTTCAAAACCACTTCAAATTAGGGCAAACATATGATTTGAATGGTTTTGAGAGTCTAGAGGATAAGATGTCTAGTTTTAAAGTGTGGCGAGGAACAAACCATACCACAATGATAGCTCGAATGTTGAACCAGACCATGAAAGACTCAGTGCAATGAGAATCCATGGGAATCTATTGAGCATTCGTATGAGAAAAGTATCTTCACCCCCTAAACTAGTCATTGAATTTTAAAGATCCTCTCGAACTTCAATATATTTATTTTTTAAATTTGAAAAATGCTTCCTTGTTAGTCTAGCTAAAAAAAGACTGCGGTTGATATGCTGTGAGGAAAAAACATTGTTCTAATAATAGAAAAATAGTGCTAATAAGTTCAAAGGATTGAGTGAGTTTGTGACATGATAATAGGACCCACCTATCATAGTGCGTTATTTTTTAGTTGAAAACTATTTGTAGAGATAGTTTAATATAGAACCTTCCCTCAAAGAAAAGAGATTTTTCTTGTACGAATCCTTGTGTAGGAGTACTGTGATGAAGGGCGGCCGGCCGTGAGGTGGTCTCGAACCTGTCGACTGAGACCTCATTAATAATGTTATTGGACTGCTGCTGGCAGTTAGCCAGCCTCTGGATGTGGTGCCAATGTCATCACTATCTCTGGTTACCAAACTGACGACGCGATTAACGTTGCGCTTTGTGCAATGGGGGAATGGAATGGGACCCTCCGGATCTGTTTCTATGCTCAGTTTACCATGTTCTCTACTGGTGCAGCACACAGCACACAGGCACAAGAAACCAACGAGATAGGCCATGGCAAACCCCTTCACAGAGGTGGAAGAGTTGGACTCGGATGCCTGCCGACACCCAACCACAATGTCTCCATCGCACACCAGTTACCTCCGTCCCATGGCAAAGAAACGAATGACGATGCGGTACAAGCTGTGATCCAGAATTCCGGATGCATCCATGCCGGCGCACAGCCCTTTGGCAGACAAACTGCCGGAGTGCGTGCGAACCAATCGTCGGTCACGCCTGCCGACTCGCGCGTCAGAGCAATGAGCAGGGCTCAGCTGTGTTCGCTCTTGGAATCTTGGATTCATTCTACTGTCAGGTTCTCGGCGGCGCGGGATCGATAGCTGTCGTGCACTCACTCACGCTCGCGGCCAACGCCCAATGCTACATTTTTCCATCTGAATTCCGTGGAGCGGACAAAGCATGGAGTGAAGGATCGAGTTATGTGGGCTTGGACGTATCCGGCTTCAGCGTCTGTGGCACCAAACATTCGCCTTACAAGGACAAACACGACGTCAAACCCCGTCCACGTCCAGTCCAAAAGGCCAGTTAGCAATGGAATCTGCGTCTCTAACGTACAGAAACACAAAGAGTCGAAGACTGTGCAGTGTGAGAATGAGATCACTGAGATGGAAATGCCGGTTCTTAGCCGATTTCCATTCCATTCCATCTAATCCAACCAGATGCGTCCATATGCAGGCACAGCCGCCGGACGAGGAGAACGCCCGCACGCCCGCCCGCCGCCGGTGATCTTGACAATCCAGGCAAAACCAGCCCACGGATTGATAAATGCATCGTACTACACGGAGTGTCGTCGATCAGTTGTTGGTGCCAAAAGGCAAAAGCAAACGGGAAACAGTTCTTCAGGCGGATCTTCGAGTATCTCTTAGCTGCGTTTCAGTGCTAGGTATAGTTGTAGGTTTGTTTGTATACCGTGTGTGGGTGTGTGTGCGTGCGTGTGGTGGTGTGTGTTTGTATACGAACAGATATTACAGCTGTACTTAGATGAGAGGCAGTCAAAAAAATAGGCAAAAAAAAAAGGCAAAAGCAAACGGGAAACAGTTCTTCAGGCGCGGGAGAAAGGAACGGAACGACAGTGACGGGTTGGTAAACGAGAAGCGGGTCGTAAGTAGACTTTTGTCAGGAATTGCGGTCACGAGCTCACTCCAACTCCTCGGCTACTGCACCGATTCACTGAATGAAAAGCATACAGTAGGACGCAGGCAGGCACCCTGAACCGTGAATCTTGTGATGGCGAGATGAACCGACAAATAAGCTGCTCTTTCTCTATAGCTCTTGTCCTCTTGATGAGTGAGGCTTTCCACGCATAGGCTTTCGTAGGTCCATGGGTGGCCGTTGAGCTTGACGCCCTTTTTCCTGAAGGTACGGTACTAGATACATGCACAACACTACCAAATGTAGCACAGCACGAGTCATAGAAGAAGCAACGGCACGAGTCATAGAAGAAGCAGGCGGCCTGGCGGCGTCTCGTCGTTCTTTTCAAGAGCTGCTCGGCACTATTGTTTTTTTTTAAAAAAAAACGTACGCTGTACGTGTCTCGTTAAGAAGAAGAGAGTTTAACGATTACATTCCGCTGAACCTGCTGGCGAGCTGGACAAATTCTCGGCACCATTGTGAGGAACGAACTGGCCTCAAATGCCCACTAGTTCTTGTCTTCTTTACCTCAACTGCATACATACAGTACATAATAGTAATATGTATAAATCCATCCAATGATTCTGCAGGCTCAAATAAAAAAATATGCATCTAGTGATAACAGATATTACAATAAAAAAATATGCATCTAGTGATAACAGATATTACAAAGGTCTTGCACCAGCGTCAAAATCACTAGCATATCCACAGGTACCGTATGACAAGCAATAATGTGCGTTGTGCAGTAGTAGCAAATGCTTTTCGTACGGATACACACCAAGACGTGTATGACCACGAGAACGCCACATATACGTATTGCTTCCTGTACACTAATTTTGTTCTAGAAGCGTTTGGTCCCAGCCCCAGATCCATCCTGACGCGAGATTAGGGAACCTGCCATGATAATGGCCGGCCAGGGTGCCGGTGCCGGACACCATAAAGGCAACAGTATCGCAACACCTAGATAAGGATGTTCCCATCCCACGGAGCCATACTAGTACGCTATTCTTTATGCAACTCATCGACTAATCTGAAGGTTTCGTATTTTTTTTTTAGCTGAGGCAGATCTGGAATCAATAGGGAGTTTGAATAATCTTCACTTCTCAGGCATCCTGACAGTGACTGTTTGCGCCATGCCCTGCGGGCACAAATAATTTTTATTTGTGCTGATCAAATAAACTTTGACTATAATTATAGAAAATATATTAGTAATTATAAACACATAATCAATGGTCTATCTAATAATTAAATGTCTACTATAAATATGAATATATTTCTTATATGCATTTAGTTAAAATTACAAATGTTTGATTTACAAGTAAGATTAACATTTTTAATGGCACAAAGAGAATACTTCTTTGGCAGGGTTTCCACCGGCTTCAGCTTTAACACTGTTAGATTAGTGTAGCTATTGTAGTAGGAGCCGGTGGAAGCTCTAAAATGTTGACTTCTTTGACTTCATCATCTACCTAGTTCATTTGGTTGGAAACGACTTCTTCATCGACATCACAGTAAGGCTATAGGGTTTTCGTTAGAGAAGACAAAGCTCTTTTGAGATGTGCAAAGAGAACCTAACAAGGACACTCCTTTCTAAGGAAACATCTGGTGTCTTGTTCAACCATGCAATCGAACAAAAACAAAGTTCGGTGTCGCTAATAAAAGCAACAATATGTGTGTCCCAATGGAATTAAAAGGACATCTTTATTCCAGTGAGGAGTGTTGGACGACAACACGTCCAAAATGATTTTTTATTCCTCTTGGTGCGACTTATTTGCAAACTCTGATTTTAGTTCTAACACCGGATGTTCGAATGCTCCAATGTTTGGTTCGGTTTCTTCTTACCTCGGTGCATTTCTGACCAACACTAGAGGTGCTCTAAGTCCTAACAAGGGCACATTCGGTTCAATGATAATAGCTGTAGGTTTGCACTGCAGCTATACACATTGCTACATAGGTGCAGCAGTTACGATAACGGTTGCAGCAAAAGCCACCCTTTAGTAGAAGGCTAAGCGAACATGTTTATTAAACCACCTTGGCTTTAATTAAACCTGAAAATAGGAGGATAAGAAGTTCCTAAAAACATGTTTCCCATGCTTTCATTGTGCTTTTTTACTATTGAACATTTTTTCATCATAACAGAACTTATAGTTTACTAATTTCTTGTTCAATCACCTAAATTATTTGTGGTTCGAAGATTTATATAACAATTATGTCACCTACACGGCAGATGTAGCACTAGAGTGAGATGAGCTTGAGCCTCTATCTCTACTCCAAGCATAGAGTCCCTCCTAAATCCCTACAAATTTATACCCATATAAGGTCTTCCTAACTTTCTTTTCTAGATCCAAGTTTGATCATCGGTTTCTAATAATTCGTGGAATCGGACTGCGTACCACAACTAGATACTCACTATATATGCTTTTTGTGCTGGGTTTGGGTTGAAAACTTTGTATCATGTTGATTTGTAATAGAAACGTGTGGATATAGTAAGGTCTAGATTGGAGGAGCTTTAAGATGCTCCAACTTCGGTCCTCCAAAATACCCTATTCGTTTCACTGGAAAGTATTGTTTGTTGATTTATTGTGAGAGAAAAAATGTACCATGGCTGATAAATTCAAGCGAACGGGGCCAACTGTATCGGGAAGAAAAAAAATCATTCTAACTCCTCCAAAAATGAACTAGCTAGAAAAAGAAGAAACCAGAGGATATGTATATTTAGACTTCTCTTGGCTACACTACATCACTGATATAGTGAAGTTTTAGTCCCAAATTCCATTATACAAAAAGAAGATTCCTATCACATTAAAATACCGACACATGCATGGAGTACTAAATGTAGATGAAATCAAAAACTAATTACATAATTTTGTTGTACTTTGCGAGACGAACATTTTGAGCCTAATTAATCAATATTTGGACAATTATTACCAAATAAAAACAAAAACGCTATAGTGCGCTATAGTGAAATTGACATCTCCAAATTCAGGGAACTAAACAAGGCCTTAGTTTGAAATAGAAACGTGTATAGTAAGAGTGAAATGGGAGGAGAATGAGCTTTGCAGCAGAAACGTGTGAAAAGTAAAAATGAAAGAGAGATTTTTTTTTTCTTCTTCTAATATTAGTTACAGATAGATTTGGACAAAGCGAAGAGCAAAAAATACAAAAAAAAAAAGAAAAAAAAAAACTTAGACGTCCGTAGTGTCACTCCAGATTTCGAAATGAAGTTTAAGCTACGTACTGGACGGTTGGACTGTTAGGCGGCACTCAGCCCAGCACTAACTTGACAGCTAGTTCAGACGGCAGATCTTGCAGAAACCAACACGATCCAATCCAGTGGGAACGTAGGATGCTGCACATAAACTCGATCGAGATTGGATCGTACGTGATCCGTACAGTGGTACCCGAACAGTGGTCCCCACTCCCCTGCAGCACAAGCCTCGTCACGTGACCGGGAGGACACGCACGTTGACACGAAGCATCCATGCATGGACTGGGCTTGTGGCGATATGCGGCATACTATGCCGATATCAATTCGTCTTTTGACGAGGAGATCTTTTCTGACCAGTGACCACGCATCCGTGCTAGGTATGGTCCATGGGCGGACCCAAGGCCCGGCTAGCCTGGGCGCCTGCCCGGGCTCCCCTGCGGCTGGCGTTGTTTGCATGCCCGCAAAATCTGCAGTCGCTCTGCATGGCACAGGTTGCAACTGCATGCGCCCCTATTTAGCGGATGGTTAGGCATCCAAAGGGGCCTATTTAATTGCTGCGGTAACTGAACGACCAAGGGTAATCACGTCCACAACACGCTGAATGACTCTAAAACGGCATCAAGTTATGTAGACATTGCAAAAAAAAAAAAATTATACCCTAATTTTATGGTTTGTTTAAACTAGATTTTTATATGTGCCTCACTCACTCGATGATAAAACTATCCACATGTGAAAATTAACTTTTTACATCTGTTCATAACCTTGTTTGTAACCCCACCCTTTTAAGGTTCGCCCAGACTCGATTCAATCTCTGGGTCCGCCACTGGTATAGCGTGCCGGCTACTCGTATACGGAGTACACAGTACAGAACACACAATGCACTACACAGCACAGTGGATTGGGCCTCCTAAACGACCGTGATAGCCCCTAACCTAACCGCCCGCAGGAGGCAGGACGCCTTATCCTACTCGGGGCAGTCTCCACGGACGGACGGAGCGCGCCTTTTTTTTCAGCAGTGCAGCAAGCAATCGCCGTTGGCGAAAACGATGGCCTACTAGCGCAATTACGCCCCCCGACGATGGCTCACGGACGGGCACGGCTCCTACAAACCTAGCCTGATGCTGTGTGTGGTGTGGTGTCACGATAGGCGGCCGGCGCGCCACGGATCGGGTTTGCTCGACACGTGAAAAGGACCGCGAGCCGCGACCATTGCATTGGAGACGAAGACGACAGACGACGGGGGAATCCAATAGGGGATACAGCAACAGCAGTGGGCTCTGCTCCCGACCTCCAGTGCTCCTTCCCTTCCGCCGGGGACCCTGGGCACAGGCGCGCGTGGGAAAACCGGGGCAAATGCGCCCTCCGCACGGTGGAAACGCGCGTCGCACGCCCAGCTCGACGCGGACGCGCCCACAGAGGCCGCCCTCGGCACGGTGGAACGGCAGGAGGAACGCGCGCGCGGCCCCCATAGGCCATATCCATCTGCCGGATCCGGAGGCGGCAAGCAGAATCGTGCGAGACGCGCGTGATTTCCCCGGCGCCACCACGCGTCCCTCCGTCCGGCTCCGCAGACCGCACGGCCGCGCAGCCGTGCTGCCACGCCAAGGGACACCGAGGCGGGCCGTGTCCCGCGGCGCGTCCCCACCGACCCGGTCGGTGCCCGTCGACGCCACGGCAGCGTCACAGTCTCACAGATACCCCCGGCTGGCCCCCCGCATGCCCACTGACACGGGGTAAATAAATTGCGCGCAGAGAAATGGAGTAAAATATCACGTTGCGAGCGCAGGACCCCGTCGTTTTCGCGGGAGACGGCATGCGCGCCAGGAGCAGTGAATGAATGAGGCAACACGATCGGGCAGAGCACTAGAGCTTTGACCGGAGTCTACCACAGTGCACTGGCCTCTCTCTGCTTATGCTTATATATAAACCTCGTGCGGCTAAAGCGTCGTCTCATCATCATAACATAAGCCAGAACCCAGACCCCGAGAGCTAAACTCCTCCATCCAAGATTTCCAAGTCGAAGAGAGGCAGACACTGAGAGACAGGCGCACTGGTGCGCGATGGTGACGACCACGATCGAGGACCTCCACGCCGACGTGCTGGGCTGCGCGCTGCGGCGCCTGGACGGCCGGTCGCTGGCCGCGGCCTCCTGCGCCACGGCCGCGCTCCGGGCGCTCGCCACCGACCCGGAGACGTGGCGCGCGCTCTGCCTCGCCGAGTGGCCGTCGCTCGCGCTGCTGCAGCGCCACCGCCTGCTCGCCGCGCTCCCGCCGCGGCGGCTCTTCGCCGACGCGCACCCGTTCCCGTCGTCCGTCGCGGACGCCACCGAGTGCAGCCTCGTGCTCCCCGTCCCCGTTCCCGTTCCCGCCGGGGAGCTCGTGCTGGTCTCCGCGGTGGACGTCTACTACAGGGGCGCGCCGCTGCTCTCGCGCGTGGTGGAGACGCCCGCGTCGTCGTCGTGGTTCCTCGCCTCGCCGTTCCGCGTCGAGGCCGTCGAGCGCAAGAAACCAGCGCCGTCGCCGCCGCCGGAGTCTTCCTTCGCCGCGGCGCCGTCGCCGGCGGAGCTGGAGCTGAGCTGGGTGGTGGTGGACCCGTCCCGGGGCCGCGCGGTGAACGTGTCCAGCCGGCGGCCCGTGGCGGTGGACCGGCACTGGTACACGGGCGAGACGCTGGCGCGGTTCGCCGTGGTGCTGGGCGGGTGCAAGTTCGAGGCCACGGTGGCGTGCGCCGAGGGGAGCGGGCAGGTGACCGAGGTCGCAATGGCCGTGGAGGACGCCGACGGCGCGGCGGTCGGCGGCGAGGGCGCGCTGCGGCTGCTCGCCGCGGCGATGGAGGCGCCCCGGAAGGGAGGGGGGAGCGAGCCCGAGGAGGCCAAGCGGCGGTACCTCGAGTTCGTGAGGAGGAAGAAGGGGAGGAAGGAGAGCAAGGCGCGCCGCGAGGCGCTCGTCGACCTCTGCTGCTCCGCTGCCAGCGCCGTCGTCGTGCTCACCTGCCTCGCCGCTGTCGCGCTCCGGTGACCGGCGACGGCGACTGCTGGCCGGACGGACGAGCGCATGTACTGTACTGAGAACTTGATAAACTCACAGTTGGAGGACACAAAAGACGCCATTTTTTGTCACGAGTATTTTAGCGTACAACATCGAGCAGCGATCTTTTTCTGTAACGCTTTTTCTTCCCGGTAAACAGTTAAGATGAACTGTACATCATCATGTCATGTCCTGCACTGATGTGCATCGTTTTCCGATAACGTCATATAACAAACAACGTGACAACAATACAGAAGAAAACATCCCCAAGTCGAGAGCGTTGTGATTCACTATCCAGATTCGCGACTTCCAGGGATCGGATCCGCAAAAAGAAAAAAAGGAATTCACAGGGACCGACCATAGCAAGTTTAGAGAAGGTACAGATGAACTGCAAAGCATTTGTTCCAAAAACAGTGCAAACAGGGCAACATACTGTTCTAAAATAGAACAGATTCAAGACGACATGCAACTACTATCGGCAACACGACATGCAACTACTATCGGCAACCTGTTAACATCCAGATGTTACGTGTGGTAGCATTACGGATTTAAGGCAGCTCCTGTCATGACAAGAAAAACACAGCGTCTGATCCGGACAAGCATGTTACGATACTCAGGATGTGTAACTGAACTTTATTTATGTTCAAGCAAAACCTCAGAATTCTGCAGAATATTGCACATCACGTTTCATCTAAGAGCCTCCATATTATTCTGAGGAAGTATGGAACTACGCAGCCTTCCTTTGTCAGCCGTTGCTAATTGGCATAGGAGGACCTCACGCTATTGGGAGGGCATACCAGGCCGCCTCCTATCCGTCGTTGCTGATTGGCTTAGGAGGACCTCTCGCTATTGGGACGGCATCTGTAGCACGGTCTGGTTTGGCCTTTGCAATGTCCACGTATATGATCCGACCGTTCAATGCCTGTCAGGAGCTCGCATTGCTCAGCTCTTCTCCAGAATCCAGATGGCACAAAAAAAAAAAAAAAAAAAAAAAAACAGACAGTAAAATTTGAGTAAATCTTGCCTTGCCGTTCATCTCTTCCCTCGCGTTATTGGCTTCCTCCGGGGAAGCAAATTTCACGAAGCCGAATCCTTTTGGTATGTCGGTCACCTTATCCCTGACGACCGTAGCTGCACTCAAGCAAGAAGCCCAAGCTTTGATATCACATAACAACAGCAGGCAGAATAACTAGTACTGGGAAGCGACGAGGATAGACCTTCTAATACTTGTCCGTAACGTGAGAATGCTTCTGATAGGCTTTCCTCCGTTGCAAATTGTGATAAACCTGCAAAAGGGCAGAGGACTGAGATGAGGTTATAAACAGCTGTGGACAGTTGCCCAATGGTCCCCGTGATTCTCAGTTGTGTACAGTGTTAGTGCTTTAGCTCCTACTTAGTTCAGGTAGAGCTAATGCAATATCAATATCGTATTTTGAATAACATTAACAATGTGTACTTGCAAGAACAACATTACTAGCAACTAGTACCAGTGTGAATATGTGAACTTAGTAATTTGGCATAGTTAAGAGTATGGGGATTAACAAAATACGAACTCTTTCTGGAATATCTATTTTCTTATTAATAAAAAAGAAGCAGTATAGACATAATAAGGAATCAGTTGGGATCCATTAGAATTCTGATGCTCGGTAATATACTCCTATTACATTGACAACTTTAAAATGTGTTCTTTGTAATTTATTTCTTTCTATAAGGCATAAAGGCATATAAAGCACTGAAACTAAGTGTCCCAGTCCTAGATAACAGGGAGTCCTTCTAGAAGGGTGCCCACATTTGGAGTACATATTTTCTTTTCCCCAAACACATGGGAAAGTTGTGTATCATTATATTAAAAAGAGAAGAAAAACACGAGGAAGATCCCTAACCCCCCACCCCCCAAAAAAAAAAAAAAAAAACAAAAAAACCACACACCTATGTTGTTACACAAGAGATCCTAATGATCAAAGATGTTGGCAGTTTGGCACCACATCAACTTCCGAGGAAGATTTTAATTCCTTGAAAACAAATGGACTAAAGGCTAATGGCAAAAGGGTCTACTCTCTCCGTCCCAAAAACAATGTACATTTCACTTTTCAAGGCATTAGGTTGGCCAAGTTCTCCTCTCTTCTCCTCTATATCAGCATTAGGTTGGCTCTCAGTATACTTGCTCTAAGTGGGGGAGAGAGAAGAGAAAGTAGAGAAGTAGGATACAGTTGTAGCAAGCTGATGCAAAATCTCTAAGGAAATTTGTGAGAGACCCAGCCTAGAAACTATTGGACAGTTTCCATACTAAGTGATATAGGCACTACACAAAAAAAAAAAAAAAAATCATATTCAAAATGGATGGCCTGGTGCAAGCGGTAGAGTCTTACCGCCTGTGACAGGAAGGTCCTGGGTTCGAGTAGCGGTCTCCTCGCATTGCACAGGCGAGGGTAAGGCTTGCCACTGACACCCTTCCCCAGACCCCGCACAGATAGGGAGCCCTTTGCACTGCGTACACCCTTTATTCAAAATGGATGATTTTCTCAAAATAGATTTTTGTCAAATCATGTCTTCTCTGTCCTATCATCTACCTATAACATCTTATTCTAACCATTTCTATCTCTTTCTTTCTCAAATTCAATTTCACATCTATTTTGCTCAGTTAGCACACTATTATATGATGAAAATTTCATAGATGAGTTGTAAATGTACATAAAACCAGCAATGAGTTTTATTATTAGCCATGCTCTTAGAAGCCGGATACTTCGAGACGCACTAATCTCTCACAAGCAGCAGAGACCCAACCATTGTGCTGCCGCGCATTTCAAGATTCAAACAGCATGTTTCAGATTTTGCATATTTTGTAGTACGAAATTGTAGGAGTAAATTCCACAATTTGGCGCTACTTTCCTATGATTTTGATTTTGACTTTGGTGCTGCGACTAAATTAGTGTTTGCAGACCGTGTTCAGTAATAAGATACTAAAAAAGAGGATAACTACAAATGGTCTCAGTGAGGCATCAAGCCGCCCGGCCTGTACAGGCAGGGAATTCCGTCGAACACAAGGCACGCATGCCCTGGTGCCGAATCAGGCACTCAACAGGTGTGCTTCTCTCCACCAGCGAAACGCAAGATAGGGAGCAGAGCACTCGACTGGTCAAAAACGCGCGTAACGACTGAGAACTGGGGGAGGAAATGGGCAATTACGGCCAAAGAACCAACCTCCGACGAAGAGCTTGTAAGTGATGCCGCGCGACTGCGCGAGGAGCATGGGCCGCGCCGCCGCAGGGCTCCCCCTGGACGCCAGGCACCGGGAGGCCGCCCGCAGCGCCGCCATGGCCATGGCTGCCCCCCTTTTATTCGGAAGTCTGGAGCTGGGTGTCGGACGGAGGCACGGTGGCGAGGCGAGGCTGGCGGCGAGTGGCGAGGGCACGAGACGAACAGGCAAGGAAAATGGGCTCCGCTTCCCGGCACCGGCAATATGGCCTAATCTATAAAAAGCAAAAATCCATTTAACTACTTCCTCAAAATAAAAATAATAAAATAAAAATCCTAAGTAACTACCTTGGCCAGCAAGTCTAAAACCAAGCGTGTAAAACCAGCATATGTGCAGTCTCAAATGTCAAAATCATCCATTCTATTTATCTTTGTGTCTCGTTTTAAAGTGGTTTTAAAAGTAATTTATTTTTTAACTTATAAATAAAAGTCTAGTAAATACTTTATAAAATTACTAAGCCACAAAAAATATCTCTAAGCTTTTGAGACGTTCGAACAAATTCTAATGATCGATCGGGACACGAATAATCCAAATTATTTTTTTATATCTCGTGAAAAACATCTCTGGAAGTTTCTGAAATTTAGATTGAACTCTACAAAAATAAGAGAAGTATCTAGGAAATTTTCCAAAATGTTCTATAAAATGTTATGAAAACTTTGTACAACAAAAGGTATAAGACACAACCAGAAGAATGTATATCATTTTTTTACAACATGAATTTATATCATTAAGTTTCTAAACATGTTTGGACATCAATTATAATGTTTTGTTTTTTTCTTCTTCTTGATGTTTTCCTTATTTTTCTAGATTTAAATAAATTTTAGAGCTTATTTTTA
Source organism: Themeda triandra (assembly GCA_018135685.1). Taxonomy (NCBI): domain Eukaryota; kingdom Viridiplantae; phylum Streptophyta; class Magnoliopsida; order Poales; family Poaceae; genus Themeda; species Themeda triandra. Next base: position 2,532,143 of record JAENPR010000005.1, on the reverse strand, counting down.
TAAATATTAATATTATAAGAAAGATCTAGATTTAAATAAATTTTAGAGCTTATACACATATTTTCGTGAGTCATAAATACTCGTCTAATTATCGTAGATTCTTCCTTCATGCCGTATCGCCATGGCCAATCTATCCTGGGACTATCTCCTTCCTGATCTCTCCAGGAGATTCCCTGTATTCAGCGAACTGAGCCGCCGTATGGCCTGACCATGCCATCCTGCACGATCCACACCTCGCTCCTTTCTTCGTCAGCACAGACTTATCAACCTCGAGACATCCTGCACGACCCATACCCCGCTGTCAGCACAGACTTTATAAATCCTGCATTGTCAAGTATTTAAATCGAAGCCCAGCCCCGCGAGGATTGCCCCAGAGGGTTTAACTAAAAAGAGCACAAACTATCCTGCCATTCAAAACCATCTCAAAGCAAGACAGTGAAGTAATTTGAATGATTTTGAGAGTTCTTCGCGTGGGATCGATCGCGACATAAGATGTCTAGTTCTGAACCGTGGGGAGGAAGGAAAATTAGACTATCAAAACTGAATTCCCATGGGAGTTTATATCCTACTATCCTTTTCAAAAAAAAAAAAAAACTTAGAGACATTTGCCTATGGGACTGCAGTTTTGAAGTCAAAATCAAAACTAATTTGGGCTCTGTATTTTTTTTTTTGAACATATTTGGGGGCTCTGTAGGTTAAAAAGGCATGCGCAATCAAAAAAAAAATGCACAATGCAAAAATGTATATTTTTGGCATGTCGAAATAAGCATGGTGACCCTGAATTTGACCCAACTTTGGCATCAGAGCTAAACCAGAGATGTCTCAAACTTAGTATTTTTTTTTATAGGTCGAGCAAATCCATCATATTCGCACACAAAGCGTAGACACAATTTCTCGCAGGTCGCCCATGTGCACCACAACAGATGTTCCGCTGAAGATTTGGCTTCCCAGTTCCCGCAAGGATCACAGCACTACAACACAATAGGAGCACCACCGCACCAGCGTGACCCACCAATTTTTACAGAATCCAGCCACCAACTGCGATTAATAAGCACTAGACGGCATCGAAAAGTCTCAAGTCATGAGTTCCATTTATTCATCACCCATAAGGTAGCAGGTACATCGACATCTCAACTCACAGGACTGTCATTATCTGGTATGACTTATGCCCAACGATTTCGATCAACAATTACATTCACAGCAATGACGGTGCGCACATCACTCAGCAGCCTTTCCTTTCCGGCGATTGCTTCCACCTGCTGAGGCTCCGGTGCCTCCGGTCTCCACCAGGTAGCAGACCATCGAGTCCACGTCCTCGCCGAATATGCTGTAGGCCTCCATGACCTGGATGTAGCTGAAGCCCATTGCCAGGAGCAACTGCATGCTGCGAGTCAGTACAGGTGTCTGGGAGCACAAAGTAGTCCTCGCTGCCTCTATCTGCTCCAGCAACTGAACGGGAGGAACCACTAACTGCAGAACAGCAAAACATGGCGGTTTCAAGCAAACTGATTGGCAGTACACTGAGTTCTCAAAATGCCAAAAAAAAAAAGGTGGTCTTACTTGCGGCAGATGAAGATGGCTCTGCCCCTGATGTCGATGACTCCCTAATGTTAAGCTTTGTGTCCTTGGCAAGATATTCTGAACGCGAGGCCTCCATCACCATCCGTTCTATTTCCCTCTCTGTTAACTCTAGATCGGAGTAGAATCGCCCTTCGGCCAAAAGTGCCTGATTGCCAAAACAAGAATTAAGTATGTCATGACATTCTTAGATGATAAGCTTGTTCCATTTGTGAGAATATCAGGATGGCAAGAACACATGGTAATAAATCGCAGTACTTACATTCTCAATTTGCTGGTCTTGCTGAGCTTTTATTGCAGCCTTCACCTGGTCCCTGTCAACATTATTGGTCTACAAAAAGGGGAAATGAAAAGATTATTTAACAAGAACACAGTAAACCATTATGATTGACAACATATAACCATTATATCCAGAAAATGACTAAATGTATACTGGCTACTAGATGCAGTCAAAGACAACATTCACTGAAGTGAAGAATTACCCCTCTAAGGGAGCTAAATCCAAGGCCTGCCCCAACTGTCTGTCGGCGGGGATCAACCACTGAATTGTAATGATTACCATGATGGTAACTTAACCTAATTGGAGGAACGTCTGTGTTATAGCTTCCTTGAAAAATGTTAATGGGCTCTGCGATAACAGCAAACATGTTAAAGAGCTGATGCTGGCTAGCATTAAACAATGAGCAACAAGGATAAAAAAAATCTTCAAATGCTTGAGCAAAGGTTACCTGGACTATATGAATATATGTGAATAGGACGATTGTACATCTCTGCAAATGCCTGGATCTCAACATTGTTGCCATAAACCTTAAAGAATCGAACAATCAATTAAGATAACAGCTTTGAAATGAAATGGGCAACAATGCTATATTTGTCTTTTTAGAATTTCCTATTCTGTTAGGTCATATTATAAAGGCAGATGCTCACTATTCCAATTAAGCGCTTATTTAATATTGCTGAAAGGTTTCCAAGTTAGGACAAACTCAATGCTCTGCTGCATGTAGGCATGTCTTAGTAAATATTAATGCAGATCCAAATAGGTCCATGATGCTTGGCAGGGACAAGAAAGCACCAGAGAAGAAAAAATTATGCACAACAGTTGTTTGACCAAAAAGCTATATGTCTTACAGCTCACAAGGTTATATAAAAGAACTGCACACAACCACATAATACCTCCATATTAGGCTACCCACACTGACTTAGATGGTTGGGGGAAAGAAAATGAACTAATAAAGAGGTGGGAAGCAAATAATTTGCTTAATTCAGTAACTAACCTTATCTCTCCTTTTCCTCTTACAGTATGGTGTAAAACTTTCAGTTATGAACTGAGAGAAATGATCACGTTCCCTTTCCTGAAAATGGAATAGAAAATGGCAATGAGTGTTTGTTTAGACTGCATGGATAACGGAGTAACGGATAATGAGAATTCATGGTAATGCAGAGAGATATCTGGTTACATTGAGAAAATGATCAGAAACGAGGTTACAAATACGAAACAATCGGAAATGGTAATTTCCCCATATTTGTGAAATAAAAAGGATAAAAAACAGTAAAAGAATAATCTAACTGACAAGATTTATGTTTTTGTAAATTTGGAAACAGTCAAAAATGATATCATAAATTTGACAAATAATTTGGAAACAAATAAGATTACCCGCGCCATTTTCATCCCCTACCACACGTAATACACAAGCAGATACTCAAATTTGGAGAAGAAACACTTTGTTCCTTTTAACAACCTAATAGACCCATATTGACAATAATGTTTGATATCATAAAAGGCATAAGAATCCTTACTGCTTAATGATTCCACCACATACCAAATGGCTAACTATCAAAGGAGTGGGCAGATAGAGACAAATCCTGTAAGACAGGACAAGATGGATAGGCCATACGCCCATACGTTGAGGCTTGAATTGGGACTTTCTTTTTAATTCAAGACAGAAGATTCATAGGATTTAGCAAGGTTTTGCATAATTTTACACAAAGTATAGTAACAGATAATATTCTTAATATGCCAAAAGGTAACAAAAATAGAAGAAACTTTTTTTTCTTTTTTTTTTGTACCGGGATAAAATGGTCATTGCACGTTAACACCGTTATCGGGTCTTTTTTTCTTTGGAACGGCATAACCCCAATTTTGTAATGGCTCATCCATGCCCTACCTAGATTTTGGGTCAAGTTGCAGGAAACCACATCTGCAAACATCCGTGCCCTACCTAGATTAGGCAGAAATCATTACTTGATATCAGCTGGAAGCATGGAACCAGGTGGCAACTATTTCCATAACAGTCTGATTGCTAACATGGTCGTCTCAACTTCTCAGCGCACTGTTTACCTCACATCAATTGTGTCTCATGAACCAGTAGGTTATTAAGGCGGCGGTAAGGCAAAGCACGGTGAGCCACCCCCTTCCAAACGCCTAGGCATTTAAAGCGTGCAGTGAGGCAACACCATACAAACATCATATCTTGATACATAATACCAATAGAATTTAGAAGCAAATTATAACTTAATATTGTCAATTCTTAGCATGTAATACCCATATACCATATTAAGTAGTGCTACTAAGTACTAGCACACAACATAAGTAGCAAAATAACAAATCTAAAATCCCTCATCTCTCAACAGCAATAAATTAATCTCTCATCTCTCAACAGAGCACCAGACATCCACTCACACAAGCATAAAGCAGAACTGTAGAACAGAGCAGCCTGAGTAGTGAAGAGGAAGGAGAGGCCAGGAAGAGCAAAGGCGGGGGCAGAGAGCAAAGGAAGAAGCAAAGCAGAGCAGAGCAAATGAATGAGGAAAGCAGAGCAGGAACGAGCCAGGGTCATGGATGGATGTGCTCAGGCGCCGCCGCCGGGTTACAGGTGCTCTGCCGCCTTCTTTTCTTTCCCTCTCTTCTCTCTTTCCCTCCCCCCACACTCAAATGGCATGGCACCTCATAGAGGTGTAGGCGCATGAATCCCTCTCACCCAATCCCCACCCCCTCCCATTTCCGTCCGCGTGCGATGCCTTTTCCTCCCGCGCGTGGAACCTTTTTCTCCCGCGCATGGCACGTGTGTGTGGCATCCGTCTGATGCCTTGGCGGGTGAGGCGACAACCATAAGCACGGAAGCCATAGCGAGCCCGACGCCTCACTTGGAAAATCGCCCAGACAACTAGGTGACGACAAGGCGACACCTTAAGAAACTTGTGAATAATGACAACGTAAAAACAAATGAAGCTAAGGATTTGATGTTGATAAATAACTAAATAAGTGCAATATATGAAGACAGCTTGCAAAAATGGCAAGACATCAGAACTTTGATGATTAAATTATTAATTAAAAGCACTGGACAAGCAAAAGATTGCCTTAATAACAAGATACAAACTAGAAGATTACTGCTGGATGCATAGACGAAACCTACCATATAATCAACACACATCTGCCTAGCCATGTCATAAGCTTCTGCGTCTCCATAAACTTGATCAGCAACAGCTCTGAATAGACAGTTCCCGTCTTCGGCCATCTTTCGGATTTCCAACCCTTTCACTCGCCTTAGGTCATGCTCAAACATACGCTCCCTCTCCTGAGGCACAAAATAAATCAGATGAGAAGTTGTGAAAATATGATTGCACAATATTATACTGACTCGTGTACACAACATAAATCGTTAAGCGAGAAAAAAATTAGCTTTCTTGACCAAGATTTGTGCCTTCCTATATTCACACACAAAGAAAAAAAAAGAGTAGCTAAAGTAAGAACAATGCTTCTGTTATCGGACACCAGGAGGAAATATAAAATTCATATTCAAATTATCATCATACACATAAAAACACAGCCAAGCTACCTAGGAGCATATTGTCCAACTACAAGGATGCTAAACATCTAGAATTATATTCACACTATACTGCTGTAAATGTCATAGGAGGGATTAATGCTCATATAAAAAGTAAAACAAGAAATGAAAATCATACCGAATCATCATAACTTGAGGGGTAACAGGGGCCCTGTTCATCAGCACTATTGTAACCTTCGCCATCAACAAGTGACCTAGGCGAAGAAGGCCGAGAACCTGAAGCAGATGTCCGGGCTGCCACTGGTGGCCAAGCTACTGGCCTTCTTGAAGATCCAATCCGCACGCTGTTCGAACTTCCAGGCCCCATTCTCCGCAACCCATTATTCCCCGACAATGGCTTCGGAGGTGGAGCTGGCGGCGGCGGCGGGTGCGATGCTGCACCCGCCATCTGCGATGAACTAGTGCCCAACACCACAGAATTTCCATGCTCAATCTGATCAGGGATCTGGAGCCCTGTCAGTTCCTCTACCAAGAAAGCAGGGTTGATTACATTAGAGTCATCCTTCGGAGGCTTCTCCCTGGCAGCCCTCTCCTCCGCGGAGACCGAGCTCTCCGAAACGGCGTCATCCGCCCTCAACGGCTTACTGCTGCTGCTGTTCTCGCTGCCCTCATTCAAATGCTCAGCTGTATCATCTACGGCCAATATCTCCGGCAGCTGCTGCGGCTGAGGCTGTTGCGGCGGCAGCTCCTCCTCCCGGGCAGCCGCCGCTGCTGCCGGCTGCTGCTGCGAGCCCGACGAGCGGGCGGAGCCGGACGAGGAGCCGGCGGTCCCGCGCTGCACGAAGATCCTCGTCATCTCCCGCCGGGGTCGTCCTCAGCGTCGAGCATGGGGGTTGGAGCTGGAACCCCAATCTTCCTAGGAAATCAGCTGCACCCGCCGCACCTCAGCTTCCCCCAATCCGCCGCTCGCGTCAGCTGAGGTCGTCGATCGGCGTCGCGGGCGTCGCCGGGGACGGAAATCCCATCCGACCAAATTAGGGTTGCCTTACCAACGAAGGAAATTCCGGGCCCGGGCTGATCCCCGCTCCGACGCCAATCTGATAGCAGCGGAGGAGGAGGTGGAGGTGGACGGCCGCGCCGGCGATGGCTGCGAGGTGACAGCGATGGCTGCCCGGAGACTTCCGTGCTCTCGAGGTGGGAGGAGGCTGGAGGCGGGTGAGGCGGCGCTGGAGACGAAGAGGACGATGGATTGGGGTGTGTCGTGTGTGTGACGAGTGCTCATGCCTTGAGGTCGTAAGGCCAGGATGGGCCGGGATGGGCCTGAACCCGATCCAACTTTTTTAGTCTCAAATTTTGAAGCACCTCTAGTGACGAAAACGGATTAAAATCCTACTATAAAAAAGATGAAAGTAAATCGTCAAGGGGGGCGAGCGAAAACTACCCCTGCTCGCACGATGCCCGGCGCTCGCATGCACGCTACCGAGGCACAACTAGCCAGCAAGTAAAATTACATTTTTAGCCCTGCTTTCCCTGTCTGCAAGCGCACAACGCACGCGCATCGAGGCCTTCACTCTCCCCGGCACCTCGTCTCGTGCATGCCGCCGTTCTCGACCACGCGACCATCGTGGAGGCCGATAGAACCATGCCGGCGCCTCGGAGGCTCGCCATGCCGGCGGCGTCATGGAAAGGGCGCCGAAGACGGGCGTCGGTGACAAGGTCCCGATGCCGCCGCCGTGCGAGACGGGGGACTCCGCGCCGGGATCGCCGTGGGAGGTGGCCCGCTGGAGCTGCGGCGCAGGGTGGCCGTCATGGCGGCGCTCCCGCAAGCGCTAGGGTGGCTGGGGCCACCGCCCAGTGCACCTCCCGCCCACGGGTCGTCGCCCGCTCTGGGGTAGCCGGGGCCGCCGCGTCGACGCCCGCCACCCACGCCGGGCCAGCGGCGCCCGCACCCCGCCTGGCGCCGGAGCGGCGCAGCAGCGAGACGCGGCCGCGGGCTCACGCAGCCCGGCCCGCTGGGTGGCGCTCTGGCCACGCGCGCCTGCTGCTCTCGGGGCGGCTGCGCCGGCGGCGGTGAACTGCGGGGGCGGAGCCGGCGAGAAGACGAGCTGGGGAGGTGCGGCCCGGCCCGCGAGGCCAGTGGCGCCACGCAACCCGCGGGCCGCTGCTCTCCGGGCGGCCGCGCTGGCGGCGGTAGGCTGCGGGGCGGAGCCCGCCCGGAAGCGAGCCGGGGAGGTACGGCGCGGCGCTTGCCTGGGACGTGGAACGTCGAGGCTGCGCGCGGAGCCCACACTGCGCCTACGCGGGGCGGTTGGGTCCGCCGCCCCTATACCTCCGCACGCACCGAGGTCGCCCCGGGACCGTCGCCGTGGCACGCCGGCCCGGGCGGCCGCGCGTGCGCCCCGCGGAAACGGCGGACGGCGGGGCAGGGGCGCTAATGCCGCTCCGGGGGTGGTCGGGGAGCGCCACGCCCGCAGCCCCCGTACGCGCCAGGGTGCCCGCGGCCGCTGCGCCGTGCGCCTCCCCGCCTCGCGCTGGGTTCGCCGGGCCGCACCGCCTCCCGCGCTAGAGTAGCCAGGGCCGCCGCGCGCCGCCGCCCAGCCACCGGAAGCCACGCTCGTTGCCGCCGCTAGCACACCGCCGCGCTCCGCCATTGCAATGCTCTGCTCCCACGCTATGCCAAAGTCGGCAGCTCCGACCTCCACGCTCGCCTTACGCCGCCGCTGCCACCGCCGCTCCAACGCCGGAGCTCGCCGCTCCGCCGTCCAAGCACGCTATCTTCGCGTCGCCATGCCTCCGCCTCGCTCTGCTACTCCCTCCCTTCTCTGTTTCCTCTCTCTTCACTTTCTGACCGTGAGGATAAGGACTATGGGCAATGGCCCCGTGACCAAATGGCCACGTGCATCAGGCAATGGGAACGCACCACGACCACTCCTGGACCCTGCCTGTCATAGCCTGAGCTCATTCTTCTTTTCTCCCGTAAACCCCGTTCACGTGAAATAAAGAAAGAATGGAGCTTAGTCCACCGATCGGTGCACCAGTGCACAAGCACAGTTCTGGTCAGCGCTGTGATGTGCACGTCACCCAAGGTGAAAATGCTACGCGCACCCGCACAACTGTACACGGACGAGTAAAAGTAGATCCATATATTAATTCCTACTAAATCCTTGATAAATCGTACCTTCTCCATTATAGCTCCAAAACACATGATTCTTCCACCAAAATTCTTCTAAATTAAAGCCAATTTTGTTTACTTTATTACCACTAGATCTACGCATTAAAATTAAAACATCATATGCTTTAGTGTATTTTATTAGGTATAGCCGTATAGTTGTAGATCTATGCTTGTACATGATTGATTAGTTCGAGGTTTATACCATACTAGGATCATGCCCGTGCGTTGCGCGGGGACAAAGAATAAGAAAAAAAGAGATCATGATATTTGAAATTTGAATGTGTTGTGTAGCTGTACCAAAAAATGATAGACAAGCCATCAATTCCATATGGTCAACAATATTTCTTTTAAATCATTATTTAGAGTGACAGATGCTTCCATAGTTAAATGGAAAAGGGAATACAGGTCCTCAACCCCTGTGATAGGGGCCCCAAAAAAAGTGTCATGTCAAACATACAGCAGGAAAGCTTGGTTTCCAAGCATCACTCAGTCCAATGAAAAAACAACCACAAAGGCTTTCTTTTCTTATTACATAGGTACTTTATATGCGAGTTCAGTTCTATATAATCATACACACCCAAACTCAATTAGGCACTCACTTAGCAGAGTAAGGAGCAACAGAAGTAAAACCAATGAAGTATATGCAATCAAAAGTTGAAAGCTCAAATCTCAAAACTGTATGAGTATCATGTGACACTAAAATTAACAACAGAAAACCCTACCACCTGTTTGTCCAAGGGGATTTCGCCCATATGCGGCATCTGTGGCAAAAAGAAACAAAATGGATGGACGCACTGCATTGTTTAAATTAATTGCAAATATTAGTGCTCGAGAAAGACCAAGGATAGCAAAACACAAAGAGGACAACACTGAGAGAAACTACTCAAGGCATCAACCTACAAAGAAACAACTTCTGTGTTAGTTAAGAATATACAGCGTCACGTTGATCGGGCAAGAATGTCATTACTGTCAAAAACAAAATCCTCCTGTTTTAACCTACAATATGTCCATGTTGCGCCCGGTTCTCGAGTTTTTTTGACCAGACTGACGCACAGGTGCTAGGCACCCCTTTAACGTGCTACACCGGCATGCAACACCACCATGTTGCACCGGTGCACACCATTAGTTTTATGGCAACAAGAAGTTATTCTTAATAGTAGATATCTTATACATATCTTTTCAATTTGTTGCCTTTTCTTTTTTTTTCTTTTCTAAACATTTTAATTAATTAGTAATTACTTAGTTATTGCAAGCAGTTTATAATGAAGGGCTAAGATTTATTTGAGATCTTACTTCCTACAAGGTAAAGGGAGTACTTGAGCAAGGCCCTTCATGATATGATTTTATATGGTTCTACACATCTCTGGCGGTACTAGCTAGATGAAGGGATGGTATCTGCAATTGCTGTATGTAAAGTATATAGTTCTATACTGAGTAGGTCGAAGACGCTGAGAGCGGCGAGCCCATCGCGGCTCCGCAGCCTGTTATGCAGTGTAGAAGGAGGACGATTCACCGGAGATGATCGAATGTTATCATGGTATTATATTTTCCCGTTGCAACGCACGGGTACTTACCTAGTGAGCAAGAATATTCCTCTTTCATTTTATATACTAGGTGGATTCTCCGTGCCGCGGGAACAAACAAAGATACTATAGATAGATTTTTACATGAAACGGGAGGAGTTTGCGGCTAAGAATCATTTGAGTGTAGAAATGAAAAGGAAGAACGCAAAGAAATATGATAGATACACGTAGAAAACACAAAATTGGTAAACACATGAATTTCATATGGACGGGGGTGTGGGTGATCATAAAAAATATAGGAAATAACAGCACATGTAAATCCAATTAGAGAAATAATTATGATCTTATCCCTAGATCAATATATAGAATAGTAGTATGAGGCAGCAATCGCACACATGAAAGATCCTGGCTTGCCGCTTGGTGTGTTGACGTAGTTGAGGTGGAGATGTAGCACGAAGCGGCTGTGTGGGAGGACTAGAGTTGATAGAAAGACCAATGTCTCATAGTTGCATGGATGTGGCACACTCATGGATCGTTATATTTAAATACAAATTTGATATATAGTGTGTTTGGATGAAGTACTTGTATGACTGTACGTTATGTGTGTTGAACTAAATGTGGAACAACTTGGTTTGTAAACTTAAGTACATGGTATTGTAATATGATATAGCTATGGTGTGTGTGATGTATTCCATTCCTTAGTTTGATCTTGGATGAAGGTCGAACATAGTGCATCTTCTTATGGGAGTTGTATCGGTGTGAACAATAAAGTGAATTATCTAACTTAGTATTTAATGGAAGACTATTGGGTTATGTGAAGGCTATTAGATTAGGTACTCATTTAAGAGGGAGATGATCCTAACAATCTTTGACTTGGCACTGAATCACCTTATTCTTCTCTTGGTTCTATAGGTAGCTCGATTTGGCAAGCTCGCTCTAGGAATCAAGTCAATCTAGTGCTCAATCCCTCAAATAGGTGGAAGTCCGTGCATGTACCCACTACCGGAGCCGGCCTCTTTGCCGACGGCCCACCGCCATTAGGAAGGCTCAAGAACCCCTCACAACAACCTTGATTGGGGGCGGACACAATCACCAAATCCCCCACCAATCAACAAATCACCAATCATCTAGGTGACAACAATCACCAAGAGTAATAAGAAATCCACAATCACAATCACAATCACAATCACAATCACAATCACAATCACAATATAGTGCCACCACCCTTTCAAAAAAAAAAAAAACTAGTGCTACCAAGAATCAAACCTCAAATGCATGCACTAGGGTTTCCCCCAAAGCCTCTCATGAATGAGCACCAAGCTTGGAGAAGAAGAGGGGAGGGAGGAGATGCTCTTGAAGCTCTCAAGATCAATCACTAGAGCTCAATCTCTCACTTGAATGGAGCTCAAATCCTTGGGGATGAGAGATTGAGAGAGGAGCTTGTTCTACACTTATGCTTTGAATGTGAGCAATGAGGTAGAAGAATGAGCAAGAGTGAAAGAGAAAGGAGCAGCACCACCCCTAAATCAGCTCACGCACATGACGGTTAGAGCGAAGTAGATCTAAGTTGAACTGAAATTTCCAGGTCAGTACCAAATAATTCCAAATCGAGTACCAAATATTTCCAGCAACAGTCATAATCAGCAGTATCTCCCTAAATTTCCAGGTTGGGCCACAAATAATTCCAGCGAAGGGTTCTCTGTCTGCTCCTGAGGCATGTAAAAGAGAGATGAAAAAATATTCCAGGTAGATCCAAAAATAATTCCGAGCAGACCTTCTCTTTTTAACACGGTTGCTTCTCCCTTTTCCTTCTTTTAAACCCCTTTTTCAAAGTGCCAACTTTCCAAACAAGATACCAAAACATTTTATTAGCACTTAAGTTAGCATTTTCACAAATATTTTTTAGGGTTAATCTCACCACGTCACTAAGCGTTATGCAAATGCAAATGAGACTCACACTTATTGGCACTAAATAACCATTGTGATTAAAGATTTTGCTCTTTATAATATGGTTATCAATTCTAAATCACTCACACCCTCTATGGTGTCTTGAGTGAACATTGTCAAGTATACCTTTGCCCCTATCTCTGAATTTGTTTTTCTATTCCTTCTTTTAGAAATGATGAGCATTTGATCCATCACCTTGTGGCCATCTCAATCCATGAGTGCTATCATGCTCCATCATCTAGGTGTGTTGCAACCTATCTCATGGTTCACTTAAAGTAAATGTTAGCAACAAGGTTTCATCAATTACTCAAAAGTCAAAACCAAATTAGGGATTTTAATCTCCTCTTTTTGGTAATTGATGATAAACTTCACAAAGATATGAAATAAATTCAATTTGAATTTGAATTGCTTGCCCAAGCATTTTGATCGTGGATAAAGATTGGACAATCACTTCAAATTCGGTTTTGTTAGTTCTAGCTCCCCCTACATATGTGAAACATCCTCAATTTTCCACGAAGGGAAATCTCACAGAATGATATACATCAGTCGATAATCTATTCCATACATCGAACTATAAATCTAAAGAGTACAAATAGAGGGGTTTACATTAATAATTACAACGCCACAAGGCGTAACAAAGTATATCTAGCATCCAGAATAGCTTGAGAAGGCGGAAGTAACGTGGAAGCAACTCCAAACTCCAACTTGAGCGCAGGCACGAGACCTTCTAATCCGTTTGACATCACTGAGAAGCAGGAAAATCTGCACACCGCCAGATGTGTGCAGGCCATGGTCAGCACCGAATGAGCTTTAGTGGAAAAGAGAAAATAAAGGGATCTGGCGATCCTATAATTTGGCTGTGGTTTGCATCCTAGTGCATGCAAAGTAGCAGTAAATAGTAGTAATAATAATAATATAGTCAAGTTTAACTCATTCCCATTCCCACACACATCCATCCATCCATCATCTCATCCATCCTAAATCCATCATCTCACCTCCATCACCACATCTCACACTCTTGTCGGCAGACCAACTCCCTCTCGGTCTGTCTCAGCGGCCCGCAGCCCCCATCTAGGCTCGCGACCGGAACCAACTCTCAGGGAAGGTAGAATACTCCTCTCACTAACTCTGGAAACAGAACACAGGAAAGGTCCATAGCCGACAAGTCGGCATATGTATCGATCGATCAACCAAGTACACTCTGCAGAGGTTTTACATCCCACAAGATCGCCTTCATCGGTGTGCGCACACCTAGGCGGATTCCAACCGCTTGCTATAATAGAACGATGCCACCCTACCTCTCAGCCCTGGAACACCCCAAGTACCTCTGGAATGGCTGAAACTGTGAAGTCGTGAATCTGTGCCGTTGTTACGGGTCTCACGGTCATATCAGGAGGGTGTGAGTCCAACGCCCGTACCTCTCTACACCAATCGCCTAGCAGTAGTGGCATCGCGCTATCAAGTAGTCCAGTCGTCTCCCCATCACAAGGAGCTTATGGTATGCAAAGGATTCCTACGATCCGGTTACCAGCTCATCAGTTCCTAGGTTTGACCAAGCCGGGATGTCTCCATCAGGGTTTTCGTCGGGTGCTACAACAACACCCGTGCCACCACAGTGTCTCCTCCCTGAGCTCTGCCCCTTAGAAGCTCACACTCAGGGTACTCCATCCATAGTTACCCGCCACAGGTATCTCACAGGGATGTCCAGTCCATCCCACGGCAAGACTCGCCCCCCAGGCTCGTCGTATATCCCAGCTCAGTCGACTCAACCCTCACCCTTCACGCACCCAAGTCACACTCGCAGAACCACCAGAATCTCACCAAGTCCACCAAGGCTGGCATCCCAAGCCAAAACCATCCCCAGGGGTTCACCACCCGCATCACATCACAGATCCAATGCGAAGTGGAGTTATAATAAGTATGGTGATATAAAGTGCAAGCAAGCAGAAAGGTGGCGATAATAATATAAGTGCGAGCGCAAAGCTGGGTAACATGGTGAAGGGTTTTCAATCAAGGGATATAAGTGGCTCAGGCAATAGCATGCATCAATATACTAGCAAAGGAATAAATATAAAGCGCTAGCAATTCTATTAATTATGCAATGTCTAATAGGATTCTCTATAAGAAGGTGCTGCCATGACACCTGCGATGTCGAGGAAGTAGTGGTACGAGTCCGATAGAAGTGGTACAAGTCCTCCTTTGTCGAATGTAGTCGATCAGCGGGTCTCCTCCTCCTAAATCGACTCTGTAATCGAGACATAATAGTCGCGTTAGCGACTCCTATAGAATCCACAAAGAACCAAATGAATATAAAAAAGATTCAAATTCACTCAAACATAGGCTCATGATATAAAACTCGATTTTAGATGAATTTACATATAAAGATCCTCATTTTTGGAGCTCGTATGATTTAGTTATGAATTTCCGAAGTTTAATCAATATTCTGAAAAAGAAAAGGGCCGGATTATTCATAGGCTGACACGTGTTGTCTTCCTATTGGTCCACGTCACGCTTGCGTGTCTGCTGATGTAAACGGTGGCTGACGTGGCGATGACGTCAGCATGACATCATGATGACGTCACGTTGACTGGGATCAACCAAAATGGGCTCAGCATGGGCCGAGTCAGGGCCGGGCCACGGGGCGGATGGGTCGGACTCGGCCTGCCACGTGGCGCGCTCTTGTTGCGCCACGTCTGCTGTATGGATCCAAGGCGGGCATTGGTCTACGAAACTGGTCCATGGTGGACTTACAGAACATGGTCTATAGACCACCACACGGTCTATGGTATGCCGGGTCCTTTCATCGTTTCGTCCTAACGGTGTATGTGAACCGGGTCCGCGGGGTCGTCATCTGTTGGGGCTCGGGTGCACGCGTCTGGCACACGGTGGACCGGAGCAGGAGATCCCAGTTGTCAGCGTCACGGTGCTTGTGGACCGAGTCCACCTTCTCTCTCCCACCTCCATCTTCTTCTTCTCCAATCTTTCATCTGCCCGCAGCAGAGGTACTCGCCGGCGGCGAGGTGGTTGGTGCGGCGGACGGCGATCAAGGCCGTGGGCGCGATCAGGCGGCTCCTAGGGGCTCGGCGCGTCGCTGTCGTGTTCGCGTGGGCTCCACCGGTCAGCGTCTGGCGCCAATTTGGCTTTGCGGCCAAGAAAAGGAGGAGCAAGGGCGCGGCAGCGGCACATGCTCTGCCACGGCCGTTGGCGCGCGGCTGGCAGAGGTCACGCAATTCGCGTGACCCGTGGGTCCCGCGGGCTCGAGGAGGATGGCACGGAGGCCGTTGGATAACCACTGCGACGATCGGGTGGAGGGGAAAGATTGCGTGGAGAATCTGCTCGACCCCGAGCGTGCGTCCGTGCGGGAAAAGCAGGGGACGGGGCAGGTAGGAACTATGGCAGGTGGGGCCTAGCTGGTGGTGACCGTGGGCGGCTTGTCGTGACGTGGGGGCGGTGGCGAGGCTTTCCATCGCTGGCTGGGCCGACCGCACTAGCTGGGCCGCGGAGAAAAGGAAGAGGAGAGGAGAGTGGAGCGGCCCGATGGGCTCGCTCGATCGGGCCAGGAAGAGTAGGACAGAGGAGAGAGGTTAGTGGGCTGGGCCGGGGTGTTAGGCCGAAATGGCCTTGCCATTTTCCCTTTTTATTTCTTTCTCCTTTTCCATTTTCTGTTTTGGCCTTTGGGTAGGTATATATGTATAGATTTATGCTTCACATTATTTGTGCAATGTTGCATGGTGGACGTAATGGTCATAGGCTAGTTGGGATACTATTCCCATAACATTATCATATATTGCATATTTATTTATCACATAAATAAATATGTGTGTCGTTGATTTATTTAATCAATACAAAAGAAAATCCAATAAGATCCAAATCAAACATGTTGCCTATCACATTAATGGTGCTAGCGTGATTTAACCATAAATGTCTCATATATAACATAATGGTATGATGCATAATTAAGATAAGGTCCTAGCATGGGTTAGGGTGGTATGGTATCCTAGTAGGTTATGTGTGTCACTAATCCTAGACATTAGGCTCATAAAGTGATAGAGTAAGATTCTATGTCTGTCTCATCTTGAGATTATGGATAGGTTCCATATATACATAGCATGGCATCACTCCTGGGTTCATGCTAGGTTAGTTGTTGGTCATAGGTTCTACTAATAAGTAAGCAAGATCAACCTAGAAACTCAATCATGTCATTATATATAGAGATAAGATTACAGGGTTATGCTATGTCATGTCCTTAAGATATAAGGGTTTAACTTAGGGTCCTAATCACATGTGGCTTAAGGGGGATTAAGACACATGCGGTGATGTGCTTTTTATGTATCTAGGAAGGGTTATCTACATGACAAGCAACAAACATGGGTTTGTTTAGAAAAAATTTTGTAGTTGGGATTTTTGTGTTTGGTGAATTTTTCAGGTTGTTACAATATGTGCTTACATGAGTTTGGTTTAGTTATTCAAATATGCATAAATGAGAGTTTTGGGAGAGTTAGCACTACCAAAATGATTCTAAGGTATATAGAATGAACCTTTGAAGCGTGTTATAATCGGAGTTGCCAATATATACCATCCTTAGCACCAATGTAACTAGACATACATAAAAACTCAAAGATACCTCTTGAGATCAATATTATAAACAAAGGATCTCGAACTACTTGATAAATACATGTCTAGCTACTTTCCTATGCATGCTAGTATTTTATTTCACCATACAAGTTGTATTACTAGCATACACCACAAGCATGAATAGCGAATTTAAATCTTGCAATGCACCAATTCATTATGTTAATGCACAATAAAAATGCAACAAATAGCTTATGAGCTTGCTCCCCCTATTTGTGTGCTTAAATTTTAATTGACCCCTTTCCTTTGTCATATTCCTCCCACTATGTCAAAGCATCTATCTTTTGTGACTTATTTCTCCCCCTTTGTCAACAAACACCAAAAAGGTGCCAATTTTAGTAAGAATTAGTCAATCAATATAGGGTGAACATGAGGATCATATTACGTTTCAATCTAGATCACTTGTCTAGAATATGTAATTTGGTTTGAACCAAGGACAAGCTTCTTCACACCTTGTGAGATTGTGCAAATACCTCCCACTTATTGCTTTGCCTAGTGCTTAATCCAAATTGATATTGGGAGTGGTTCTATAGTACATTTGTATTAACTTCTTGCATCTAGTGGCACCAGTGACTGATTGAGCTATGGTTTTCTTGTTACTCTTGGTGGTTGCGACCACTACATAGACGACTTGGAGCAGTGGTGGATCTTTGAGTGGCTATGAGTGATTGTTGCCAGATCCAACCAAGTGATTGTAAGGGGCTCTTGTGCTCATCTATGCGGGAGATCATGAAGAGCAACTCTAGTGTAATCGTGGCTAGTTGGAGTGCACCGTTTGAGAGGTTCTTACGACATCTTTGTTGGGTCTATCTTGTCACGCTAGTTAGCTCACAAACCATAAGTGGGGACTCACCACAATGAGGACGTAGGTTGCTGGAAAGCAACATCTCGAGGATATACCTTGTGTCACTCTCTTGCCTTGTTGGTTTGCATAATACTACTCACTCTTACAATTACATTCATATCTTGCTATGTGTAGTTGTTTTTTTGCCTAGAGCTAGAGTAGAGGAGTAGTAGTTGTTAGTAATTGTAACAAGTTGCAGTTGCTTTCTAGATTGGTAAGTTGTTTGCTCGAGTGACATATATAGCTACTAGTAATATTAATCAATCTTGGTTCTAGTGTTTATGACATGTAGAGAATTTTATAGGCTATTCATCATTCCTCTAGCCATCTAGGTCCTGTCAGCTCCATCCTGTCAGCTATGTCCTTGGACGATGCTGGGGACGGTCCACCGTCTAAGGTACAGAGACCAAGTGGGTCGACGCGGCCACCGCATCATCTGTCACCTCCATCCTCTTTCTTCAGCGTGGTGGCCGCCCTTCTTTGGTCCAGAGCCAAGGCATTCAACTTCTCCTTATGTGCCGAGGGATGGAGGGCAAACAACCAGTGGTGTCCCTCTGCGTGCCATGAGGAGGCCCCTTGTAATGGTTTTTGCGGCAGTATGGGCTTATTTGGATTGAGGACTAGGAACTTGCCTGGATCAGGCAACGATTCTTAGGTGTAGGATTTTGATTGCCTGGGTTCAGATTGTTGCCTAGATGAAAAGATGCCTGGCAGGAAGCAACCAAACATGCCAAGCAATGACTTGTTGCGATTTTCGTCGCCGTATTATAGTCACCAAAGGTCGCACCTATTATAATAAAGTTACTCTTTTCGTCTTCCTTGTCATGGGAACATTTGGAAAACATCTAATTGTACAACTACTAGTAACAAGTTATATTAAGAAAAAAAAACGATACAAAAATGGTTTGCGAAGTTACATTATGTCAAGAAACTGATGAAGGGATATCATTACAACTACGGTTGGATCTGGTGCTTCCTTTTGCTTGGAGTACAATCTATCACTATGGCTTGGATCGGATTGAGCTGCCAATGAATAGCAGTGTTTTGAATACTCGGCCTTATTTGAATGCTTATTAATTCACCTCATTCCATGTGTGTTGGAGTGGTTTGGTGTGAAATTTAGTTTAATTACACACCAAACTACTTGGCATTAAACAAGGCCGCATAGTTTCCTTTATGAAAGATTGTGTTCGTGATGTTTCGTTCACTGTCGGCTCAAAAAAAAGCGGTCCGTGCCCGTTTAGGTATTGGTTTGCGAAATGCGGTCGACGTGGGACACCGTGAACGGCGAGACAGATACGCTCGGGGAGCCCGGCCCCTCGCTCAGGCCGGGGTCACGTGCAAGGGAGCACCCCATTCCCATCCTCGCCGCCTCCGCCTCCTTCTTCTCTAACCCCGCGCCGCCTCCCCTTCTCCCTTCGCGATGATGAACGCCGTGAGGCTAGGACTAGTACGTCCCCGTCGTTCCGCGACCGATGACGCCGCGGTGCCGCCCGGGCGAGTATTTTGCGGAGGGCCGGCGCGCCACGAGGCTTTGCTTCGCCGCGACGCGGGTTGACTGCGTTTCGGGGTCCATGCCGCGGCCGCTGTCTGTGGCCCGCCATGTCGCTAGGGTTGGTCAGCCTCGCGCCGCTGCTGGTCGTCTGTGTCGCGAGCGTTGCCGGGGGCCTTGACCGCGCTGAAGCTTCCGCTACCTGGCCGCCGGGGATGTTCGCCAGATGCCGGCGCGGCGACGACCCGTCAAGGTGCAGCATTGTTCGCTCGTACGTGTGCATCCGTCGAGCTGGCGCCGCCGCGGCGGCGAGCGGTGGGCGCCCCCGTGCGCGTACTAGCCGCGCGCTCGACGCCACGAATGCCGATGCCAAGCCGTCAGCTTTGCGCGGGGCCGTCAAGTTCCTGCTCGCATAGTCGCATCGGCGCACCACGTGCCGACGTGCGGAATTGTTGGACCACACCAGGTGCTACTCTTACACAAGTCTTGATCATCTCGGGATTATTCGAATTCGTATTTCTCAATGCCTAAGTCATAGTTGAGCGTCTCGTACCTTTACTTATACTCAATTTGGTTTATAACTATATGCCTACCAATCATTAAGTCACACTCTGATTTTGGTACAGCTCTGTTTTCGCTACAAACATAATGCATTTTGGTTACCTTAATTTTCTCGCGGTGCCAATTGTGAATTGCAGTTTATTGGCATCTGAAACGTCCATTGTAAACATGAAACATAGTCTGCATTGATATTTCCCCTTGATTACGGCTAGCTTTCTTGGTCAGTAGACGGCCCAGGCCGCTGTAACGACAGAGAACCGCATTTTTTTTTACTGGCTATCATTTACAATGATTTCTGGATTAACCGCCTTTCAGATTGGTCACACCCCACGCGACGTGGACTTGGGGGCGAGCCGCGTGCGAAGGTTGAGCCCAAGCCCGGCCGATCCATCGGTTCTGGTTGGCACCAAGGCGTGGGTGACGCGGGGGTATAAGTGCAGCTGTGCAAGTGCCCCCTTCCCATGCCCCCCTCCCTTGCATGGGAAGGCCGCACCGCATCCTTCTCACCCAGTCTCTCTCCTCTCCCTCGCTCGCTCTCTCTCTCTCTCATCGCCCGAGAACGAAAAAGGTGAGATCGATCGATCGATCTGTTCGCTTAAACTCTGCTTCATCTGCAGAACCCCATCCTCCTGCTACTTCCTTCCTTCTTCTAAATCTCGATCGTAAGGTCTCTTTTCCTCCCTCCCTCCGTGTTGGGAACTTGCGATTTCTTCTGGCTCCAGTGTGTGTTCATGGTGCTGTTTTGTTCGAATGCTGCTGGTGTTTTTCCTTCAATTCTCGTGCTCGAACAGGTGGTGTTTCTGGATTTGCGAGAAACGAGCCCTTCGAGAGATTCCGAACCGCGGATTTGAGCTGTTGTTCCTCCGTGGTTTTGGTGCTGCTGGTAGTAGCGTTTTTGCCGTTGCTGGGGGTTTGATTGATTTCGTTGTGGTAAGGAGGTTGAGGAGGCCGCGGGGACACCGTTGGCACCATGGTGATCTTCGATCGCCTCCCTCCTTCGAAATAGCGCGTACTGCTTCTTCTAGTCCGTGTCAATGTCAATCGATCTCTTACTGTGGTCGGTTGCAGTTTCATCTTTCTTCGCGAGGCGCTGCATCCCCGAAAATTTTTCAGCGGTTGTGTGCGTGCTCTCAGTTCGGAGTCCGTGCTTCTATTGCATCGTCGTTCGTTGTTGCGCTCCGTATTGTTTTTTTGCTTTTCGTAGTGGTTTATTCGGAGAGAAGTCGGCGAATGAGCACCACGACTCCATGTGGTGAACTCGATTGAACTTTGCTCTCGAAAATTCTGCGGTCCTTTCTGGAAAATAGATTATCGCCATGTCATTCGTTCTGCTGCTTGTGTCCGTCAGAACTCGACGATAAATCTGCTTGTGATCTGCCGATTTTTTTCGGTATCTGCTATGCTCGGCATGTTTAATAGATCTCTGCTTTTGAATGTGGCTTTAGAATTTTAGAAACGTGTGGATTTGACGTTTTGAACCACCTTTTTTCTTACCCCGTTTTCTGTTGATCTTCTCGACACCACTGCGCATGCAACAGGGATTGGTATCTGCCTGTCCGTTTTCCATTTCCTCTGCTGAACAATTTCAGATCCTTGTCCCTGCAAACTTCATGCCTTCTTATTTTCTCCCCCTTGCTTTTTTTTTTTTAATGTCACGGTTCCTTCCTGTTTGAAATGCTAAAGCATCATTAAATCATGACTGTTGCTTGTTTTCAATTCATCTAGATAGAGTGTTTACATGACTTGTTTGTTATTCGGCGTGTTGAAGTAATGGTCCTCAAAATTCATAAAAGCTAAAATTGCTATTCTGATTTTGACATGAAGCTGTTGTCACAAAATTTTAGTTCACTTTAGGGTTAGTTTTTGAAATAGATCTTAGGTTTTCAGAACTTTGTTAATGCATGCTTGGAAACTGCTATTTCTTCCATATTACACAATTGTCCTGTAATGCACCCAAGGGCCCTGTTTCCAAACCTCGGTAAAATCCTGCATGCCGTTCAAAATTGTCTCTGTTGATTCCTTGACCATATAAATGGTCAAGATAAGGCGGCGAGTTCTGTTTTGAGCTTTCCAAGCAATGGTGTATGCCTATCTATGTTTTCTTTCTGCAATGACATCCTAATTTGCATAGGACAATGCCAGTGCTAATTAATCTTTCTGGCACTTCTGTGATCATAAAATTCTGATGTTACTCCATCTTAATATAAAGATAAGTAGCTCTCCTGTGTGCTGGAGAAAAAAAAAAAGACTGATGTTAGTTTGTACTTTTCCAAAAATTTTCCTGGTTATCAATTTTTAGGATATTATTCTCACACTAGTATGCTGCAGGATATCAAGCTCTGCTATGGCACTTGCTGTACCTGTGACGGCAAAGACTACTGAGGAGGGTGAGAATGAAAGACTTGATTATGCCGTGTCAGCTATGCAAGGATACCGAGTAAATATGGAGGATGCTGTGAGTAACCTACCAGCCTTTGTGTAGGACCATTGGATGCATAGTTATATGAAATACACATGATTGACTTGCTAGTTGCTATAAGTTGCTGCTAAACAATTGAAGCCTCATGTCAACCTTCTTTGTCTGCAGCATGCAATTGTCTTAAATCTTGATGCTACAACTGGTACATCATTCTTTGGTGTTTATGATGGCCATGGAGGTCTGATCTTCACCCTAATCCTCTTGAACAAGTTTCTGATGCATGATGCCAAAAGACAGGCCAAATGTTTAGCTGCTTGTGTCCATTACATTCTTAGTTTCTTACTATGCATTCATGAGTACTGTTGACTCTTTTTTGTTTGTAGCAATAGTAGCATTTACCATGATATTTGATTTATTGGAAATTCTGTTTCAGGTCCTGCTGTTTCAAAGTATTGTGCGAGACACTTACACCTTGAGCTTTGCAAACATGAAAAATTTCGTGATAATCTCCGAGTTGCAATTGAGGGAACGTTCTTAAGGTTTTCACCCTTTTGTAGTTCACTGAATTCATGCATTATATATCTTTAGACGGCATAAGTTCTTTTCCCTCCATTACTATAGTGGATGGCAAAGGACCAATATTGCCACATTCTTTGTTCATAGTTGATAGTTGAACTTTTGCTGCACGTGTAAACAAGAAATATGTAATCATTGGTCCTACTTTTCTGCTGCAGGATGGATGAGATGATGAAAGACAGGAAGGCAGGGAAGGAATTATCTGGGTGTGTCGGTTATGAGAATTGGGACGCATATAGAAAGGCTATGCGCAAGAGTTGGTCTATACCCGTCTGTCAGGTTCTTACTCAACTGTTTTATTTATAAAATCTAGCATATGAAAGCTTGTAAGCTGTAACATTTCACTTCATCTTCAATATTTTTCCAGAAGCCTGCCTATAGAGGGCCAGAAACCGATGGATGTACTGCTTGTGTTGTTCTCATTAGAGGCAGCCAAATCATTGTGGGAAATGCTGGTGATTCTCGCTGTGTACTCTCAAGGAATAATCTGGTCTGTTGACTCATTCTTTTCTCAAGCATATGCCTGATACCAAATCAGCCTGATATTTTGTACCACTAAATGTATTCCAATGGTGCCTAATACTCTGTTATTTCCATTATATGCAAAGGCGGTTGATCTATCCCAACACTTTAAACAAACCCGTCCAGCCGAAAGACAAAGAATAGAAGCTGCAGGATATGAGGTGACTTTAACTGAGAGAGGAACTCGTATTGACGATGGAATTGCGATTTCAAGATGTACAGTTCTGCCTGACTTTTTAGTCCATTGTGGGATTCTACAATTGATTGTGTTATCAGTGTTTTACTTACTTGCATTTCAGGTGACCTGCTGTACAAGAATAACGCCTTTCCTGAAGTTCGCACTGTAAATATTACTATATTCTGTCACCAAAATGTGATTTAATCCATCTGTGTTCCATCTGATGGAAAATTGCCCCTTATTTGTCAGGAAGAGATAACTCAAGGCGACTGGTTTCTTACCATAGCATGTGATGAAATCTGGTAAGTTTTCATCTAAAAGAAACTGGTGCACTATTTTATGGCCTGTTTTATTTTGTTTGCTTTGAGATGTCCTTGATTCCAATAAAAATACATCAAGTTAAAATGGTAGTGTTCTTAGGTTTTGGTTCTGTTAAAGTTTGATTTGTTTTGGACTGGGCCACTGCACCACAATGCTATTTGTATGGTTATTTCCTGGATATAATAAGTCCATTGCTTGTTTTATTTGGAAAAACTTTGAAAAGCACTAATTTTGCCAGGAACTCTGCATAACATCACTATTTAATGAAACATAATGGTGAAGTTGTGACAAGATTATGGACAACCTAAGTAGTAGTTGCTGATGTAAATAATTTTGATGTTGTTTACTCTAAATTGACGCAGCGTTTCCATGTTCATTTTTGCAGGGATTGCCTAATAAGCCAGCGAGTAGTTGATTTTGCTACACTATACTCAAGTGCTGTGAGTATTCTCCCCCCTGATCATATCTCATTATATGGAAAAAAATTCCTATACATTCTTTAAAAAAGTTTGGGTGTACGGAGCTTGTTCATACAGATACAAAATATTATCCCATCTCTGTAGTAGTCAAAATTTTATGGGTAGTTGTGTGTGCTTGATGGCTTGCCTGGCTATTTACATTCTACTGAGAGGAGTGAGAATAACAGAATTCATTAGGTCGTGTCAACTTTGCAAGAACACCTTAAAAATATGGAGGATGCTGTGAATAACCTACCTTTGTAGGATCATTGGTGCATAGTTATATGAAATATGCATGATTGACTTACTAGCTGCTATAAGTTGCTGCTAACAATTGAAGCCTCATGTTAACCTTCTTCCTCTGCAGAATACAATTGTCTTAAATCTTGATGCTGCAAGTGGCATATCATTCTCTGGTGTTTATGATGGCCTTGGAGGTCTGATCTTCACCCTAATCCTCTTGGAACAGTTTCAAATGCATGATGGCAAAAGCCAGGCCTGATGTTTAGATACTTGTGTTCATTACATTCTTACTATGTATTCATGAGTACTGTTGACTCGTTTTTGTGTTTGTAGCAGTAGGTACCATTTACCATGATATTTGATTTATTGGAAATTCTGTTTCAGGTCCTGCTGTTTCAAACTATTGTGCGAGACACTTACACCTTGAGCTTCGCAAACATGAAATATTTCATGATAATCTCCGAATTGCAATTGAGACAACATTCTTAAGGTTTTCACCCTTTTGTAGCTAACTGAATTCATGCATTATATATTTGTATATGGCATAACTTTTATTTCCCTCCATTACTTTACTGGGTGACAAAGGACCAATATTGCCACATTCTTTGTCCATAGTTGAACTTTTGCTGCACGTGCAAATAAGAAATATGTAATCAGTGCTCCTACTTTGCTGCTGTAGGATGGATGAGATGATGAAAGACAGGAGGGCAGGGAAGGAATTATCTGAGTATTGTGGTAATGAGAATTGGAAAGCATATAGTAAGGCTATGAGCAAGAGTTGGTTTATACCCTTCTGTCAGGTTCTTACTCAACTGTTTTATTTATAAAAACTAGCATATGAAAGCTTGTAAGTAGTAACATTTCACTTCATCTTCAATATTTTTCCAGAAGCCTTCCTATAGGGGGCTAGAAACCGATGGATGTACTGCTTGTGTGGTTCTCATTAGAGGCAACCAAATCATTGTGGGAAATGCTGGTGATTCTCGCTGTGTACTCTCAAGGAATAATCAGGTCTGTTGACTCATTCTTTTGTCAAGCATATGCCTGATACTAAATCAGCCTGATATTTTGTACCACTAAATGTATTCCAATGGTGCCTAATACTCTGTTATTTCCATTATATGCAAAGGCGGTTGATCTATCCCAAGACTTTAAACAAACCCTTCTAGCCGAAAGACAAAGAATAGAAGCTGCAGCACGTGCGGTAACTTTAACTGAGAGAGGAACTCGTATTGATGATGGAATTGCGATTTCAAGATCACTTGGTACAGTTCTGCCTGGCTTTTTAGTCCATTGTGGGATTCTACAATTGATTGTGTTATCAGTGTTTTACTTACGTGCATTTCAGGTGACTTGCTGTGCAAGAGTAACGCCTTTCCTGAAGTTCGCACTGTAAGTATTACTATATTCTGTCACCAAAACGTGATTTAATGCATCTGTGTACCATCTGATGGAAAATTGCCCCTTAATTGTCAGGAAGAGATAACTCAAGATGACCTGTTCCTTATCATAGCATGTGATGGGATCTGGTAAGTTCTTATCTAAAAGAAACTGGCCCACTATTTTACGGCCTGTTTTATTTTGTTTGCTTCGAGATGTCCTTGATCCCAATAAAAATATATCAAGTTAAAATTTTAGTTACCTGCCACTCATTTGTCTATTCCAAGTTCTTTATATTAGTGTTCAAATTCTCCACAAGGGGTGGAGTTTGTAGGTTTTGGTTCATTTAAGTTTTTTTTTTTGCTTTGGACTGGATCACTGCACCAACGTGCTACTTTTTATGTTCTCTTGACCTTCTGGATATAATAACTTCTTCCTGAGTTTGATGTTATTGGCCCAGAGGGGTCGGAGTTATAGGATGGTGCAAATCTGCTAATCCTCAGTTTGCTTATGTTTATAGTGTCTAGTGTCCAGATAATTGTGCAAATTACGTTGCTGAAAACTATAATGAGATTTGTTTGGTTTATTTTGGAAGAATTTTGAACAAGTGAATCTTACCATAAGTCTGGAACTCTGGATAACATTAATACTTAATGAAAGATAAATGGTGAAGTTGTGACAAGGATTCTGGACACCATTTTCAAAAAAAAAAAAAAAAAAAAAAAAAAAAAAAAAAAAAAAAGGATTCTGGACAATCTGAGTACTCGCTGATGTGTAAATAATTTTAGGTTGTTTTCTCTAAAATTCACACATCCCTTCCATGTTCTTTTGTAGGGACTACCTAACAAACCAGCTTGAAGTTGATTTTGTAAGGATACACTCAATTGCAGTGAGTATTCTCTCCCCTGAGCATATCACTGAGAAATATGCAATACATGCAAAATATTATGCCCTAGTAGTCAAAATTTTATTCAATATTTTTTATCTGCATGGGTAGTTGCGTGTTTATTCAATAATTTTTATCTGCATGGGTAGTTGCGTGCTTGACTGCTTGCCTTTACTGATTGTCAGTCAGTTTACATTCAGATAGTATAGCATGGTTTGCATCTTGTTCATCTTTTGTCACTATTCCCCACTAACAAATGCTGTTGTCCAGGATGTATCGCCAGCGTTCATCTGCGAGGCCCTCTTGGCAAAATGCTTGTCAAAACCTCAAGGGAGGAACAGCATGAGTGCTGGCAAAGTTAGGGCCCACAAAGTGCTTCCTCCTCAAATAGATCAGGCTGCTTACAATCAGGTATTGTGACTAATTCTTTTGTCAAGAAATGCTGGTGATTCCCGTTATATACTCTCAACTCTAAAGAAAATTAGGTGTTGTCAAACCATGACCTGAAATTCAAAATAATAATTTGTTTTAATGTAAGACATCATGTCATAATATAGTATAGGCTATTACTAATCCACACTGAATTTCTTCATAATTCTTACTGCTGCAAGTTGTTGTATTATAAACAGGTTGTCTATCGGATCCTGCAAAACAATGCCTTCTTTGCTAAGTTTGTCCACAAGATACGGGTAAGAAACTATTCTTAAGTAAAAGTCTATATGCATTTTTTCATTTATACTGATTAATGTTTTCCTGAAATTACAGAACACCATAACATTTGTGTTGGATGGCAATAGCCATGATGTGTGGGAGCAATACGCCTTAGTAATGGCCCATATAAGATTCTGGTTTGTTTCAGAAGGAGTGAGCCTCAATTTACTTCCGATTTTGGGCTATGCCAGAATTATACACATGGTACCAACAGAGGGAACACTTCATCTTGTCATCAAATCTGGAATGGAATCAGTAGACCTTGTCATTGATGCAAGAGAAGCTTGGCTGTATGGAGCTGCTGGAGCCATGTCAATTTTCCAGTTTGAGCGTCAACATCGTATCCCTTATATCCAGCATGAATATTCAATTTCACTCAATGGAGAAGGGACATATTCTCAAGTTGCAAAAAAAGGGATTGGAGACATCCCAATAGGGATAGATCCTCTGAGAACATTATGTTCTGTACTGTCACAAGTAGACGAAAATAGTGACCCTGATGTAGTTGAAGAGCAACTTGGAGTTGCAGTTGCCCATTTTATGGAAGCACTTAAGTTCCATAGGGTATATGAAATTGTTGTTGGAGTATATACATGTATTAGGCCCATGAGGCTAGGCCCATGAGGCCCATGTATGCTACACTATATAGCTACCCTTCTAGGGTAAGCCAAATCAATAGAGAACACAATTCCAACATGGTATCAGACTAGGTTTCTCCCTCCTCTCTCTCCCTCCCGATTCCAGCCGCCGCCAGGGGAGCTCCCAGCGCCGCCGCCCGCCGCCATGGCCGGCCAACCAGACCTGGGATCTGGTGCCTCGGCCGCGAGGTGCCAACGTCGTCACCGGCAAGTGGATCTGGACCCACAAGCGCCGGGCTGATGGTACACTTGAGCGGTACAAGGCTCGGTGGGTACTCCGGGGTTTCACTCAGCGCCCTGGGGTTGACTATGATGAGACCTTCAGTCCGGTGGTGAAGCCTGCTACTGTCCGCACCGTGCTCTCACTGGCTCTCACCCGCTCTTGGCCCGTGCACCAGCTGGATGTGAAGAATGCTTTTCTGCATGGTCTTCTCACTGAGACAGCTTCATCGCAGTCAGCCAGCTGGGTTTGTGGACTCCTCCGGCTACGAGATGGTCTCGCCGGCTCAACAAGTCTCTCTATGGCCTCAAGCAGGCTCCCCGGGCTTGGAACCACAGGTTTGCTGCGTTCCTCCTGACACTTGGTTTTGTGGAGGCCAAGTCAGACACGTCCCTGTACATCTATCACCATGGGGGCCGAGACTGCATATCTGCTACTCTATGTGGATGACATAGTCCTGACAGCCTCCAGTGAGTCACTTCTTCGCCGGATCATCACCTCTCTTCAGCAGGAGTTTGCGATGAAGGATTTGGGTGTGCTTCACCACTTTCTTGGAGTCACCGTTGAACCTCATCCAGTGGGCTTCTTCTTCACCGCCAAGTCGGTACACTCGGACATACTTGAGCGGGCTGGGATGACAGATTGCAAGCCCCGCACCACTCCGCTTGACACTCGAGCAAGCTATCCGAGGCGAGGGCCCCCCGGATCGATCCTACGGCATACCGCAGTCTTGCCGGTGCTCTTCGCACCTCACCTTCACTCGGCCCGACATCACCTATGCGGTTCAGCGGTTGTGCCTTCATATGCATGATCCTCGGGAGCCTCATCTCACCGCTCTCAAGCGTCTCCTCGGGTACCTCCGAGGCACCGCTGATCATGGCCTCGCTCCCCGCACCGACGGTCTTCCTCTACGAGCCGGTTGTCTACACCGACGCCGACCGGGGCCGGCTGTCCGGACACTCGACGGTCCACCTCCGGATATGCCGTCTTCCTCGGAGGCAACCTGGTGTCCTGGTCCTCTAAGCGCCAGCAGGTGGCCTCCCGCTCCCGTGCTGAGTCCGAGTACCGCGCCGTCGCCAATGGTGTGGCCGAGGCTTCCCGGCTCCGGCAGCTCCCGGCCGAGCTCCATAGCCCCCTTCGCCGGGCCACACTCGTCCATCGCGACAACGTCGGCCGCGGTCTACCTCTCCACCAACCCCGTCCAGCACCAGCGCACGAAGCATGTGGAGATTGACCTTCACTTCGTTCGTGATCGGGTGGCCATCGGCGAGGTGCGGGTCCTCCATGTACCGACCACCTCCCAGTTCGCCGACATCTTCACCAAGGGCCTCCCGTCGTCGACCTTCACCGACTTCCGCTCCAGCCTCAACATCACCAGTGGCTAGTTGTGGCTGTGGGGGGACATGTGTGTGTGCTTTTTCTTTTAGATGTCCAGTCTAGAACTCCGCTACGCCGGTAGTTCAGACTGCGGGGGAGTGTTGGAGTATATACATGTATTAGGCCCATGAGGCTAGGCCCATGAGGCCCATGTATGCTACACTATATAGCTACCCTTCTAGGGTAAGCCAAATCAATAGAGAACACAATTTCAACAATTGTCAGTGGGTCAATATTGACTGGTGAAAAGACTACCTTTGATCAAAAAGATCCTACTGTCAAAGATCTGGTGAAGGTTTGGGGAAGAACTGGTAGAGATCTGGGAAACTATGTCTTTAGTCATTTGTGTAATCACTACCCCCAGCCTTTGTGCCTTAGTGAAAAGCTGAAAGCAGTTGGATTACACACGATTGAGGATATTTTTGACAACATATTTATTATGGCTCAGTCTTTAGTACCAGCAAGATACCAGAAGAAGAAGAAGAAGCGTTCTGATGTATCCTCAATGGTTGATTCTACATGGAAACCTGTTGACCAAGGAACGGGTGACCCAGATGTAATACCGCTTCAGAAAATGTACAAAAGAATAATGGAGCAAAGGGAACAAACAATAAGAGACAACAAGTTTATCCAAGACCGACAGAAGTACTTTGGAGACAGGTGTGGTGGAGAGCCTTGTCCTCAGGCCAAAGTATTTGTCAAATATGGAGCCACAAGCAGTGCGGTTTCCTGGAAAGCATCTCAGCCACTGCCGGTTAAAGGAAAAAATATATTAAATGCAGTTCAAATAGCAAAGAAGTTCTGCCGATTCTTCAAATAGAAAGGTTAGCTAGTTCTAGTTTCGTTTTGACATTCTTTCTGTCCAGCACACTATTTTGGAACTTGGTCAGTGTTCTGCTGTTCACTTAGTTTCCACAGTTGTCTCCAATGACCCATGCTTTTTTGAACTATCAATTGTCATTTGAATTTAGAAAAACAATATGTTTGCAATTATTATGCTTTCTGAATCTGTGTATAGAGCCATGTCTGGTACTTGCAATTTGAAGTGTAAAATTAGCAGCATGGTGTCAACTTATATAGCTCTTGATCATGTGATGAGTTTGGTTATCTCAGACTTACTCTTAATTTCTTCTCCTGTTTACATTTTGCAGTGAAGGCCTGCTTGATAGGACACCATCCGATAGAAGCATCTTGTTTGAACTTATCAATGCAAGAGATCGCATTATACTCTTGTGTACTCATGTGATGTGCTGTCTGACCGAAGCTGAGGACCTTGTTTTGCCTTTTCCGTTGAGAAATTGCTCCGCATGCTGGAAAGGTGTTGAATCACCTGAATGCTGCATTGGATTCTATTGACTTAGCAGTGTAGTAATTGTGTAGAAAATGACCATTTTCGTTGCGCTTGTCATCTTATCTGTGAGTCGTAATTGGAATGCTTAACATAAGTGCGGGGCCATTGAATTCACGGATACTGTGTCCTCCGCTCTATCTTTTTCAGGAATTACTTGACAGTGCTAAGAATTCTCTTGGTCTTTGCTCTTCTTCTGCAGAATCCTAAAGCATGCAACGATACTTTTATTCTTTTTGCTTATGCAAGCATTTTTAACGCTATTAGTCGTTCTGTGCTTTTCTAAAGTATCCTGGATCATTATGAATTATGACAGGGCCATGACTCATGAAAATTCAAGTGGGGATCACAGATTCAAGTTCGGTGCCGTCACCATCTATGGTTCGAGCCCAGCTTCAACAGGGGCTTCTCTGCTCAAGTTCGTTGATTCGTAGGGAGTACTTAGGCCTTGTTTAGATTGCAAGTTTTTTCACTCTCTCTCCATCACATCACCATCACATCAATTTTTGATTCGTAAATGTAGGTAAAAAATTTAACTTTAGTTGGAAATCACGGACGAATCTTTTGAGTCTAGTTAGTCCATAATTAGATAATATTTGTCAAATACAAACGAAAGTCTTACGGGAGTTAAAATTCTAACTTTTCACTTTTCAACCTCAATCTAAACAAGGCCTTAGTTGGAATGGACCTGTCCTGTCTCTCTTTTTTTTTTTTTTTTTTATTCGGTTGAAGTTGCTACTGATTGTGATCTGCGGATGCCTTGTTTCTTGTTTCTCGGTTGTGATTATTACAGCAATATGAAATTCTTTCATTCTTTCATTTCATTGAATACCTGTGATCCCCAAATCCGTGTGCTCATCAACTAATTGTGAAGACCAAAATGTTCAGTGAATCATTTAATTAATTGAACCATTTCCGTTGCCTTGTCCAGCTTGCACGAACCTTGTGTCATTACCCGCGTAAAACCTTGTGTCATTACCCGCGTAAAACCGACCGCTGCTTGCGCTGCCCAGCTCTCCCGCCGGCCCACGAAAATGAAACAGATCTGAAAAAAAAATGAAACACAAATAGCTGCACAAATGAAACAGGCCGGCCCATGAAAAAAAACATGCACAGAAAAGATCTGATCGACGACGAAAATAAAAGTAAAAACAGCCGGCTGCCGGTTAGAAATTTCGTTGTTTTTTTGACGATTCATCTGGCATCCCTTGCCCCCCTTTACCGAGATCTTCAGCGCAGGGCCAAACCTCTAGCCAATTCGGAAGAGAGGATACGAACGCGAAACAGATGCAACGCCTCTCGCGTTCGACAGGGCTCATTGGTTCTATTAAAACTCTCTGGTGGTTTCCAGCTCTCGCGCAACGAGATTTTGCGGCAGCATCGACCATTCTAAATCAGCATCTGGAGCACGCTTTTAGGTCTGTTGTTGTCTCCTCTCCTTTCTTACACCTGAGTCATCCTGAGTGCCATGTCGTGGTTTTTTTCGATCTGGATCTCTCATGCTTTCGATTTAGGGTTTCCCTTTGATATATTCTTTCCGTAAGATTGCTATTATTTATCTAATGCTATTTTATCTTTAATTAGAAAGGAACACGAAATAATTTTATTGTCAACAATGAACTTAGATTTCGTGTGGTTACTAATATCAATTTTATATATGTCCAATCAGAACAGAATTTTGAAAGTAATTTCAATTTTAGTTTTATTATAATTTACCATTTACGATATCTATTTTAGGGCAACGGATCCTATGCAAACTAGGCATCCCGTGCAAACTTGTAAACTAACGATCTTTGTTGATCCAAGGGGGCGCATGAGAGAGATGGAAGGAGGGATTTATAAAAGTATGATTAAGAGCGGGCGGTTAAGTGCAAAATTACTCAATCTCTCCGCGCCCCTTGGATCAACATCCTGCGGTCCAGATCGTTAGTTTATAAGTTTGTACGGGATGCCTAGTTTGCATAGGATCCGTTGCCCTATTTTAGATCTGATGGGTCATATAGTGGTGTGTTTGAGTCTGGATTCTAAGGCCTTTCATGTTCTTGCGTGTTAGATTGCCCTTGTATGGACCGTGGAGCATTGGAGTAAAAAATGAGAACCTGAGTAAGCGGTGCTACACAACCTTGAAGGTCAAACCTAGCTATTACATGGAAGAACCGCAGATAGCTATCAAGGATGCTACAGAGAGAAATATGGTGGGCACAGTTACTGAGGATGCTACAGAGAGCCCTCTGATCAGGGCAACCATTAAGGATGTTATGAAGGGCAATAAAACTGCTATTGATAGTATATGGCCTGCAACAATCGATCCAAACAGTAGCCATCGTGATGGAACTATATACAAGAAAAGGCTTTACTGGAAAGATGACTATAATATTGATATCACTGACCGTGATGAAAGTAAGTGATTCAAATATCTCTTTCCTATATTTATTTATTTTGTTACTAGGGCATTTGCCAAGATTATGTGATCAATTAGTGTATTTTCTACAAATCTTGAGTTCAACTTTGGATTGTTTTCATTATCTCTACTATATATTATTAAAAAGAATATTATTCTATCCCTCTATGCATTGTGCTTTTGACATATGAGTCATTCCATTCTGTGACCTCTAACTGCAGAGGTTTGGTGTGATACAGAAGTGTGTCCTGTATGTAGTCCAGCTACAACATGCTGTAGTTGGCAAAAAGGAGAAGGGAAAGGAGAATGGCCAAATAAAAGGAAATGTGTGGAGGATGAATCAAATCAAAATTCATCTTCAGACTTGAATCAACCTTGGTCTGGAGGTGGTCTTAGTGCATGGAGAAGCTAGAGCCAAAAATAATGGCTTTGCCAGCTTCTGGTTTATTTTTAGAAGGCTCCTTCCTACATTGCATGGAGGAGTTGGGGCTGGAGTCAGGCCTGAAATAAGAAATGCATAAGAACTAAGGCATCTGAAGAAACAAGAAACATGTTAGAGGGAAAAAGCAAGTTGGACAAAGCTGGTGGTTTAATGGTGTAGTTGCAGACAGTGGATCCATGAATGGTGTATTCATCCACGTTAAGACCTAGACTTGACTCTTGCCAGCTCCGCCATGTGGATTTAGGAGATGAAACACCCTTGCACCCTTGTTGTCCTGCCATTGCCTTAGGCGGTACTCTAATTGTCTTGCAATGGGATTGGAGTGGGGCCATGAGGGGTGTTGGGTGTCAACTAATTACGGCAGTGAGAGGGATTGTGCAAAATAGGGTTAGGGTTTGGGTCGTAGAGGGGGCAAAGAGTTTATGTACAGACGTGGGGTCTTGGGCTGTTGGCTGTTGAGCTTGATTCTTCATTATTGACTGCATTTAGGCATTGTTATCAGGACAGGGCTGTTGGTTCAACCGGATCCAGAGCCCTGGCTGGTCCATTCTAGATAAATGATAGGTCATGTGTTTGAACCGGAGAACACTGGTTTAACTGTTTTTTCAAGAACCAGTATAAACTTGGCATCAGAGCCACTAGAATATTGGGGTGAGCTGGTAGCCACGCGTATGAGGTGGGGGAGATGAGAAAATAGAGAGAGAAAGAGTTGGGCGTGATGGATGGGGTTTTTGAGCCCATGACCTTCAAGTTGGAAGGCGGCAACTCCACCACTTGACCATGCTGTTGTGATGTAGGTATGTATCTCAGACTAATTAAATTGGGTTGAGTTGGTGGTTTGACCGAACCGAGGGGTTCAACAGTTCAATCTCTATTACGGTCCTAATAACTAAGCCTTCAGTTCCCGTGGCTAGGGCTTGTCAATTGGTTTTAACTGATAGTTCAGTTTGGTTGGTCAGTGCTAGCAAACTTTGGTTTGGAAAACCAATCATTTTAGCAAAAACAGAGGAACCAAGTATTTTGGTGTTGATTTCTTTGGTTCAGTGTTTAGTTTCCACTGAAGTTCATCCAGGATTCAGAGTCACCAATACCTAGGTGAGCACCGCCGTTATGTTTGGCCCTAGCTATTGCTGCTGAAGTTATGGAAAGGCACACATACCATGAAAAAACTATCCAGAATAAGTTGGTTTGACCTTAGATGGAGCATTTTGGCACTTGCCTCAGTGGATTTGTTTAATAGGCATTTTTTAGACAATGGTTTTCTCTAATTTGGCACCGAATGGATATTCACACCCACTAATTACCCATACCCATTTATACTCCATTATCCATGCCCAATTGATTGCATACACAAGGTTGAAAGAGATTGAAAGATGTAAGTGATAATCTGCTCATACATTTCTTAGTGAAGTGACAACTCCCCTGACCTCAAATTCATAGTGGGGGGAGGAGGGGAGGGGGGGGGGGGCTGATCTCTTCTAGGCCAAATAAACATGCTACCTTAACTGGCAAGGAACCTAATGATATTTAACTGTTGGAGCTTTCAACTTGAAGTGGAAAGGTCACGTATGGAGACCTTAGACATAGCCAGCCATACTTCCCACCTTGGCCCTGTGCCAGCAGCCCTCTCTGTTACTGCTGCCATGGCTGTTGGCTGCCAGTCCCATTGGTCTCACCTAACCCACCTGAATCTCGTCCATAGCACCTAATTTGTGGGGCAAAGATATAGTTTACTTAATATTTTCATTTATGTACTGTAATAACTAGTTATTATAACATTATTTGTTATCGTTGGTGAAGCTCGGGTGGAGCCAATGAGGTTTTCAGCGCCCACAAATTGCCTTCCTGATCCGGACAATTGTGACTACCATGAGCCATGTGAAATGATCCAGATTTTCTCACTGAAGTTGGCTAAAGCTTCTGCAAACAGTGGGTTGATACAGTTGTATGGATACATAGCAGCACGAGATGATATTGATTCAAAGCTTAATTATGTTTTCAATCGAAGCAGAGATGATCCTCTCATCGTGCAGAAGGTACGCGTGTAATAGTTGTAAACCTGCATACTTCTGATGTCATACTACAACCAGTTAATCTCTTCTAAATTATAGAGAATGGATGCTGATATAGGTTATTACTTAAAATATACACACAAAGGGCTAATTTATTGTTTTGTGTCAGATAGTTTATGTTAAATGAATATCTGCCTATTTATACGAAATTATGTAGAAAACCTTGCAGCCGTGAGACAATCTCAATCCCTTTACTGTGCTGCAAAAATGGTATAAGAGTTTATTGCATACTTTGCACGAAGTGTTACAGGGACCATGTGTCCAAAATTCTTTTGCCAAGCCGACACGCACAACGTGGTGCAACACACCAAACTCTTGCTGGGAGTCCAAGTGGCTAATTAGGATTAAGAGATTAAACAGAGTAGGTGGCTAGCATTAGAAAGGCAGATGGTGATTGGCAGCATGGAGGAAGCTCCATTTGTCACGAACATTGTGGGAGGAGAAAGATTGGTGGCAGTCTCCCCTGCTGCTGCATGCGTAAGCATCATGTGCTCTATTTTGGCTTGATGGCCAGTAACCAGCACATGGAAACCATCATGTTCTCTCTATTTTCTTTCATTTCTTTCATCTTATGCTGGATCTACATTCAGTGATAGTATTTCAATAGACTAACTGTTGTACAGCTCATTAGTAGGCTGGTCTGTGCCAGCAAACTTATGTTTTTACATTATATGAATCCCTGAATCATTCTAGAGTTCGCTGATTTGAAGAGCAGCACCCCAGTCTGACAACATCCACCCTTGTGCCCGAGTAGCCACATACCAGAGACCAAATTTGTGGACAATATTTGGCTTAATCCCCAATATTTCCTCTGGTTTCTTAGATTAAGGATCCACTACCTTTACAAGATCTTTGACTTAAAGAAAACGTCTAGGATTTTGTGCTGTACGTTTAGAACCCCTACAATTCACATCTTGAAAAAGGTAACAGTCTGTGTGGCCTACTGCAACTTGCTTTGGACAACTGCTTTGTTATTGTGTTTCAATGGTGCCATGGTAGCTTGCGGTGCAGATTTTTAACAGATCTATGGGAACTCCAGCATGTTGTTTTATAACTTCACTGCACGAAAGAAACCCCCGTACTTGCAAAATATAAACTTGTATCCAGATGAAAAAGTACATTCACATCTTGGTTTGTTGTTTATAATGATATATACTAGCATCCAGATGCAAAAGAGATATTTCTGGTAATGAGGCTTGACCGCTTGATTCAAGTAATGGCCCTGGCTGGTTTGAAGCTGGTTGCATAGGTGCTGCATAATAAATAAGGAGCCAATCATCAAAGATAAACTAGGGTGTAGGGAGACAATCATTGAAATGGAAATCCACATGTTTTCTGCTGTCTGTGAGATAATCACAGAGATGTTTGTGTTCCTGCTCCAATAAAAAACCCTATATGTATAAAAAGCTTCTAATGCTCCCAAATATAGTAAACATGGAAAGTTACATAGTAGTCTTTCTAAATCAGGAAATGCCAGATTATCAAATAGCCAATAAACATGGGATATGCGAATATGCAATGTTCTTTACAATCATGTTACTTTTTGCAAGGCTAGAGAATCTTCATAGAGAATATGTGCCAAATTCTTGAAGCAATTTATCTCTTGTACAGAAGCTTATCATTTGTCTAAAATATTCCTGCATGCATTGTCTTCATGACCCAAATAGGAAGGATTCTTGTGTTCACAAGGACTGGATTTTCCATACAATTATCACGCACTCTTATCAGAAATCTAGTCTCTGGTACTATCCACTAGCTTTGATGAGCACCTGAAATCCTAGACTCTGAATTGTATTTTTCACTGATAGACTAAGTGTCCATAGCTGTTTGCGATGTTTGAAATATGCTCTAGCTGCTGTCGCCTGGGATGGCAAAGGAAATACAAGAAACACAGTATGACAGGCTGGCAGCAGAGGCTGCCCGCGTTGTCTCCGACATCATATGAGCCCCCCTTATCCACCACAGTTCGTTCCTGAAAGATTCGTGCGCGCATAACCGTTCCGACGGTGTAACCATGAGGCGGACGGCGTAAACGACCCTGGTAACACGGTGGGAGACAGGGGCTCATATTGAGTGCCAGCTACCGTATTTATTGTATCAGATACCTCGTGCGTGATCCTTTCAAAAGTGGAGGGGCCATAACGAAAAAACAACCATCACTTCCTATCCTTTCCCGAGCTCGCCATCGCCGGCGATGTCGGATCCAGCAGAGAAGGAAACCATCGATTCCTCAAACGTAGACAGAACTCTATCAAGCCCCGCCATTGCCATGAGCGCCATCTTTCACGGTAGGCAACAAGGTCCAGCGTATCGTGAGGAGCTGCAGCTTGCACATCCGCCGCACAATCAAAGCGCCGGCAGCGGTACCGCAACCCCAGATGCCGCAAGATCGGGGAACCCATCACCCGTTGGCGACGAGCACGCTGACAGCTTCCGCGCACAGGGCGACATCCTGACCACAATGTCGTTCAGGTCTCGGTAAGTTTTCATTTAGCCCATCCTCAGGCAGATCAAATTGATCCGCAGTAACATATTTCTTTCGTTCTCTCCAAATGTTGTAAACAGAAAAAGAAGCAAAACGGGGCCCGAATTCTCAATAGTCCCCACGATTGAAACTCCCATGTCCCGGGCAGTGGCTACGGCGTCCGAACGTTTTGGCGAACCTGTATTCTTTCCATATGTGGGTACTACCTTCGCATCATACGAAGAAGCCAAAGAATTCTATAACCTATATTCATGGGAGGTGGGTTTTGGAATTAGAGAGTCAAGGTCCAAGAAAAACAGCAACGATTATACCACGAGGAAAGACATAGTATGTTCTTGTCAGGTAAGCCAAGTACAAAAATAGCAAAAGACAGATTAATCTACATGTATTGATCCATGGAAACTAGTTCCCAAACTGATATCCGATAACATGTCCCCTTTGGCCAGGGTTTCTGCGAGAACAAACTTGCTTCGTCAGCAAGATCCGGATGCAAAGCCATGATTCGGCTTCATCGCACTCCGAGTCATGGCTGGATAATTACTCAAGTGGTAGCTGAACATAACCACCCACTGTCGACGACGTATGGACAGAAGAAACAATGGGGCTCACATAGCTTCATTGATTCAGTGACAAAGGAGTTCATTAGAAAGTTGAGAACCAACAATGTAGCCCTCGGCAGAGTGTGCAGTATCGTCGGAGTATCATCAAAAGATTCAGCTGTGCCAATAAGGAAACAAGCAATCCGAAGCCTTTGCGGCAAATTGGCCCAAGAGGATATAAAAGATGATATGAAAAAAACATTGGAGCTGCTGAGGAACATGAGCAACGAAGACAGAAACCTACAGGTTAGAATTAAGACAGACCAGCACGGTACCGTTGAGGCTATGCTGTGGTGCACTGGCAAAAACCAAGATGATTTCAGTAAATTTGGCGATGTGGTGACCTTTGATACAACATATAGAACAAACTTATATGACCTGCCCTTTGGCATTTTTGTGGGCGTAAACAATCACTATCAGTCCATAATCTTTGGAGGGGTTCTTCTCAATCATGAAAGGACAGAGGATTTTGAGTGGACTTTCAGC
Source organism: Themeda triandra (assembly GCA_018135685.1). Classification (NCBI taxonomy): domain Eukaryota; kingdom Viridiplantae; phylum Streptophyta; class Magnoliopsida; order Poales; family Poaceae; genus Themeda; species Themeda triandra. Next base: position 2,492,847 of record JAENPR010000005.1, on the reverse strand, counting down.
AACTTCAAAAGCATAATGAATGACAAGCAACCAACAACTATACTGACAGGTACGTCTCTTCTTTAAATTTGGAATGACCAAACCAAAATGAAACAAAAATTTGCTGCATGTACTTAACTCTAACTTATGCCAATTTTCAGATCAATGCCAAGCCATGGCAGCAGCCATAAAAAGTACTTTACCGGGGACTAGACACCGTTGGTGTAGGTGGCACATTCTGCGCAATGCAAAAACAAAAATAGGCCCATCATATTCAAAGAAGAGCACCTTCAAGAAAAAGTTCAACCACCTCATCAACGTAGAGATATCTGCAACTGCTTTTGAGAAGAGATGGCATGATTTGATGAAAGAGTACCAATTGGAGGGCAACAAGTTTTTAGACCGTGCTTTCAAAATTAGAGGGATGTGGGCAAAGCCTTATTTCATGGATGTCTTCTCGTGCTGGAATGACTAGCACACAAAGAAGTGAAAGCGCTAATCACATGATGAAGACGTTCATCCCTAGGGGAGCCCCAATGCATGTCTTTGTATCCAAATTCGTAGATCTCGCAATTTGACAGAATCAAGAAGAAGAGAGGCAAAACTACATGACTAAACAGGTATGTCCTGGATGGCAAGCTCCACTTGTTTTTTGTTTCCTCATCCATCCTGCTCTATTACATTTATTTAGCTACTGTGACGTTGGTATCCATTGTTGTCTGCAGTTTTCAAGACGACGGCGGTTCGGTGTGCCAATTGAGATCCATGCAGAGGCAATATACACTAAAGAGATTTATAACAGATTCTCCAATGAGTTATTCGAGGCGGGCTCATACACTATACAATCCAGATCTGAGAATGGTCAGCACTTCGTGTTGATCAAAATAAACGCGCTTACTTTTGAAGATGCAAACACATTCAGAGTTAATCTGACGGGGTACGACAAGGTGAGCTGCACCTGTGGTTACTTCGAGCACACAAGTTCGCTCTCTGCAAGCACGGCTGAAGGTATACACACCCCCAAGTGATCTAAAACACACATTGCATCTACTGGCGTAAGTACACACCAAACAAAACGCGCGTGACTTACCAGATAATTCGTCTTCGCAGGTCCTGACCCATTTGGACAGAACAGAGATACCGAGAGACAACATCACCCGCAGATGGACGAAGCAAGCTGCTTCAGATACAGACGCTGAAGCCCAGACACAGACTTGGGAGCAAGTGGTGGAACAAACAACGGAGATGAAGAAACGAACAATCATCATGAAGGCTTTGGAGCTCTCGCAGTCAAAGATCACAGCTGACGATTCGGCTCTCAACGAAGCCCTACGAGCAATCAACAATATAATGCCACGAAATTCTGGAAGCAGAGACAACTCGGAGGCAAACACTCAGTGCAGCGCGCCTGACGCAACGATTGAAGCTCAGATATCATGCCCGCCTCGGAAGAAAAGGAACGGGCGACCACGAGACGCATCTCAGAGCTCTTGGAAGAGGCACGGGCACCTGGAGAAACAATACAAAAGAGGAGGCAAGGAGAACGTCCAGATAATTGAAGATGAAACAGCAACTGGATCATCGAAGACTAGGACCTTAGCAGATCTCTTCGATGTAACCATTAGAGCGTGATTTCATTACAAAACTGGTCATCGAACACTATGACATTAGCAGTCTCTTCGATGTAACCATGTCCCGTGATTTCAGTACAAAGCTTTTGCAGACAGCATTCTACTTCATGCTGTTCCATTTCATTGAACCATCTTCTTGTTCTTTACTTGGTTTTACCATACTGGTGGTTGCTTCTTAATTCCCCCCAAGGCAAAATGTTTATCACCAAAAAAGGAAAATGCCTCATCCTCTGAATTCACCTAAAAGCGTAGAAGAAAGGAAAGCAACACAACTAGAATAAAACACTAAACATCACACTGTGTATTCCGCACACATGACAATAAACACAACGTAGTTCCAGGGAATTGATTCAGGCCTTGCGTAGCACCCAAGCTGTCTGTGCATCTCCAAACCTCAGACAAGTTTCAAAGATGCTAAGCCAGTTGACTCGTATTGTAATCCTTTCAGAATTGACAATGAAGCAAATCCTTTTATTATACTCACAAACAACCATGCATTCTATCATGATCGAGTGCCTATCCTAATTTTCTAAGAGCGACAAACTGTCTATCACCAGGACAAGTAAGAAATACGTATCCCCCCATGCGAGATTCAAATTTAAAAAGAGAAACAAGTTGGTTCCAGCCTTGACGCAACAAAAAGATATAACGCGGGAGTTCATACACAACCATAACCAACAAGAAAAACGCACATAATATGTCTCGCTGAGCAAATACAATATAAGACACATAGCAACGACAGGGAGTTGATACACATAACCAAATGTTCGCAACACAGCACACAGTTCAGACATAGGTCCAACACATAGGTCCCGAAATCGATAACAAACACATTGCACGTCTTCAAATCCGTGCATCAACGACGCTGCTCCCCGCTACAGAGACAGAAACACATACGACCCCGCAGCTGTTGCAACCCTTCACTCCCTGGGAATAAAAAGAGAATAACAAACGCGGGGAAAGGCTTTGAGTTGTCATTGTTCAGTTAAATATCCATGAATATGATCTCACGCATATGAAAATGATTTAAAAAGCACTTACATCGATGTGGCACCGACAAACGTCGCTGCAACGATTAAGCTGGCATCACAAACATAGCCTCCAAACAAGACGGGTGGCCTGTTCTCATCGTAAAAGCAAATAGGCGCTTATTGATACGCGCAATTCAAGCGGCGAGGTAAAGATGCAGTAATCATAACCATAACCTACCTTCGTTCTTGCGAGTGCTCATCGCATTTTCAAATGCAATGACACCAGAGTCCATCTCCAGGGTGTTGGCAAGCAGCACGCGATAAATGTTGTCAACCTCTGATGCTTCAGACATCCTGGGACTGGCCTCATCAACACAGATAGGCAGCAGGGCCTTGGCGCGGAAGATCACTTCCTTAAGCTTCTCAGCACACCCCCAGATGCACTTCATCTTGCGATCAAACAGCTCAATGAACTGATCCTGGTACCGCTTCACCGGATAGTTCAGGTCAAGGATTGGGATTTCCAACTCTTTCTCAACATACTTCATGACAGCATAGCACAGCTTCGCCTTGGCAGCAGACCTGTTTGACCCAGGCTCACCTCTGAACGATGCCGGCGAACCAGGCAAAGTGATAGAGGCTACTAGCTGGCCATCAGCCTGCTTCTCCAAAAGCATCGGAGACACCGGTCCAGGCAGCTTCTTGATAACCTCTTGGTACAGACAGCGCAGAGTGTAGTACGATCTCTCCCAACTGACATCCTGGTAAATACAATGACAAAGTAAGAACAAAAGTGTGGCTTGAAAGAAACAATACAAACATCGAGCTATGCGCTGTAAACACAGGGCCATCTGCATGATGTATACATAGCCAATAATAAAAACTCCACATACCTGCTGCATCGGGACTGTCCGGTCAAAGCTAATCACCTCATCAGGGGATTTATCTTTCTTCAGGGCCATCTCGATCATGTCAGATGCATGTTTGATAGCAAACGAAACAGACTTTGCTCTGTCACCTGACATTGCTGCCAACCCAGACACTGCAAAAACATCCCCACAGGTCACATTGTAGTAATTCCTTGACACCCAATCAGCAAGACCTTTCTCAAGAGAAGCAAGAGCAGACTGTGCCCTGTTAGCAGCCAGTTCTAATTCAGAATAGGTCCTCCTGAAGTTCAGCAGTGTCGTCTTCATCGTCCTGAAAAGAGGCCTCTTCTGAATGATGTCAACGAAGGAGTAGTCGGCTGGGTATATCTGATAATTTTTACGCACAGCTCCCACCAGTGCCAAAACAGCAGCACGCTCAGCTTCAACAAGACTAGGGAAGAATCCACCACTTGCTTCAATGCTGATAAAACCCAGAGGCACCAACGGGGTTTCGAACTCAAGAGCATAGGTAATCTGCACAAGCCTCTGTCCACCTTGAATACGAGTAGCTGGAGTGCGTTTCAGACCTTCGGACAGAACATTCCCACCATGAAGGTCGGCGAACACACCAGCAAGCAAATGCGGTGGATAACCATACACCGGTGTCTTCATCCTACACGATTAGAAAACAAAAGAAAGGAGCCTCAAAAACTTACTGCTAAGTGCACTCCAAAAGTACTAGGTGGCGGAAAACAAAAATGTGTCGCGTGTATACATCAAAGCATTGTCAAAACCAAGACAACCCGCTCTCCTATCTATCAAAGAAAAAAATTGCCAAAAATCAGGCAACGTCAGTGAAAACCTCTATTGCTCTGTTGCACAACTCCGCGCGCAACACAGCCTATCAATTGCATCTGAAAATGCCTCCTGCCGTCACAAAAAAAAAAAAAAATTCCGTCGCCATTTCTAAGTTGCTAATCGTGCACTCCAAATCATAACGCATAAAACGAAACCTACTACAGTTCATCTCTGCGTCCATAGTAAGAAAATATGCAGGCCGCAAAACCACCCACAGCAGGCCTCCGTGGACAGAGATCCGTGATATAAACGAACATATCCCTTCATGATCTAAAATACGTCTAATCCACAACTTGTGTTAAGTTCACGAACCTAGATCTACGAATAAGCAGGCATCGCGACAACAGGGGTGTAGATTTCAAAGCAGCCTGACCGCTAGATCCTCAAACAAACAACAGACTACAAATAAAACCTTCGCTTCAAGTCCCTAGTGGAACACAGGTGTGATAACCTACTCTAAAGGAAACACACTGGAAGCCTTTGGGAAACTAGCAAACTATAGTCGCCACGGTAACGTTGCACGGAGCGATACTCACCTGCAGATGCGCTCGACCAGCAGCGACAAACGGATCAGCACCAGCTCCCAAGAATCGCCAATCCCACAGCCAAGAGAAACAGGGACGACGAACGGCCCGCCGGAAGCTTTCTCTCTCGCAACGAAACGACTGAAGGAGGAGAGGATGAAGCCACGGCAAGTTAAAGAAGGGAGCGCGCCGGGGCAGGTACAGCTCTGACATATGCTTCATGATGCATTAAATGCGCACGCAGCTTCTATTCCAAGCCGCACCTAGGGCACTGTAGTGAGGGTGAAATGGCAGGAGCCAGCTCTCTCTGGGCGACAAGAGATGTCCAACCGTGTAGCCCGAAAAACGTAGAAAATCCAGCTCGCGGCGTGAAACTAGAACGGAAACGTACAACGAATTCTTTTTAGTTCCCTAGCAATATACTTATTAGTTCCCTCATCTTTTGGTAATTTTTGGCAAAACCAAAAAACCAAAAAAAAAAGGTCTTCTTCCTTTCAAATAAACACACGTACGCGCCCATCGAGTAAGCATATAAACAAGGATGACAAATTTCGGTCTCACCATCACCGTAAGCGTACACATCAAGTCAAAAAAACGCAAAGCTACTGATAACTGAAACTTCGGCGACATCCCAGACAGTATGAGCAACCAACACAGCATTATGATTATGCTAGTCAAACATATGACCAGCCATTTAGAGCATCTTACAATACCACAATGTCTTAACGAAAATAAACTACTGCTTCTCACATAAGGTTGACAAGCCATTTACGCATACAATACCATTGTTCTTCGAACTTTGCGGGATTAAAAACACAGACAGAAAGGATAAGATAGACCAGCCACTCTCGCACAAAATAACTAGTTTCTGATCACATCAGCGGCGCATCAGGACCGTGGCTGCGGATGAAAGTGATCAAATAAGTACCAGCCAGCGTATCCCTGACCACCACCACGAACGTATCGCCAACCTCAAAGCCTGCCCATGCGCAAAACGCCCTCCATCCCGAGTTGATGCGAGCCACGCCAGTCCCACGACTGATCCGGCTCACAACAGCGTGATGCTGAAACTCGCTATCAGGAACCAGAAGCGTAGCAGGCACATAGGGTGACAGATAGCGTGAGAAGTTACGGGTGAAGTACTGCACAACAGAAACATATAGTCAGACTGACGATTCAAACCTAAAGAAAAAAACCAGAGAGTGCATTAGCCGGTAAACAAACAAGGCGTACAAACTTACGAATTGACCACCCTCCCCAACATGACTCTCCACCATTCTGAAAGCGTACATTGGATAGTGTATCTCTTCATTGTGCCGTATTCGCGAGCGTCGCATCAGCGGCCCCGACATCATCAAGCTCCCGGCCAGCTCAAACACCATCTCCGAATTAATTGTGGCACCGCATTGTGAACCACACAAACGTACAGCACTAATCCTTATGAATTCATTGAATCTTCACGAAAATAATTCGATCGGACAGAGGAACCTATCTATGAGCAGATATAAACTCACCATGCACGTTTCCATCAACCCCATTCTCTGCCCCCACTGGGAAATCAACAAGCATAGGATGTCCCGTAGGAGGACGATCGCGAACGGGCGCTCCATCCCCAAGGGACCAAACAGCGAACACCCACCACATTTGAGCCGATCCAGACGAAGAGGGCGCTGTCCATACGAGAGATACGCTCGCACAGACGAAACGGCGCCATCCGTAGGTCAACATGCAACGCCCGTTTACTCGCTCAACATGCACAGGAAAACCCCTCTCGCAGATCTCCAACTAGATAGATCGTGTTCGACTCACGATTACGAATGCGAAGCCGTAACCGGACAGGAATTTCCTGCAAAAAAAACAAAACAAACACACTAGGTAAACACAAAAAACCGCTTCGTTGTAAAAGATGGGTGCAGCACAGATCGGATTATATTCTAAATTAAAGCTAAGCCTAAACAAGAGTATACTGCCTATACTGGCTATAACTCGGTGCAAACAAACAGATTCGCGGACGAAGGCCATTAGCGCCCGCGCTTGCACCGCGAACAAATCAACTTTCAAAAACCAAAAAAAAAAACCATCACTTTTGAACCTATGTATCCTATCCTGCCATGTCATACGACCAATCTAGGAAATAGTACCACCGCATCACATAATAATCACACTCAATCCTCACCATTTCCAGGAAATCAAAAACAGCCACAGACACACTATAAAAAACATCCCAGGGGCAAGACACCGATACAGAGACAATGCAAACTTACAATAGACGCGTGGAACGGCCCGTCGAAGCGCCTGGTGAAGCTCATGCCGCGATGGACCAGCAGCGGCTCGATCGGAGGCATACGCATGAAGTTGCCTTGACGAGTAAACGGTGGAGCCTGTGGCGTTCGCGGCGAGAAAAACACAAACAAAATTTACTAACGAGACAAAAAAAAAAATACACACAAAAACTCGCGGAAATCAACTTAGCGGGCGGGAAGCTACTACCCGTAGTATCTAAACTTACATGGCGAAGCGACTCCGGCGCTCGACCATACACACCGCCGTTCCCGCGGACCTCCGTCGAGACCGGCACCGAACCGAGGCGAGTGCTGGATCGAGCAGCGACAGCAGAACCCGCAGACCAAGGACGCAATGGTGAACTCGTTATCCCGAGCCCAAGCATGCGACCAAGCCCCGTACTCGGAGATCTCGCGAGCGGCCCGGAAAAACAGAGAGAGCAAACAAAGCGAGATAAAAAAAAAAAGGCCCTTTTGTGCATGGTAACTAACCAGGAGAACAGCACGACAACAGATACCTCCTCGCCGACGGTGTCGTCCTCACTAGATGAATCCCCCGCGTCCTCAAAAGGATTCCTAGCAAAACTGCTAGATCCGCCGACCTCTTGCACTATGCCTTTCATCTTCGGTCGCGGGCATGCTCTCCGCCGTCAAGCGACGAGGAGGTGAAATGCCATCCACCGACGAGGCTCGAGGAGGAGAACGATCACCGCTTCCATGCGTGACGGCCGCCGGCGACGCCAAAGTTCCACCGGCCGCCGGAAGCACGCTCCTCGTGCCACGCTCCGCCGCCGAAATGGCCTCGCTTGAGCAGAGTGGCGAGCCCGAACACGACGGGCTGCGAGCTCCTGTTTCAAGACGAATAATCAAATCGATCCGAGATCAATGTCACGTAAACGAATACGAAAAGAACGTGTAAAGAAAGCGATTCACCGACGCTCACCTGGATCGCGCCGATGATCACAGCCCCGCAAAGATCTCGGCCCGGACAAAGAGTCGACCGTCAGGATCATCCGAGCTGCTGCTGCTCCAAGAACACAGACCCCAAGAAGATCCGGAGCTTGTGCCCCCAGAAGACCCCGAGCTTGTGGAAGACGACGGCGACGGCGACCTCGGCCGCTTGCTACTTCCAGATGCGTCTCCTTCTTGACCAGCCATTGCTCGTGCACCGCAAAGAACAGACCAAAGAGCAGCGCGAGAGAAAGGAGCTGTATCAAAAAGAAGAGGGCGGCGAAGGGCAGGGTGTTGGACGCCACGTCCAGCCCTATATACACGGCGCATTAACATCACGCTTTGCTTAACGCCCGTCAAAAATGGGATAAAATTACGAGACAAATAATGCGAAACAAAATTAGCCCAAAACTAACATAGCAAAAAACTCTTACGCCACGGGGCCACCGCCGACGAAAAATAATAGACACGGCGGCCTAAGGAATTTGTCGACACGTACCATAAATTTTGGCGCCAAAACAAAAGAGCGCGAACAAAAAAAAAAGAAGCGAGCGCGCCCAAACAAACTTTTCGGCACGTACACAAGTGCACCCGAGCGTCCGTGTACCAACCGGAATGAAATTAGTGCAACCCAGTGCCGTCGGAACTAGCACACGTGGAACTCGGTCGCCATCTTCCAAAATGCGGGCCGACCGGTCGCAGCCCGGCGGACGCAAACAGCAGCAGGGTCGGAACAGTATCCTAAAACGAGCACACATGTGAGTACGCTGCGCCCATTCCCATCACCAAAGGAGACAGCAGGTCGAACAGTAGCACCAGTTTTGTACCCCCCAGCCTATTTTCGTCCGCTGCCTGTTCACCAAAAGTATACAGCCTATTTCCACGCCCGCACAGAAGCTACCCCAATACGCTATGCTGTTCGACTGGGCCCCACAGGGCAGCGGGCGATTATTGTACAATTATAGGCTATGTGCAACGTGCTTAACTAAGCTCCATAAACCTGCCGCCATCTGACATAATTTCCTTAATCCAACACAAAAAAAAACTAACAGTTTGGTAGCCCTGCGATACAAACTAAAATATCCCGTTGATGCATATTATTGACGTACAGGAACCTTATCACATATATGAGCAAAATATGTAAGCAAAAAGGGGACACGAATTCTCAGCTCGACGTCTCATACTGGCTACCCAAATACTTCCAGCGGCAAAACCAAACGTATGAACGCAAAAAAAAATGCATATTTCATATATAAACCCTGATTACAGCACAAGAAATGTCTCGTTCCCAAAAACTCCAACCCCGTGAACCGCCACAGCCCAGCCAACAAAAAAAGATTTTTTAATATAAACATTGCTAAATAACCAGCTGCATATTCCCTAACCCCCCATAGCAAATGAGGTACCATACAGTTCGAAAGCATCTGAAAATCATATCTAAAATGCCCCCCATAGCAAAAAAAAAAAAAATAAAAAAAATAAAAAGCTGGAGTACTACGTACCTACCCACCATCAAAGCTCCCCCGTCCACCATCGCGCACCTGCTCACGGCAGCAGACGAGGGACCCGCGCGACTTCACCGCCTTGGACCGGAGACCGCAGGAGCGACTCGCCTAGGCGCGAAAGCCCAACAAGACACGCACGCATTATGAGGCCGCCGTGAACAGTACCGTCATAACGGTGCAGTATCGCCGTTCCACCTCGCTGAAACGTCCCGGTAACGATTATTACAAACGGAGGACCGTGTGAACTGAGTAAAACAAATCACATGACAGGATCTCAAACAAAGCTGAAAACGGGATTAAACATCCTTATACACAGCTGAAAACGGAAATTGAATCAATGCTCCAATCAAAAGAGCCCGGGAAAAAAAAAGGCCCATAGTACGAGCTGCGCGGGTTCCACTGCCGCGGCCTAGGCCCGTCTCCTCCACTGCCGCAGCGTCGCCGTCTCCTACGCAAAGGCCTGCTGCTTGACGCGACAGCTCGCAACTACGCCGCGCTGCCATGCCTCCGGTTAGGGCTGCAGGCTCCACTCGAGTACATGCAGCCCTATTCCCCCGTACGCGCCAGCGGCGACACGCGACAGCTACCGCCGCGCTACTCCGCATTGACGGCTAACGCGACGTGAAACGATGCACAGAGCAACATGACTCCTGCCAGACGCATCGGCCATCATTACCATTGGCCTGACGATACGAAAATACTTTGAGACGCTCCAGTCGAGACGTCACAGCGACGCTGCGTGCACCGCTCCATGGTACATACGCGTCTAGCCGCAGCAAAGCAGCGCGAAATTTCAGTAGTTGAAGCTCCATTTAATGACCATCGTATCCATCCGCCACAAAAATACGAACGTCCGCTTCACCTAACCAAAATTTCGACAATAAATACACGGAGGCCTTACGCGCCTAGATATCGCGCGCGCGCTCTCGCCTGCTTCAAAGCTCCACCCAGTTCCTGGCCAGCCTAGACATGGCTGACATACACCACACCGGCAACGAGAGCGCGGACGACGTCGTCGATGAGCGCACCTTGCACCACCAAGACGACCCTCCTCCGCCGGGTGCCGCCCGACGCAAGAGCACCAAGACAACGACCGCCGCCGTCGATGGTACAGGTGACCTGGAAAACCTTTTTTTCCAGCGTATAGTTCCGTGTTTCACCGATAGGCAAAAAGACATAGTAGCTGCCTTGGGCTTCCATTTCTTGCTGTATCTACCGTCGTACAAACCACAACATAGGCTAGCTACGTGGCTACTCACGTTGGTAGATCCCAACTCAGCCGAGCTACAGACGCCTGACGGCACCAATATACCCCTCACCAAGTCTACCGTTACATTGTTCCTCGGCTTAAGAGATGGAATCCCACTACCTCCTCATGGCCGGAGCACAAAACAAACCCCGTCGACCCGAAAGACTTTAGCACCCCGTTCCCGATATATCCTCGGCCAAACACACCAAATCAAAAGCTACTACGTCCATAGATCTCGCCCGTACATTTCTTTGGGATATCCGGGCCAAAACATGAGTCCTGTTGAGGAAAAAAAGTTCGAGAAAGCGATAGTAATACTCGCAACAACAGATCTTCTAGCTCCAAACAAAAACCCGAGGTATATAGATCCTAGAGTTATCCAGGCAATCCAAAACCCAGATGGGCCGGCCATATACGACTGGGCTGGATTCACACTGACATCCCTACTGCACGCCGCGAAAGCCCTCAAAGACCAGTTCAAGCTTCGAGAGGCGACAAGGCCCCCAAAATACATCGGTGGCTGCAAGATTTTCCTACTAGTAAGTACTACTGCATTCTCTCGTCCATTTACTAGGAAAAAAAAATACTGACACAACCATCAACGAAAACGTGCAGCTTCTCTACATACAACAAACCACCCAGTGCAGGGTCCCTCAAAAAACAACCATACTACCGCTCATAAGGCATTTCAGCAACCAGAAACTGGAGTCCCTTGTACAGGCAGAAGAATACAATATCATGACCATGGAAACCTTTAAGAAAGTCTCGACTAAGCATCAGGTATGTAAAAAAACTGTGCCTTCCCCCAGCCACCGGCGAGCTTGATCACTTACTAAAACTTTATCGCTCAGATTGCAGCTGACGAAGTCAAACTGTTCAAGAGGTCAAGGAAGCGGACTCAATCCCTGGAGCTGAAGATCAATTGGTCATCCTGCCCGATTAGCAAGGTATCCTTTTGCACACAACAAAACATTGCCAAATTCGAAGATGTTATGTACAGTCGCGTAACCAAACTTTTTTTATTCACATTTTGTAGAACACAGCTGATGCTCTGAGGCTGCAGTTGATAGAAAACACGCAAATAGCAATGGCAGACCTGCTGACTAACATCCTTCATACCGTCCAAGTTTCACTACCACAGACGCACGAAGATAAGGTGCCATATTCCGTGCCACCGATCATATTCTCCCCTCCCCCTCCCTGATACAAACTAAAACCAACATTTGATACAGGTTTTCGATGTCGATACAATCATCGATTGGCTAAACAGCAGTGCTCACGACGCAATCCAGGATTCTATGCTGAAATGCGCTTCCAGTCCTCAAGAACATTCAGGCAACGCTCCTCACTGAAAATCACTTCAATCCGTCTGGCTTGGGCCTAGCCAAAAAAAAGCCCACCACAAAATTCGTATGTGCCTAATCTCACTCGTTTTCTCTGCAGGCCCAAGTCTGCTCCTCGACCAAACACAGTTACCACCTGACGAAGCTCACAGCGAGCAGCCACTACCAGACAGTACACACGTCCACACACCTGACCTTCCAGAAAACAATCAAAATGATACCGCCAACTACCATGGTTAACCACTCTCCTCAAAACTCGTTTCATAATGACACTCGCAAACATTTTTAGGGCGAGCATACCGAAAAACTCGCTCCCTAACGGAAACTAACCTCCCACCTCTATACGTACAACATGACCACATCGTTCAAATAAAACACAAGCGGAGAGCCATCCTAGGAGATATTGGCACAAAGAAATGATGTAATACTATCTGGCTCAATCCAAAGCAAGATACAACGACAAAATGCATAAAACTGACCTCGTGCTCAATTCAAAAAAAGCAGACAAACCTAACGCCCAAAGGATGAGGACTGCTACTATTGGAGATAATGTGATTGCTGAACTTGCTTCCACACAATCAGCAACCCCTTTAGATCGTATAGCCAATATTACCAAGCCACTTTTCGAGCAACATACGCAGGAAACTGCAGACAGGCATGTCCTGACTGGTCACAAAGCACACGCCCTAACCCGGATCCATCATGGAACCGATCTGGGAGCGTCGACAGTAGACGCAGCTGCTGGCCCTACCATGTCCGATTTCGCAGCCCGTTCTCCAGGTGATCAAAGACCAAAGACATTCAATGTATAACCTAAAAACATCCCCTCCCCCTGCAGACTAACGGCCTGCAAAATTGATTTTGCAGCTACAGAAGACGACGAGATAACTCCTCGGAAGGCCCACACCAAAACACCGATGCATCTTGGGCCACATCGGGCCACATCAGCAGGAGAGGCGAGTTCAGGGCCCAAGTTTGACACTTTCCCCGACGGTTCCCCAGGTCATTACAAAACTCACCCCAATAAAAAATAAACTAATAACATCACCTGCCCGTACAGAACTGACTAAAACATCAATTTCCTTTCGCAGCAACGTCAGAGCGCATAATTCTCCCCTTTGGCACCAACTAGCAACACAGGCCAGCCACGAAAAGTCGACGAAAAAATGACACTGTTATCTCCAACCACTATCATAGTGACTCAACGCTATTATCTCCGACACTACCTATCACGCATAACGCGCATCATTCCTTAGTGCTCATTGTCAAGAATATTATTATTACTGAACTTTGTAATTTTCAATCCTTTTGTACCTCGACCAGAGACAACAAACAACCCAACTGTGTTTTCCTTCGCTGCAGTAAACAAAAATCGGAGAACAAATATTAGCTTGCAAAGCTCCGCGTCACAAAATAAAGTCCAAGCTCAGCTACTTCCAACGAATAAAATCTCCTAACCATGTATCACCTTCACCTTCACAGGTACCATATCAACCCCCGAGGTCCAATCACGCGACGAACGCGACACCCGGGAACAATCGGAGCACAAATACAGATCAACCTTTCTAGGGCCAGCGGTGCCAAGGACTGAAAATAACATACGATCGGTGACAAAGAAACAACTCCTAGATGCATGCAACCAAAGGAGACATCAAGGGAAGCTACTTCTCAACAACATGCCAACTCCACACCGTGAGATACACTTCGCACCGAGAAAACAAACAGACCATTCCAAAATCTATTTTTAAACACTTTATAAATCATCTACAGTACAAATTTGCGGCATGATAACTCATATCAACCAGGAGGACAGCCACACCGACTTCGTCCGTATTCGACGGCACGGCGAGCTTGCAAGGCGTAATCCGGTGAGCACCGTCTTTACACAAAGTAAGAAAAAAGTACCCTAGCGATTCCACTCATCTGACCATCTCCAAACACAGGCAGACAAGTAGCAACGGGACAACTGACCTTTCGGGAGCAATGTAAGTTGGATTACACATATAGAACTCCAACAATATTTTCCCCCGCATCAACTTTCAAAATAACATCACCAAGAACTAGCGTACCAGAAAAATAATCCCGTCTCTTACATTTCATGCAAACCGGTACCAGCATTCAAGCGTATTATGTTGTCGTGGCAAACGTTCTAGTCGACAACACAAAGATCATGCTACAAACTATACGAGCAAGGTAAGAAAAATCCTACTCATTCACTATGTTTCTAACATGTGATACATGCATTTAATTCAATCATTTCGTCCAATAAATGCAGGTGCGTTCAAGACCACAACACAATCACTATGCACATGTTAGACGCTATACATCAGCATTAAGTCCCTAAACCAATTGACATTGGAGACAAATCAACGATGGGACAGAGCAAGGAAGAGCGCAGCTCAAGCAATAAACAACAGCTTATCAGAACAACTTGACAAAGAAGCCATAGTCTCCATGCTCGCAAGTCCCAGAATAAGGTGAGTACCACCAAGGCAACAATAATTTGTAAGCAGCGCAAGCTCTATTCATTTCATCTAATCTACTTTTCGTACAGAGCAATTGCCAATGGGCCAACCACACAGCAGATTATCAGTGAACTACAGCTAGACAACAATAGTGCAATGTGAGTGCAACTTATATAAGCTTTACTAATGCTAAAATAAACAAATACCATTAACTACGTGCTTCTTTGCAGACGGACACTAGGTTCCATGCTTAACGAAGGAAGCATCTACAACACCGTAGACTACAACCACTTCAAGCTAGCCGACCAGAACTAGCAACACGCAACAAATCCCACTGCTCCTTCACGCAGTTGCAGGCGCTTCGCACGCGTTCCCCTTCAACTTATTATGACAAATATTATTAAGCATCTCTGTAACTTGTCAAAATGCTCTCAGTGCAACATTCTGTTTGTTTTCTCTCAATTAAATTACCTTGCACTTATTACCATCAACTTTATTTTCCAAACAATGGAACACAATCGAATGCTGCCAAAAAACACCCTATGCATGTCTTCTTACTTGGAAAAAAAAAAAGAATAACAAGTTGTATCAGCCACTACCAGCATCACCTTACACATTCTATTCCTATGACGCAAGACAAAAAGGACATGAGACCCTAAGACCCGATCACCTACAACGCTTGCAAAAATACTATTCTTCAAATAACGTGTATATCATAGTCTGTTATACACCTTCCTAAACTCTTCACGATCGAAAAAATAACTTTCAAAACCAAGACTTTTACACTGAATACCGTGTTAGGCTTTCCGGAAACTTTCCCGAGTTGTCAAGCGAGATGAAGACCACCGAAACGATTTTGCCTCGCCATTAGAGAATCCATTTCCTACAAACAGACCCGAAGTAATATGCATCGAACCGCCACACATTTAGAACATTGTACATATCAAAGTGTATACAACAACTATACACACCGAGGTATATTTCGGAACAAGATCCGCTCCATCGAAACAACAGCAAAACATGTAGCAAAGCCACCCTGACCGATTAAGCCTGCTAACAAAAACAGTTCATATCCACGCCGTAAGGAACAAACACGTAAAACAGAAAAACAAGGGGTGCTGCATGCACAACACAATCATATCTTGGCCACGCACGGATATAAACATACCTCGCAATCCCAACTTCAGGAAGTCTGAGCATGCGGACAACTGCATTCTGCGCATTAGGGCAATCACCACCGAAGATACAGCTGCCAACAGAATCCATTGCAAGCTTGAAGAGATAGCAAGAGCGCTCGATCAGCAGCACACGTCTATCATCAAATGCAACACCTTGGCTCGGCTCAAACACATATATAGCATTCTGGTCCACTACCCACGCAAAACAAACCCATGAGGAGTGCACCAGAGCAGGGAAAAAAAGCTGCAACAACATTAAACGACACATTACCGGCGCGTCGGCTATTAATGGAACAAGGTAACGATAAAGCAAAAACATATTGAAGTTGCACCAAAAAACACGAAAATCTTACAATTTTTGATTTCCTCGCATCATAGAAAGCATTGCCAACACGGAGCCGTTCGCGAACACACAAATCTTCAATTCCAGTAGACCCAGATAGGACACATGCCTGACTCGTCAAAAAAGAAAATAACAACCTCGTTACTCACAACAAACAATTTCATATAAGACTAATAAAAGTATTCTCCCGATAAAATAAGACCCGTTCAGCTTAAATAAAAACACCCCTTACCCGCCCCCCCACGTAGACAAAATTGCATACCATAAAGTCGATTCAAATGTGTGACGCCATCTCTCGCTCTCCAAACAGCGCATAAAGCTTGTCATCATGCTGCCACATTGAACGAACCAAAACATCAAAAAGGTCTGGTTCCATCTCAATCTTCCCAACTGCCTGGGAGTACAGCTCCGTGCCACTAATTTGTATGTATTTCGATGTCCGGTGAACAATAACAATCCTGCATACATACCAAAAATGCGTTAAAAAAATGGTGCAGATATTCTGCCGCGCATGGGCTACCTAGCAAAAAAGAAGAAAAAACATACCCATCATATTCCGCGAGGGTAGACATCCGTCCAACTAACTCCACGAGTTCAGCCTGATCCTTAACCCACGAGTAATCGAGCTCCCAGGGTGAAGGCACATAAACATTCAAGCTCGAACTTGAGCCAACCGATGGACAAGACCACTGCCTAGGTTCAGAAACACACGAATTCAGATCAAAGTCTCTTGACGGCTTCATCCTCTTACGCACTGAATAAAACTCAGATATCGCAGAAGCTACACGAACATCCAAGTTAAGATAATGAGGCATATCATCAAGACTGGCCACAACCGATCTCACAGATCTCTGAAAATCATCACCAATCTCAATTTCATGCAAGCCGCCTTCAGAGCACCCAGCCGACACTTCACTCCTCCTACGCGATGCTCCATCTGATCCACCATTCTGACTGTTAGAGCATTGTCCACATGCCATGCTGCACTGCACACGACTGTTGAGCCTAATGGGTTCCGACAGAATATGCAAACCATTCCGTGCAGCCTCTTCGCCTGCAGCTCCGCCTACACACATACAAGCAAGAACACATAACTTCTTTGTTCCAAAATCACACTGCATTCGATTAAAACATGCAGGTTCAGAGCTTCACGAGAACATTGAGCACCTGAATACATATGGCAGCATTGTTCATGTGTACGACGCCGTCTGTACGATAACATTATTGTCATCAGCACTGACATGAACTTTAGAGCGTGCGTTCCAGTGACAAGCATTCCTGAGTTAACCTGTTCCTGGAAATCTGCGGCTGCCACAAATACTGGACCCGCAGCCTGCATTCAAATCATAGTTTCAGCGAAAAAATCTCTACAAGATAAATATTCATTCAACTACGTCAGGTTTGAGAGAATAGACCTCGAAAGGAATTTGAAGTAGATTGATAATAGCAACTGTGGTCTCCCAAACAGCTAGAAGAGGGGCACCCCTCCCCTCAGCTCGCACATTCACATAATTTACAGACCATGCATAGACACACCCGGATGGATCGCGCAGCTGCATATGCGTACCGATACACCAATACACAACGAGTAGTTATTCTATCAACACTCAAATGCAGTGTGTAATTTTTTTATTGGCGCAATACAAGAATAGAGCGTTCTTACCTTTATATGAGGGATTTCATCTCCGCCACGTACATGCCTCAAAAAATTCCTATCCTCCGATATCATCAGACGAATCTTGTCATAGGTGAAATCCCTGATACGAGGGAATGTGTTGTGCCGCATCAGATGACCCTCAAAATCCAAACTGTCTAGATACAGAACCTGTTGAAAACACACACAGATGATTCAGCGCTGAGAATAACAACAACAGCCAGCTACGGCGCTAATTGACCCAAAATCAAAACAAATGCCCCTACTGCTACACACCTGAAGGAAAATGAAGCACCCGGTTACAATAGGGAACTTTATATTTGAAGCAATATCGTCCTTCAGTTTTGCCACCCCTTCAAGCAGCTTCGCAACAACAAAATCACACCAATCATAGGTATGCACCGATCCAGGGTCCGATATGGCGTTCCCAAAGTCAATTGAAGCATAGTCATATTTAGCAGACGGCGCTAGCAAGTTCGACACAACAAACACAATGAAGGCCACCTTGAACGTGTCGATCTCGCTTGAGACATCGGGTCGGCATAATCACGCTCAATGATCTCCCCGCACGACCTTAATGCTCCTATGCTCCTTGAACCGACTACCTGTGTAATCATTCAGCACCTTCTCTTTCGCTTCTCGTGTTGAGAAGCGAGAATCTAGCACCACTTTACCATTGCATGGTATTCCCAAAGACATGAGCTACATCACTTTTTCCGAATTTTATACAAATCTCTTCTCCAATTTTCGTAGTGCGAGACTCGGGATTCACATTACTCATCAACCACATAGCATACCTACGATTGAACCGCTTAATAGCAGGGAAATTCAAGATCCCCTCAAACCCCGTTTCCCGCACAATACTTATCTTCTCGCCTACCAAAATTTGAAACAACCTGACTGATTAAATGAACACTACACCGCGATGATCCGGACTCTTGTCCCCCGTTTTCCATTGCCACACTACTGCCGTTCTGCACATAATTCACAACAAAAAATTAGCCACGAAACTAAACCCGCGCAAACAAAATTCGCCTGGCGCACAAATCTTATAGCACAAAAACAAAATACGCGTAGCGCCCAAATCTTATAGGATGAGTATCCAAAAAACAAACCGCTTTCCCCATCCGACCAAACGATAAAACTCACGAAATACATACCTCCGAATCTGCCGAACCCGGATCTGAACCACCCCGCCTCCGCTCGCGTGCCCGGTGTGCGAATGCAGATCCCCGGCGCAGCAGCTTGAACCTCTACATCGCTTCCGTTGTCCTCGCTTCATCGACCGGCAGGACGCAGAAACTCGGCGAAAAAGATACCGACCTTGGATAAAACTCGTCGGTCGATACTTTAAAAAAGAAAGTGAGAGACGAAAATATCACACAGCGAATACAGACATCACAAATATCTGATGTCCCTCTGTCAAAAACTTTGCAATAAACGCGAAGCTCGGGGTGGCCCCGCAAAAACAACCTAACCGCATTTACTGCCAACTGTCCAATAAATGCTACTGAACGTTCCCTATATTAATGGGGCCCGTAACAACTCCAAACCACCGTAAGCTACGGCCCTAACAACACGCCAAACGCAATCCCGCACCCTAAGACAGCACGAATCTCCGAACGAGATGACCGGTCGATGAGGGGGGCTCATCTGGCCAGGGAGACACCCAGAGCTTTGTCGCTGGCAGCAGCTGGCCGTTTTCTGTTTAAAGAAAAGGAAGCCCCACATCTGTTAGATCAATCCTATGACAGAGAAGCCCTTGATCAATATGACCAGAGCTTCTTGTTGTACATTTGAATCTATCTTATCTCCTGTTATGGTCACTACTACTACCTCTCAGATAGTAGTCATGGTGTGTAGGAGGACGGGGTTTGGGCAAATGGTGGTGGTGCAGGTCTCGACGCTGTCCTGACGATCGGCATCGAGCTGTGGACAAGTGACACAAGGAAACCAGGGAGCAGGAGAGATTGAATCAGTCTCCAGCCAGTCTTTCATTAACCAAGGCTTTATAGCCAAATCCTAACAATTCACCGATTGCATGCAATCTCTAACTGAATGCCTAACAAACTGAGTAACAAAAGGAAATCATGCCTAACAAACTGAGTGACGAGAATCGCGATCATATATTCCAGGAGTGGCCGCGGTGACCACGATTAAGCCGTGTCTGCGTCGTGCGCGTCGCCCGTGCACACCGCCTGACTGCTCAGCCACGCGCGCGCTTCCTGCGCCGGTACACTTGGCCCACCATCACATCTCCCGTGTTGCCCTCTGTACTTTATAATAGCCAGTATCTTATCTGAGATGATGTCATGGATTTATTTATGCAAATACTTGAGAATAGAAGGGTTTTATACAGAACTAAGGTCATATATGGATATGTTGGGCATGTTACTGGTGCCATAGTTCTATATGGTTGTTGATATATTCATTTTAGTATGTGGAGGATATGTTGTGCATGTGCATGTGCATGGGTGCAATAATTGTATATAGTTGTCGATATGTTAAATTTTGTGCGTACGCAAATGTTACTTTACTTGCATATTGAATTTTGTACTGTTATTATGTTTTGTTTCGCAAACTATTTGAGTTTTACATATATAACTAAAATTTGTTTTGCTTTTTAAAGTTGAATTTCAGTGCTATTATTTTAGATATGGTGGCACCATTGATGTTGGAATCTCAGTTTTGATGTAAGAGTTTACAGCTTTATGACGTAGATTAATGGCCTTTTGGTATACGGATTTTAATCCATAGAATCTAAATGTATATATGATCTTAATGGTTCTTATTCCTATGATTGCAATTTAATCAAAATACATCCAATCTGATGTAGAATTAGAGATTGTGGCAACTTTGGTTCGTGCATGCTTTTTTTCCTCAAATTCGCAATAGCATTGTGATTGTATTAAGATGGATGCTTTTAAAAAAAAATACATGAGGCTGTTTCTAGCCCGGCTGATACCTCAAAAGAGGCTACATTTTGGCTAAGACAACCTTGGGATCCATTGGGATCAACCTAAACTACGCGTGGGCCTATGACACCATGGCGAAGAAAGATATTTAGCATTTTGTTTTTCTTCTTTTGATGGCAGGAGTTAATAATATGTAATTGATTTACAGGGTTCCCTCATCGAAATGACTGGCCCTAAGAGAGGCATCGCACTAAACTGTGATGTTCTGTTTGAGTTTGACATGAGAATCAAGAATTGGGAGCACGAGGAAAATGATCTCCAGCTAATTGACGGAGTAACAGAATTATATGAAATTAGCATGCCTTGGAAACCATTCACTATTCGCATTAATGGCGATGCTGGTGCGGTGGACATGTGTTTAACAAATCTTTATGGAGTTGAGGCTACAGTAGAAATCTTCGTATCCAAAGTGGAAAATGGTTTTGATTTATCTATCTGCTCTGTTGTTTCGGTACTGGAGGAACATAAAGAATTTCAGCTTTTTGGTGCTCCTATTGGTGAACCGTGTGCCTTAAGAAGGTTTGTGATTGCTGTCTCGATGGATACTATGATGCATTTGAAGTTCAAGGTACACCAACACGGCTCAAATGTTGTTGAATATTGCTGCTCCTTTGAAGCTAAGCTGCATGGATGTGCCAGCCATGACATAAAGCTTGAGGTCGCTTCTATCTCGGTGAAGGTGACTTGGTCGACGTTAATTGAATAAATTCCTTGCTTGTAGTATTTAGTTTTAAGCTGTGTTATGTTCTCTTGCACTTGTTGGATGTGCGTGATCACATTGCTTTTGTACTGGGTTTACATATGCTTTAACCTAGCTTTACTATATATATGGTTATTAAAGCACTAGATTTGGGTGACATGTTAATACAACTTTTGCTTCAACAGCTACTGAAACCACACAGAACATGCATCTTGGCGTTCTTGGCCGTCTTGACATGCCGATCGGGATCCAAGGATCTTCCCAGATACGAATATGAGCACCATCTCCAACCCTCCAGATTATGCCCTTCTCAATTGCTTTCATACCTCTGACTAGACTTTGCCATGTATAATGGGATACCCGACCCTTCCTTTGCTGCCCACAAATTCCCATTGGGAAAATACTTAGCTCTCAACAATCTGGCATAGAGAGAATTTCGAGTTTGGATCAGCCGCCAACATTGACGAGCTAGCATGGCCAAGTTGAACAAGTGCAAATCCCTATACCCCAAACCACCCTTCTCCTTGCGGGGCAATGTTTGACACCAAATACAATGTAATTTTCTCATTGTCCTGTTGTGCCCCACAAGAACCTGCAGATCATGGTGCTGATTTCATCACATAGGCTCTTAGTGAGATCAAAACACGACATGGCATAGCTCGGGATTGCTTGGACCACAACTTCAATAAGAATTTCCTTCCCAGCTCTTGACAAAAGCTTCTCCTTCAAACCCTGAATGCATTTCCAGACTCATCTCTTAAATACCAAAACATTTTCGTTTTTGATCTACCCATATAGTACACTGGGAGGCCCGGGTATTTATTGGTCCTAGTCTCCTGCGACAGGTTCAAAGCCGACATGAACTCCATCTTGCTTGCGTCTCCACTGTTTTTGCTGAACAAGATCGACGATTTGTCACCGGCGTTGGGCCCAACGACCCCGCGACTTCGCCGGTGCTGTGCCTGGCTACACATTATATCTTAGCCCTTCACCAACGACGGGGAGACGAAGCTCCATCGCTCGCGACGGGGAGGAGCTCCACCCCACACACGACAATGAGAGGAAGCTCTGCCGGTCGCGATGGGGAGAAGGATGACCGCGCCTCGAAAGACCCGCCTGCTGCGCCTCGGAGGACCCATCGAAGAACAAAAGATCTGGGGCGCCTCTGCGTAATCGACCGTTGGCGTCTTCGTTCAAATCTGGTGCTGCCATGCCAGCATCCGGTGCCGCGTCCGCCGTCTTCCCGCAGCGTGTCCGGCATCACGTCCGTTGGTCAGCCAATGCTGCGGCACTCACTGGTAGCGTCCGGCGCCCGCCGGACGTGTCCGGCCCTGTGTCCGGCCAGTGCAGTGCTGCGTCGATCGTTGAAACTCCAGCTGACTTCACATCCATACGCCGGACGCACGCCGTGCTGACGTAGGGTGTCCGACGCAACGTCCGGCGTGTCAGGCAGCCGCAGCCCCTCAACACGCGCCGGACACGTCCGGCCCTCCTAGCCGCGCGTCCGTCGCAGCGTCCGGTGACCGACCTCTTCTGCAGTGCTTCCTAAGTAGCATCCGGCGCGTCTGACGCTCAACCAACTGGCGTGTCCGGCCAGTTCACCAGAGAAGCCACTTCATCGTTTTGTCGTCGTCGCGTCGTCGTCGATCCAAATCAAACCACTTACCTTAGAGTACTAACAACCACTTGTCGATCACTCTTGAGCACAAGTGTTAGCATTTCTCTCATAGAAACAAAGGCAATGGTTAGCTCACTAGGTCCTATATGCAATGCACTTCATGAATTCATCTAGTGGCACCCGTGTGTCGAATAGCCGATAAGACTTCCCCTCTTAATAGTTCGGCTATCGATCCTAAACCACCCACACCCTCTGTGGTGTCTTGAGTGCAAAACAAAATGGACCTATGGTTATACCTTTGCCTTGAGCTCATTTTGTTCCTGCAAATGATATGATCCACTTCATATCATCACATGATCATCACGATCCATCGATCTTGACTTCATTTGCTCTTCACCGTTGCATCGGTCCATCGACGCCAAGTTTTGCCCCAAGTTTCACCATCGTATGGTCCTTCGCTTCGAAGCCTCGACTTGCTCTTCACCCTCACAACTGGTCCACGGAACCAAGCCTCATCTTGGTCTTCACAATCTTGGTCACATGAGTCAATGTCATGTCTCATATTCAATGAGTTCCACTCATTCCATCATGACCATCTTTATCTAAATCATCCACCTAGATACAAAGGATAGTCCTAGGTTTTATCAATTAACCAAAACTAAACTAGAGAATTTCATGTTACTGAGATGGTCTAGTGAAGAACTTGTCAACCTTTTTCGGTGGAGTTCTTGTGAGGAGGCTCCAAATTCGTGTTCATGGTTTAAAAATTGTTATCCTAAAGTGTAGAGTGGGTATTCATGAAAGAAACAGAGCTTAACCAAGTTTTTTTTTAGAATACGTATCTGTATTTCTAGATAAGGAAAGCATACAAGTTCGAGTACAAATACAGAAACATATTGGAAGGATACATATACAACTGTCTCCACCAAACTACGCAAAGGATCTAGAAAAAAATAAAAATTACAATCCAATCCCCAGATCCACTGCGAACCGAAGAAGCACGGAGTCGTCGTCGTCAGGCACCACCAATGAAGAAGACGCCCGGCATCGCCTTGCGCTGGAGAAGGCCCATCGCCAGTGGCTTTTGAAGGAGTCGAAGTAGACACCCATCTCGAAAGATAGGATGAAGCCAACGGCGGTCGCGCATCGACCGGGGCAGTGCCCCACCCCATCTAGCTCTTGGATCCAACCTCGTCGTCGACACCCCAACAGCGCCGAAGGGAAGCCGAGGCAGATCCAGACGGCCACCGACCACAACACCCAGAAGCCGCAACGCATCCTTGAGAGAGAGGGCCAACAGCAACATCACCTGACCAAGAAGACGCGCCGCTGGCCCTGGACTCCAAAATAGGGGATCCGCTAGATCCCCTTCTCCTCGGCCCGCCCTTGAGGTCGGAGGAGGCCTCCAAGGGGGTGTGGAATGGACCAGGAATCCTTATTCCACTGCAACGCCGCCACCAACGCCTCGCTAGCGTCGCCAGGAAGAGGGAGCTACAAGAAGGGCACACCTCCCAGCAAACCCTAGCTCTGCTGCCGGACATCGACGACGAGCAAACACTAAACCTAGGACTTGATCCTACTATATACGACCCCCCCCCCCTCCCCCCCCCCACACCTCGACGCCATGGCGGCCGCCGGAGGGGAGGAGAGCCGGCGAACTCGCCGCCGGAAACGCGGTTCGCCCTCTTGTCGCCCCTGGTAACTGTAGCAAAGGGGGAAGAGGCGAAGAGTCAGAGCTTAACCAAGTTATGGTGACTCTTTGGTGCTCCAACGTGGACTAGGAGATTATGCATCATCTAATACCACAAAAAGAATCCGGTTCTTTGCCTCTCTATCTCTCTTTGCATTGTTTCTTGCTCAAGTTTATTCGCATGCAAGTTTGACAACCAGGATTGTTTAGTGAGTGTACTTAACATAGTGTTACTTCTTGCACTTAAGGATGTGTCTGTTTTAGTGTGATCATAATCTTTCTATAGTTGTGTATCTTGTAGGTTATATTAACAAATGTATAAAACTTTTGATAGATTTGGTTAGCCTGCTCTTGTAGCTATCTAAGGACACGTTTAGAATGTTGGCCCTAGAAACCATCTAGTATGCTTTTATAGAAAAAAAAAGTGTTAAAGTGCAAAGACGGTTTAGAATTTACAATAGGCTAAGATTGTTGGTTTATTTTTTTAGACCCAATTCAAACCACTTCATGGGCCATTCATTATTAGGATGCACTATATAAATCAAAATTGGAATTCAATCTATTCGTCTTTGAAATAGACGTTTAAGAAAACTACAATTCTTAACTTTTCGAGAAATCCTTCACCAATGGATTGTGAATTGGTGGTATGCTTCCTCCGTGGTGGTATTCTACCCTTAACCGGTAGGCCGAGTCAACCGCCAGAACCTATAGCCGACCTCTTGCTTTGAAAATTCGAAATTAGATGAAGGTTTTCTTACCAAGGAATCGATATTCAAAATCGTTACATTCAGAATTCTCTGTGTTGCTAGCCACTTCCGTCTTTACGCTTCATTCACGTGGTTTCTTAGCAAATACATTTAGAACACAAAAGGTACTCTCCACCTAGATTATTATCTGATAAATGATAGCACATGCTTCTAATCCATTTAAGCACACAGAAAATCAAATTTACTGATGGACCAATCAAAATCCAGAAGGGGTTAGATTAAAAATGCTCAACCACCAGGACTATCCAACAGGTCGTCATTTACATTCAACGCCAGAAAACCCAGACAAGCAGGCAACCCCAAAATTAGCCAAGCTAGATCTATTAAACCTTCAGCAAAGGGATAGGACCACCTAACGTGGCCTCCATAATTTGTGACCCCAAGAAAGGAGGCCGATTTACACGTCGTTGCAGCACAACAGAGCAATCACATTTGAGGATGATCACAACACAGTCACAGCCCACAACTGCAATTGTAAAATGTTTTCTAACAGTAATTAGTTAACTCCGGTTGCTTGTCAATTGTCACCTTTATGGCAGAACAATAAGCTGATGCATGGGTAGCTGGCAAAATAGCTCATGATCCGTTCATATTTGTCCCACAAAAAAGACACAACAAAATACCTAATTTCTGTGTAACCATAATAGCTGAAGTACAGTTCTTTGAATATCTGAGTTTGGGCCAAAAATTTTTAATTGTCTACTTTGGTTACTGTTAACCCAATTTCCATCCACGTTGCCAAAGCACTTCCCGAATCCGTGCAGCCACATCAGCAGCATCATTCAGGGGAGGATAGCTCCAGCTATCTGACATCTGCAATATAGGTCAGTAGGACAATTCAATGTTAAGAACTTCAATGTTGAAAGAGTTCCAGAACTGATGTGATGGGAAATCAATTTTGTACAATTGCTCAATAGAAATAAATATACAGGTTAATATCTAAGCGCCATGAAACTAAATTACAAGGGGTAGCAGTTAATAAGGCTTACATCTTCCAGTCCAGTGAAAGGCCGGACAGCCCTGCGCTCAAATAGACGGTTATGAAAATCTGAAAATTTCCACCTGCAGTGCTCGGTTCCAATGACATATACAGGCTTCCTGTAAGAAGTGAAACTGGAAAGCTTAGTGATACCTTCCCGTGAGAATCGGCTAGAGAGGAAGGATATAGCATAGCTGCTCACCCAGTGCTGCATGCCTCACTTATCATGCTTACAGAGTCCGCTGTTATGATGAAAGCATCAGCCCATGCAAGATGGCCCAAGTGTGGGTTAGGATCTGCAGTGACAAAAATCTGCTCAGCATAAAATTTCTCATATCACACAAAGCTAAAGATGCCTCACAAATCTCATATGTGAAATAGATGAATGTACCTTCACCGTCCCAAATATAAATCTTAGGGTGTGTACTGAATTCTTTCAATACTACATCAGACATCTGCAAATATATAGTTTAGAAATTATGTAGAAACAGTTCATACAAAATAAAGGAAAAGAATGATCAGAGGCCCCGGTAGTCGTACCTGTGGAGGCGTTCTTCTAGAAAACGAGATTCTGACACTTCCACAGGTTTTCAGAACATTGTGCAGTGAGTTCACCAGCTGCTTAGCAAGGTTTACATCATATTTACAGTTTCCTGAGAAATGAAAACACTATGCATTAGAACTGCCCATGTATTCGTTCAAAGGTGTTAAAAATTTGACCACAACATATGGGTTAAAGGTAATAAATGACAACTGAAACAAGGGCTTATAGCCTTTGTTTTGTTAGTTTCCAAAAGTTGGTAAACTTGAAAAGGTTCTTACCTTTTCCTGAATAACTAAATGAACAAGAACATGCAAAATGCAAGAGTTTGTATGAAAGGGTTTGAAATATTGAATGTGATAACGCCTATCTAGTGAGTGGTGTAACATAGGGATCTCAAGGAGCTTTTGGTCAGGGCACTCAGTGTGGTTATGTGATTTTTTTAGTTCTGCAGTTTCTGGTCGCCTGTTCTGTTTTTCTTTCTCTTGAGGCTGTCTTTCTCTTAGTTTTAATGAGGTAACATTGTACCTGGCATGGAGAGTAGGCTATCTCCCACCAAAGAGATTAACATTATCACTCCATATCTTACTACTAAAAGGATCAAATGTCATCGTCACCGCATAACTAATGACCCCCCTCCCGTAATCCCCTCCCCCTCCCGTAATCCCCTCCCCCGTAAAAAAATCTTGATCGCTTTCCACCGTTGAAAAAGGAAAAGAAATAATCCCTTCCGTAATTATCCTCCCACTCCGTAACCCTCACGCACGAAGCCGCTCCCTCTACTTGCCCGCACAACCGCACCTCATCCAGATCGAAGTCTAGGGCGCCGCCGCGCCGCCACCGCCGGTTCCTCCACGACGTCGGTCTGCTCCCCTTCGCGTCGCCCCTGCGCCCCTGATCCAGCCATCGCTGTCGTGGCTCCGGGCCTCCGTTCCTCCGCAGGACCGTTGTCGGCCTCCGCCTGCTTAGCCTCGGGCCTTATCCGCCTCAGCGCGTCGTCGGCGGACAGTATCGCTCCTCCAGGGTGCAGCGGCAACAATGTTGCTGGAGGCCACGGCGAGGCTGGCGGCGGCGGCACAGGGCGCGGCGAGTAGCCGGCCACGCCGCGCCGCACACGTCGAGGGCGGCAGCGGCAGGCCACGATGGCTGGAGGCACAGGCCACGGCGAGGGCAGCGGAGGCATACGACCACGACGGCTGGAGGCACAGGGCGCGGCAAGTGGCCGGCCACGGCGAGGGCGGCAGTGGCAGGCCACGACGAGGGCGGCGGCGGCATACGGCCACGATGGCTGGAGGCACAGGGCGCGGCCATGGCGCCGCAAGTGACCGGCCACGCCACGCCGCGCACGCCGAGGGCGGCAGCGGGAGGCCACGGCAAACCCGTGTGGCGGCGGGGCACAAAGGACGAGTGCCGAGTTCGACAAACGCGGGGACGTGGACCCAACAGCGAGGTCAGCGGCTCAGTGCATGCCTTCCACCTGCACATCCCCTGCGCGGCCTCGGTCATCAGCTGGCCGTCGTCAGAGCAAAGGCCTGAAGGCACATATCGGTAAGTGCTCTCATCATTACTAACTCATCAAGATTATTGCCACTGAAATAATTGTTGATTGCATCTTCGTGCTTAGGCAAAATTGACTAAAATCGAGGTTCAGTCTATGTGAATGCAACTCAAATTTTTTTGGTTATAGGTGTGACTGTGTTCAAATTTGAAGATCAAAGTATTACCCAAAACATACTAAAACCAACACATGAACAGACTGAAATGCGAGATTTATTTGACAGGTACTGCAATTCTTTATTGTTTTCACACAGGTCATGCCACCCTTACTGTATGAACTCTGAATCGCATAAACTTTTGAGCCAATACAGTGTAAATTGTTTAAGTGTTAACAAAATATTTTTGCCAAGTATAGCCATGAACAATCTCATGCACAAGATGTCAAAAACACGGAGCAGACCATTCAGAGTGTATGGCATGTTTGCCATCATGCAACAATTAGCAAAAAAATTGTACAGTGAAACTACAATTTCCATCAATATTTGGAATTTCATGACATATATGATATATCACAGGACCAGCACGAAGCTACAGCTCGCTTTTGAAAAAAAAAACATATATCACAGGACAGAGAACCTTATTGAACCGGCACAAGCAGGAAATAATTAAATCTTGGGGTTCAGGGTGATCTGACCAGCGTGCATTTCATCAGGTCACTGATTTAACCTAGCATCCCTCCTGCTCAATTTGGAGTCTTCCTTCAGGTTAGTTAATACCTTTCCATCAGGTTCAGCATAACATTCAAACAAAAGATACGTTCAGGGTTAACATTCAAATAATGAAATAATTGTGCTGCTCCAGGTCGTCCTTGCCAACTTGCAGGAGGTTTCATTGTCACCAATCTCATCGTGCTCCTCCTGGAGGTCATCCTTTGTTGTGGGTTCTGTTACGGTGATTTTTTTTTTGTTTGTTGCCTCGCAAATTGCAAAATTTATTTGTTGGTCTAATCCAATTCAACAACGAGGAAGGTAAATTCAGGTGTGATGTTAACTTGATAGAAAGATGAGTAGAGCTGTCTTTGGATTAGCTAGATCTTTAAGAATATTATCTTTGAACACTAATAAATATATTTAAACTTGCCTTTTTAAATGCTCAACGATGCTTTCTTGTACTAAAATATTTGTCTTGGATTTTGTTACCTCAAATGAGATATAGCTGAATATTCCTTCAAGCTATGTTTGCTTCCATCTGGGGCAACTTATTATTGTGGGTTAAACTATTCATTAACTAATTATAGGTCGCATTATGTGTTGCTTTGCATGTTGTAACACTAAAATTATCCATATTTAATCCTTACTACTAGAGTTTCATTGGTCATTACTAGAAATCCTTTTATCAGTACTTCAATGGTTGGATAATTTAGTAATTTTGCATTTTAGCCAACTTGTGCCCAACGTAATAGACGACCGTGAACAGGCAGCAGCAACGGATTGTCCAGGGCCGGTCTTACACTCCAGGGTAGCAACTTGTGCCAAAGGAAGACCGGTGTTGCAATACCAGTTTGGATAGAATTCTAATTTGGTGATTCTGTATGTGAAGGTCTACTCTTAAGGGAGCAATATCAGTGAATTGATTGTCTAACATGGTCAGGCCACCAGTGACAACAAGAACAAGAAGTCAAGAACTAATTGAGTTAGCGCAAGCACCATTTCTGGTATGGGCGCATTCGACATTGTTTATATGGAAAAATTGAGGATGTACTCCTATCAAGTTCTCTTTTTTTCATGGAAATGGCTGATCAAATTATCATAGAGATATTTTGAAAAGCCAACCTGCAGATTTACACTTCAGCAAGCATTTCAACATACTTCTCTTTGTAGTTGATACAATGACAATAGTTTCTTTTATTGAAATAGTTTGATCGATGTAAACTTTTAGCACATGAGAAGCCCAAGCTTTATGTGCTAAAAAATTATGAAATTTGTTTATTATGTACTAGGCTTCATACAATCTTATGTACTGTTATTTAATTTGATTGGTCTGTTCTGTTAACACAAAAGAGTGGCATAAGCTAGCCTACCTCCTGTATCATCTTTGAAGATGAGAATGAAACAGTTTGGAGTTTGGACTAACCTAATTGTGAGGTAGCAACCCAATCCTATCTAAAACCTTTTAGAGCTCAGAAGGAACCAGGCTATTGTCCATATGCATTTGCATTGTCCTAATTCCAAGCATGATTTCAAACAGGGAGTACAGTCTGGTTGGCACATAGCCGAGTGACTACTGGAACAATACAAAGCACACCTCCAGACTGCAATTCTTGTAGTCATATTACTTTGGCAGCTCCCATAACAATGCTAACAGCCACTTAGAAGATTTCCTAAACTCATCTTGTTTTATATGGGGAAATAAATTGTTGGTTGCATTGATTAATCACCTTTTTCATGCATGCATGCGATACAAATTGTATACCCGTGGCAACGCACGGGTACTCAACTAGTTAATTAGAAAATGACCAAATGTGAAGTGGTCACTACCATCACATTAGAAAATGTCATCAAAGCTATACATAAATTATGGATTCAACATATGGCTAGAGTTAAATTGTAGGATGATAATATGTTTCCTGTATAGGAAATTATGTATTCAGTGTTCATAATAATTTGCGGTGCCATTCTTGGTACCATGATTGTTCCATTTCTTAATCAAAGTCAAACAAGAACCTGAACTATGTATGCTCAACGGAATAGAATCATAAATAGACAGGAAAGGCAAGAGTGTGGGAAAGATTTACTTGTTGGTCCACCAATGTTTACTATGACTAATGGCTTAGGCAAAGGAGCAAGTTCAGCATGCCAATCTGCAGCAGCAAAGCGTAATGCAGCAGAATCTGCTTGGTGCAGTGCACCAGCAGTGAGGACCTGACTTTGCAAGTTTCACAGTTCAGAAAAAACAGCCGTTATTTGATGAAAGCATACAGGGCATTTTAAGCAAAAAGAAAAAGAGCAGCATACCACATTAGGACCAGGTGGTTCTTGTGGAGTAATCCATCTCCTGAAAAGGCGTGGAACTTCCTGTTGTCCCTTTGTGGTTAAAGCATAGTAATCATGACGAGGAGTCACAACTAAATCAAACCTACCAAGGCGAGACCTGGGATGTTGTATCTGGAAGAAACACATATCACTTTGCTAAGCTAAAATTCGCTAAATATGTAGAAAATTTATTCAAAAATATCTAACTGAATACCATGAATTTCTAACTGAATACGATGAATTCAACGGGTATACTGATCCAGGTATCCAACCTGAATGACAAATACATTATCGGGAGCTAAACGCCTTATGGAACTTGCATATGGTATGGTATCTCGGCCACAAGCAACAACCAGTGCAGGACCTTCTCTGAAAGAGAAGCAGAACTTGATGAAACAAGGTGCTGACATTATAAAAGAACCTAATGATGAAAGTCTTAATTTTTAAATTAGTCATTATTTTGCATAGCAAAAGTCATCAATAAGATTCAATAACTATCATTTAGTTTCTGAAAAGCTGCCTGTTGATTGTTGAAATCCATGAAGTTTTATTCTTCTTTTCAACTTCTATTCCTGGAAGCATGTTATCACAACACAAGTCAAACAATAGATGTCTGATATATCATGATAATCAAATCAACATAAATCATGCTTGCAACCTCAATGGCTAACATTTATTCAGGATGATAATACTGGGGTTACTGATTCGTAAATTGAAACAGGGACCAGAAGACAGTTATCAGAAATTAAAAAATAACGCTTATATATGTATAGTGCTGAAAAGCAAAGAAAAGATATAAGGGATATGGACCTTACTTCTCAAAGGTATCACGGACCATGGTTACTATCTTTTGAGTATCTGCTTCTAGTATGGAAGAGAGTCCAAAAGATTGACTGTTAAGGGCAGAATACTGTGCCAACTTGTTTAGAACCACTGTTGCAAATCTTGTATCAGAAAATACCCGTCCGAGAAATTGGTCCACTAATTTGTGCAAGGAGATTGGGAGAAAATGCAGCAACTTATTGATTCCTCCTGTTGGCCTGATAGCACGCTGAGACCAGATATATTCAGGGAAAAAAAAAGGTAATTAACAACTATTAGCATAGAATGAAAGGATAATGTACACATTGTTGTGGTGGCACTGGGGGAAAACAATTTAGTTACCACATTTCTTCTTATTTTTTTGTGAGCATTAGTTACAGCACATCAGGGCACAGATATGTTCAGAACTCCAGATGCATCAAAATAAACAGCCAAAAAAAAATTCAGAGTCTGCAGTAAGGTAGAGAAAGCACCAAGAATTGTCTGGCCGCTATCTCAACACAGACAACTCTCACATATCCAGAAGAAATTAGCACACATGAAGCTAGAGTTACATTCTTTTGGGGACAACACATGAGTCCTAAAATTGCGTTCATTCTAGAATGGAGGGGGTAACATACTAACATAGATAGTTCCAACCGCAGCTGACATATACTGAAGAAACAAGTATGATTTTCCCTTAAACGATGGGCCACGTCCTATGGATTGATAGATACATTCCACACACATGAGGCACCAAAATAATTCCATGAATGTTTTTTTCTTTTGTTCCAAAAGAAAAGAAAGGAGTATCCATATAATCCTCATGTTCTCTAGCTACACAATCAGTCCAAATGTTGTGTCAGAAATGTGACTGATATTACCAATCAGGCATCAAATATACGCAAGGACACCTGGACTTGTACAGTGTATATACGCGAGCAACTAATAAGCCAATCCACGCCTGAATCAGATGAACAATCCTACCAAACCATCACCACAGGCTGGCAGTGCAATGAGGGGGGCGCTTACGTAGAGCGTGAGGCGGTCGCCGAGGCCGAGCGCGCGGAGGAGGCCGAGGCACTGGTTCTCGGCGCCGGCGCAGCCGTTGCCGATGACGACGGCGCGGCGAAGATCTCCGGCGTGGCCCCGCCAGGCGGCCCCGGCTCCGGCGCCGGCAGCCGTATCGGTCGCATCGGCTCGCCCCGTCGCGGTCGGCGCAGGCTCAGAAATGGGAGGCCGCGTCAGTAGCCAGGGGAGTCGCCGAGGCACGAAGAGTCGTTCTCGAGCACGGAGTTGAGGTCGATCTGGGCCTCCTTGCCCGTGCTGTGCTATGCAGGTAGTGTGCGCGATGGGGCCATGTAATCCCACTACTAGTCTTGGGGACGAAAATGCATCTATGTAAACTCGGGTTCGAATGGTTCAAATCCGAGTGAAAACGGTGCCCAAAATGAAGAAAATGATGATCTACGTCACATGTGCCTCCCGAGACGGGTATACTTAACGATGCAGATTTAAATGGGTTGACCCACCCATAACCTAAAACTTACGCCCTGTTCGTTTGGTCATTTCTAGCTGACTGATTCTAGCTGCTGCTGATTTGTTGTGAGAGAAAAACACTGTTGAATCGCTGGCTGGTAAGCGTTGGTGGACCAAACGAACAAGGCGTTTTGGCTTTCAGTAAAAGTCAAGGTTTCTCTCTTTAAAAAAAAACGAACAAGGCGTTAGTGTTGTAAATACCCACTCAAATATACTGGCTGCGAGAGAACTAGCCATCCCGCCGCCGCCGCCCCTGTTCCTATCGACGATGCCGCTCCGAAGTTGAGTTGGGGTTACCCAAAACCCAAAACCCAAAATGAATTAATTGAGGTAGTGTGGGTTAGTGTTTAGGTTACCCAAGTCTGACCCACTTGTATCCTGAGGTATACTTCATGTGCATCTAGGATCCATGCTATTTTCTAAAATCTCACACAGGGGTATGGACATTGATACAAGGTGCTCGGTGTGCTTACGTCTTGATGAAGATGGAGGGCATTGTTTCAAATGTAAAATGGTGGTAGCCTTCGTCGTTTCCGGTGGATGCTTTGTGCCTTTGCCACCGAGGTATTTCTGGCGTATGCTTTGCCGCCGAGGGGTCCTTTGTTGCTTGGGCGGATGCTTTGCCGCCTGTGTTTCTTCAGATAAGTCCTCGGCAGTGGTCCTGAGGGCATTGGCCCTTAGTGACTCGGAGGAGCTGGTGGATGCTTTGCCACCGAGGTGTTTCCGGCGGATGCTTTGCCACCGAGGTCGTTGACGTGTGGACGGATGCTTTGTCGTCTAGAGTTCAGACAGATGCTTATTCATTGTTATTTCTAGGGCACCTCTCACTGTTGGCTACCATGGTGTGGAGTATTTTGTATTAGGTTCAGTGTGCTGGTGTTGTTAGGTGGAGGGTCCCCTACCCCTTATGTTTCTTGCTTTTCTTTTGTGTTGAGGACTTCGTTGGTAATCCATGGATTACCTGCGAATCCTTTCTGTATCATCTATGTGTAGGTGAAAGTCTCTAGTTTGGTTTTGGCTAATTGATAAAACCATGGACTAACCTTGTTTATCTAAGTGGTTGATTTAGACAAAAAGGTTGTCCACATGATGAGCTTATTGCATATGAAGAATGACACATGTCATGTGATCAAAGATGAAGATCAAGACGATGCTTGGCTTCATGGACCGGTGTTGGAGGTGAAGGGCTAGTCGAGGCTAGGGAGTGAAGGACCATGCGATGGTGAAGCTCGGGCAAGACTAGGCGCTGATGGATCGATGCACGGTGAAGAGCAAGTGAAGTCGAGGTCGATGGATCGAGACGGTCACATGATGGTGTGAAGTGTTCATATCATTTGGAGGAAGAAAATGGGCTCAAGGCAAAGGTATAACCATAGGGCCATTTTGTTTTACACTCAAGACACCATAGAGGGTGTGAGTGGTTTAGGATCGATAGCCGCACTATTAAGAGGGGAAGTCTTATCGGCTATTCGACGCATGGGTGCCACTAGGTGATTTCATGAAGTGCATTGCATGTAGGGCCTGGTGAGCTAATTAGAAAATCCTTTGAAAATGATTGTGAAAAGCTAACACACAAGCACATAGAGATGTACACTTGGTGGTGTTGGCACATTTGCAAAGGAGTTGAGAAAAAGGGGAGAACTTGGAGAAGGTTCTGTGAACTCTTGTGTTGGAAATGAGAGTTGATGGTTCTTGGATTGGAAAACTGTTTTGATCCGTAATGGTTGGGATCATGAGGATACGTTGGTTGCATAGACCTCTGAACAAGCTTTCCAATGTGTCCAAGATCATTGAAAACAGAGTTCGGAGCTAAAAGTTATAACATCTCTGATGTTATATTACCTAAAACCTGCCATGTCATCATGATTAGTTGCAAATCATTCATGTTAGGTAAACCCCGATGTGCATCAACTAGAATAAATTTATATTCTAGGTTGATTGTGCTCCTGAGATGATGCTTGTTATTGCTTTTGATAGCCTAGAAGTGTGTCGCTAGAATCAAACCAGATTTCGTTTCGAAAACCCTGTTTCCGACAAACTCGCTTTTACCCCTTTTGTCTAATTCAAAATCTACAAAGAATTTGGGGTTGGTCTAAAAAGCAATATTGTAGGGCTTGATGAGACCTACAATGTTGGTGAACAAAGTTTTTCAAGTTTTCAAAAAGAATTTCAAACAAATTTGAAAATACAAAATTTTCCGAGCAATTGTTCCCCTTTGAATTTCAAATCATAATTCAAAAACTATGCATATTTTGGAAAAACTCTTTTTGGAGAAAATGTGCAGTTTGAAAAGTTGAGTATTCTATAGTTTTGGAGTTTTTCAAGTTCTTTAGAAAAATCCAAAGTAATTTCAAATATTTCATTCTAGGGTTTTTGTCCCCTTTTCAAAATTTGATTCAAATTCAATTTTCCTTTCAAAATTTGAAAATGGCCCAGTTGAGAAAGTTGTAGAGCATGAAATTTTAGCTAGCGTTGCTTTTTGGAAATTTTTGAGCACAGTTCAAATTTTTGGAGTAATTTGCAAAATTTCTCTGCTGGTACTGTTGCTGACGTCATCATCACCTTTTTCCCCCTCACTGGCGCCATCGTCGCCGTGGCCATGGCGGCCATGCCGCCCGGTCGCCGCCGGTGGCCAGCGCGCGGCCGAACGGGAAGCTTCTCCGCCCCGTGTCGCCATCCCGGCCGCCGCCCTTGCGCCTTAACCCCGGCCGGCCAACCACTCCCCCTCCTTATCCTTCTCCCTTATCCTCTGCGCGCCGCCATCGCCATTGCCGCGCTTGAGCTTCGCCTCCGCACGCCGTCGCCGTCGCGCCGCTTCCGTCCAGAAAAATACTCCCGTTGCACGCGCCTCGTCCTCGCGAATCCGTAGCGCATGACCATGGCGCCTCGCTCCCGCTAAAATCGCCGCACGCCCTCATCTTCTTCATCGTCGGTGAGCCGAGCCGCCGAGAGTCACCGCCGCCGTTCGTCCTCGCCGTAGCTCCTTTTCCAAATTCCTCTTGTGGTAGTGTTCTCCTTGACGTGCTGCTCATGATGCTCCTCTCCTTGCTCTATTTGGTGGACAGCCGCCGCCGTGACGCCGCCCGTGCCATCGGAGTCCGCCGCCGACGCCATTTCCGCCGCCAAGCTCTTGTCTCCGACCGCCCAATCGCCCCATCTTCAAGCGCATCCGTCCCGTGGTGAGCTCCTGCGCCTACCCTTGCTTTTGGTTGAGCCCGAGCGGCTCTGTCGAGCCCGGCCGCC
Source organism: Themeda triandra (assembly GCA_018135685.1). Classification (NCBI taxonomy): domain Eukaryota; kingdom Viridiplantae; phylum Streptophyta; class Magnoliopsida; order Poales; family Poaceae; genus Themeda; species Themeda triandra. Next base: position 2,455,663 of record JAENPR010000005.1, on the reverse strand, counting down.
GTGCGTCGCCGCCGGCTTGCCGTTGCCGCCGCCGCCGCGTGTGAAGCCGAGGTCGCTAGGGCCTCGCGCTGGACTAATTGGCATGCGCATCGCATCCGCCGCGTCGTAGACCGTCTTGCGCACGCGCTAGCCTCGCCGGAGAAGCTCCGACGAGCTCCTCCGTCGCGTCGCCGCACCGCCGCTCCGCCATGGTCGCCGGCGAGCTAGCCCTCGTCGCTCCGTCGTCCCATTAGTTGGCTCAGGAGATGCGCCGTGTCACGAGGATCACGTAGGTACCAACCTCGGCGTCTAGGACCTCGCCGCCGGCGAGCTCGCCGCCGTCGTCAGCCCGCGCGGGAGGGCCTTGTTGGGCCGGCCTGCCCACTGTTGGGCCGAGCAGGCCACAGTGTTGGGCCGAGCCAGGACGGATTCGGCCCAGTAAGTCTTTTTCTTTTTTCTAATTCCTTTTCCATTTCTTTTTATGCTGAAAATCTTATTTTCTTTCAAAATTCATAGTAATTCGTGTGTAGCTCCAAAAATTCTGAAAATTTTTGTGTGTGTTCCTTATGATGTCCTCTATTTAGGAAAACTTCAAAATTCCAAATTTGAGTACTTTTGTTATGTTCAAAAATTAGTTCTTTTACTTGGAAAATGAGTCTTCCCTGATTTTTAGTAATTTATTTATTTATCCAAAAATCATGAAAATTTATTGGTGCACTTGTTTTTGTTATAAGCTACTTAAAATTAATTTTTGAAATCAATTTGACAAATTTTGTTTTAGGATTTAATTTCCCTAGTTATTAACTAATTGTTTGACTTTGGATTTGAGTGAAGACCCTAGGTCATCAACCCTAATGACCTTCGGCACTTTAATTAATTGATTGCGCTTGTCCTTAATCTTCTTTATGCATCTGTTGAGCATCATGTTATATATTCCATCATGTTGAAACATATCATTATCGTGTAGATTACGTGAAAGAAGAGAATCCCGTTGACCCCAGTCCGAAGGAGGAACCAGTTCCGGAGTCGGGCTTCGGTGTTTCCAGTGTTGACGAGTCTGGTTTCGTCTACGCTCTCGATCAAGGCAAGCCCCGGTTACATTCAAACCCTACCTTGTATTTCAAAACCTGAGAAGAGTTTTGAAATTTGCATGCAAGTTAGAAAACAGCAGGAAAATGTACAACAAATAGTTTATCGTGAGCAATGCACAAGTACTCCCTCCGTCCCAATTTATTTGTCGTCGGGAGACGGAAACGGGAAACAAGGCAAGTGGACTGAGCCCTACGGTAGCGTGACTGACCTTCTGCAAAGTTGGATGGATATACCATTAAATATCACTTTTTGCTATGGGAACGCATGCCGGGACACCCACACCACATATTATTACACAACAAATTAGCATTCACACCAAAAATCAAAGAGGAGAGGTGCCAAATCTCGACAAAAATTCTGCTCAACATGAACACAAAGACCATGGTAATATCTTGGAAGATGTAGTGGCTGCAGTTCAAGTTGGGGGACTGACCACTTTGGTGCAAGATCTGAAGATTGCAGCGGCATGCGTGTCAAATGAGATGTTAATCTGATACAACTACTAAACATGAAGTGTCATAAAAATGAAATTCAGTAGGCATCTACTACTAGCAAGCGAGGGGTGAGGTTGGGGATGAGGCGATTTTTTCTTTCTAAAAATAGTTGGATTTGTGTGTGAGGCTGCGTGGGTACACGAAGAGATAAGGCAGGCGCATAGACGCACAGTGTGGCAGCGGTAAAGCTACAAGGCCTACCAGCCGATAGGGGACGACACATATTAAGGGACACGCGACTGTAGCCAGAACGACAATTATTACGGGACGGAGGGAGTACATTACAAAGTGAACATGAAAGAAATACAGCAAATGCACCTCATCTTTTACATCCATACCCAAAACATAAAGACAAAGCAAGAAATGAGACTTAAGTTACTGAATTCAAGATAACAAAATGACCAAATGTGCCCCAGTTCAATGTTAGTATTTCAGAATATTGAACACCAAGCCTAGAGACCTGGAACCGTCAAGGTTTTATGCTGTGACTACAGAAAACAGGAGCAAGAATCAAAATGATACTACACTATGGATCAAATGGAAAGCACCACCAAAAAGAAGAAGAAAAAATACTTGTGGGCTTAGGACGCATAGAATAAGGAGCCTAGGGGAGACGCAAAATGGCAAAAACTGGCTGTCAGATAGGATTCACTACATCATAGAACATTTGACAAGGTTTATCTTAGAGTTCATTTAAAAAAACAACTGCTTGTAACATTGTAACAAAGAACAACTTTTAATGACTGTTTCACAAAACTACAACTACTTTGGTCCCTTATACCGAAGAACAACTTCAGGAAAAGTATACATGGGGCCCACATGTCATCGAAGTTGATGTGGATCATTCTTTGTTTGGATGACAGTTGGGCCCCATGAATGGTTTTCATGAAAGTTGTAGTTCTTGTTATAAGGGGACAAAGTAGTTGTTTTGTGAAATGGTCAATAAAAATTGTAGTTCCTTGTTACAATGTCACAAATAGTTTTATGAAATTAACTCTTATCTTAATATCAGCTGAGGTCTTGAATTTCACTCTCCAGTAAAATAGGAAAAGGCGTTGATTTTAATTCAGAACACCTGTATACTTCTAGAAAAAAATCGGTATAAATTTAGAGTTTAGTTGCGGATATTATGGGGTGACACTTCTTTGCCAGGAAGGACCTGATAGTCATAGGACATCAGCATAGAATTTCAATTAGATTAGCAGTTGCTGCTCTTCATCTTTAGTTTCACTTGTTTTATAGATAACTGATGTACATCCATGACAATGCACGATGGACTGAGCTCTCCAAAGCAGTTACAGTTTTATTTAAAATTTCTTTCGGAGATCAATAGAATAACAACTCTGTTTTTGAACATCTGACGTTTGGAACAAGCTGAATACTTCATAAATGCAGAACAAATACCGTTGTTCATGCAAACAAAAAATACAAATATTTAATATCACATGTTTTTTGCGAAAATATCAATATGTATTTTACATGCATAGCTACAGAAAAAATGATCAATATATATTTACCCTTTTCAACGCCTCAAAAGATAGAGCCCCCATGTCAAAGTTTGCATTTTTTTTTAGAGAAGTAATTAGATATTTGATTATCTCTGTCGTACTTGCTCCATGAGATACAAAGTGAGAAACAATCTCCGGACCAAGATAATCCTGCAAGCAGAAGAGCAACGAAAATTTACTTGACAGGTTAAGGAACAATTAAAAGCAACAAATATTTTGCAAATAATGATTAATTGCAACAACTGCAAGTTGGGAGTACAAAGCTTGAGAACCTTATCATATGATGAAAATGCAGCACAAACCTTTGATAACATATCAGCAAGCAGTAGCTTTGCTGCTGCAACCATGACAATATCCCTGTTTCTATCTTCAATATATTCTTCATTTGCATCCTCACCTTCTGTTTCGTCTGAGCACGGATATTTAATCAATTTAAATAAACAAAAACATAAAAGATACAATGACACACACCTAGTAAAACAGCTAAGATCATGCAAACACCCTATTTTGCAATTTGATACTTATTAATATGCTACACATCCAGGGCAGGAGTGTTTGTCCTGTAACAAGACCTGATAAATTGAGTTGTTCACATAGTTTCCAGAACTTCTGAACCATATTTGACTGCGGGAGATAACCCAAACTCTCTAATCTTGTCAAAGAATATTTTTTCTTAAACAAGCACCACATGTCTGCAGTAATGATGCAGACCTAAAAACAACAAACAAATAAGTCAATTAGTACAATCCAATGTAACCATGGAGATATACCAACATGTTCCTGATATTTTTTAGGTTCAGAAATCACAAGACTTACTCTGCAACATGTTTGAGATGGGTTTTCACTATCAATTGCATGAGGACACCGAGCTACTGGAAGGTACATATTGAGGAGGAGAAAGATCTTCACCTAAAATTCATGAAAACATCAGCTCAATATGCTATCAATTCTGCAGGTATGAGTGCTAATCATCAAAAACAAAGTGTTCAGACCTCATTATCAATATCATTAATATGAGCAATGATTTGGTACATATCCTCAAATAAACTATCATTCTTAACAGGACTGGAAAGTTGAAGTTCATAGAGCCGCTTCAAATTAACCAAGAGGGAGTATACATCATCACCTGCCTGTAATGACAATTGTAACATATTATCCTCATTACTTCAGTTGAGAAAAATAAAATGGCACAAATAATGTGTACCTCTACTTCCTTCATTGCAGTTCTAACTTTCAAGACCAACTCATCTTCAAGATTCTTAAGTTTATTTTCAGCGTAATCTTTAAGATCAGCCTGGCACTTTGCCTTGATGCAAAATCTCAGTGGACCTTTCTCACCATGATCAAAGAATGCATCTGCTACGAGATCAATGGCTGTCTTGAAATGCTGAACCAACATATCTATTACCCCTAAGAATTACCAAAGGGAATCGTCCACCCGTGGTTTCACCTCGCCCCAATGTCTCTCCCCGCCCACCCTTGCCCCTACCCGGCTGGTTCCACCCGGCTACCCCGCACCGGCCACATCGCCGCGCCGCCGCGGTACTGCTCCCCGGCCACCTCGCACCAGCACCCGCCATCGTGTGCTTCAAGGATTCGGAACTGCGCGTCGCCGCCACGCCTGCCGCCGCTCAGCCTCAGACCTCGGCCGGAATCCTAGGGCCCGGCGCCATCGCCGGCGACGAGCGGCCGCAGCAGAAAGATCTAGGCGCAGCAGTCGGAGGAGGCCTCATGCCGCTCTGCATCTTCACGGCGGACCCCCAACTCCATCGCTCCCTGTTGCTACCAGGTGTGCCAACCGCTTCTCTTCCCTGATGTTGAAATTGATGTTCTTATCATGTGGCAGCAGCCAGCAGCAGCTCGATTCTCTTGGTGTCCTCCACCGCCGCCCGCAGCCCCACGCGCGTGCCCTGCCCCAGCAGCACGCGAGCGACGCCGGACCGTGGGAATCGGCCGGAGCCCTAGGGCCTGCTCAGCCTCGATCCTTCGCCGACGAGGATCCGTCGCATCGTGTCGAGCACTCAGCCGGTGCTTGTTCCTCCCACTCAGCCCAGCGGTGCTGGACGGAAGGGCCCTTGTGGTACGCAAGTTGTTTGCAGTGAGGAGTACGCGAGTTGTTTGCAGTGAGTCCCCTCCACCCGCGAGCGGTGCCTGCAGAGCACCGGTGCAGGTCGGCAGGTGCTGTGCGCCCAATTGCCGTGCTCTTCATCTGCTTGCTTCAGAGTCCGATTTCTCCTGCTGGTCCCCTCCCTCGCTGCAGCTTTCTTTTCCTGTTTGCTGGTCAGCGGTGCACAGATTATAGCTGCTACATATAGCTGTCCAATCCTCCATCCAGTAGCAAATAGAATCGAGATGCACAGTAGGCAGCAGCTTCTCTGCTCGGCAATTGCTTGCAGCAGCTTGAATTGATTTCATTGGATTTGCTCTTATTCGAGTAGAGTTCGCCTTCTGTTTTTACATTGCGTTGTCAATGTTCTTTGACAGCACCAAATCATCCTCTGCTCTTTCTCTTTGTGCCAACGACAGAGCAGGCAGTTTATCGAGCCTTGAATTATCTGGTCAGGCAGCAGCAGCACCTAGCTCGGCAACAATAATTCATCCTGATGCAGGAACTTGGCAAGAAGCAAGCAGCAGTACAGTGAGCATACTTTGGCAATCAGGTAAGGAGGAAAGCGGTGCGTGCGTCTTCACTGTCAAATGTCTGCCCTTAACTAAATTGATTTATGGCCTGCGTTTGTTAAATATCTTCAGATAGGGCATATGTAAATATAAACTGAATAAATTTACCTAATAGCAAACCATATGTTACCTTGGCTACACAGGATACAATTTTAACCTCTGTCATCGGTACTGACCTCTACTCTGAACTTTATTTCCAAGCAAAATGTAGGAAAAAACAATTGTGCCCTGTTCTAAGAAATAACAGGTATAGACCATTTTTCTTGTTCATTGTGTAGAGTGAATCAAGTACGTCCAATTATTTAATTTCTAAAACATTTTTAGGAACATAATCATCTATGGTGGAAACATAGATTAGAAAGACAAAATAAAGGGAAAGTCAACTGAGGGAAGGTGTAGGGTACACTTAATACATTTATGTATAACTATAGCCTTTCAGATGCTCTGATAAACGATTTTCTGAACCCAGTCATCAAAACACACATCTGAATTCGGAGCTCTAAAAATGATACATTATCTTTCCCCAGTCATAAAGCACATGAACTGACATAAACCCGTAAACATGAACTGAGCTAACATATCTGCATTGTTTACAATCTAATGACTGTAACTTCCATGTACCAGGAAACAATTCTGCGTGTTCACTGCCTCCAATTAAAACTGTTGTGAATTTTGTCTTTCATATGTCGAGGGTGACTATTGTGTGATTAGTTCTCTCCTGAACATATGCTACCTTGAAGGTGATACTTTTCACTTACCTTTTGGATTGACATTTTTCAGGTGTTGGCAATCAGTGAGTCATCAAAACATTTTTTTTTCTTTTGTGGAAAAGCAAATTGTTTCCTGATTGCCATGGAGCAGTAAACAATTAGTTCAGTTTGGCAGCGTTTGAGTTCTGACTTTGTGATTTCAGGTGTACATGAGGGCTGACAACAACAAAGTATGGAAACACTCCCAAAACTGATGTAAGTTCAGTTTGTTTCCTGTCCTATTCATGTGGAAATTCAAAGCCCCCTAACATGTTAAAATTGTGATCCTGAATTCAAATTTTAACAACTATTATCCCCAGAGTGTCACCTCATCACTTTTCAGAAGTTGGGATTTCTCAACAATTCTTGCTAATCGTTGTGAATCTATGTATTGCATATAATTTGCATCAATAGAAAATAAATATTCAGTTAAGCTCATAGAATATTTAAAATGCATGGATTCTAATTGCAGTATACTGTTTTCATCATTTCTCACACATAGATCACACAATGAGCTGATAAGGAATTTGGAAGCTGCACGATGGCCTTTTGCCCACAGTGAGGAGTACTGCACTGTATTGTGCCTGAAAATATAGAAGCCTGTAACTGTTGCCAAGTTAAGAAAATTGTTGGACGAAAGAATCCAGTGGAGGGATTCTTACATGCCACAAGATATTGTGCAGCTGCTAGCTTTGGCTGCTGATCTCCAATAAAACAGAGCTCTGGGTACCTACTGCCTGTGGAAAGCTCTGATAGACCACCCCAATAACAGTGAGCCGTTATTCACTTTTGAACATGGAATTCAACCTATTTTGATTGTTTGTTGTTTGTGGTCAGCTAGAAATTCTAAGTTTGTATCTAAAGTTTGAGACTTGAGTGGCTTAGTGATTGGCCAAATTAGTTCTTTTATGGTTTTTCTTCCGAGCTATGAAGACCAAGATATATGTGATTTTTTTTGTAATGTTGTTTTTTTGTTTCCGATCTCTATAGCATGTTTCAGTGTAATTAATATTTTCGCATGCTAATTCTATCAACTACTAGCACTGTAAACCTTACTACTAATGCTAATATATGAAAAGGCCAACACACCTGTCAATAAGAAGTTCATCTGCTGAGAGATTTGCATTGACCACTTTTTAAATATTTGTACACTGAAAATACATTATTTGCATTCAGAAAGGAGCTCTTCCACCATATCTACCTGATAGTGAGCAGACACGATAGGCTACAGTTACTGTTTCATCTTTACTGCCTCTTGCATTCACTCTTAAGTAGGCTATTATATTTCATGGCATGCAGATTCTTAGTAATACTACTATAATGATGTATGTCCTATGTAGCTAATAGAAGTTATTGTTGTTACCTGAATTAGTACGTAGAATATGTATGACATGTGCTTCTGAATATGTATTACCTGTTGACCGCTTATGTTTTACTCAAAATTGCTCAGTATCTGCACCATCAAATGTCTGTCCTAAATTTGTTTGCTTTATGGCCTGCACTGTCATATTAGCTTTCATCAGGACCAAAAAAAAAATGAAACTAAGAACAAATGCTGGCACACACGTATTCAGCTCAACTTTCTCAGGTGCACAAGAGCATATACATGTAACCGCCAATCGATTGGAATCGATGCTTTTGGTTGATCTTGGATTGTTTGTTTATGCACATGTCTATATTGAGACTAAAAGGATTCTTACCCAATTAGTTGAGATTTAGATGCACAATTAATATTTTTTTCAGAGATGGTAGGTTCAGAACTATGGAGTATGGACTTTGTTGTAAATTTGGTTTGTTGAATTTGCAGGTAATTAAATCTATGTAGCTCGCCACGACATGCAAGATTATGTTCAGACAATGCATGGATTGTAGCGTTGAAGATGGGGGTGGAGAGTGGGAGCTAGAGGGGAATTGAAAGTGATCCGTATATGCATTTTCAGAAGTAGAATACCATGTTTTGCCACCAACTTTGAAAGTAGAATCACAGTAATTTGCACTCTGAACAAATAGAAGCACTCTGAACGAATTTTGGAACATTGTTTGCTTGAGAACCATCTGTTTTCCAATACAAGGTAGATTAGTACTAGCACTAATAGTGAAATTGGTCTTGTGCTATGGTTGTGTGATATGTCCCGTTCAGATCATCATGTATGCTTTCATATTTAACATTTATCTTGTGACGTGGTTTATGCATGTTTTGATCATCCTCTAAGCTTTGTGTGATATGTCCACAAAGCTGTGGCTTCACAACTATACTTCACAACCGTATAGTTTCAGTCAGATGTTTAATATAACCTTCTTGATATGAATTTTTTTTTTGTTTTTTTTTTTGACAACTGCAAACTTATATTATATTAAGCAACCAGTTTACACAAAAGTCCTCGAAAGAGGACCGAATTACAGCATGGTCCGAGGACCGGATAAGAGCAGGTACAAGAACAACGGCGATGACGGAGACGAGCTCGCGGTGGAGGGCCGTAGGGCGCCAAAGGGCGCATACACTGGGTGGAGGACCGCGCCATGCGTCGGTTGGAGATGGGGCGACGGAGCCGTTGGTGAAGAACGTTCCAGGCGACCGAAGGATCGATGTATTGCCGTCGCTGGAGTTAGGTGATGAAGCTCACTATCGAGTCCCCGGTGGAGGCGAGGTCGTCGGGCGACGCCGCTGAAGAGCCGCTCGGTGGAAGCCGGTTGTGCAGGATTGAAGGCTGCATATAGTTGATGGAGGCGGTGGCGGAGTCGTACGGTGGATGAGAGGCGGAGATCGAGGAAGCGCGGATCTTGGCGGCGGCGCAAGGAATGGAAAGCGGAGGCGGAGGAGTGGAGATCCGAGCCGCCGTGAGGCGGAATCACTTTATTGGAACATACCTTGGCTTGGCCGGCGTCGACGGCGAAGACCACCGCGACAGCGATGGCGACGGAGATGGCGACGGCCACCAGGAAGTTCATGCGAGATTAAAAGGGATTTTACAAGGGGAAGGAGAGAGGGGAAAACGGGGAAGGAGGAGTGGGGGCCGACCCACCTGCTCTACCGCCGGCGAGGACGCTAGGGGGCGGGGGGCCGGCGGCGGAGGACGGCGGAGGCTAGAAGGGGGAAAAGTTGGGTACGGTACTACGAAGAGCAGTTTCTACTCGCTTCGCGAGAGCTGCTCTGTTCGATCGACCATATTTGGCCTCTTGATATGAATTTGAATCTGTCCGTGAGACTTTTTAACCATAGTGCATCGTAGATGTTAAAACCCGTAGCAACGCACGGGCAATAACCTAGTGAAATTATTAGCGACAAGTTCAGCAGAAAGCATAAACGGAAGGAAAAAATATAGCTACTGACACTGACCTTCTCTTGCCTTTTGAATGAATATAACTCCAATTTCAGAAGAGTCATCATATCAACTAGGGGCGATATCTTAGCTTTGTCATATATGAATTTTCTTAAAAGCTGTGGATGCCTTGTCCATAAGGCACTCATTACTTCACGCCGGCTATTTTCCAGTATTTCCTGTAACATAATTTCATGCTTGAGTAATAGCAATAAAAATATTGAACAAAGTCAAGCGTAAAATGATTTTTAAAAAATATCGATGACATGAGCAAAATATTTAACCAGGAGTTGATAAACAAGAATCTGAAAGTAACACAGATACAAGATGCAGCCTTCAAGGGGAAAGGAAACTACAGAATGTAATTTAGTACAGATCCATAGGATCTAAATACCATAAACTAAAAATAATTTCCACAAGCTCAGAAGAATAGAGGATTGTATTCAATAAATTAGTTAATGCGTTTACCATTTAACAGAGAAGCCTACCTATTCAGATTCATTACATTCCAACAAGCTAGTGTTAGCAGTTACAGCAGTAACAAGGGTTGTTCAAGAGTTAAGCTAACCCAACCCACCCAGACTGAACCCAACCAAACTGTTTATGCTGGTTACTATGGGTTGGGGTGGGTTAGTAGCAGAACTGTCAATATACACCAAAGGGTGGCATGTTTAACCAAAATTACATTGACCCAGCACCCAGCATACATGTCAGTCCATCTGCACCTAGAAGCTGACCGATTCAACCCTAACCGCAGCACAGATGACAGTTACACAACCAACCTGGGTTACCCAGAACTCCTTGAAAGTAACCAGGTAGAGTTGAGGAATACTAAGAGATGTCTTGAAGTTCAGAAAATTAGCTTATACAACTAATATTACCTACATAATCATTTACCTATTCAAACAGAATATTTATTCTGGAACCAAATGGAAGACATTGTCAGTATTTAACAAAATTAAAGTAGTTTCTGAAAGGAATGCTTGAAGACCTATAACATCTCCTAAGCTGCAACTGGAATAAACAACACTAATGAGGCAATGCACAAATGATCAAGAATAAAACTACCAATCATCAATGTTAGCAAGTCATCTAGTCGATCCTAATCGCCATGGGACTGACCAGGCGACTAGTCGCAATTAGTCATCGGCCAAGGCAACCAGTCATCCCCTAGTCATCCTTATATATACCAGGACTAACATACCAAATATATACTAATATACTATTTGTTCTAGAGTATAAATCAAGCGTGAAGATAACTCTGGTGGTGGCAGGATGTATTTTGACTTTTAGGATTGGAGGTATATGGTTTTTTGTGCTTCTTGATGAAAATCCTTCAATTGAGCTTACTTACATGGATGGAACAAATCTAGTTTGCATGTATGGTTTCTGAAAGCAGCATGCAAACAAGATTTGTTCCATCCATGTCAGTAAGCTCAATTGCAAGATTTTCATCAAGCCATACACCTCCAATCCTAAAAATCAAAATATTTCAGTTGCATCAGGAATGGCTCAGTGACAACAATATATGATAATTGTTTCAAGAATCAAGTTAACCAAATTTGTAGAGCTTACTTTCACCATCTTCATATTATCCCAAATATCTTGAATGATATATGCACCGAGGACTGGTTCATCTGAAAATTCCCTAAGGATTTGCAGCATTTGACCAATATGGAGCTCAGAAGGTTCATTTCCTCCATCTGGAATAAGAATATAACTAATAACTGACCAAGCAGTTTGATAGAATAGAACCCTACTATGGTATAGAAAGCTTGCAGAAGAAAGTACCTCTAGCTCTGGGATGAGAGGTCTTGATGTTTTGTCGTATTAGGTGATCATAAACTAACTCAGCAATCACACGCCTAATCACTGGACGCTCATCAATAAGCAGATCATATAGTGGGCCCAAATCATCATCACTCAACAGTTGATGCCTGCAAAAGAAATAACAACATATTTCATTTGTTTTGAGAACAAAAACACTGTGATTCTCATGGTACCTAGTATAAGATGATTCTCTGACTCTTCTGAACAAGTCACAAAAGGATACTTCCACTTCAGACTCGCAGAGGTAGTCAGGATAAATCTCATGCTTGGCGCCACCCATAATATGATTCATAGGTTTATCAACTAATGCAGAAGGAGAAGCAAGACACCAACAAAAAAAAGGTGCTAGTAACTCAAATAGCATTGTTAAAATTTGGAGCATCACTGGATTTTTCTTTGGTTTGTAATCCTCAACTAGCTTTTTGACAGCATGGCTGATCTGCCTGCCGCCGTGTTTGATAATATCTGCAAGTTGCAACATACGAATTAAAAAAATCTCATACCGATGAAAGATGGTATATTTACTAAAAGAGATTTAGTTCAGGCATGTTCTAATAAGTTATATCCCTTAAACACTGAAATGGTAACCAGTAAACTGATCAGCTGAAGCCTTCTTCCTACAATGCCCTGCCTATCATGTGTACATGGGACATGGGATGGGACATGGCAGGACAAGGGCTACCATATTGGTTGGGATTGCCAACATCATCATAAATCCTAACTCTAATGCTTTGCAAGAGAGCCTCGTTTACCATTCTCTACCATGAACCTATATTCTTCATACAGTAAAGATTTATTTTTCGGAAGATGAATCGCACATTCAATTTTCATTAATTTAATTTTACCTATGAAGGTGGGTACTTGACAAGATCGTTAGTGTCTATGGAAAGTTATATTGGAATCAATATGGTAGAAGTTGATAGGTTTTTTTTTATTTCCATCAAGCAACCGAGCTTTGCCTGGCAAATGGGACCCAAATCCCAACAAAATTTCCCAAAGCAATTAGGCATCACATAATCAGACTTCACCAAGCTAAATTAATACAAGCGCAGGCCAACCAGATGAATCATTTATCACCCGGAGGCAACAAGGCTACAGTTCTCGTGCACAACAGAAACCAATGCGCTGGCACAAAAACAACGATGTCAAACAGGAGCACAACAGCAGGGCGCCCAGCAGCTAAACTAAACCCCAGCGGAAGTTAGGAGCCGCATGCAGTTCAGCAGAATGGGGAAGAGCGAACGAGAGAGAGGGATGCACAGGTCACTGACCGATGAGTGGCCGGTCCTCCAAGGACGCGGCGGCGGCGGTAGCTGAGGAGGCGGAGGCCGGACGCTTCCGCTTGGACTGGGGCGGCGCGAGCCCTTCCACCTCGGCCACACCCTCGAAGTCCGCGTGGTACTCCTCCCGCCGCCGCGGCAATCGGCTGCGCTTCTGCAGCACGGATCACCCCCACAAAATAAAATTCAGCAAAACACTTGAAGGAATCGTAGCAAGTATGGGTCCGGCCAGCGCGGCGGAGGCTTACCTGGTGGCGGTGGGAGGCGAGCGTCTCCTCCATTAGGGCTTCGATCTCGCGGCAAGGAAGGGGGCAAAACCCTAGGAGAAGATTTTAGGGGGCGCGTCAGGGACGGAAATGGAAGAGAAGACCGGCCGCATGTACCGCCCGGTCGGGATGGGTAATGGGTGTGCTCCAGCCGTCGAGGTCGGACCGGCGGCCAAGGAGAAGGGGATGGGGACTGACAGGCGGACCCGCGCGTTTTTTTTTTCTTTTCTTTTCTTTTCATGAAAGCCCTAGGAGAGTTTCACTATTCTTTAAACACAATTTTGTAGTAAACATGCATGTGCCGCACATGTTACTAAAAAAATATTTCAGTAAAGAAATAACAATTAAACTTTTAGAATTATATTACATTGACTTATAAAACTTTTCATAGTTTAGATGCAGGGGCCTAGGTTGTGAAAATTCAATGTGTATCGAGATTTGGTAGTAGAGCAAGACGTGAAGAGCACCAGGGTGTGTTTGGAAAACGAGAGGGGTCCAGGCCGTGGCCAGCCAGAGCCACTCTCCCGGGCTGTAAGACTGAGCCAAACTCAATGTGGCCCATGAGAGATTTATGTTTGGTTGAGACATACATGGATATGATCACCTCTCTTTGGGATATGGTTGTCTTACCTTCATGTCTGTCTTGTTGGCATTTCATCGAGCGGCTCGTAGGCGGCGGCGACGATGGCGACGAGGAATAGAGCGGCGTCCACCTCCACGCCTGCCAGCCTCGCTGTGCTGATGAGCAGCGTGGTGCCATGGCCACGTGCCGCAGCGTCGGTGCCCAGTTGTTGATGGTAATTAACTCCAATTTTAAACCACCAACTATTGCCAAGAAACAACGGAAATAACCCAAAGTGCCATGTGATTAGATTTAAACTTAACGAGTTCCACGAGTTTTGATGGTCTCACCTATTTCGCAGATATTAGATATTTCTACACATAAAAGTACCTCAAATGATGAAATAGAGCACATCATTGCGAAAATCTCGTCGAGAGGATCGAAACGGGCATATCACTTGCTATATTTGGGGTCCCGACGAGAGAGTCCACCTTGAATACGCTTTGGAACACTCTAGGAGACACCGGAACCATCACCAAGCAAATGTTTCATCAGGGACTAACATAACAATTTTCATAGCTTTGTGAATTATGATTTTCCAGGGACTGAACCAGAAACAACCGAGGAAGAGTAAGAGCCAAGGAATCAAATCAAATCACGTTAGAATTCCACGAAAATTGACGGGAAGGTTCTAGAGGACACCAGAAGACACACCAGATCAAAGCGGAAAGCCACATGGCCAGGAGCCAGGCCGACCAGCCTAACATGTGGGGCCAACCGGCCTGGGTGGGTCCCACCTGTCAGCCATCTTCGCTCAGCAGTCTCCAACCGACCTCCTCGATGCATCTCGACCATTGTTTCACATCGGTTTGATCCAAGGGCTACGTTCATCCCACCGGGCTATATAAGGAGGGGCAGAACCCCAGGGACACACCTTGATACTTCAATTCATTATCTCCAGTCAAGATCGGGAGATGGGTCCCTTGAATGGATCACCTCTCTAGAGCTTAGCAATCAAGAAGAAGACTACTTGTTGGTATCTCTAACATGATTACAAATAAGAGGGTCAAATCCTAGCAAAGGCATTAGAGATATACGAGACATCTCTTAGCATTGCTTAAGTCAGGTTGTCATCCCCAACACAACACCAAAAGATATGGTTGTACTTATGATTGTGGCACTAAAGAAAATATATAAAGGTTATCCGCAAGCGCACCGATAAAATACACCCGTTGTAGCATTTCACCCAGGGGAGTTCCAGGTACTGTTGTTTATAATTCTACCACTGCGAAGACAATAGGAGGTAAGAGAATATCAACTATAACTTACACTTGTGATAAGAGTTCCACTAGATCAACTCAAGACATGGATTAATCATATCATAATAATAATGGATAATTAACATCAGATCAACATAATCCTAACAGGGGTTTCACCGAGCATTTTCCTACTTGGGCGTGACTCTAGAAAGAACTAGAAAATAGAGACTAACTCCTAGGGTTATTCCTACTTGGGCAGCTGCGATGAGAGAGAGATGTGGTTGTGGGAAGGCAAAAGGGCTGAACGAGCCAACCCATTTCCAGCCAAACTAAAGGAAGCAAGCCGAGGATGTTGAGCCGGCTCAACTTCCATGTCGTCTGCGAAAAACACATATGCATACGGGGTTTAGGTCTAAAAGCGACCAATCAGACACGCGCTCGCCAGCTAGGCAATGCATTTCCCTCTTTCAGGCTTCAAACCATCCACACTCTTGGACCTCTTAATTCAACCTCTATCCGTCCTAGTCATCAAGATTCCCTCCACTATACCATTTCCCCCGCACTCATCCAACCTCTATACCAAACTCTATCCACCATGCAAACCCACTTGTCAACTTTTTTATTAAATAAAAAAGCATCCCCCTCCCATTCTCTCTCTCCCACCGACGGTTTCCTCCCCACCTCGCCTCTCTCCATCGCCTCTCTCTCCCCACCTCGACGGCGACTGCGGATCCGGCGGGCGAGCTCCGGCCGTGGGCGAGCCCCTTGCACCCCTCCTCGCGAGCTCGGGGGAGCGTCCTCGCCACGGGGGAGCTCGGCGAGCTCATGGCGCGTCCTCGCCGGGCGCGGCGCCTCCTAGCGCGTCCTTGCTGGCGCGAGTCCGGCGCGGCCCCGGCCATGGAGGATGGAGGCAGAGGAGCACCCTAGCGCGCGCGAGGCCGCCCGCGACCTCTTCTCCCTCCGGCTCCGCTTCTCCGGGAGCCGCGCGTGGACGCGGGCGTGGCGGGCGCCATCACCGATGGCACACCCGTCCTCCCTCCCCTTCCCCTCCTCTTGCCTACGACCAGAGACGGGCCATGGTGGGGAGATGGCGAGGATGGCGAGGACGACGTGCGGGGCCTGTGGGACCCCCAAGGGCGTTTGGAGGGCGGTTTGTACCTCCGCCATCTGTGGCGTTCGGAGGAAAGGCCGCAAGCTTTACCGTGAGCTTTACAGGCACCGCTACGGGGTTTTCGACCTCTAAAGCCCTTTACCGTTTCGCTTTAGAGGCACCAGTGCAGGTGGTCTCAGCCTCCGAAGGAAGCACCTGTGAGCTGAGCGAATTGTGTTGCGATGTGCGTGGCAGGTGTTCAGCTCCAAGGAGGAAGGGGGCGAGGGGAAGACGGACCAGGCCAAGGAGCTCCTGGCCAAACGGTGGGGCGTACCTGAACACCTCTCCCTCATCTCCCTCACCCTCTGCTACCTCCTCATCAGCGCCAGCGTCGACGTGCAGGAGCTGCTCGCGAAGGTGAGCTGCTTGCTGCCTCAAGCCAGCTGTGCAATCGCCTCGCGCACACTGTGTGCCCTCGGCTTACGGTAGAGGCCACGAATGGTCCTTTTTTTTTTGAGTAAGCCACGAATGGTCCTTGTGCTTTGCATTGCAGGTCGGGATCGTGACAGGAGAAACGGGAGGGAAGGTCGGGACCTTCGCGATGGGCTATGCCGCGCACAAGGCCGCGTCGCCCATCAGGTTCCCGCCGACAGTGGCGCTGACGCCGGTGGTGGCCAGCTGGATTGACAAGATCAGGAAGGGCGGTGACTGATGCACCACTACTCAAGTACACTTCTCACTGAGTCACGTAGTATATGCAAATACTAGCCATGTACTCCGTATAAGCTTGTATAGGTGTTCCACTAGGCGGTGCTAGTGAATCTGTCTGGTGCTGCTTTTGTAAAAGCTGTTCAACAACGATTTTAAACTAGCAGTAATAATGAATGACGAGTGGAGAGTTTTTAAACTAGAAGCGGACAAATGCAGTCGCTTCAGAGTTACATTTCTCAACATGGAATTTGCTAAAGATGCTTGGCATTACTTACTTTCTACACACCTAGACAGCATATGCATAATAATATGTACACAATTTGTGGCTCCGTCCAACGGTCCAAAGGCAGAACCAGATGGAAATAAAACTACCCTTAAAAGTTGGAGGAATGCACTTCTGTAACACAGCAGTTTTATAGCTTGATTGGAGCATTGTTCTTCATCCATGCCACCGATACGCTGTATAAGCCACCAAATGTGTGACAGGAAGAATCCACCACAAAAGACCTCTCTCACCAGGCACATCTCAACCGCTGTATCCTGCCTTCCACACAGACAAAGGAAGTGCAACGTGGTAGAAACCACCCCTCCCAGGAGTCTCAAAACGAACATTTGCCATCCAAAATGAGCTCAGTTCATTCCAAAACATCCAGCGTAGCCATACCTCCTTTCTTGCCCATGGTTAGAGCCCACAGCTGTAGGTACACCAACTGCAGCTGGCTACTGCTCAAGTGTCTCTGGTGAGCTCACCTCTTCAGCTAAGAAATCATTGGGGTCTATCTGATCCAACTGCATTTCTGCTACTTTACCATGTTAAGTAATACTTCAATTCGGGAACTGCAAGTACCTATGGTGTTATTGTAGATGACATTTAAACAAGACCTCATGAATACTAGTATTTAAAAAAAGGATACGTTCTGTTCTCCATATATCAGTGAACAGTGATGCTAACATCAGAGTCTGTAAACAGCAAGGAGTCCGCTCCACTCTGCAATAGTAGGACTATGAATAGCTAAGTCAAATATTTGCTTTGATCTTGTCAAGCGGAAAAGATACAGGGAGTAGGAGCAAACCCAATGTATCTTCACAAGTAAAAATGATGCAATTACAGGGATAAAAAGAAATTAAGATGCAATTTAAGAGCATGTATAATGTGTACTAATGTAGAACTGTTCAGAATTGTGTAATTCTTCTATGAAGTCATAAGGCTCAATGTTCTTAGCTAACTGATATGATTATGGAATGCATCACCATCACCTTGTATAGATATTATATATAATATAAAAAAGGTAAACTTCAAAAGTTCAAATCTAACTTGCATCACAATCTGAAGGATTAATCTTCGTCAGCACTCCTTCAGAATGACATGGGGGATTTTGATCTGGAGTTTTCTGGGTCTTCTGAGCCTTAAGTACCACCACCTCCTCTCTACTCCTTTGCCAAGCTCTTTCTGTTCTGGGGCGTTTTATGGAGCCATGCTTTGCGACATTTGTGTGCCCTGCTGGTGCTGCAGCATCATCCAGCTTTCCCTCCATTTTTTCTTCAGTTTTACTAACAATATAGTAAGAATGTATGTCAGACAACTTACTTTTCCAGGCACCAACTCCAAAAGAAGATTCAAACATTACCTAACCAAGTAAAGATCAACTGGACCTGTTGTACTCTGTATTACTATTCTATATCTCCTTTGAAGGCTATCACCAATCATCTTATGAAATAAATGAGCAAAAGTTATGAAACAGTTGATGATAACTAAACATGCAACACATCGTATATGGAGTAATGGACTGGTTATTGTTTTCCTGGTTACTTACCAGATCAGGATTGGGCACTTCCAAAGAAGACCCATGAGGTGCTTTTATTGCAATTAGTGTTTGGTTCTGCAGATTGAAAAAGAATATATGAGTTCACAGCAGAACTAACTATGCTTAGTTATGTTTGGTATTAAGGATAGCATGAATAGTCAAACATAGGATGAAATTTACTCGGAATAGTCAGAAATAAGAAGAAATTTGGAAAAGGCAATAATTCAGAATTTCCTTAACACTTAAGCGAACCTGAAAGCAGGACAACCCCTTGTTGCTTTCATCTTCAGTAAGAAATAGCCACCTAAACAGAAATAACAGACATGATTATAAAGTAAAAAAGTGACTGTGGTATGCAAGCATCTCGATACAAACTAATATGATTACCCCTGGTTGCTTTCATCTTCAGTTAAGCCCTTCAGGTTTTCCCGTATTTTACTGCAAGGAGAAATACGTTGACTGTATCACCATTCTCATTTGAAATAGCAACATTGGGAACTGCAGTCGATAGTTCTGCAACGTCCAGCAGTTACCAACCTTATATGTTCATCTAATGCTTGCTCCTGTACATTAAGATTTTCAAAATCTGTCTGCAAGGAGATTACATCAAGTGGAACTTAGACTTGGCTTATCATGTCTAGGTACAGGGATATTTACCATGAGTTTGATAATATGGACATGATTACATGAAATGGAAAGAGTACCTTCAGAACTGAAAGATCATCATCCAAGTTAGATCCTAATTTACCCAAACCCCTTCAAAATCATAAGGTTAGCATGTTGCACCATATAACCATAACCTGTAATAAGCATAGAAGACAATGCTCACTTCCAACAGATTCTGTTCTTCAACTTCTTTTCTATCAGATCAATTCCTTCAAGGACATTTGTAATGTCTTACGAGCGCCACTTTTGAACCTGAGTTTTCATAGCCATGCAGAAGCTTGCATCGAGACTCGAGAGAAACAAAGAGAAATGGCAGCTTAAATGAGGAAAAGTTCCATACACCTAACATCTCTGTTGTGCTGTTCAAATCCAAATTCCATCTTCAGCCTCATTGAGCAGATTGATAAACTTTTTTGTCAACAGTGCTGGAAAAATATCACATGTTCACATAAATAGGCATCAGTAAAAGAATTCACACGAAACAAGACAATACAATAGTAAAAATAATTGATATGCAACAATGTAACCAGAATGGAATATCTAATAAGCACCACATGGAGTATTGTCAAAGTCAATTTATCATATGAGTGCTAAAAATCACCTAATGAACTGTCATAGCGACAAGAACCAGAAGGAGTAGGTGGGTTGTGCATTTAACTATCAGACAGACAGAACAAACACATAAGAGGGAGTTGAAAGAACAAACTATGTTGATGTAACCAGAACCAGATCAACAAATTTATACTTGCCAGCATTTAATGTGGGTGCTTGAGGTCCAGCTTTGGTGCATTCAGACTTTGACTTGTATTTCCTAGCAGTTTTTTCCAGAAATTGGGGTGATTTGTGGACTGCCAACTCCTTAAATGCACCCAGAACTGGCTGTACTCCATCCGGTTGACTCAGCAGTATCACATTCTCCATAGGGAGCTTTGCTTCTTAACTGGACATAAAAGGAGGAAATGTATTAGTAGTGACTTAAACTCGATATAACCACAAGTGGTAGACTGCAGCATGTGCTAAACCCTGACAAAACTTCAATAAATGTAGAAGCGCCATGACACATATTTCAGATGCTGATTAAGGGCTACAGCAATCTTTTGTATCAACCATAAAGATCGATTAGAAAAAAAGATTGCAGTATCACAGATCACAATAGAGTATTCTGTAAGAAAATTACAGTACAGTCCCTGATCCCAAAAAAAACTTTGTGGAAGTTGTATCAGCGTCAGGAATAGATGCTTAGATTATACAGACAATATCGTGGCAGTGGCTACACGGCGATCCTAAGGTACAGATCCTTCTCAGAAAATTTTGCAATATGTATAAATGCTAGCAGGACTATATCTGTGGAGTTTCAACATAAAAGTTCTGCTAACTATCCAAGAGTTGCATGTTCCCACATCAATTTGGTACTAAAACCTTTATTTAGAAACACGCATAAGCATAATGCTCCAAGGTGATCTGCTCTGGTGCATCAAATAACACTGGAGACACTACAAATCAGCAGGATGTTTTTAGATATGGGAATAAACCCTATATTCAAGTCTCTACATCTACAATGCACATGAACATAACCCGGCATTCGAGATGACAAGCTGAAGCATTAGTTTATAGAATCCAGCACAAGGCATGGCAGTTTGTAGCAACAAAATAAGTGGATAAACAGGATAGAAAAAATACAACCGGCGGACGTGTTTGGCATGGCTCCAGAGCTAAACTCCAGGCTAGAGTCAGGTAGAGCTAACCAAACAATGTTGGAGCAGCCCAACTCCATGGAGTTTTTGGAGCTCTAGTACAATCTCTCAGAGCACCTCTTCTCCTACTCCAGAAGTGGCCGAAATAGACAAAGACATGGAGTTGGGGTAAAATTAACCGCAATTGCCACTGGTTACACAAGCGAACCGTTTTCTTTCTGTTCTCCCGGCCTCCCACCCCCGACGCGCCTTCCTCCGCTTCCTCCCTCTCTACGGTAGTACGGCGCGACTGGACGTCCGACTTGGCGCTCGCCGCCGGACACAAGCTCGCCGGGCGGCGCCGCACCCTCCCTCTGCCTCTCTTCCCCGCCTCCACGCCCCACCGTTCCGGTGCTCCTCCTTCCTCGTCGGTCCTCAACTACCGGAGTTCGCACCATAGATCTGTGGCAACCCCCCCGGAGACAGATCCATGGCCGCCGTGGAAGTCCCGTCGGACCTTCCCCTTGTGTGTTTGGGTCCGATTGAGGGCTCCTTGTAGCCCAATAATACGTGAGAAGATGAAAAACGAAAATACAACGGCTGTGAAGCTTTCATGCATGGGATGCACTTGCCTATCGGTCCGTCTGGTATCCAATGTCAATGAGAAAATGTGGTTTCCTGGTCTGATGTGAGTCTTGAGGTTTGGGGTTTTGGTTTTCACGGCTAATTATGTTCCTAAATCCTACATGGCTGATTGCAAGTTGCTTCAGAACTGCTTTGATAGCAGGATTGGGTGCTTGTTTGGCCAGTTTAGATTACTGTGTTTCGTGCTAATTTTAGATATGTGCTCACCGTTGTTTCCCTTAGTTGCACGCATGATGCAGAATGAAAGGTCTAATTTAGGGCGTGTGTGGCATGGCTCCAGATGGTAACCAAACAACCCATCTCCAGAAAATATTGTAGCAGCCTGACTCCATGGAGTTTTTGAAGTTCTAGCAGAGATGCAGCTTTCAAAAACGCCCTATTCCCGGACTCTGTGTGAAATTTTGACAAAAGAAAGGGCTAAATTAAAAAAACGCTCATAAAAAACACAATTAAAGGAAAAGTTAACGCGCGTATTGTTTGTTTCACTTCGCCTTCGTTTCACTTTTCCTCCTCCGCATGCCGATCTCGGTCACGGAGAAGCAGAAACCAGGTCACCGGCTGTTCGGATGGTTCGACTGTTCTTCGTCCGTGCGTTTGGCGGAGATTGATGCCCCCTCTCGTCCTGGCGCCGCCCCGATATCGAAGAAGGATGAAGAAGAGATTCCTGGCCAAGTGCGGCCGAAGAGATCATCCGGGGGTGTTTCCTATGATCCAGCCTGGCCTATTCCGTCCGCCGCTGCCGCCGCCGCTGGCATGCCGATCTCAGCCACAGAGAGGCAGAATCTCAGTCACCGGCGGTTCAAGGGAGAGGGACCGTTGGGCTGTTCTTCGTCCGTGCGTTTGGCGGAGAAGGATAAGGAAGAGATTTGTGGCCAACTGCTGTCGAAGAGATCGTCCGGGAGTACTTCCTCTGGTCCAACCTGGATTATTCTGAATCGGGTTGGTGCCCGGAGGGATTTTTTCGGTGGCGACTGCACCACGTCAAGGATCTCTCACACATCCAGCGGCGAGCAGATCTCCATTTCCTTCAAGCTCGTGGAGCCGCCCGGTACTTCCCTCCTCACCCTCGACTGGCCAAAAGGGCCCCATCCCATGAAGTCGACTCAATCCTACCCCAAGGTCGTCGCAGCGGACAGAAATGCCTTGCTGTTCGAGGTGACTTCCCGTTCCAAGTACCCCTCGGATTACTTCGTCTACAGAACGCGGAGTGACCGCACCCAGCCACCGTCCTTGTCACTGTTGCCTGGTTGCTACGACCTGGGGAGTCTGTCTGCAAGTCGCTTGCGGCAACGCCGCATGAGTAGCAAAGGCACAGGCCTCCTATGTTGCAACACTGGTTCTCTCATTGTAGCTGAGCTGGAGACGAGGTCAGATTCACCATCTGTCAACATCTACATGTTGCGGCCTCTTGAGGATCGCAAGTGGCACGTCTTCAACCGTCTTCCTGTTTGCTGCGCCAGTGATAGCTGTGCTGATGGTGGCCCTGACTTGTTTTGGTGGTCAACTGATTCAGTGGTACCTTTCCGCTCCTGTTACCTGGTGTGGGTTGATTACTACAAGGGGATAATTATTGGAAAAATGGACAAGCGCCACTCGCATCCAAGCAAACCCGAGCTTCAGTACGTCTCACTTCCTGTGGAGCCAATTCGAGGAAACCCTGAAAGCCTCGAATATGGCCGAGGATGCCCTGAAGCATCACGCAGCTTGTGTGTTGCCGGCAACTGCCTTAAGTTCGTCATCGTCAATCAATGCAACAACAGTTTCAGCATAAGCTTGTGGTCCATGTGTGATGACTGTAATTGGAGGGAAGAAGCAACTTTAGAAGCAGATGAACTTTGGGTTCTGGATACTAAAAATGAATTACCACATGTCCAGCCAGAGTTCCCTATTGTTAACCCAGAAAACGCTGAAGCTGTTTGCCTCCTGTTAAACAAAGGCCGCCATTGTGCTGACTCATCTGCCACCACATGGATGATTGAGGTCCACATGATGGAGAGGCGTCTACTGGATGTGACCTGTTATTTCAAAGAAGTAAGCCTGGCGGATCAGAACAGGTACATGACAGCTAGGATGATGTCAGAAGGATGTTCTTTTGTCTGCAGTGAATTACCGCGTTACCTGCCTGAACAAGCCAGAGCAAGGTACTAACATCTAGTGTATATTTACCTTTTTGCTAACCCATTGATGTTATTTGTTTGCGTGGTATTATATTGTCTTGAGGCAATACAAGCATGACCCTCTCTTTCCATCGCAGGAAGTTGACAAAGCGTGAATATGCTTAAGGCTGCATTATGGCTACATCAAGGGTAATCCAAAAAGTAAGTTATCAATTATAGTTTGTATGCAGTTTTATTCTTTGTTGCCCCGATTACATATTTAGTTATGTTGTCGTGATACTGCTCAATCTGAAAGACTAGTAAAAGTATTGTCTCGGGAGATCAATGTCGTTCTTTTACTTATTTGGTAAAAGGGTAGTATTGGGAGAAATGCTGCTCTGTTTCTTATTGTGCTTTCTTGGTTCTTTTTTCTGTTCTCTCTAATTGGATAGCAATTGACCACCTTCTGTGTTATCACCTTGTTACTTCATGTCTGCCTTTACTATTCTTTGGTTACAAAAAGATATTAATTTCAGTCATAGTAAAAAAATGTCTTTAATGCGTTTTGTTGCGGATTTTTTTTGCTGCTTGGCATACTGCTACTCAGCTTAGTTTTCCAAAATTTTGTGAGGATAAACCAAACCACCTGGTGTGATCCTTTTCTGTTCAGTTTGCTTACCCAGCTGACTGGTTTGCCTTTTTCATATTTGAGTTGGATGATGAGTGGCATGCCAATCGATATTTGGGGAAGTAAATTATTATGTCGGTAATTGTGAGTGCGAGTTCTTTGCTAAAACTTTAAGCTTCACCTGAGATCTGACATTGTCGGTGCTAAATTGCTGTACGTTTGAGGGCAAGCTCTTGGGTAAATCACTGGAAAACATATTTCACTTTGCGTGGGACACACTTCTTCCCCATGAGGCCTTCACCTGTCTCAAACCTTTGTGATTTTTATATATTCGCTTGGCTGTGCTGCTGTGGCTGAATGGCGGTATTTCAGGGGGGGACAGTCCATAAATTCTGTACGTTGTGGGGGTTTGTCTTTAGCTTGATTGCGGGAAATGGTCATTCCTTTATTCTAGTATAGCATCTAGCAGTACAATGTCTACCTGTCTAAACTTGTAATGGTGCTAATGCTGTGAAACGTTTCCCTCTACTTGTTTTGTTGCATTACTATCTCCTGGACTAACATGAGATATTGTCTTGAATCCCTGTTAAATTTGGCTTTTAGAAATTATGTTCATTTTCTTTTCTATTTCTAGAGAACTCTTAATGATCCTTGATTGCCATATAATTTGTTTCCTGCAGTGTGGTGTTGCTGTTTTAGGGAAAATATAAGTTTATGCGAAGTAGCTATTAATGGACCATTTTTTTTTCTTCTGAGAGCCTCTGCCACAAATTGGATTCCTCTAGGAATAGATGCAAGAAACATGAGCACCTGTTCTGTGATTTGTTTTAGATGTACCATATTTAGATGGGAGATGTCACTGGTTCTAATTTCTGTCTTTCTTGGAAGTATTGGAGATCATTTTCTGAATTTTGGTTGCATCATGCTTTTACTATGCAAGAAAGCTGTCAATTTTATAATAGAAACCCACCATATGGTAGCTGGCAAATTATGAATTGTTAAGTAGTTTTCTTCTAGAGCCTTCATATTTGAAAAACAGTGATATTAACTAAGATTTCACCATATATGCACCCCCCAGGAGACATGCTTATGCACCCACAAGACAAATGTACCACCCTTGAATTTGCTCTAGCTTCGCCATTGCCTACCCAGCTGTCTGTTTTGCCTTTTTCGTATTTGAAGTTGGATGCTAAGTGGCATGACAATCGATATTTGGGGAAGTAAATTATTATGTCGGCAAGTGTGAGTGCGAGTTCTTTGCTGAAACTTTAAGCTTCACCTGAGATCTTTTTTTTTTTTTTTTTTGAAAACGCAGGAGAACTGCGTTTCATTGTATTATAGAGATGAAAAATAAGGGGGGTCCCCAAAAGGATCCTCACTCATATGGGGACCGAATATGAGTGAGGTGATTACACAAACATAAGGTTTAAACACATAGTGAAAATGACAACACGACCTTAGCTAAATGGACCTATTCAACTAGAGTCAAACCTAGCCCTTCAAGCTTCCCCTGAGATCTGACATTGTCGGTGCTAAATTGCTGTACTTTTGAGGGCATGCTCTTGGGTAAATCATTGGAGAACATATTTCACTTTGCGTGTGGGACACACTTCTTCCCCATGAGGCCTTCACCTGTCTCAAACCTTCGTGATTTTTATACATTCGCTTGGCTGTGCTGCTGTGGGTGAATTGTGGTTTTTCAGGGGAGACAGTCTATAAATTCTGCATGTTGTGGGGGTTTGTCTTTAGCTTGATTTAGGGGGAAATGGGTCATTCCTTTATTCTGGTATAGCATTTAGCAGTATGATGTTTACCTGTCTAAACTTGTAATGGTGCTAATGCTGTGAAATGCTTCCCTCTGCATTTTTTTGTTGCATTACTATCTCCTGGACTAACATGAGATTGTCTTTAATCCCTTATTAAATTTGGCTTTCAGAAATTATGTTCATTTTCTTTCCTATTTCTAGATAACGCTTAATGACCCTTGATTGCGATATAATTTGTTTCCTGCAATGTGGTGGTGCTGTTGTTTTAGGGAAAATATAAGTTTATGCGAAGTTGCTACGTATTAATGGACCATTTTTTTCTTCTTCTGAGAGCCTCTGCCTCAAATAGGATTCCTAAAAAGTGTTTGAATCTCTGTAGCAATAGATGTAAGAAATGTGTGCACCTGTTATGTGATTTGTTTTCGACGTACCAACCATATTTAGATGAGAGATGGCACAGGTTCCAGTTTCTATCTTTGTGACAATCTGTGAATTTCGGTTGCCTGCTTTTACTATGCGAGAAATCTGTCAATTTTATAGTAGAAACCCACCTTATGGTAGCTGGCAAATTATGAATTGTGAAGTAGTTTTCTTCTAGAGCCTTCATCTAAAATCTTATTGTGCATTTCATAATCTGCTTCATTGTTTGTGGGATTCCTACCATCCCCTGCTTTTCTTTTATCTATATGCTACGATTTCCGGAAGATGATTTGTTTCATGATCCCATAGTACCAGAAGTTCATCTGACTTCAGTTGTTTTATTCAATATATACTTTCAGGAGTTCATGCAAGGTGTAAATCTTACTGCAAGCATGTTATTAAGACCCAACTATAGCCTCACTTGATTACACTGCACGGGGGGATTGAAAACTTGAGATACAGTTGATCTTATGGTTAAGAGTATGGGTTCAAAGGTTTGCATCACCTCAGCTGGACAATTGATGTATATTTGGAGAAATGACACTCTTTTTCTTATTGTGCTTTCCTGTGTTCTCTTTTTGTTCTCTTTTATTGGATAGCAATTGATCATCTTCTGTGTTATGACCTTGTTACTTTATGACTGTCTTTAATATTCTGTGGTCGTTCAACTTCATTCCCACGAATTCCATATGTAGGCTGGGTAGCTCAACAACAAGGTGTTGTCACAAACATTGCAGAAACTTGGGCGGACAACCGGCTTCCCTTGCTCCTCTCGCTCCCCTTGCCCCATCATTACCCCACTCAAAATTTGTCCCACATCTAATTCCCTGCCTCCAAATCCTTATTCTATTAGCTTGCCTTAAGTTGTTGCTTGGAGACCAGCAGCTGAGTTAAGTCTGCAAAAGTTTTGGTATGATAAGCTACTAGTGTCAGGTAAGTTCCCTGGTGCGCTCTGCATGCCATTCAGGTTCCTCTCTTTTCTCATGTACTCCGTAGGTGTCAGGTCTTAGATTATTGCAGGTGGGGATCCCCTTTGATCCCCCCCGAAGTTGCGTCAAAAAAAAAAAAAAGGTCTTAGATTATTCGGTAAGTTTCTAGTTGTGTGATTCTCAAGATGTTTCATGAGCCCTACTGTTTCTCCCTACATTGGCTGCCTTGTCACATCACCTCTGCTTGTTCGAACATGATCAATCCCATCGTTGCTTTATGCCGTCTCTTCCTTCCTGGTAAAAACACCATGAATAATGACCACTACTACAAGAGATGAAGAGAACAACCCACCTGTTGACACTCCATGGCCCCCCAGAAATTGACCTTGCTAGAACTATGGAAACGCTCTAGATTTCGGCTTGAACTCTTCCAGATCTATTTTTGGGATATTTGGATCCATACCATTGCAATCTTGGTGAATTAGAAAACTATCATTGCAATTCATCATACTGGAAAGATGCCATTGCAATTCACTAACTCGCTGAACCGTGCCATTTTATACGCCTGAGAGGACGCTGGACCCACGTACATGTCACTGTATTTTCGTATACACCGACATGCCCCTGTCTTCGTTGCCTTGCCCCGTGCTGCTCGTCTTCTTCCTTGGACAGAAGCACAGAACCTGTCTCTTGTCTTCAGCTTAGCACTACGCCTTAACCTCCTCCACCGAGTTACTCAAAAAAAAAAAAAAAAAACCTCCTCCACCGAGGCCGCATTGGTGCCATCTCTGACCACTGCTGCCGGTGCCGCCCAATACACTAAATACCTAATGTAACGCATCTACGACTCTGAGACCTGAGCACACGGTTCCTGAACAAAAGGCAAGAACCACGTCACCTCGCCGGATTCAGTCGAGGAACCCGGTTTGCCTGAGCACGGCGTCGCATATCCAGCGCAGGTCTCGGCCCTTGAGCGTGCGGCCGGCGCCCTCGAGCATGGAGAAGGGAGCGCCGGCCCAGCCCCGCCAGCGGACGCGCGGGCGACCATCTCATGCGGGGGCAGCATGGCGGCGTCGCCACTCCGGAAGTCGTCGTCATCATCATCGTGAAATTCAAATGTGACCTCAGCTATCTTTGAGCAGCTAATTACCAGCTCCGATCCTCGTATAGATCCTAATTTTGCATATATAAAAAAAACAGGCTCACGAATTGCCATGCTCCATTCCAGATAGTACTCCGTATAACAGGCGAATGATAGCCAGGAGTGATCATTGCCTAAGTCTTTTGTGGTCTGCTGATGTTAACAGTAGAATGTTTGTATGCCATCGCTGGCGGCTTAGTGTTCTGGAATTTTGTAGCTTGCGGTCTCTAGCTGGTCAAGACGGTCTCTAGCTGGTCAAGGCTATGGACCGATCTTTTCATTTCTGAAATACTCTTAAACTGCTTTGTATTTCGGTTACATCGTTAATGGAAATAGAGACCCCTTGTTCGAAAAAAGATAGTACTCCGTACATAGCAGAGATACAAAATGCTACTCATTGATTTGAGCAACCCGGCAGCAAATTCACGTTCAACAAAGCCCCACGCAAGCAGAGACAGAACTGTATGCGGTAGATCATGGCATATGCGATTCCAAGTATGGTTCGTTCTTCATTGTACTGATCTTGCATGCGGAGTAGTGACTGGCACAGCAATCAACTAAAGCACTGCGCCCACGATCTGAAATTGACAAGGGGAAAGAGGGGCCGAGAGGGCACAAACAGAGGAATAAAGCAAAATCTAGCTAAAAAGGTCACCAAATACCCACTTTTCCCATCAGAGGCACTAAAAGTGGAGCTAAGTGATTCACAGTCCAAACCTAACCTGTCCCAGGAAACCACAATTCACAATTGATGAAGACATAATAAAATATTAGGCCGTCTCTATGGCCATTCATTGTGGTTCTTTTTATAAACACCAATAGCAAAAACAAAGACTGCCCAACAGAATCCAAAAGGCTAGCCAAGACTCATGATAAACATCACAGTACTCCTAGCAGCAATTGCAAACACCTTGTTTCAAAGACCATACAAGTTCTCAACAATGATCATCTAGCTAGCATTCTATGTTATTTTCTAACAGCTCCAATAAACTACATTGTTCTGGCCTTCAGGATACCCAAAGTTCCCAACTTTCATAACTTTGTATTATTGCAGAGGATCTACAGCAGCCACAGACCCAAAGGCACTGAAATTTAACACTATAGAACATATAAACTGCGAAAAGTGCAGTCAGAAAGTCATGAAACACTGAAGAAAGATTATTCACTCTTCTAGTTCTATAGTAGTACCAGTAGTACACAGCTAGCATCTTTCAGTGATGTGTGCTACAGCAAGGCAGTAGTAACATTGCAGGTCAAAATATGCTGCTGCTGCTACTTCCACTTTTTTCAACAAGCGATTGTCATAGGGTACCAAAACTAATAGAACTGAACATGGAAAATAGTTTGTTATCAACACTATTTTTTTTTACAAACAGTTACAAATGTGAATAAATAATACTATAGTGACTAGTGAGTTTCAAAAAATAAGCTCTGATCCTACAGCCTTATGCATAAAGACTTCAAGAGCTCTAGTAGCAACTACCAGTCTTTCCCATGTGAATCAGTACATATATATCTTCTAATTCATATGTCATTAATTACATAAAACCACATACATCTCCAACATAAATCTGAAAGCATCATCAGTCCAATTGGTGATCACATTTGTGCAGCTCACTGAAGTAGGAAGATTCAATTAAAAATGAGTATCAGACCCCATGCAAGCAGCATAGAAAGAATGCATATGTTCATCACCATAGGCAAATCAGTAACAATAAAAGAGTATGGACAAAAATTAACAAAATTTTCACTAGGAGCAGAAAGCATTAGTCTCGACTAATATCACGATAGTTGATATGTACCCCCTAACAGACAACCTTGGCAGGAATTTGTTCTCTCTTTCCTCCTGGATTACAGAGGGCTCGCAGTCGCAGACCCAGACACAGGACACCAGTTCTTATTACTGCTGAAGCTTGCAGTAACATGACAAGCAGACATCCAAGGATACCAAAATTGCAAGCACTTGTATGGCAAACAGAACTCAACCTTGTTACCTTACCTTCCCGCTTTGCTCACACAGCAGAACCCACTACACTAACAGAGTACTACCTAATATAACGCACCTACGACTCTGACAACACACGGTTGCCGAACAAAAGGCAAGAACAGCCACGTCACCTGGCCGGATTCAGTCGAGGAACCCGGTCTGCCTGAGCACGGCGTCGCGCACGCGCCGCAGGTCCCGGCCCTTGAGCGTGCGCCCGGCGCCCTCGAGCATGGAGAACGGCGCGCCGGGCCCAGCCCCGCCGCCAGCGGACGCGCGGGCGACCATCTCATGCGGGGGCAGCATGGCCGCGTCGCCGCTCCGGAAGTCGTCGTCGTCGTCGTCGAGCTCGTCCCACCGGCCCATGTCCGGCTTCCGCGGCGGGCGCGCGGGCACCCTCACGGGCGCCGACTGGTGGAACGCCGGGGCCGGCCGGGCGTCCCTGGGCCGCGCGGTCGCCGGGATGGCCCGCGCGGCGGAGGTCGGGGACGGGGATGACTGGGCGGGCGACAGCGCGGAGTAGGTCGGGGACGGGGACGCGGCCGCGGCGGCCGCGATGGTGGCCTTGCGGCGGAGCAGCGTCCCCGCGCTGGCCGCGGCCACGGCGGCGGGGGAGTGGCCGCCGCGGACCAGGAGCCTGCGGTCCCCCTCGTGCAGCGCGAGCGCGGCGAGGAGGCCGAGGTGCCCCGGCGGCGGCGGCGCGCCCCTGCGGCCCGGGCTAGTCTGCGGGCCCGCCGCGGTGGCGTCCGAGAAGAGGAGGTCGTCCTCGTGGAGCTCGTCCCCGGCGACGAACGAGGGCTCGGTCGGGGAGGAAGACGGCGTCGACGGCGACGAGAACATGCCCATGAACCGCTCGCCCGCCGGCGACCGCCGCGGCGTCCGGTACTCGTCCATGGGCGGTGGGCGGGCGAGGGGAGGTGGGGAAGCGGAGGAGAGGGCGAGGCGTGGTGGGGTTTGGTTTTTATGGGCGCCGGCGCGACCCACCCCGCCGGGGTGACGGGAGGGGAAAGAGAGACGGCGCACGACGGCGGGGCACTTTGATCGGGACTCGGCGGTGCGCACGTACGGGGGAGATTTTGGCAGCAGGCGGTTTGAATTGGAATCTGTCAGGTGTTTTTACGAAGATGTTTTGGTTTTGGATCAGGTTTCGGCTTCTGCGCAACGCCAGATTCATAATCGGGAAGTGGATCTAGAGCGGTCTGAAAGCGAAGGAGGTTTATCTTGGGTGGCCCCACTGACGAGTTACATGATTTTTTTTCAGTCAGTCAAAAATTTGGACATGAATGTTTTACAGTCGATCAAAATTGTAGTCATAAATTTCTTTCCGCATTCGTCTAATGTTAGTTGGATCACATTAAAAGTCCCAAAGAATGTTCACTGGATCGTTTCTGGCTTGATTCTAACTAATACTGATTTATTGTAAGAGAGAAATATTTTTTTTTTGTTGGTTGACAAGAGAGAGAAATATTATTGAATGGTTGACAGCTGATAAGGTCAAATGAATAGGGGTTGTCTTCATATTATTCAAAAAATAACTATATCTTTAGATCATATATCTAAATAAAAATGGTTGATGTTATTTACTCCTCAATGGGACTTCTATATGGATTTTAGATGCAAACAGAAGTGGACAAAAAAAATGCATGGGCTATCAAAAAATGTTATTTTATACACCTATATAAAATCAGCTTTGAAGAAAGGAATTCTAATTTATTTTGTAAATTTAACATTTTAACGACAAAAAACATAAATTCTAGGGATTGACGTGACAAAACTAAAGTAGTCGAATCACATAGGACCTCTACGGCTCCACTAGACTAAGAAGATGCAAAGAAGATGGAACTCTAGCAACTGGAGCCTAGGCACAACATCTAATTCACCCTTCCATCTTCTATCTCTAGCCTTCTCCCAAGCCATTTCGTCACTGAAGCCATCATTCCATCAAGATAATTACATTCACCTTTCTTTAACATGATACAACAATTTTTTCAAGACATGAAACTGTGAAGAAAAGAAAACTTTGAACCATGTTTAAGGAAATTTCTCTTCGGACACAAATTTTTTTTCTTGTAGTCAACATTGCGATCAAAACTGGAAAAAAATACAAAAATTGGTATCATAGTGACAACACTCCAAAGAAATCGCCTTGAAAATGTTTTTGTAAAGCTGACAAAATTTCTCTTCCACTCCAATGCTTCTTTAGTACTATTCCAGATCACCCAAGACATAATGCACTAAAAGAAAACATAATCAACCATTTCTAAAACCTACACAAGTTACAACAAGCCATGTATCCCTATTTTTTTCTTTTTCTATCAAAGGGACCCTGCTTGTATTCTTTATTTTGGAAGACATGGATAGACAAAATATTTAATTTGCTAGCCATTCGATCTCCAATGTTTCCCATAGTTATCACCTTGGTAAAATTGAACCATGCATTGGTAGTTTATATATGTCCATATATTTTTTTTCAAAGAAACACACTATTATTTATAGTACTAAAAGCACATAGGACCTCGACTAGACAAAATATACATAGAAAGATAGGACTCTAGCCATACCACATAACATCGAATGCCCCCTTCCATCTCCATATCTCTAGCCTTCTCAACAAAATTTTTAATCAATTTCTTCATTGGCGTCATATTGTAGACAAGACAATTACATTATGCTTTCTTTAATAGAATACAACAGTTTTGTAGACATCAAACCATGAAGAAAACTTTGAAGGATGTTTTAGAGAATTTCCTCTCTGACACCAATTTTGTTTCTCATGGTCCACACTGCGTAGATCAAAATTGCAGAAATAAACACCATTTTTCAGTGGTACATGCAGTGGCTGAGCCAGAAAATTACGGCTGGGTATGTCAAATAAACAAAATTTCAAAGCAAATATGCAATATAACAAGAGCCCCAACGAGTATCATAGGTCCTTCCTAACCATTTCTTGATTCAACCCCTTCAGATTTCTACTAGCTTCCTCCAACTCTAATGGATCAATTAGTTTATCAGCCTGAGCCATTCGAAGAATTCTTGTCTTTATACAAGAATTGCCACGAACATTTAGCAAGAGAGCAAGCTGCCCAAAAAAACCACTTGCAGTCCCTGCTAGGCCCCATTGCATCAGAAGCAGATTGTGCCGCCGGCCGCCGGAAGCCCGCGGAACCAAATCGAGATACCGTGCTTGGGATATGAACCGTGACTTTACGAGTTGTTAATTGATGCCGATAGCAAGAATTCTAGTCACTTAAAAAAAGTAGAATATACATATATACTATATATATTTATCTTTTGCACCAAAATTTTAGGTATTCCAAGAAATACCCAGGCATACCCCTAGCTCCGCCAGTGGGTACATGATGTACCGGTCGATAGCTAAGCATATTTGTAACTTCATTAATCTTAAAATGTATCGTTCTGATCTCTCTCTTATAGTTGATTACAGATATTATACTTAAATGAGTATATATGTGGACGCCTTTATATACCCCGTGTAATGAATATCTAGTCTATACTGCGAGCTTTCGATAAGTAATAATGCAAGGCCCTAGAGATAAGTTTGTGATAAAAAAAATAATAAAAATGTAATGGCCGGGTCATCTGCTAGCAAGAGCTAGATACACCCAGCTGACCGGGTCCCCCTGTTTGGACCCTTCGCATGCCAAGGAAAGGAACCGCTGTTTGAAGGCCGGGACCGACCTCTCAGCCTAGCTTCTCGTAGGCCGCGCCCCTCGGCCGCCGATCGATCGTGCCACCGCCGTTGGCGTCGCCGTCAGCCGTGAGCCCGTGACCGTGAGGACCGAGGACGTGGGCGTGGAAGACGGTCCCGCTCCCTGCAGCCACTGACCCCTCTGCTCTGAGCATGCGCACGTGTAGTGTAGTAGGCCGGCTCCGCGCCGAGGTTCGGGTTCAGGGCCCCCGGCCCCGCACTGCGGCATGTGAGCGAAGTCACTTTTTGCGGGTAGTGACGTTCTGAATGTGCAGCCACTGCTCTTGTTGTAGGATCACAAATTCACCCACCGTCACGCCATTGCCATCCTCAACAGCAGCTTTGCGCGCGACACTTGTCAGTACTACACTCCATGTTATTGGAGTGGTTTGTAATTACAGGGATGAGATGTGCATTAGTGTTTTGCTGTTACTAGTACTACTAGTACGCGATTAGAATAGCAATAGATCACAGTGACGTCTTGCGTAGCATTATTCTTTCACCAGCAGGCTTTGTCGGGTATGATCCTGGTCACGTCCCACCGAGTTGCATCACGCGGTGAATCACGCCAGTACGCCAGGCGTGGACGCAAGCAAAAGACAATCCCTGGCATTATTATACTAC
This sequence comes from Themeda triandra, assembly GCA_018135685.1. Taxonomy (NCBI): domain Eukaryota; kingdom Viridiplantae; phylum Streptophyta; class Magnoliopsida; order Poales; family Poaceae; genus Themeda; species Themeda triandra. The sequence goes on along the minus strand of JAENPR010000005.1, from coordinate 2,420,758 downwards.
GAGAGAGAGCCGAAAATGCAAGAGGAGCTGCGTTAAAATACACACCCGTACGGGTGCACATAATTAGCAAAGACCGAACCCAACTGCTCGAGAATAAATTGAAAATTCCATGTACTCTTGGGTATTTTAACTTGCTATTAGAGTACATCTAGGATTTTAAGATTTTTTTTTTAATTTAGATAGATTCTAAACATCTTATAGTAAGAGCATCTCCAATAACTTGGTATTTTAACTTGTTATCTTTATAAAATTGGCAAAATCACAAAAAACCATTTCCAACAACTTGGTAAATCTACTTGCTATTTTTCTAAACTTTGTAAACACCGGTGCCGCGCGCGGACGGACTTGCTATCCGCGCGCGCGGACGGGCGGGCCTCCCCCGCGGCAGTAGCGAGGGGGAAGGGGAGCAGAGGCAGGGAGGGGACGTCGCGGAGGCGGCCGAGGAGGAGCGTCGCCCGCCACTCGCGAGGCCGGCGGATGAGAGGGCGGCGCAGGGACGGACGCGCCGGGAAACTGGGAGCAGCACGCCGCTGCGCCGCCCGGGGACGAGGCCTCGCTCCTCCACGCCGGCCTCGCTCCTCCGCCCGCGAAGCACCACGCCGCCTCGCTCCTCGCTTCCATGGCGGCGGGCCGTCCGCCGGCTGGAGAGGGGGGAGGGGCCGCCCGCGGGGAAAGCGAGCTCGCCGGGCCTGCGCCGTCGCCCATCGAGGAAGGCCGGCCAGCGCCATCGCCGGCCCGCCCGCCGCTCCCTCGCCGCGCCGAGCTCGCCTGCCCGTCCGCAGCGCCGAGCTCCCGCCGCTCCTCTTCTCACAAGGGTATACACAGAAATAGATTACTCTTCTCGATTTTATTTGCAAAGTGTGTAGACTCATAGAACCGCAGATCTGCACTTGATTAATTTTGGAAATTTGCAGGGCCCTGTTGCAAACTTTCTGTCCTAAATTTCAGTTTATTTTACCAAGTTGGAATAGCAAATTGTTAGAGAGAGGTCTTTTTTTGACTTGCCAAATAAATTAGTAACTTGCTAAAACTTAGTATTTGACAAGTGAATTTTACCAAGTGGTTAGAGATGCTATCATGACCTAAGCCATGAGCACAAGACTGAACGGGTGGGTGGTGACACATTTATTTGGAATGGGGAGTCACAAGTGTTGGAAACCTATAAACAACAAGAGACGACACAGCTTAGACAATTTAGACTTACGAGAAAAAGTTATTTTTGCTTATACGTATTAATTAGGTAAAGTAACCTAAAGATAAATAAGATCAACCGCTCCGAAGAAATGAGAAGGCAAGATCAAAGAGGGAAGAAAAGTGATAAAATACATATTTAAGTTTATGATGAATTATACTGTTGTCAAGTCAAGAGAGTTGTTAGATGGTGTGCGCCTGGTCAACAAGAAAATTGCTTAATCAAATAGGTGTTTCTGTCCAAGCACACGTCTTCTGATTCATCAGAGATTATGTCTCAACAAAGAAGACAATACTCCAATCATTGTTTGCAGGTCGGTAAGGCCAATAACCCTACCTAATGTGACTTCAGGGTCCATCATGACATCACTAGTACTAATTAATCTTCATCATTATCTTGGCGCAGTCGTGGAGGTGGCATGATTCAAGCAGAGTTAAGTGGATAGCCAATGATCATATGCTTCTAAACCAGCCTCCCCGCTAGCAGCATCAGGTTTTGGTGCCCCTCAACTTCAACCTGCTGTTGCCGGTTAGAACCGAATCATCGGATCAGATCATGGTCGTTGCGTTGTTGGCTAGCCTCAGTTATGATATTTATAACTTGTGTTGCCAAATTAAACAAACACGACGGTTTGGCCGAGTGGTCTAAGGCGCCAGATTTAGGCTCTGGTCCGAAAGGGCGTGGGTTCAAATCCCACAGCTGTCACTATTTTTGCCTTTACTTTTGGTTTTTTCTATATCATTCTTTTTTGTTCTTTTGTTTTCTCTATATTTTCTAGAAAATTATGAAGCTATCTTATCCTATATTTTCTAGATCTTGTGAGACCATCTTATCTTTAATATTTGCCTTTTTCTTTTCTTTTCTTTTCTTTTTCTATATCATTCTTTTCTTTCTGTTTTTTCTATATTTTCTAGATAATTATGAAGCCATCTTATCCTATATTTTCTAGATATTGTGAGACCATCTTATCTTTAATATCTTTTGGTTGTGCAAATAATCATCTCAACATATATGAGGTTTTCGACAGTTCGATGGATACTGAAAATGTTTAGCGTGGATGTGCGGAGCCTGATTAGAGAAAACCGTAAAAATAGTATTCGGTGGCTATGCATTTACCCGAGAAAAAAAAGAATGAGATGCGTTCAAAAAGAGACAAGAAGAATAAGATCCAAATAGTTGAATAATAACCATTAACCAGAGCCCAGAGAGGTGTTGCGGGCTGAGACTAAACGTGCAAGGCCATAGACTGAGCCCAGTTAGCTTGCTGACATGCGTCATTGATCTAATTATTATATTCAAAAATATATTCAACTAGCAACTACGTATGTCCATGCATTATAATGAGACATATAATCTGTTATACGATGGTGTTAGTGATAATGAGTTAGCTATTTTTGAATTTAATTGATCTTGGCATAGTTTTAAAATAAACAAACAAGGATTTGTTCTTAGGAGAAAGTGACACGAGATTGACTCGACTTAACCGGTGGCTATTCCGCGCACCGGTTAAGAAAGGTGAAAGACTGAGCCACAAGTCTGCACACATGTCACGACGTGCAAGGCTCGGACAAGTCATGGCATGAGCGGTGGTGACGGGTCAATGGATGGAAGATGAGTAAAAGCCGGGATCAAACTCAAAAGAAAAGGTTGAGAGTGAGGGATGATGGATCGAGAGACAAAAGAGGAGGGAGTGAGGGACTGACGGGCGAGGTAGCGAGTGAGAGCAGGAAGAAAAGAATTTTCGCAAGAGTGAGCCAGTGAAGAATGACCGTTTGGACGAAGAGAAGAGTGAGAGACCAAATAAATAAATAAATAAATAATGCTTGAGTGTGAGGGAGCTCAAATGAGTGTAAGGATTGACGAATTTGGGGGACAAATGGATATGGGAAATAGCGAACGAACGATGGGAAGAAGAAAAATCTTTTGGCTGAAGCGAGAGTGAGATATTATGGTAGACCCAGGTGGCTAAAAACGTCTGAGGATCTCATCTTTCTGTTTGTGTTGAGGATCTCTTTAGTAATCTATGGATTATCCAAGAATCTTTTTGTATCAGTTTGTCTTCCAAACTTTTCCTTAACGAGTAACGTGCCAATGCACGAGTTAAAAAAAAAAAGTCCGACGCCATCATTCATTACCCACATGATCATATATCCCGTTATTACATTTCCCTCAACCTAATGCCATCTTAAAATTTAGGAGAGGGAAAAGTTTGCACTTCAATATTAGAGATATGGACGTAGATTATCTATGTATAGTTATGGTAATTATTTCATTATGCGCACAATGAAATTTAGGGAAAAAGAAGCTTCTCAAAAGTGACTCATAACAGGAGCCACAAAAGTGACTCATACTGTCATAACTGAGCAAGGGGTGGCCAAGTCTTGTCGAGGTCAATAACAATGGCAGGAAAACAGAACCTTCCCGCCGCCGCCCGGCACCACCATTAAACAACCCCGGCAAGGAGCAAGGTGGGGAGGACGGTAGCGGAAGAGTCCGGGAGCAAAAAAATCAGACCAGATTTCGCCCCGTGAGGCATGAATCCAGTGTCCCAAGCTCCCAACGAAACAAACGAGGACCAATCCGTCCAGGGACCGATGGAGCCCGATCCGTTCGAGTCGCCTACCACCAGGGGCGCGGCGCGGTCCTCGTCCTCGTCGCTGATCTTCCTCGGCACGGGCTGCTCCGGCGCGCTGCCGGACACGCGGTGCCTCCTCAAGCCGTCCACGCCGCCCTGCGACGTCTGCTCCATGGGCGTCTCCCTCCCTCCGGAGCGGAACCCCAACTACAGGTGCACACTGTACTTCTACGGGCAACGAATTTCAGCTTCAGTTCACACGAGTTAGTCCATTTGGCAACAATATTCATTTTTCTTGTTTTATACTAACTACCATTTCTCAATGCTTTAACACTTTGGAGCGTTTTCTTTGTTTTAAATAATTGACGCTTCACTTTGCTAGAAATGCAATTTAAAATTTAGTTAAAGTCCATATTCCAACCTCTAAATTACTCAACAGTATTTGCAACCTCTAATTTTGAAAACCGGGCAATTTGCTCCTTCACCTAAGTTTCCCAAGTGGTTTTCTATTTTCTGAAAGTAATTAAAATTTGCCTTAATATAAAATCATAAGTAATTTTTTAAGTCAAATAAATATGAAACTAGTTCCATTTTTTTCCGTTTACAGATGTTCTATTCGTTGGCCACTCTATTTAGATTTTTTTAAACTTATTTATTCTGCTCGTATTGAAAAACATGAACAAATAAATTGCAAATAATAACTCCAATAGAGCACCAATGATAGATATTTTTAGGAAAAAACTTGGCATTAGTTTCACTCTTTTCTTATCTATAAGATAAATTACTTATAAACTTTTAGAGGTTCAATCAGTTTTTTTAGTTTTTTAGAGAAAATATAAAGCTAGCATTGGAACTAGTTAGAGGACCAAATTTGTCTGGTTTCAACAACTGGAGGATTTTCGGTATCCTCCTTTTGTATTTAACATTGAAAATGGAGCTAATGTGGAAGAAGGTTGAAAATGTACTTTACCCTCAACGTTTTGCTCCCAGAAGATATATCATTTCCCCCTCACATTAATGTTCTATTTAGATAACTTTGTGAGGGCACTTTGTTGATTTTGTAGTCGGAAAGTAGAGAACCTTGGTACACGTGCATTGGGGAACATCTGACACTCCTACTAGTGCTTAGTACTCACAAAATGCATATGCCCGTTTGCTTTCAGGCTGAACACCTCCCTCTTGATAGACTATTGCCATGATGAAACCCACAAGTACATTCTAATAGACATCGGCAAGACCTTCAGAGAACAAGTTCTCCGGTGGTTTGTCCACCACAAAGTTCCTTACGTTGATTCAGTGAGATTTTTGACGTGCATTCTTTTCTGAGAACTGATGCTCACCCTCTCAATTCTAATCGTGCTAGCAGGGCTAAGAGGGTTCTCTGCACTGCAGATCATTCTGACTCATGAGCATGCAGATGCTGTCTTAGGCCTTGATGAAGTCTGGGTGGTACAACCAAGAAATAGCAAAAATGACATTGAACAAATACCTATTTTTCTCACACAATTCACCATGGACAGGTTCACCTTCACCTCATGCTTTCTTAGTGTACTGAGCATTAGTCACCAACACAATGTATTATGTAATACCAACCACCGAATTTACAGTATCGCGAGAAGATTCCCCTACTTGGTGGAGCAAAAGCCGGAGGATGGCGATCAAGATGCCCAAGCTGCAAAAATTGACTGGAAGATAATTGAGGATGATGTCGACAAACCGTTTGTAGCATCAGGGCTAGAGTTTGTGCCGTTGCCGGTAACAACCAGTGTTGTTAAGGATTATTTGATCTTGTTACTTGTTTGCCTTTTGGAGTGGTGTTACTTAGCTTGCTATTCTATGTTCAGGTAATGCACGGAGAGGGGTATATTTGTTTAGGCTTTTTATTTGGGAGGAGAGCCAAAGTTGCATATTTATCTGATGTTTCGAGATTTCTACCTAAAACTGAGCAGGGTAAAAAAATAATTCTTGGTCCATAATTCCTTCTTCAGATAATTAGAATGCTTGTTCTTATGGATCATAGATAGGAGGGTTTTTTTAATCAATACTACATGTAGACGGGTACCCGTGTGGTTGCGTTTGCTCTCTTCTTAATGAAATATACATGTTCAGGCGCTTTCGCGGAAATAATCAATATAACATGGCATTTTTCATTGACATATGTTAAAGGCATTATGTGTAATGAAACAGAAAGATGATACAAATATGTTCAGTTGCATCCAAAATTCTTGACATTGTTTATGAATGTGGTTAGTTTTTTAGGTAATTTATAAATGTGGTTACAATGCAGCAGGTTATTGTTCTATTGTTGTTGCTGAAACTTGTATGCGAAATGTTATATGTTTGGTATTGACCAAAAAAATAAAAAACTACACACCAACTCCGGTGATTTCACATCTGGTCAAATTCAATGGTAACACTTTTCAGTATGTTTCTCAGAGACCAGAGTCTTAGTATATGTAGATGTCAACTATCAGATAGTTTTAACAAGGTTGCAAAACAGAACTTCACAGGGAAAAAAATCTAGCTTTTTATGTAGTTGGATCCTCTTGTTTCCAGCATATTTTACTGCTCGATGTCACTGAGTGGAATATAATGCTGAATTGCTGATGCTCTCTGCCTCCAGTTATTTCAAAATCTGGTGCTGGACAACTTGACCTTCTTATACTAGAAGCAAACGCTTTGCATGGAGTGGTAAGTGTGCCATATTTCGTGTCATTGATGAAAACAAAGTTGCTGTTATCTGATACAGTTGAAGTTCAAATGCTGTCAAATATGTTTATGGTCTGACATGGGCTTCATATTCTGAACAGGGAGATTCTTTCAGCACCCATCTAACTCTGAGTGAGGTTATTTTTCAAGGACTTCTAATATTTCCCTTCGAAGTTTTTTTAATTAAATTCTCTTAACAAACTGTCAAGTGTTCCTTGTGGGGGAAGGTAATTTGTTATTCACCATGAACCCAATATTCCATTGTTGCAGAGTCTTGATGCTATCAAGAGAATCCATCCTAAACGAGCTCTGTTGATTGGAATGAGGCACTTTTTTGAGCATCAGAGAGAAAACCAGATGTTGGCAGAATGGTCTATCAGGTATGGAGTAGTTACAATCTTCCTTAATTTTCTCTAAGCAAAAGGCCTTGTCTCATTCGTAATCTTTTCTGATTATAGAGAAGGAATACCGATACAACTTGCTCATGACGGTCTGCGTGTATCCATTGATTTGTAATAAGGTATGCAAGGTCGGATTGCAATATTCGAGGACTATTGGAGTCATTGGTACCTTTGAACAATTTCAATGATGTCATTGCAGATTGCAGCATCCATATGACCATACGGCTGTTGCTGATTGAACAAAGATCTGCCACACCAGTTATTTTGTGATTTGTTATGTATCCAAAAAATTGCAATTGCTCATACTTTTTTTTATACAACACAATATTATTATATTGTTCTCTAGATGTTGTTAATTGGATAACACAGTGATGTCCTAGGAGAACAGTAAATAAAAGAGTATGGTCGTGGTAACAAGTTGTGAACTTGTGACTTCCTCTACTTGAAACTCTGCTTATGTCTATATGCCAGTATGGCATTAGTATTTTGTTGTTGGAATTGTTAACTCCTTATTACTTTTAAACAATATTTCAATACAAGCAACTTATTTATATAACTTGTTTACAACGAAGAGACCAAAAAGCTCAAATAATAAGCATGATTATTAACTTATAATGAAAAGTTCAAATCTCCTTGTTGTCGTAGAATTGTATACTTTGTTGTTTATGGCATATTTGTTTCAGCTTTTGGCTAACTTTCGCTACCAGAAGCTGAAGCTGAAACAAATAACCTAGTCGCTGAGCTGGCTTTTGAAAAAATGGAAAATCTGCCTTATGAGAAAATGAACTAAAAGCTGAAAAACAGATTTTGAGGAACTTTTCTAGCTTTTTGTGTGCTGAGAAGCTAAAAATTTATTATAGCAAAGAGCTAGCAGCTAGAAGCCAAAAGCCCAAAAACTGCAACTCAAACAAACAAGCCATTAAAGTTTTTTTTTTGAATATCCAATATTGCAAATGGCCACTCTGAAGATGCCCATGGATCATGGGAGTTCTAGAGGTGAGCGCATGAAGGAGATGCTGGCTGAGAAAAGTTCTCCAATGTTGATAGTCTGATACAAGAACTGAATGTTCTGAACATATGAAGTTCTCCAATTGATTATTATTCAGTAGTTTACATTCTCCCTTCTAGGATGTTTCTGTTATCTGAACCTAGTGGCTTTTGATCGTTGTATTATGTGTATGTGCTATGTCAAAACTGGAAGCTGGTGGAGCTCTGGGATCAATGTATTGAAGTCAAACCTGTGCTTATGGACAGAGGTGTTTTGGCCCTGTAACTCCAAAATATTAAAAATAATAAAAAGATCCTTTATACGGAGTATGTTTTAACGACATGCCAGTTTAGCAACATGGGTGCAAATCATGAGTCCACCGGGCAAATTTTCCAGCATTTCCTTTTGCAGGTGTTTCTCTTGATATCTGCATATTTTATTGCTCCCTGACGCTGGAATATGATTCTGATGTAGTCTTTGCCTGCTGCTATTTCTAAGTCTGATGCTGGACAACTTGATCTTCTTATAGTTGAAGCAAACATTTAGCACGGAGTGGTAAGCCTGTGCCAGTGCTACATACCTGCCATCAGAAAAAACTGAAAAGACCCACAGTTGCTGTATCTTTCATACAATTGAACTCCTCGTGTCTTTGGTAATACAAAGGCAGGGGCCCGAGCCCTTTTATTCTAAAAAAAACAATTGAACTCCTCGTGCTAAATCATTCACTTCAATATGAAAAATCCCATATGTGTTCATGGCCAGTGAAAAACCATATGTTGATAGTCTGATACAGGCTTCATGTTCTGAACAGGGAGAGGTAATGACAAAAACCATTTTACTCTACATGAAGTTATTTTATTGGGACTTATAAATATTTGTCTTGAAGTTTTTTCTGTAACCAGATTTTCTTAAGAAACAATCTAGTGTTCCTCAATATCATGCTACCATAATCCAGTTCTTGCAGAGTCTCGATGCTATCAAGAGAATATGCCCTAAAAGGGCTGTATTGATTGGAATGAGCCAGTTTGAACATCACAGAGAAAATCGGATGCTGGCGGAATGGTCTCACTGGTACGTGTGATTGCTGAAACGATGTAAAATAAATGATGTTTAGGACATGGGCATGGTTTTCAAGGCTAAACTTTGACCATCAATTTCCCTCAAAAAAAAAACTTTGACCATCAATTTCTATGAGAATAAGACATTTTCAAAGGTAAATAAACGCAGAACTAGTCGAAGTTACAAGCTAGGTAGGCCCACTATGCGGTCCATGTAGGAACCTACAACAAACCAAGCCCACTCCCTATGTAAAAGGCCCGCTAAAAAAGCCTACAACAAGTCTACAAGTACACGCACATTTCTCCATCCGCTCCTTCGTCATCACTCCTCCGAACCCTACCACTTCTCTCCGCCGCCGCCGCCGCCGCCGCCGCCGTGAGCATGTGGTCGCAGCAATGGTAACGTCACATCTCCTCTCGCTCCGTTGTTGTCACTCGGTTGGTTCGAACTGATCTCGTTCCGGTCTTGCTTATTCGTGTGCAGTCCGGGAGGAAGAAGACGCAGGAGCCCATGGAGGTGACCATGACCCTCTGCCCGGCCGTCCGCGAGGGCGAGTAACGTCTTCGACGTCGTGCACATCCTCGCCTCTTCAACGACACCTTCATCGTGAGTATCCCAAGAACTGGACACCCTATTTGCATCTGCTAGTTATTGTAAGCGAGGCGCGGTGCTTGGTGCTGAGATACTGATATTCTTGTTCGTTCTTGCAGCATGTTGCGGGTTTATCCGGAGGGCGGAGGGAGAATCTCGGACGCATCACAGGTGATTAATACCCCTGTGCAAACGGTGGTTCTGGTCATAGAATCGGTAGTGTTATCACTCATGATCTAGTCTTGTTGGCTGTGTGTAACACGAGTGTACAATCAACCATTCTAATTGTATTATTTGGTGTTTTTGTTGGTCTACTTTGTTATATACTGAGTAGGGATCCTTGTACATGGTGTTTTTGTTGTACTGTGTGGCAAGTCAATGCTCTGTAGACAGGTTCATTGTCAATTTGCCATTTAGGATGGAGTTGTTGTTCTGGCTTTCGGATACTAGGGTGTTTTTCCCACAACTTTGGTCTCTCTAGAAACATTCTATTGAAGTTGTAACTTGTAAGATAAACTAGGTACTTTATGATGTAATTATAGCTAGGGTTGAGGTTATGGTTAGTTTAGGTACAATTGTGCCATTGACTTGGTGGTTTGGCCTGTCCAATGTGGACTGTGCTAGATCCTGTTTACTAAGGTCTGTTTTGTTAGTATATGTGCCATGATACACTGGTGTTTCTGTGATACTTTGTTTCATTCAGGATTTCAGGAATGTGTTAGGAGACTGATGAACTTATATTGGTCATAGTACATACAGTATTTTAAGCTTGATGTTTGGTCATTGAGCTTAAGAGTTTGCTTTGTATGCATGGCCCTTAAGATCGCCTCCCTTTTTCTATGTGGGAGCGTGTCGAGTCATAGCCATGCAAAATTCACAACGAAGTTCCAGAGAGTTTTTCTCTGGGACTTCTTCTCTTCCTGTTTCAGTTCTAGGTGTTTTCATCTTGGCATTGAGTCTCCTGTAGTGTATGACCAGTATGTAGTAGCTGCTTTCTGCAGCGCTTCTATGAGCTCATCACTCGTGCAACTCTTTGCCAAATCAAATGGAGATGTCTAGATTTTGGAAGTGAACATGTTTTAAAAAAGAATTCATGAATTTTGTCACCCATATAGTTGTACCATAATTTTGAATTTTCATTTGTTTAGTAAAACTTTTCAAGTAAACCACACAGTTTTACCATCAGTCTCGATTCTACTGGTTGTCAGTTTTCTTTTCAAGTTTGACCTTTAAGGTGTCTTGCTTTCAATCTGTGGGAGTATGAGCCATGCTAATTCACATGATGAACCTGAGTTTTCATCTGTATTTTTTTTTTCTTTTTCTATGTATTGAGTCCGAGGTGTCTCCATCTTGGCATTGCATTCCTTGTAGAAAGGGTCAGCATGCTCTACTATGTCACTTCAACTGAGCCCTTACCACCTTGTGGCCCTTTGCTACGTTCAATTGCTGGTTTATTTAAAGTGAAATCCTAAATTCGCCTATAATTTGAAAACTTTAGACTAAAGCTTTGCAATTTTCCCCTTTAATGAAATTGTAATGCATAATAGTACTCCCTCTGTCCACAAAAGAATGCAATTCTAGCACTGTACCAAGTTAAAGTATTTTTGAGTTGACTTATAAACACTATAAACAAAAAGTATCCATGTTTATAATATCAAATAAGTATCATTATATTTTTCACGAGATATATTTTCATACCTACTTATTTGGTATTATAAACATTAATATTTTTACCTATATATTTGGTCAATCATTAGACATGTTAACCAAGAATGCTCCTATAATTGCATTCTTTTCTGGACAGAGCGATGGCAGTATAGAGGAATATTCTTCTATTGGAGCTAAACTGGATATACATCTTAACTTGTATTTTATTGATATTGATTATATTTTCTTCAGAATTTGTGCTGCACAATTTGTTGATGGTTGCTGACAGTTGTAGTAACCTGCCTGATCAGTATATCTCACTAGCCACTATAATCACATTTGCCTGTAGTTTCTTTAACCTTATATAGCCGCCCTGTCTGTTTATTTCATTAAGTATGCAACTTGATTTGCTCTACATGTTGCAGCTTTGCTTTCTGTTCACATAACTTAGTTTGATATTTGGTGCATGGATGGTGTATGCTATGTCAGTCACTAGATCATTTTGTACGGTTGCCTCAATTCACATTAACTTTGGTTTCGGTACGATTTTATCACACTTTGCTGTGTCCACCTTGCACCCTTCTAATTACTTGTCTACATCTGAATATCTTTCAGATATATTTTGTATTTTTAGTTTATGCTCATGACTTCATAATCTTTTTTGGCAGGTGACATTAAGGTAAAAGCAGACTATAATGCAGCAGCTCAGGATGTTGAACTGAGATGCAAGGTACTCAGTTAATTTACAGTCAAATGCTGATTTGTCCACTGACATTTCGTACTTACTGTGCATATGCCCTCTTTAGGAGCTTGGAATCACTGGTGTGTACATTAAGCTCTGAGCTACCGGTAGAATCAAGACAAATGCTACAGGCCCTAGTGCTCACTCTGTGCTTAGGGCCCTTGCACGGTCTCTGGTCTGGCATGAAGATTGGACACATTGGCTACCTTTCTTATAAATCTAGATTTGGTGTTCTTGACTTTACCATTTTTCCTCAAAAGTGTAAATTTGGATTGAGTGACACAAAACAATTTTTACTCTACTGTTTCTGCAGAAAATGTAAATTTTTAAATTGTCCTCGCTTTTGTGTACGTATACATGTCAGGGGCCTGTGGGGTTGCCCTCGAACTTTGCCATGCCACATCTTCGATGTGGCCCAGGTTCTTTCAAATACTTTTGCCCCCTTTTTAGTACTATATAACGGTAGCTTGGAACTGAAAACAAAAACTGTATTAGCCCCTGTGGCGTTGGTTATGTTGTTGCCAAATTTGACCACAAGTCAGGCAGATGATTTATTTTGTCATATTTGTTCTTTTGCTGTCACACTGTCCAAGCGCCCAACCTAACTCTCCCTTAAATCCTAGTATAACGGATTCACGGGTTAACAAAATGTCCCAAGTGGGATTGAAAAATGGAACTTCCTCCTTTTTTTTTTCTTTGAGACAAATGGGGGATTCACGGGTTAACAAAAGAATGTCCCAAGTGGGATTGAAAAATGGGGAATTTTTTTTTTTTGAGACAAATGGGGAAATTCCTCTTGTAGTCCTGTGTGTACGCTGGGCCCTTTTTCTGACCGTGAGAAGCCCATTTCGAGCATTTGCTCTTTTCTGTTGGGCTGGGAGATCAAAGTCGAAGTCAGTTACTATTTTTTCAATCGATAGAATTTTGACCCTCTCAACTTCCGCTTGCAGTTGTCCAAATTTTTTTTGTCATCTATAAAACCGGATCCTCTCTAACTTTTAAAGCGTTTTGCTTTCAAACTCAATTTTTTTTAACATGGAAGGGGATCTCCATTACTTATAACCTGATGCTAAATCGTTGGCCACTAGAACCTTAATACAAGCTGAAATACTATCCATAATCAGTACCCGAACATAACTTTGCCCCAACGGCAGCGTCATATCTGCCATGATGCGGTAAACCAGACTTTATTGATAGTTTAGGGAGATAATTTGAACAATAAATATTTTTTAAATGTTTTTCACCTTATATTCAATTAAAATCCTTAAAATCGTCTTAAGTTCAAGAAAATTCACTTAGCTAAAAAAAACTATGAAATTGGTTTAATTTTTTTCCCTAAAATCATGGCCTATCTTATGGTGCCTAACTTGGAATTATTTGAGCCTTTTTTGAAATCATTTTGGTTTTGTTTGTTAGTAAATGCTATCATATATTTAAAAGTTTAGGTGACTTTACGACAGCACAAGGGTCAATAACCGCATCATACATGACTCACATGCACCAATCCACGTACAAAAAGTAATATAAAAATGAATTTTAGCAAAAAAAGATAGTAGATAACAAGAGTATCTTCTAGAAAGAGTACTCCACATTGTAATTATGTCGTTCGAGTGGTTAGCATCGACTGTATAATATAAAACAAGATCATATGCTAGCAAACAAACAAGAAAAAGAGTCCTTAGAAGATTCAAATAATTGTAATAGTGGCCATGAATAGAGCATGATTATAGGAAATTCTAAAAGCGGTCTCACAATTTTCTAAGCTAAATTTTCTAGGATTAAACTAGATTTTAGGATTATGCATTTTGCATAAAAATTTCCAAGAATAAAATTGGATAAATTTTTGAATGGTTAATGGTTCAGTTTATCCCTTGAATTATCAAACCAATTACAATTTTACCTCTTTGTAGTTCACGTGAGTCAGACAAAACCACTGTTTAAAGAAGTACAACGTGTAAAACAAATGTCAAGAGAACATATTATCATCTTTTTAAAATTAAGACACAATAAAAATCTACTCTAGCTAGTTTATAAATGAGCAGGGAAAATCGAGAGAAAGATGAAGAGTTGAAAGGAACTTCTCTCCCCTCTCCACTAGAAAAGATATATACGTACACAGCCACGTTCACGGCTCTCCGCGCCTCGTGCATGTGCCTGTGTGCCTGCTCGGCTGCTTCTCGACACGTTGAAACCCCACTGATCGGTCGGTGCTGCCTCGATCTCATGGTGCACCGCGGAACGGACGGCAGGGACCCAAGTGGACTATCAGTGATTCAGTGTCATCAACCAACTGAACAACAACATGCAGCTTTGGCATTGCCCAAACCAACTGGACAAGCATCTGGACAAGATGCAGGTTTGGCATTGCGCATTTGCCTGCCCCTCCCAATAAGGCAGGACAGCAGAGCAAATCCGGGGCAGCGCCTTGCCCTCTTGAGCGAGCACCGAGGTCGTCGTCGTCGCATGATTGCAGCGTCAGTGCGTCACGCCAGCCGCCGCAAACTCCACCAAACTCGATCTCTCTCGCGTCGCGTCTCGTTTTCGGAGCGACCAAATCATTGCCTCCACTTCGCACCGAGGAGCAACCGGGCGCCGTCCGCGTGCGTGCAACTTGCGTTGGTTCTCCTACTCGCCGGAGACGCCGGCCTGCGAGTGGTGGAGTACTGGTGTACTCCGTACGAGCATCTTCGAGCTGGCGGGCATCACCCGGCCGGCCGGTCGATTCCAATCCCAGCTCGATCGATCCCTGCACTTTCGCCGCGACCGGCCACTAGTCGCGCCGGCCGTCTGTGGACTGTCGCGTCGGCGGTGACTCAATGCCGCCGTGGTCCACTCGCCACTTGCTAGCTATAGCCGCCGCATCCTGTTTTGGCGTCCGCCGGCTCGGCCTGCCCCAGGCTGAACCCTTGTTGGCCATTACGAACAATTGTTTGGCGTAGCGTGCGTACACCTTGCATACATGCCCGAATTGGACATGGCATATCAGACCTGCCCTGAGCACGATGCTGCATGTGCTAGAGAGCGGTGGGGACTGCCACTAGGAGCCGGCCATGGCACATTCGATCTCGCGGCTACTGTGCGTGCGGTGCGGTGCGCGAGTGCGGCACGCGTGCCGGACTTACGATGGAAATGGAGTGCCGAGGACGCTGGTTGCGCGCGCCAGACGGCCAGAAATATGAGGCCGGCCGTTTTTGGTCGTGTCGTGACTGAGTAGCATACGGGAAGAATATAGCGTGTGTACAGTGGAGCGGGACCAACCTGGAATGACGTAGGGTCGCCTGGATGCTTCCGATAGATATGCCTTGGCCAAATTGCTCTGATGATCTGCTGTTCCAGGATAGACGGTGTGTTGGACACGGGCAGATGAGATCAGGTGGCCGCCTGGAACGTAACCACTTCTTTCAATTCGATCGTGTGCTGCTGCTGCATGTTTCGTTTTTGACCAGCATTTTGACAGGCACACTGCTCGACTGTGTGGTTGCAGTTCGTTGCAATGTAATGGAGAGAACACTACGTACTATGGCACACAGGCCATGAACCGAAAGAATACTGAACTGAACAAGAGGCAACAAACAACTGGGTCCAAACCATTACACGGGACCAACGTAAAAGAACTAAACGGCACTGCTAGACCTGGTTACGCCATTTTTAGAGGTAATCATTAGTTACCCGGCATTCTGACAGGTTCCTGAACTTGCACACTGCTCTGCTGTGTGGCTGTTGGATCACAACTGCGCATTCTAAATACAGAGGCGCCAAATCAGGGAGAGGAGTTGGATCACAACTGTACAATCTAATTAAACACACTGCATGCTCTGATCTGTTCCTCGATGGTGTGATGGACACGGGCAGATGACATCAGGTGGCCTCACCTCATCGGCTGCATGTCTCGTGTTCTCATTGCTCTCTTTGACCATGATGAGGTTGTGATTGAGTGGGAGTTTAAAGGATAACCTTGTATGTATCTAGTGATCACGCGAATAGGTAAACATGTGAGGAGATCACGCATGAATAGGTAAACCTGTGCATGTGCTTATCACGGATCATGCATGAATAAGTTTAGTTGTTTCCCTGTAACAATCACCGCATAATCTCCTATATGTAAGGTCATTGCACTTGCACCTGGTGCTTCCCTATCCTGCGTCACCTGATTTTTCACATTCTCATCGCTCTCTCTTTGACCATGGGTACAGTACTACTGTACTATCCTGTGCCTCATGCCTGCATATGTCACGAATACATCTATTCAGTTCAATCCGTATCAGTATTCAGGTCACATTTTCGAATCTAACTGAAATTTGAACTTGGACTCGCACTTAGTATATATGCACTATACTACACACAATTATATGTTGGATCAACAAAAATGCCCCCTCAGACATGGTCAATAAGTATATATCTAGCTAGCAGCTGATCATTCGGCGGCTTTTTAGAGAGAATTTTACTCGGCAATTTGACAGGTTCCTGCACTTGCACACTGCTCTGCTGTGTGGTTGTTGGATCACAACTGTGCCATCTAAATATAGAGGCGCCAAATCAGGGAAAGAGTTAGGTAGATTGGGCATAATTCCGGCAAGTCAACAAGAACCTCACACACTTAACTTTTTATTCATTCCTCAATTAATCCTGATCAACAAAACTTTGGGCACCGAGACACACCGACACTGCCGCAATTCGTTGCAATGTAATGGAGAGAACACTCTAAGGTGACGTGACCAGAGCGAAGCGAATTTCGCTAACAAAACTAGACCGTTTCCCTGTTCAGTAACAAACACTACGGCTAGAGCTACCACCACTAGCGAGCTCCTCGATGGTCACGTCTGCGCCGGCGCGTTCATCTTGGGGGTCTTCATCTCCCAGGCGTCCAGCTTGGTGACCTTGACGTCCACCTCGCCGTGGTTGAACACAAAGAGGTGCGCGTTGTCGCCCACGGCCTTCTTCGGGTACACCCTCGTCAGGATGCACGTCCTGCCGCCAGCGCCGAAGCTCTCCACCACGGAATGGTCGATCTGCATGCCATGGATCGTGTCAACGTCGTTCTATGGTACGGTTGGCAACACATATGATCGATCGAGCATGGATTTATACCAGTGTCCTGAGTGCGATGGTCTTGGTTTTGGCGATGTCGACGTTGACGAAGCTGGCGAAGGTGGGCCTCCACACCTGCGACTCGAACGTGGAGTTGGTCGGGTCGTTGCACATGAGCACGACGAGCCTGCTGCTGTTGCTGTAGCCGTTGGTCCTGAAACACCCTGAAGAAGACGGCCGTCCTCTCCGAGAGGTCGCCGGCGGCCAGCACCCACAGCCCGAACGGCCCCACCTCGCCCTTCTCCCGGGCGGCCCGCTTCTTGCACAGCGCCTGCGGGTCCGTCAGCCACTTGGGGTTGAACTGCTCCGCCTTGCTCAGGTCGTCGATCGCGAACGACACCTCCACGTCCGACTGCACGGACTTGAAGCCGGTGACCTCGAAGTACTCCCCGCCCTTGACGACCTTGTCACTGACGTTCACGTGCTTTGCGCGCAGCGCCTTGACTTCCTCCACCGGCCACTGGATCAGCTGCTTCCCACGCGGCGACAGCCACAGCTTCCTCGGTATCGCCTGCATGTGTTTTGGGTGCCGTCAGTTACATCAATCAGTTATCAGTGCGGTCGACAGTTGACACGTACGTTGCATACATACCTGAATGCCGGCCCAGCCCTTTCTGCGGTCATCAGGGACGGTGTCCGATTCGTTAGCCCAGCCCCACAGAATGCGGCGCTGCTTCGCGGGATCGTAGAACGACTTGGACGCGTAGAAGTCGCCGTAGTCGTACCGGAGGCCGTAGTCGTTGTCGCGGAAGTCGGCGTCGGGGGTGTACCGGTCCGTGGAGTGGTCGTACGAGCCCACCGTGTAGTACTCGTACCGCGTCAGGTCCAGGCTCACCTTGAGCACGTACTTGACCTCCTCGGCGAGGGCCTTGTCGTGCAGCTCGGCGGTATCCACGCCGCGGCGGTGGTGGCGGCTGCCGCCGTGCACGGCCACGGGGAAGAAGTCCGGGCACTCCCACATCCCCGTTAGGCCCGAGTGGAGCGGGTGGTGTGCCTTCACCCAGCGCTTGAAGTCCCGGCTCCGGTACAGCACGGCCAGGCCCTTGTCGTCCACCTTGCTGCCCACCAGCAGGCGCCAGTGCTTGTCGGGCCCGTACCAGGCGGTGGTCGGGTCGCGGAAGGCGCTGGCGTTGATGCCGTTGTCGGGGGTGATGATCGGGTTGTAGTCGGGCTTCACCCACTCGCGGAGGAACGGGTCGGAGAGGTTCTTGGGGTACGCCAGGTTCTGCACCTGGTGCTCGTCGGGGTCGATGCCCGTGTACATGACAATCGGCACGCCGTTGGGCAGCACGGTGGCGGAGCCTGACCAGCAGCCCTTGATGTCGAACTTCTTGGATGGGTAGATCCCCGGGTCCAGCGCCGTCCAGTCGATCAAGTCGGTTGAGACCGAGTGCGCCCACACGATGTTGCCCCACACCGCACCCTTAGGGTTGTACTGATAGAACAAGTGATACAATCCCTTGTAGTACATTGGTCCTATGTTGATGCATTTATCAATTAATTTGACGTATATGGAGAAAAAAAGTTACACATGAACTGAATATAATATGAGGAGCAATTGATGAATGTACGTACCATTTGGGTCTGAATTTATGTCATGATGATGAGAAGGCAAGATCAAAACGAAGACACGGATTAGTGACATTAGATTTCATAGACAAGAATCAATTAATATGCAAATGTTCAATATGCAAATGTTCAATAAAACAAACAGTAATTAACGTATATATATGATGAACCCACACGTACGTACCGTTGATCCAATGCTTAGGAGGCTGAAAGTGGTACCCGGTGCGCGACGTCTCATCAACCTTCTCCGACTCCAACGACTGGAGCTCCGGATACACGACGTGCGACGCCCGCACCATCGTCATGCAGTGGAGCAGAACCGCCACAAGCAGCGCCGCCGCCATATCTGCCGCGAGTGCCTAATTCACTACAATAATTCACTACAATCTCTTTTATCTGTAATATGAGGTAGAAGAGAAGAGAAGTGTAATGTGGACTGGAGCACATGAGAAGAGAAAATTGCAGTTTATTTATAGGGAGGCTGGATGGACGAGGTTAGAAGTTTAGTTGGCATGCAAACTCATGCAAACTCCTCCAAACCAATCGCTAATAACAAACTAGATAAGAGAACAAGAGAGTGGTCATACGTGGATGGGATCATCCTAACCAAGTCAAAAGCCAATCCTTCTCTGACCAATAAATATGATGCCCGCCGCCTAACACGTACATGCATAGTCATGTATAAAAATAGGTACAAAGTGCAACGGTGCCACCCTTGTTTCTTCTCCGTATCTCTCTGTGTTTCTGTTTACATCTCTGTGTTTCCTCGTGCTCCATTTGCGCCCCTCACTCGCAGTGTCTCCTAGTCCTAAGCAAGAAAAATGCCACACGTCCCTCCGTTGCCACCCTTGTGCGTGATTTTTCCTTTCCTTGAGATATCTCCATTTATTTTTATAATAAAGAATAATAAAAAAATAAATCTAATAATATGGATCTTTAAATTCTTGATAAATTCTTAACTTTTTACCTAATATAAAAAATACTCTTACCACTAATTAATTAGTTGATGATGTAGGTTTGGCGGCGTCGGCTGGTGTCGGCGATCTTCGTCGGCAGCGGATGCGGTCGGTTTCCTTTCTCGTAGAATATAGGTTGGACAGCTGTGCTACGTATCCTTATTCGGTGTACTTGTATTTGGACGTGTTTATTTCTATTAATTAATACAAGTATAAATTATAAAAAAAATAGTCGCCCCCCTCCCCGATGAAGTGTATCTCGGTTTGTTTTTATAAATAAAGATAACAAAAACAATAAATACACTAACATGGGTACCTAATATAAACAAATACTTTTGCGACTAAGTTGATGATGTAGTTTCGATCAGAAATATCATCCTAAGAACTGGGAACAACAGGTCCAACTAATGACATCCTAAACTAAAATATTAAAAACGTTTATAACCCCAAACATTTCTCATATACCAATACAATCCTCAACAAGGACTGCCATGTACTCCCTCCATTCCAAAAAAAACATTCAATTATAGAAAGCGTGCCCTTGCAGGGTGGACTTCTCCTTTGGCCTCTCCTCTCCCAGGTCCTTGATAAAATTCTCAACAAAAGTATGTGTCGATAGAGGGCTTTGGTACTCATGATCATGAATTGCCTTGCGTCGAGCGTACCAGATAGCCCACAGCACCACTGATACTCCAAGAATCTTCCGATGACAGATTCTTGAAGATTGTTACTAACCATGCTTTAGCGTCCACTTCTTCTATCTGGCTGATAGCTTGTAGTATTTGATCTTGCTCGAGTGTCCATTCGCATCATGCCACATTGCACTCGAGCAGGGAGTGTCGCCAAGAGTTGTGCATGCCACAGAAGAAGCACGCACTAGTAGGAGCCATATTCCGGTGCTGGAGAACCTCCCCAACCGGAAGCGAGACACGAGCCAATCGCCACAGAAAATTGCTAATCTTCGACGGCACCTTAACTTGCCACAGAGATTTCCATTCTGATTTGTTTGCTTGTTGATCAGACCGACCAGGGATACTTCTCAGAGCTTCATCCGACTGATCTCGTAGCTGCACCAACATGAAGTATGCAGACCGTAGAGAAAACACGCCCCTCCTATCTGGATGCCAAGCCCAAAAGTCAGGCTGTCTTCGTGTACCTATCAGAATGTTGGCAATTATCTCTCTGTCAATAGGAGTAAAATAACGCTGCAGTTTATCCCAATCCCATGACGCCTCTTCATA